>CM039678.1:224188214-225388214 GCA_022496015.1 Hordeum marinum | reverse complement strand
ATCATCCTCAAGTGTATCATCTTCCACAACTATTTTTGATTCATTCTCATGAGGCCTATCAATAATGGTAGCAACATTATTTGGGAGTGATACCTCCTTACCTTTAATTTTCCTTATTTTCTTCTTCTTCACCACATTATGTGTGGGTTTATTTAATTCCTCCAAGATTCTTTTTGAAGATGTTGTTCAAAAAAAAGCTCCTCCTCGTTACCTCCTTGGCAACGGCGCCAGAAAAGAGCTTGATGTCTACTACGCAACCTTCTTCTTGTAGACCCGTGTTGGGCCTTCAAGCGCAGACTTTTGTAGGACAGTAGCAAATTTCCCTCAAGTGGATGACCTAAGGTTTATCAATCCGTGGAAGGTGTAGGATGAAGATGGTCTCTCTCGAACAACCCTGCAACCAAATAACAAAGAGTCTCTTGTGTCCCCAACACACCCAATACAATGGTAAATTGTATAGGTGCACTAGTTTGGCAAAGAGGTGGTGATGCAAGTGTAATATGGATGGTAGATATAGGTTTTTGTAATCTAAAAATATAAAAACAACAAGGTAAGAGCACAAACGGTATTGCAATGCTTAGAAACAAGGCCTAGGGTTCATAATTTCACTAGTGCAATTTCTCTCAACAATACTGACATAGTTGAGTCATATGTAAATACCTCTCGTGCGACAAAGAGTTCACTCCAAAGTCACAAATAACAGAGAACTAACAAACAAATTATTGTAGGGTACGAAACCACCTCAAAGTTATCTTTTCTGATCAATCTTATGAGCTATCCCTATAAGTGTCACGAACAGCACTAGAGTTCGTACTAAAATAACACCTTAAGATACACATCAACCAAAACCCTAATGTCACCTAGATACTCCAATGTCACCACAAGTACCCATGGGTTTGATTATATGATATGCATCACACAATTTCAGATTCATCATGTTCAATCCAACACAAAGAACTTCAAAGAGTGCCCCAAAGTTTCTATCGGAGATTCAAGACGAAAACATGTGCCAACCCCTATGCATAGATTCCGTCACGGAACCCGCAAGTTGATCACCAAAACATACATCAAGTGGATCAATAGAACATCCCATTGTCACCACGGATATCCCATCGCAAGACATACATCAAGACTTCTCAAATCCTTAAAGACTCAATCCGATAAGAAAATTTCAAGGGAAAACTCAATTCATCACAAGAAGATAGAGAGGGGAAAACTCCATATGATTCATCTGTGTCAATAAGGCTCACGGTACATCAAGATCGTGTCATCTCAAGAACACGAGAGAGAGAGAGAGAGATCAAACACATAGCTACTGGTACATACCCTCATCCCCGAGGGTGAACTACTCCCTCCTCGTCATGGAGACCGTCAGGATGATGAAGATGGCCTCCGGTGTTGGTTTCCCCTACGGCAGGGTGTCGGAACGGGCTCCCGATTGGTTTTTCATGGCTTTGGAGGCTTGCGGCAGTGGAACTCCCGGTCTAGGTTTCTTTTTGGAGTTTTGGGTATTTATAGGAGTATTTGGCGTTGGTCCCATGTCCAGAAGGTTCCCGAGGAGGGCACAAGCCAGCTAGGCGCGACTTGGGGTGGCCATGCCCTGGTGGCTTGTGACTCCCTCGGGACTCTTCTCCGGTATCTTTTTGCTCCAATATTTTTTATATTTTCCAAAAATATAATCTTTAAATTTTCAGCCCATTCCAAGAACTTTTATTTTTGCACAAAAAGGACACCATGGTAGTTCTGCTGAAAACAGCATCAGTCCGGGTTAGTTCTAATAAAATCATACCAAAATCATATAGAATTATTGTAAAAATGGAATGAATACTTCATAAATTATAGATACATTGGATACGTATCAACGTCGGATGGAGTCTTACTCCGGCAACCATCGACTCCATATCGGCCTACTTTGCCGACTCGCGTTGCAGCTTGTCACCGGCGCTCTAGATGCTGGCGGCTGCAACATTGGATCAAACACGCCATGGAGGCTCAGATCGCAGATGAACAGACTCCAGTGTGCGGCTCTGACGAGTCTGTGCATTGGCTCTTCCCGTCGTCAGACGATGATTCCTCCGACGCAGCCGACTGCGAAGGTAGTAGAGATGTCGCCGATGTCCTGATGGCCGGCCCGTCTCGAGACGAACCTCATCCGGGTATTCCGCGGGATACACTCATGGACGAGCCGACGACCGTGACAAGGCTACCTCCGATGGTTACGTTCCCTGACCACTCACTTGGGATCAGAGGGAGGAGATTCGGCACAGGAATAATGAAGTACACCTCACCCCCATCGCGGGGACTTCTCCAGAGGAGATGGCTCTAGAGGCCACACGCTAGGCCACTCTAGTGGAGCGCGAGCGGTTGGAGCGGCTTTAGCGATCACGTGACAAGTGCGCTGCAAGGGAGATTCCCTTGTGCGCCTTTAAGGCCAGCACTCGGTATAGGGAGCTGATTCTCAAGTTTGGCTATGCTGGAGACCTGTCTCTCAGTCGGGCTATGGAGATAGCGAACAAGTATGGCAATGGCGAGGAAGAAGACCGCCTCTGTAGCGGCAAAGGACGTACTGGTAATGCCCCTCAGTCGGGAGGCAACGCAGGAAAAAAGCAGTAGCAACAGTAGAAGCGAAAGGCCGAAGCTCGTGCGAAGGCAGAGATTGCGGCCGTCTCCGGACAGGGCCAAGGCAATCTGAAGCCGAAAAATAAGAAAGAATGGGTTCCCAGGAAGAATTCCGACTCCAAGCCTGACATACTCGATCAGCCTTGCCAAGGTCACACCAAGAGAGATGAAGAGGGCAACATTGTGTATCCTATGCACACCACTCGGGAATGTCACCTGCTCAAGAAGGCTATGGATAAGGAGTCTACAGAGGCCAAAGACGAAGCAGACAATGAGGGGGAACAAACCCCAGGGTTCCTACCAGTCCACAAAGTCCTTAACATGATTTTTGCGGATGTCAAAAGCAAGAGAAAGTCAAAAGTTGTCAATCGGGAGGTCAACATGGCAGTTCTGACTGCTTCCAAGCACCTCAGCTGGACAAAGACCCCGATTACGTTTGACCATTCTGACCATTCGTCCCACATAGCCAACCCTGGGAGGCAGGCGTTGGTCGTTGATCCGGTTGTGAATGGTGCCCGACTGCGCAAGGTTCTTATGGACGGAGGCAGCGGGCTCAACATCATTTATGCCGACATGCTCAAAGCGATGGGCATCCCGATGTCCCGATTGAGCAAGAACATCGTGCACTTCCACGGGGTAGTCCCTGGAAATAAGGCAGAATCACTCGGCCAGATCTCTCTGGACGTAGTATTCGGCAAAAACGAGAAGAACTTCCGAAAGAACGGCTGATCTTTGAGGTTGTGGATTTTCATAGCGCCTACCATGCGATTTTGGGAAGGCCTTCTTATGAACGTTTCATGGCTAGACCATGTTACGTTTACCTTAAACTGAAGATGCCACGGCCGAATGGCATAATCACTGTGACTGGTGACCAAGCCGTGGCTGAGGAATGCCTCTAGCAGGGTTCCAAGATTGACAACAAACAAGTGTTAGCGCCAGAACTCAAAGGGTACAAGAAGGAAGTGGACGCTGCTGACTTGCTTAGGTCGAAACGATCCGCTTCTGAGTCGGCTTTTCAATCAGCTGGCGAGACCAAGAAAGTCCACATTCACTCGACCGACTCGAGTGCTGCACCGAGGAACATATCCACTTCACTCGGGGAGAAATAGGAAGTCGAGCTCATCCAGTTCCTCCGTGAGAACTGGGACATCTTCGCATGGAAGCCGTCTGGCGTTCCCGGTGTTCCCAGGGAGTTGGCTGAGCACCGACTGAGAACCGACCCCAAAGTCAAGTTGGTCAAAGAATACTTGTGCCAATCCTCCATGGAGAAGCGCAAGGAGATCAACAAAGAAATAGCTAGGATCCTAGCTACTGAGTTCATTCACGAATTATACCACTCCGAGAGGCTTGCGAATGTTGTCTTGGTTCCCAAGAAGGATAAATTACTCCGAATGTGCATTGACTTCAAGCACCTCAATCGGGCATGCCCGAAGGATCATTTCCCTTTACCTCGAATAGATCAAATAGTGGACTCTACTGCCAGACGCGAATGCCCGTCGTTCCTGGATGTGTACTTCGGGTACCACAAGATCCGAATGTATGGTCGTAATGAAATAAAGACAGTCTGCATCACCCCATTCGAATGTTTTTGCTATATCATGATGCCTTTCAGTCTGAAGAATGTTGGCGCTACGTTCCAGTGAATGATGCAAAAATGCCTCTAGAAACATATCAGTCGGTATGTGGAGCCCTACATGGACAATATTGTGGTCAAGTCCAGGAAAGGTTCTGACCTCCTGGCAGACCTTGCCAAAACCTTTGCTAATTTGCGGCGCTTTGGAATAAAATTGAATCTAGCCAGGTGCACATCCGGAGTACCCACAGGAAAGTTACTCGGTTTCCTCATTTCCAAATGAGGGATCGACGCTAACCCAAACAAGATTAGAGCCATAGTTCGAATGAAGCAGCCAGAGTGCCTGCATGATGTACAAAGGTTGACAGGTTTCCTTGTGGCTCTAAACCGATTCATCTCAAGACTCGGTTAAAAAGCTCTCCCGCTTTACCGATTGATGAAGAAATCTGACATATTCGAGTGGACTCCTCATGCACAAGCAACATTTGACGAACTCAAAGCCCTACTTTCCACCAAGCCGGTGTTAGCTTCTCCGGCAGTCGGGAACCGCTACTCCTGTATATTGCGGCTACTAATAAAGTGGTGAGCACCGTCCTAGCAGTCGAGCGTGAGGATCCAGGGAAAAAATTCAAAGTCCAAAGACCCATCTATTACATTTCAAAAGTTTTGACTCCTTCCAAGCACAGGTACCCACATTACCAGAAGCTGGTTTATGGTATTTAATTTACTGCGAAGAAGGTGGTTCATTATTTTCAGGACCACTCGGTAATGTTCGTCAGCAACGCTCCCCTATCGGAGATCTTACACAACCGATACGCAACTAGCCGAGTGGCGAAATGGGCAATTGAGCTCCTTCCACTGGAGATCAAGTTTGAGTCCAAGAAAGCAATCAAGTCCCAGGCATTGGTCAATTATATGGCCGAGTGGATTGAGCAAGAGCAGCTGAACCCAAGTGTTTCCAAAAGTTGGACCATGTACTTCGATGGATCCAAGATGCTCAATGGTTCAGGGGCCGGTGTTGTCCTTGTTTCTCCCAATTGAACTACGTCCTTCAAATCGATTTTGATTCATCAAATAATGAGGCCGAGTACGAAGATCTCTTATATGGACTCCGAATGGTCATTTCACTTGGCGTCCGTCGCTTAATGGTTTATGGAGATTCAGACCTCGTTGTCAATCAAGTGATGAAAGAATGGGACATTCGACGCCAGCCATGACAGGTTACTGCAATGCAGTCAGAAAGCTGGAGAAAAGTTTTGAAGGTTTGGAACTGCATCATATTCCCCGTGCAAACAATCAAGCAGCAGATGACCTAGCAAAAATAGGGTGCACTCGGCGAGCAGTTCCCAAGGATATATTCCTCGAACATCTGCGTGCCCCTACAATTACAGAAGACCCTTTCATAGAGGAGCCCCCGCAAGAAGTCGGTCCCTCAAATCCGACTGAGGTTGACGTCCCAGCTATGGTTGATCTAGTCTAGGAAATGCTAGTGATCATTCCCAAGTGGACTTAGCCTTACTTAGCATATCTGCTCTGGCAAGAACTCCCTAAAGACGAAGAACAAGCTCGCCAGATTGTCCGTCGATCTAAATCATTTGAAGTCATGGGATATTGGTTGTACAAGAAAAGCACCATGGGAGTCACCCAGAAATGCATCTCCCTCAAAGATGGACTCTAGATTCTATATGATATTCACTCGAGGACTTGTCGCCATCACACATTCTCTCGGACACTGGTCGCCAAGGCCTTCTGAGCAGGTTTTTACTGCCCCGAGCAAATGAAGCTGCCAAGGAGCTGGTAGACAAGTGTGTCGGGTTTCAGTTCTATAAGAACAAGTATCACAAGCCCGCCTCCGTGCTGAAGACGATTCCGCTCACTTGGCCATTCGCCATGTGGGACCTTGACATGTTTGGACCCCTACGGACAGGGACGAGTTGATTCACCCACCTGCTCGTAGCCGAGTTTGGATGGAGGCACTGCCGTCAGCTTCATTCGGCAGATTATCTACAGATTCGGCATACCACATGATGTCATCACGGATAATGGGAAGAACTTTGATGCGGATGAATTCTGTGAGTTTTGGTACTTGTAGGGCACTCGGGTTAATTATGCCTCCGTGGCTCACCCGTAGTCAAACAGACAAGTAGAGCGAGCAAACAAAATGATACTCCAAGGAATGAAACCCCGACTGATGAGAGATTTGAAGCATGCTGCTGGAGCCTGGGTTGAAGAGCTACCATCAGTCTTATGGGGCATTAGGACGACCCCAAACCACTCTACACAGTGCACTCCTTTCTTCATGGTTTATGGGTTAGAGGCCATGTTGCCATGTGATCTTCAATACAATTCCCCCTGAGTGGAACAATATGATGAAGCCGAGGCCGAGGATACACACCAAGATAGACTTGACCTCCTAGAAAAAGAAAGGGAGCTGGCCCTCATAAGGTCCACACTCTACCAACAGGATCTAGGGCACTACCACAACAAGCAGGTCAGAGGCCGAGTATTTCAGGTAGGGGATCTCGTCCTCCGGTGGGATCAGCAGAGACCCCACAAGTTGGCGCCTCCGTGGCAAGGACCGTATGTCATCTCCAAAGTCCTGCAATATGGAGCGTACCGATTGTACAACATCAAGGATGACAGAAGAACCTCAGACTTGGAACGCGGATCTGCTCTGCAAGTTCTACACATAGAACACGACGAATGTCAATTAACACTTTCGTAATAAATCCGAGTGATCTCGATGAATAAAGCTTTGTTTCATTATACCCTGTTGAAATTTGACTACCACCCCAGTGGGTGTAAAACGCAGAACACTTAGCTGCAAACCTGATTTTGCCTAAGTACAAACTACTCCGAGTGTAGGTCTTACCAACAGTCAGGGGCTTAGCCGCGATTTTGCATCGCCTAAGTTAAAAAAACTCCTCGAGTGGGACATTCTCCGCCCTCAATTGTCAGGATGAATAGGACCATCTGTAACAGCCCAAATGCACTCCTTTCCATATTGGTAATGTATCTCATGTGGACCTCCTTGTTTTGCCTATGTGGTTGAGTAATAATATATTTTGCCCCATGTCATTATTGTATTAGGCATCATAAGCATTCATCATTATTTTTGTGTGTGTACCAAGGTTGTGTGATGTTGTTGTGTTGTAGATGATGTGATCATGTGTGTTCTAGGGTCATGGGAGTGATGTGTGTGCATGTGTAGTATAACCTTCACCATTTTTGCAAACTATGCTAAACCCTTTTTGGTTTTCAAATATTATTGTGAAATGAGTCTAAACTTGTCTATTAAATCCTTTAAAAATGTTCTAATAATCAATAGAATTATTTTGAGTGGGGTATGTGAGCTCTCTCAAATGTTGCAACTTTTGTCATTGATGCCTAATTGCAAATAGTAGTATTTTATTATTTAAAAGTAATTAATTTACTTTGGCTAAAAAAGGCTAGTTCATTTTTATTAAATAGGTTGCATTTATTTTAGTGCCAAGTATTTTTGGCTTTCTCAAAAATCCTTTTATTTATTTTGTGGGTCTTTTTTGTGGGTTTGATTTGTTTTTAAAAACGGAAAAACTGTTGTTTGAGAGAGAGAGAGAACCAGGGGCGAGTTGTCCTCATTCTCCCCTCGCGGCCCATCTCCCCCAGTGCCAAAGCCCCACGCAGCCCAGCCGCGTTCACTTCCCCCCGCCCTGACGGCAACCTGCCTAAAGCCATCCCTTTTTCTTCAGAGAGCAGAGTCCGCCGTCGCTGTTGGCACGGACGTCGAGACGCCGTTAGCCCTAGAGCCCTCCTATAAACATGTCCGCGCACATCCCTAGGGTTTCCCCCTTCTTCCTTGCGTCGCTGCTGCCCCCTTTCTTCCCTCCATCCTCTTCCCCTATTGATAGATTCAGAGAGAGAGAGAAAGCAGTGGAGTGCAGGTAGGAAAACAGAGGAGCGCCGACTTTCTTCTTCGTCGCCGTTGCCTCCGGTGGCCGACTCCTCTCCGTCCAAGATTCCCAGCCGGATCCCGGTGTTGCCCGCGTTCCGTTCCCGAAGCTAGGAGGAGAAGAGATCCCCCACGTCGTTGGCTTCTTCCACCCCTCCTATGTGAACCCGCAGCCCTGCCGTGCATCTTCTTCCTCATTGCTCGTGCCGATCCCGTGTTCGTCCCCTCTCAGTGAGCAGTCGACCCATCCCTCCCGCGCCATTCCCCGTTAGCCTCGCCACGCCTCGTTGCTGTGATAATCGCCGTAGCTATCGTACCCAAGCCGAGCAACAGCTCGAGCTCGAGCTCCTTCCTTCTTGCTTACGTGCTCTAGTGAAGCGTGGGAACGGGTTCCCCTAGAGCCCCGAGACCCCTGCAGGTGCATCTCCTCGCCGTAGATGTCGTTGTTGTCACGTTGTGCCGCCGTCGTGCCTCTGTTTGTTTTCTTCAGTTTTTTCAGAGAGCTCTAGCTAGTGAGTATTTTAGAGGAATCCTTCCCCTTCTCTATCAGGAGTCGGCTCACTAGCGCAGTGGTAGCAAGTCAGGGAAACACGGTCGTGGGTTCGATTCCCCCCTAGCCTTTTTAATTTTCGCTGGATGTCTGTGTGTGCACGCGTGGAATCCCGTGTGGCCACAACCAAGATCCCGTGTGTGTGCACTGTGTACGGTGGTGTGCTCCTGTGTGTGTGTTGTGTCTCTGTGTGTGTGTGTGCGTGTGTGTGTGTGTGACCAGTGGGCCTCGCCCCACTTTTCATACCCACAGGGGGCCTTGGCTCACTGCCAGGTGGGACCCCCTCATTTTATTTTGTTATTTATTCTATTTTCCCTCTGTTTTAGTAATGATACCATTTCTGGTATATGTACATTTGTGGAAATGGCCATTTTTGGCAATGTCCAAATAGGGATAGGTTTTAACTTATAAGTGATGCAAGTTTATTTCGAGTGGAGTTTTGGGCATTTTTCAAAAGCAAATATATAAGTGTGATATATGGTTTTGGGGTAGAATTTCCCAAGGAATGCAATGGGGTAGTTTTTTTTAGCTTTTGAGAAAGTTTGCAAAGTGTCATTTCTGTCCCAACATGCCATTTTGTCATTTTTGTAAGACTAAATCCATGCATGATTTGATGAACTTGTCAACATGAATGTGCAAGTGTTTTGTGGGTACAAGGCCCTGGTAATTTTGTTTGCTATGATAAAGTTGTGGATGAGTGGGTTTCTTGTTGTTAACATGCTTAGAAAATAACACTGGTTCATGCCTCAAATTTTTGCTCAGTGTTAGAACTGTTATTTTATAGCTATGTTTGGGGGATGATTCCCATGGATGTAGTGCTCCTTTGGAGTTGGTCCAATGCCATGAATTGTTGTGCTTGTCACCCTCTATCATGTGGTGCAATTGCTTTTACAAATGATTGCTTATTCTTGTAGCTATTCCTTGCCAAAGATGCCATATTGAGATAAACTGTTGTTTTGCTCCTTGTGTTATTTTGACTAAGTTTGAGATGTTGTAGTTATTCTAATGCCATGTTTAGAGGAGGCTACCAAGTGTTCTGTTGTGTTCTAGCTCATGCTCATTGCTAGTGTTTTGTAGTAGATATTGTCCTATACCATCCTGTTAATCTTCATGCCATGAGGTGGTCTCTAGCATCATTGTTTTCTGTTGTCAAAATTGCTATCAGGTTAACTCAGATTCTAGAAAACTGTGATTTTCTCTAAGTCCCTAGAATTTGTTTCACTATGCCATCTTGTGAGCTTCATTTCTAGTAATTCATTCCTCCTTTAAAGTTTGTGTAGTTGGATGATTTGTTACGCATGTTATGTAGTTTCGGTGCATACTTTGTTTGTGGTTGGAAACCTCCTGTAGGTCTAGATAACTGTTGTGCAAGTTGTTATGCTACTGTTTTGGACAGGATGTGTGTGGTTTTGTGTTATGGCTTGTGTGAGCTATGCTCCATGGTTTTACTTGATCTTTGGCTCTATTATTGATAGTTTTTCATTTCCTAACTAGTGGTTACCTTGGAACACCAAGGAATAGCCGATGGCCTTCCTTGTCTTGTATTTTGTCTTCGTACCTTGCCGTGAGCATAGCGTGAGAACCGTTACTCCATTTACTACGTTTTACATATGAATTTGCATTGATTTTGCATGACGCATCCATATTTGCCATGTTCATGCATGTTCTTACAACTAAACATGTGATTCTGTCTAGAATACTAATCAACCTAATAGTCGCATGTGGAACATGACTAGCTTAGGTTGCCATGTCAAATGCACTAATATGGATCATGCATCATCTTGTTTGTGCATTGCACCGTGATTGGTTGTTTATTTGATTGGGTAGACACGAGTGTTGAACCTGAGAACGAGGATCCAGGAGAGTACAACTACGAGGACCCAACTCTTTGTCCCTCTGAAGAACCAATAGGCAAGATGATCGTACCCGGATCCCAACACTATTTTTGCTTTGCTAGATGTCTCGCTCTTATCGCTATGTTTGCGTTATGTACCACTTGAATGTCCAGCCTCCTACATTGCCATGAAAGCCTCTAACCCCTCCACCACCTAGCAAACCTTGTTTGGCTAAGATAGCGCTGCTCAGTGCCTCTTATAGCATTCTTAGATGCAGGTGCATGTTGTTTCCATGTGATAACATGGATATCTAGAGATATCACAATATTTATTGCTATTTAATTTAACCCACCTATATATCTTGGTAAGGTGGAAGGCTTGGCCTTTTGCTTGGTGTTTTGTTCCACTTCTGTTGCAGTTACTTGTTACCGGTGTTATGTTCCATATTTTGCGCTCGTAACATGCTCGGGGTTGTTATGGGGACCCCGTTGATTATTCGTTTGAGATTAAAGATTGTCTGGCAAGACCCAACATTGGTACTATTTTCTTAACAACCTAATAAAAATGCATAGGGCTTAGCTACCCCGTGGATAATTAATCAACAACCCAGGCTAGTGCTCCTCATGAGTGTTGGTCCAACCTAAAGCCACTTGCGGGGCCACCTCGGGGCAACTCGAGGGATTTCTACTAGGCCGCCATAGGTACTGCTCATCTGGTAGTGCCCTGAGAAAGAGATACACGCAACTCCTATTGGGATCTGGCCTGTCGGGCGGTCTTGCTGGACTTGTTTTACCTTTCTCAAATGTCTTGCGCGAGGAATTCCGTTTAACTTCGGGCTATCTCGAGGTGTGGTATTCTTGTGGAATTGCGTATGAAGATCATGTGATTCGTGGTTGAGGTTGTTCTCCTGGCGTGTGGTTAGTTTGTGATGGGTGAGTTGGAGCACCCCTACAGGGTTTAATATTTTTGGAAATTTGTGCCTGTGGTTATGTGGCAACTTGGATATTTTGTTTAACACCCGGTTATAGCCAACTTAAAGTAAACTCTAATAAAATACACCAACTGTGTGTGTAACCGTGATCGTCTCTACTCGTGAACATGAACCGAGAGAGAACATGGTGGGGTTATGTTTGATGTAAGTAGGTGTTCAGGATCACTTAGAGATCGTGTTAGTTCTCGACTGTCTTTCGTAGAACACCATATTTACATTCATGTTCTCGTAAGTTAGCCACCCAATAAATGCTTAGGTGCTTGCTGCAACCTTACCACTTACCCCTTCCAAACCCAAAAGCTTACATAGTTTCGGTACCTGGGATTACATGATTGCTGAGTCCTTGTGGCTCACAGATTACAACAATATAGGTGTAGGTGTTGATGAGTTCGTGCGAGAAGATATGACCCAACTCCAGTGGGAGTATGATGAAGAACGTGGCCGGATGTATGCCACATACCCCGATGAGTAGAGAGGCCATGGTCGTGATCCTTGGGATAGCAAGGCAGCTTTACATTGCTTATTTTCTTCATTTGATTTCGTCCATAGACGGACCCTGTCTTCTATATGATGCTTGAATAATTGTGTGAGCTTGTAAGATAGCTTGTGGCGAGTGTAATCCAACTCATATACTCATCTTTTCCTACATGTATTGCATTGTTTACTCCTCTTGCAAATGACGAGATGCGCTTCTATCCTTGTCAAATCCGTTAGGCTTAATAAGGATAGAACTACATCTTGAGCATGACAAGTTGGTATTCAGTGCCATACGACCATAGGATCCGTTTGTTTGATCGAACTTGGCCGAGTCGAGTGTAGTTAAAACTATTTTGAGGCTAGTTATATCGAAGAGTAGGTTTCTTTTACTCCTCTTCTGTACTCTGGTGAGGTACTCGACTTTGGAATTTTGATTCTACTCCTCTTCTCACTCAATTTTTTTAGGATCACATGGATATTGTGGAAACTATATGATGTTGATGTGATGGAATTCTGTGTTGGTGCCTCCTGTCTGACTTGATTTCTTCCGGGGAGTTGAGCTCCAGGGGATTCTTGACACATCGTTATCATTTAGTTTCCTTAGTACCTCAGGAAGGAGGGTGTTCGAAATTTCTTCAATACTTCTCGTGGCAAGATAAGGTCGGAGTCACCTAGTACTGGGGAGGCGTCCGGGGTAATGCCATGTTTGGTATCGTTGTTTTTTCGAGGATCCGGGATAGATGGAGTTCCGAATCCTCTGGTTATGTGTTGACGGATGGATACAGTTGGAGTGTAGGGTGATGAGGACATCTCTGCTAATGCTACACCCACAACTCTGACTGTTATACATACAGGACCAATTACTAGAGCTCGCGCACGTCAATTGAATTACCAGGTACTTTCGTTTCATGCAAATCTTTCTAATGTTCATGAGCATATGATGCTGCCTAAATTAGATACTTTTGTTTTACTTATGAATGAAGGACCTGGCATGGACAAGAAGGATGACCATGGGAGCGGGATCAAGCATGGAGAAGAAGGTGCGCGCGCGGGAAAGAACAATGGAGCTTCGAGTGATGATTTTCGCACTTTGAAGCCACCATAATGGGAGCAAGAAGCCTTGGACGAAATATGCATGATGCTACTTTATAAAATTCGTCACTAGGCTAATATAGGTGTTGCGCCACCTTATTATTGGGCCAGGCCCATGTAATTTCGAAATACCATATTATAGGCTGTTTTTAGAGTCCGTATGTATGGGGAAACTGAGCTAAGGTCGGTTTCAGACCCCTCCTCCAAGGGGCCATGAAATTCCCCTCTATTCCCCCATATATACAGCCCTTAGGGCGTCGTTTTAGGGTTGGGTTTTGTTTAGATTACAAGTTCGCCATAGCTGCAACTTCGCGTTCTTCGTTTGTGTTCCCCGACCTGACAAAGACGTCATAGAACCCCACTTCATCAATAAAGATTTCCTCTTATATTCGCAATATCCAGATTGCAATCTTAGTTTCTTGCTTGTTCTTCGTTTGCGTGCAGGAAACAGACCCTCGTGGTCAGGTTGATCGTACTCCGGCATGGTCAATAACCTCTCGAAGTTGGTTTAGCGATTGCTAAGGCGCGGCGTCATCACACGTTCGTACTCAGATCGTCAAAGTCTACTCCACCAAAAACGATAGCCACCATCTCATCGAAAGACAGGGACAACTTCGCCTCTATCAAGTGGTATCAGAGCTCCAGGTTGCTCGGTGAGATTTTACCAGTTTTCGTAGTTTAGATCGCATATGTTCTTCATACCTTTAGTCCACGAAAAAGCCACAAAAAAATTAGGGTTAGATCATCATATCCGAACCAATCTGAGCCTTTGCATAGTGTTTTCAGTATTTTGCTTTGTTGAATTTGCGGTTACATCATCGTGTTGAGTTGCTGGTCTTAGTGTCTAGTCCTTTAGAGTTTTGAGTTCTTTTCACAGGTTGTCACACCGCCACCACATCGTCTTCATAGTTGCCATATACCACCACCATCATCACCACTGCCATATATCACCATCCATCATCACTATCCATTGGTCTCCATATATACCACCACAAATCTTCCACCAATCCGAGTCCATCTCGTTTTAGGTTTAGTTTCGAGATCCTTTTGATTTCGGATTCGTGTTTTTCTACCTGCGTAGGTGTCAGAAAAAAAGTCTGGCACGCTTTGCAGAGCACGTTTTGGCCCAAAAAAAATTCGGCTGAAAATATTTTTTCCCTATCTTGGTTTTAGGTTCTTCGGAGCGTTTTAAGACACTTGCCATCATAGTGATTTTTGTTGAAATTTTTGGTCGTCGCAGCCCCCGAATTGCTCCAGAAAAATAAAAAAATTAGTCCAACAAATTTCGTGCCCATCTTGCTTATACGACGTGGGAAGAGTTTTGGGACACTCGCCATTGTAGTGATTTTTTGAGCAAAAAAAAGAGCGCAAAAAAAAGAGGCGCCAAAAAAACGAAAATAATAATTTCAGTGTGCTTTTCCCTTGATTACGTGTAGCGTCGTGATTTTGTTGGAGTTTTAGGCTCGCGTCTCTAGTACAGTCTAGCCTAGGACCAGCACAGTACCGTTGTTGAGCGTTTATTCAACCTTGCATCTCTGAATTGATTATTGCTAACCCTTTTTTCTACCATATTATAAGCCATCCCAACTCCACATACATCTACGTCGTGTGTTTGACACCACCTGGAAATCGCTCTATCCAAGCTTCGAGAGTTTGACTACAACGGTTGCCGATCATCGCCTGCTGCTGGGTAAGAACTGGTAAGAATTTGAGATTCGCTTAAAGGATTTGTGACACACCACCACCACCACCACCACGTCCCAGTAGTCTGTAGGTTTCATATTCTTGTGTGTTTCCTATTTTTTCTAACCATGTCAGGATCACACGACGACGGGAGCGACTGGGAGAGCATGACCAACAAAGCGCTCTATGATAAATTTCAGCAAATGATGGTTGAACAGGTACAAGACTTCGTGACCAACTTTGGAGAGGCCATGGAGAAGCTTGATGGTTTGGAGAAGACATTCGACACCAAGATGGACACCAAGTTCAATGAGGTGCTTGCCCGTCTACCACCACCAGCTGCAACTCCTATCCCTTTTGAACGACGAGCGCGACGTGTGCCTCTCAGCCAAGGCCAACATACTGGTATTGTTGATACTGCTGCTACTTCTGTGGCTCCTGCTGCTACTATCATTGAGCACGTTGAAGATTATGATGGTGATTATGATGATGAGGGAGAGGTTGCTCCAGATCAGCCTCAGGGGCAACCACCACGATACGCACCAGGTCGACCACATGGCTACAACCGTAACGGTAGGGCTGCACCACCCCCTCAGGTACGGGATCATGGCCATCTCGCTAAACTTAAATTGAATATTCTGACGTTTGAGGGTAGATATGTTCCTGATATATATCTTACATGGGAGTTAGAAACAGAACAACGTTTTACATGCTTACAATTTCCTGAGGATAGACGTGTTGCTGCTGCTGTTTGTTCATTCACTAGTTTTGCTTGTGTTTGGTGGTCAGAACATTGTAGAATACACCATGCTAATATTCCAACTACTTGGGCTGCTTTGAAAACTGCTATGCGTAATCGTTGGGTGCCACCTTATTATCAACGTGAATTGCTTCAAAATTTGCAGCGTTTAAGACAAGGAAAAAATTATGTAGACGAATATTATTAGGAATTACAAACTGGCATGATTAGATGTGGTATTGTTGAGGAGAATGAAGCTATGCTTGCACGTTTTATGGGTGGATTAAATAGAGAGATTTTCAGACTATTCTAGAGTATAAGGAGTATAACACTATCACTCGTTTATTTCATCTTGCTTGCAAAGCTGAACGTGAAGTGCAGGATCGATAGGCAATGGCGAGAACTACTTTTTTCTGCAGGTCGCACTTCATCATGGACGCCACGTACCTCCTCTACTTCCGCACGTCCTGCTGCAACACCACCTACTTCCACTTCCAACTCCAACCGCGATACCAGGAAACAGGCTCCTACTCCACCCTCTGCGAAGAGCACACCTTCTAGGCCTGCACAGAGCTCTTCTTCATCTATTGCATCCATAGGG
This sequence comes from Hordeum marinum, assembly GCA_022496015.1. NCBI lineage: Eukaryota > Viridiplantae > Streptophyta > Magnoliopsida > Poales > Poaceae > Hordeum > Hordeum marinum. Next base: position 225,372,123 of record CM039678.1, on the reverse strand, counting down.
CAAACACATGAGGTTATATGCCGTCGTTGCAAGGGTGGAGGTCACTTTGTGAGAGAATGCCCTTCCAAGCGTGTAATGATTGTTACTGAGGATGGTGGATATGCGTCCGCTAGTGATTATGATGAGGAGACTTTGGCTCTCATTGCAAGTGAAGAACAGGGTGGCGAGGATGCAGAACCAGAGACACACTACATGGCTGCTGATTACGCTGACAGGTATGAAAGTTTAGTTGCTCAACATGTTCTTAGTGTGCAGGTTGCACAGGCCGAGCAAAATCAGAGGCACAACTTGTTCCACACAAAGGGAGTTGTGAAGGAGCATTCTATTCACATCATCATCGATGGAGGGAGTTGCAATAACTTGGCTAGCATGGATATGGTGGAGAAGCTGTCTCTAACCACCAGACCACATCCTCATCCTTATTACATCCAATGGTTCAACAATAGTGGCAAGGTTAAGGTAACACGTACTGTTCGTGTGCATTTTAGCATTGCTACATATTCTGATTATGTGGATTGTGATGTGGTACCCACGCAAGCATGTTCTATTCTACTTGGTAGGCCATGGAAGTTTGATAAAAATTCTGTACACCATGGTAGGACAAATCAGTATACTCTTGTTCATCAGGATCAAAATATCACTTTGCTTCCTATGTCTCCAGAACATATTATGGAAGATGACATTGCTAGAGCTAGTAAAGCAAAACAGGAGAAAAATAAGAGTGAAAATCAGATTGTAGCACAGGAATTTGAGCAACACCATAAGCATTATAAACCATCATCTAATGTTGCATCCGAAATAAAATTGAAGAGTGGATGTTTACTTGCTACTAAATCTGATATTAATGATTTGGATGTTGCTACATCTGTTTTCTATGCTTTTGTATATAAAGAGGTATTATTTTCATTCGAGGACATGCCTCCCTCTTTGCCTCCTGTTGTCATTAACATTTTGCAGGAGTTCGCTGACGTCTTCCCACAAGACGTGCCACCAGGATTACCACCTATTCGTGGGATTGAGCATCAGATTGACTTAATTCCCGGTGCATCCCAAGGTATAAGTGAAGCATGAGAGTATTTCTCCAAAAGTTTGCAAGCACACCATGCTCAAAAAGATATAAGTGAAGCAGTAGAGCAATTTCTATAGCTCAAAAAGTTTAAGTGAAGCGCATAGAGCAATTCTAACAAATGAAAGCATGATTTTGGCTTTCTAAAATAGGTGTGTACAACAGGGATACAAAGGGAAAACTAACAAACAAATAAAGCAAAGATACAAGACGCTCCAAGCAAAACTCATGATATGTGACGAATAAAAATATAGCTCCAAGTAAAATACCGATGGTCGTTAGAAGAAAGAGGGGATGCCACTCGGGTGCATCCCCAAGCTTAGTTGCTTGTTTCTCTTTGGATATATCTTGGGGTGTGGTAGCATACCCAAGCTTAGGCTTTTGCTACTCCTTATTCCTTCATCCATCATGATCTCACCCAAAACTTGAAAACTTCAATCACACAATGTTGGAAATATGCCCTAGAGGCAATAAATAAAGTGTTTATTATTGTATTTCCTTGTTCATGATAATCGTTTATTATCCATGTTATAATTGTATTAATTGGAAACATGGATACATGTGTGGATACATAGACAAACACAATGTCCCTAGTATGCCTCTAGTGAACTAGCTCGTTGATCGAAAGATGGTTAAGTTTTCCTAGCCATGGACATGAGATGTCATTTGATAACGGGATCACATCATTAGGAGAATGATGTGATGGACAAGACCCAAACTACAAACGTAGCTTATGATCGTATCAGTTTATTGCTACCGTTTTCTGTATATCAAGTATATGTTCCTATGACCATGAGATCATGTGTTGGAAATATGCCCTAGAGGCAATAATAAATTAGTTATTATCATATTTCCTTGTTCATGATAATCGTTTATTATCCATGCTATAATTGTATTGAATGGAAACACATTACATGTGTGGGTAAATAGACAACACTCTATCCCTAGTATGCCTCTAGTGAACTAGCTCGTTGATCAAAGATGGTCAAGGTTTCCTAGCCATTGACATGTGATGTCATTTGATAACGGGATCACATCATTAGGAGAATGATGTGATGGACAAGACCCAAACTACAAACGTAGCATATGATCGTGTCAGTTTGTTGCTACTGTTTTCTGCATGTCAAAGTATGTGTTCCTATGACCATGAGATCATGCAACTCACTGACATAGGAGGAGTGCCTTGTGTGTATCAAACGTCGCAACGTAACTGAGTGACTATAAAGGTGCTCTATAGGTATCTCCGAGGGTGTCTGTTGAGTTGGCATGGATCAAGACTGGGATTTGTTACTCCGTGCGACGAAGAGGTATCTCAGGGCCCACTCGGTAATACAACATCACAATAAGCCTTGCAAGCAATGTGACTAAGTGTTAGTCACATGATCTTGTATTACGGAACGAGTAAAGAGACTTGCCGGTAACGAGGTTGAACTAGGTATGGAGATACCGACGATCGAATCTCGGGCAAGTAACATACCGAAGAACAAAAGGAACATCATACGGGATTAACTGAATCCTTGACATAGAGGTTCGACTGATAAAGAGCTTCGTAGAATATGTAGGAACCAATGTGGACATCCAGGTCCCGCCATTGGTTATTGACCGTAGAGGTGTCTCGGTCATGTCTACATAGTTCTCGAACCCGCAGGGTCTGCACACTTAAGGTTTGGTGACGTTTCGATAGTATGGAGTTATGTATGGTCGTGAACGAAGGTTGTTCAGAGTCAAGGATGAGATCTCGGACGTCACGAGGACCTCCGGAATGGTCTGGAGGTAAAGATTGATATATAGGAAGGTGGTGTTTGGACTCAAGAAAGTTTCGGGCACTTTCGGTAGTGTACCGGGAGTGACGAATGGGTCCCGGGGGCCCACCAGTGGGGCCAACCCACCCCATGGCCCTATGTGGCAACCCACCAGCCCATAGTGGGCCAGTTGGGTCAGCCAAGGAGGCCTATGCGCAGGACGAAAGGGAGGCAAACCGAATTGGGGTGGAAACCTCCCCAAACTCCACCTCTCTTTTGGGGGGAGGAGTCCTACTAGGAGGAGGACTCCTCCCCACTAGATTCGGCCGAACCAAAGGAGAGCCCTCCTTTTGGGCACAGCCTCCTCTCCCCTCCTCCTATATATATGAGTGGTTTTAGGGTTTTTTAGACAAGGATTTTCAGCCACGTCTAAACCCTACTTCTAGATCAAGTTCCTCTAGACTAGACTAGTTCGGCGGTACTTAGGCGAAGCCCTGCCGGAATGGCTCCACCACCATCTCCGGAGCGCCGTCACGCTGCCGGAGAACTTTTCTACCTCTCCGCTCTCTCTTTCTGGATCAAGAAGGTGGAGATCGTCATCGAGCTGTACGTGTGCTGAACGCAGAGGTGTTGTCCATTTGGCGCTAGATCGGAAGGACCGTGATCAAGATCGCGAGACGGATCGTGATGAGTTCGCGGGACGGATCGTGATGAGTTCGCGGGACGGATCTTAATTGGATCGCGGGACGGATCGTGATGAGATCGCGGGACACTCGGCGGTTTGGATCGCGAAGACGTTCGACTACACCAACCGCATTTCTTAACGCTCCCCGCTTAGCGATCTACAAGGCTATGTAGATCCACTCTCCCTCTCGTAGATGCTCATCACCATGGATAGATCTTTCATGTGCGTAGGAAATTTTTTGTTTCCCATGCAACATTCCCCAACAGTGGCATCATGAGCTAGGTCTATGTGTTGATGAGATCTCGAGTAGAACACAAAAGGTTTGTGGGCGTTGATGCTTAGATTGCTTCCTCCCTTGGTCGGATTTTGGTTCAGCGGTATTGTGAGATGAAGCGGCCCAGACCAACATTACTCGTACGCTTACGAGAGACCGGTTCCCTCGACGCAACTTGTTGCCTAGATGGCTTGCGAGTGGCAGTATCTCTCACTTTCGTTGGATCGGATTCGACAAAGGCGGTCCTTGAGAAGGTTGAAAAGCAAATTATGTATCACCGTTGTGGTTTATGCGTAGGTGAGAATCGTTCTTGCTAGAAACCCGTAGCAGCCACGTAAAACATGCAACAACAATTAGAGGACGTCTAACTTGTTTTTGCAGGGTATGTTGTGATGTGATATGGCCAATTACATGATGTGATATATGTGATGTATGAGATGATCATGTGATGTATAGAATTTCATGACTTGCATGTCGATGAGTACGGCAACTGGCAGGAGCCACAAGGTTGTCTTTAATTATTGTATGACCTGCATGTCAATCATTAAGCGCTATGTAATGCTTTACTTTATCGCTAAACGGTAGCAATAGTAGTAGAAGCATGCAGGGCGTGACACCCCGATGGCGACACGTTGATGGAGATCAAGATGATGGAGATCATGGTGTCGTGCCGGTGACGATGGAGATCATGCTGGTGCTTTCAAGATGGAGATCTAAAGCACAAGTTCATGGCCATATCATGTCACTTATGAATTGCATGTGATGTTAATCCTTTTATGCACCTTGTTTTGCTTAGTACAACGGTAGCATTATAAGGTGATCCCTCACTTAAATTTCAAGATAAAATTGTGTTCTCCCCAAGTGTACACCGTTGTGAAAGTTCGTCGTGTTGAGACACCACGTGATGATCGGGTGTGATAGATTCTACGTTCACATACAACGGGTGCAAGCTAGTGTTGCACATGCAGAACACTCGGGTTAAACTTGAAGAGCCTAGCATGTACAGACATGGCCTCGGAACACAAGAGACCGAAAGGTCGAACATGAGTCATATAGTAGATATGATCAACGTGATGATGTTCACCATTGTAACCACCTCAAATCACATGATGATCGGACTTGAGTTGGTGAATTTGGATCATGTATCACTCGGATGACCGGAGGGATGTCAATTTGAGTGGGAGTTCTTAAGTAATATGATTAATTGAACTCATTATCATGAACATAATCAGTAGTGTCTTTGCAAAATTATGTTGTAGATTACTAGCTCACACTGTAGCTCCCTTGAATTTTATATGTTCCTAGAGAAATAGAGTTGAAAAATGATGGTAGCAATATTGCAGACTGGCTCCATGATCTGAGGATTGTCCTCATTGCTGCACAGAAGGCTTATGTCCTTAATGCACCGCTCGGTGCACCAACCCCTCTAGCGTTGTTTGTAGATGTTGTGAACATCTGACAGGCATGTTTTGATAACTACTTGATAGTTTAGTGCGTCATGCATTACAACTTAGAATTGAGGCTTCGAAACGTTTTGAACGTCATGGAACATATGAGATGTTCTAAGAGCTAAAATTAGGATCTCAGGCTCATGCCCGTGTTGCGAGATATGAGATCTCCAACAAGATTCTTTGCCCGTAAGATGAAAGAGAATAGCTCAATCGTTGAGCATGTGCTCAGATTGTCTGGGTGCTACAATCGCTTGAATCGAGTGGGAGTTGATCTTCCAAATAAGATAGTGATTGATATAGTTCTCCAAGTCACTGTCACTAAAGCTACTAGAACTTGGTGATGAACTATAAAACGCCAGGGATAGAAATAATGATCCCTGAGCTATTCGCGATGTTTGACACCGCGAAGGTAGAAATCGAGAAGGAGCGTCAAACTGTTGATGGTTAGTTAAAACCACTAGTTTCGAGAAGGGCAAGAGCAAGGAGGGAAACTTCATGGATAGCAAGTCAGTTGCTGCTCCAGTGAAGCAACCCAAAGTTGAACTCAAACCCGAGACTAAGTGCTTCGATTATGAGGAGAGCGGTCGCTGAAGCGGAACAACCCTAGATACTTGGTAGATAAGAAGGCTGGCAACGTCAACAGAAGTATATTTGATATACGTGTTATTGATATGTACCTTGCTAGTACTCCTAGTAGCACCTGGGTATTGGATACCGGTTCGGTTGCTAAATGTTAGTAACACAAAATAAAAGCTACGAAATAAACGGAGAACTAGCTAAGTGTGAGGTGACGATGTGTGTTGGAAATGTTTCCAAGGTTGATGTGATCAACATCGCACGCTCTCTCTACCTTCGAGATTAGTGACGAACCTAAAATAAATGTTATTTGGTGTTTTTGCGTTGAGCATGAACGTGATTAGATCATGTTCATTGCAACACGGTTATTCATTTAATTTAGAGAATAATGGTTATTCTATTTACATGAATAATACCTTCAATGGTCATGCACCCAGTAAGAATGGTTTGTTGAAACTTGATCGTAGTAATACACATGTTCATAACATTAATGCCAAAAAGATACAAAGTTAATAATAATAGTACCGCATACTAGTGGCACTGTCGCTAAATGTCATATTGGTATAAAACGCATGAAGAAACTCCATGCTGATGGATCTTTGGACTCATTCGATTTCGAATCGGTTGAGACATGCGAACCATGCCTCTTGGTCAAGATGACTGAGGACCCTGTTTTCTGTTTTGATGAAACGGGCAAGTGATTTAATGTAAATGATACATGTTGATGTATGCAATCCAATGAGTCTTGTAGCGTGCGGTGGATATCGTTATTTTCTTACCTTCACTGATGATTTGAGTAGATATAGTGTATATTTACTTAATGAAACACAAGTATGAATCGTTTGAAAGGTTCAAGCAAATTCAGAGTGAAGTTTAAGATCATCATGACAAGAAGATAAATATGTTTGCGATATGATCGTGGATGTGAATATCTAAGTTACGAGTTTGGCATACAACTTTAGACAATGTGAACATCTAAGTTACGAGTTTGACAAGATTTTGAAAGAGTTCAAAATGGATCTGTCAGAGAAAGAGTTCTCGCCTGATTTGTAAGGTATAAAGTTGAGTAAGACTCAATGCCAAGTGACTGCAGAAGATAGAGAAAAGATGAGTGTCATCCCCTATGCTTCAGTCATAGGCTCTATCATGTATGCAAATGCTGTGCACAAGACCCGATGTCAGCCTTGCCATAAGTATGGACGGAAGGTTTCAAAGTGATCCTGGAATGGAGCACTAGACAGCGGTCAAGATTATCCTTAAAGACTAAGGAGATGTTTCTCGATTGTGGAGTGATAAAGAGTTCGTCATAAAGAGTCACGTCGATGCAAGCATTAACACCAATCTGGATGACTCGTAGTAGCAATCTGGATACGTATAGTGGAGCAGCCATTTGGAATAGTACCAAGTGGAGTGTGGTAGCAGTGTTTATGGTTTGACATAGAAATTTGCAAAGTACACACGGATCTGAATGTCGCAGACCCGTTGACTATAAGACCTCTCTCACATGCAAAGCATGATCGAGCCCCAGAACTCATTGGGTGTTAGATTCATAACAATGCGAATCACATGCTGATGTGAACTAGATTATTGACTCTATGCAAGTGGAAGACTGTTGGGAATATGCCCTAGAGTCAATAATAAATTAGTTATTATCATATTTCCTTGTTCATGATAATCGTTTATTATCCATGCTATAATTGTATTGAATGGAAACACATTACATGTGTGGGTAAATAGACAACACTCTATCCCTAGTATGCCTCTAGTGAACTAGCTTGTTGATCAAAGATTGTCAAGGTTTCCTAGCCATTGACATGTGATGTCATTTGATAACAGGATCACATCATTAGGAGAATGATGTGATGGACAAGACCCAAACTACAAATATGGCATATGATCGTGTCAGTTTGTTGCTACTGTTTTCTACATGTCAAAGTATGTGTTCCTATGACCATGAGATCATGCAACTCACTGACATCGGAGGAGTACCTTGTGTGTATCAAACATCGCAAGTAACTAGGTGACTATAAAGGTGCTCTACAGGTATCTCTGAGGGTGTCTGTTGAGTTGGCATGGATCAAGACTGGGATTGGTTACTCCGTGCGACGAAGAGGTATCTCAGGGCCCACTCGGTAATACAACATCACAATAAGCCTTGCAAGCAATGTGACTAAGTGTTAGTCATAGGATCTTGTATTATAGAACGAGTAAAGAGACTTGCCGGTAACGAGGTTGAACTAGGTATGGAGATACCGACGATCGAATCTCGGGCAAGTAACATACCGAAGAACAAAGGGAACATCATACGGGATTAACTGAATCCTTGACATAGAGGTTCGACCGATAAAGATCTTCGTAGAATATGTAGGAACCAATGTGGACATCCAGGTCCCGCCATTGGTTATTGACCGTAGAGGTGTCTCGGTCATGTCTACATAGTTCTCGAACCCGCAGGGTTTGCACACTTAAGGTTTGGTGACGTTTCGGTAGTATAGAGTTATGTATGGTGGTGACCGAAGGTTGTTCGGAGTCCCGGATGAGATCCCGGACGTCACGAGGAGCTCCAGAATGGTCCGGAGGTAAAGATTGATATATAGTAAGGTGGTGTTTGGACTCTGGAAAGTTTCGGGCACTTTCGGTAGTGTACCGAGAGTGACGAATGGGTCCCGGGGGCCCACCAGTGGGGCCAACCCACCCCATGGCCCTATGTGGCAACCCACCAGCCCATAGTGGGCCAGTTGGGTCGGACAAGGAGGCCTATGCGCAGGAGGAAAGGGAGGCAAACCGAATTGGGGTGGAAACCTCCCCAAACTCCACCTCTCTTGTGGGAGGAGGAGTCCTACTAGGAGGAGCACTCCTCCCCACTAGGTTCGGCCGAACCAAAGGAGAGCCCTCCTTTTATGCGGAGCCTCCTCTCCCCTCCTCCTATATATATGAGTGGTTTTAGGGTTTTTTAGACAAGGATTTTCAGCCACGTCTAAACCCTACTTCTAGATCAAGTTCCTCTAGACTAGACTAGTTCGGCGGTACTTAGGCGAAGCCCTGCCGGAATGGCTCCACCACCATCTCTGGAGCGTTGTCACGCTGCTGGAGAACTCTTCTACCTTTCAGCTCTCTCTTTCTGGATCAAGAAGGTGGACATCGTCATCGAGCTGTACGTGTGCTGAACGCGGAGGTGTTGTCCGTTCAGCGCTAGATCGGAAGGACCGTGATCAAGATCGCGAGATGGATCGTGATGAGTTCGCGGGATGGATCATGATGAGTTCGCGGGATGGATCGTGATTGGATCGCGGGACGGATCGTGATGAGATCGAGGGACACTCGACGATTTGGATCGTGAAGACGTTCGACTACACCAACCGCGTTACTTAACGCTCCCCGCTTAGCGATCTACAAGGGTATGTAGATCCACTCTCCCTCTCGTAGATGCTCATCACCATGGATAGATCTTGCGTGTGGGTAGTAAAAATTTTGTTTCCCATGCAACGTTCCCCAACATCATGCAACTCACAGATATCGGAGGAGTACCTTGTGTGTATCAAACGTCGCAACATAACTAGGTGACTATAAAGGTGCTCTACAAGTGTCTCCGAGGGTGTTTGTTGAGTTGGCATGGACCAAGACTGGGATTTGTTACTCCATGTGACGGAGAGGTATCTCAGGGCCCACTCGGTAATACAACATCATAATAAGCCTGGCAAGCAATGTGACTAAGTGTTAGTTGTGAGATCTTGTATTACGGAATGAGTAAAGAGACTTTCCAGTAACGAGGATGAACTAGGTATGAAGATACCGACGATCGAATCTCGGGCAAGTAACATACCGAAGAACAAAGGGAACATCATACGGGATTAACTGAATCCTTGACATAGAGGTTCGACCGATAAAGATCTTCGTAGAATATGTAGGAACCAATGTGGACATCCAGGTCCCGCCATTGGCTATTGACCATAGAGGTGTCTCGGTCATGTCTACATAGTTCTCGAACCCGCAGGGTCTGCACACTTAAGGTTTGGTGACGTTTTGGTAGTATAGAGTTATGTATGGTGGTGACCGAAGTTTGTTCGGAGTCCCGGACATCACGAGGAGCTCCGGAATGGTCCGGAGGTAAAGATTCATATATAGGAAGTCATGTTTTGGTTGCCGGAAAAGTTTTGGGCTCATTGGTAGTGTACCGGGAGTGCCGATAGTGTACCGGGAGACCTCCGGGAGGGGTATTTCAATCCAATAGGCTACATGGGCTGTGGGAGAGTGGAAACCAGCCCTTTGTGGGGAAAAAGGCCCATGCGGCTGGAAGAAAAAAGCCCAAGAGAAAAGGTGGGGAAAAAGGCAAAATAGGTGAATCCTAGTCCTACTAGGATTGGAGGTGGACTCCACCTCCTCCACCTCCTTTCGGCCGAAGCCCTTGGCTTGGGAAGCCAAGGCTGCCTCCTCTCCTCTCTTCCTCCTATATATACTGGTGGTATAGAGGGTTTTTGCACTAGAATTTCATCCACGTGCTACCCGTTCCTCCAGTGCATAGTTTCTCCTCTAAATTGGATTTCTGTAGTGCTTAGGTGAAGCCCTGCCAGAATTGCTCCGCCACCATTACCGGAGAGCCGTCAGGCTGCCGGAGAACTCTTCTTCCTCTCCACTCCTTCTTGCTGGATCAAGACGGTGGAGATCGTCATCAAGTTGTACGTGTGCTGAACGCGGAGGTGACATCCGTTCGGTGCTAGATCAGAAGGATCGTGATCAAGTTCGTGGGACGGATCGTGATCAAGTTCGTGGGACGGATCGTGATCCGATCGCGGGACGGATTGTGATTGGATCGTGGGACGGATCATGATTGGATCGCGGGACGCACGGTGATTTGGATCGCGAAGACGTTCGACTACACCAACCGCGTTTCTTAACGCTTCCCGCTTAGCGATCTACAAGGGTATGTAGATTCACCCTCCCTCTCATAGATGCTCATCACCATGGATAGATCTACGTGTGCGTAGGAAATTTTTTGTTTCCCATGCAACGTTCCCCAACAGTGGTATCAGAGCTAGGTCTATGTGTTGATGAGATCTCGAGTAGAACACACAAGGTTTGTGGGCGTTGATGCTTAGATTGCTTCCTCCCTTGGTCGGATTTTGGTTCAGCGGTATTGTGAGATGAAGCAGCCCGGACCAACATTACTCGTACGCTTACGAGAGACCGGTTCCCTCGACACAACTTGTTGCCTAGATGGCTTGCAGGTGGCAGTTTCTCTCACTTTAGTTGGATCGGATTCGACAAAGGCGGTCCTTGAGAAGGTTGAAAAGCAAATTATGTATCATTGTTGTGGTTTATGCGTAGGTGAGAATCGTTCTTGCTAGAAACCCGTGGCAGCCACGTAAAACATGCAACAACAATTAGAGGACGTCTAACTTGTTTTTGCAGGGTACGTTGTGATGTGATATGGCCAATTACATGATGTGATATATGTGATGTATGAGATGATCATGTGATGTATAGAATTTCATGACTTGCGTGTCGATGAGTACGGCAACCGGCAGGAGCCATAGAGTTGTCTTTAATTATTGTATGACCTGCATGTCAATCATTAAGCGCTATGTAATGCTTTACTTTATCGCTAAACGGTAGCAATAGTAGTAGAAGCATGTTGGGCGCGACAACCCCGATGGCGACACGTTGATGGAGATCAAGATGATGGAGATCATGGTGTCTTGCCGGTGACGATGGAGATCATGCCGGTGCTTTCAAGATGGAGATCTAAAGCACAAGTTCATGGCCATATCATGTCACTTATGAATTGCATGTGATTTTAATCTTTTTATGCACCTTGTTTTTCTTAGTACGACAGTAGCATTATAAGGTGATCCCTCACTTAAATTTCAAGATAAATTGTGTTCTCCCCGAGTGTGCACCATTGCGAAAGTTCGTTGTGTTGAGACACCACGTGATGATTGGGTGTGATAGACTCTACGTTCACATACAACGGGTGCAAGCCAGTGTTGCACGCACAGAACACTCAGGTTAAACTTGACGAGCCTAGCATGTACAGACATGGCCTCGGAACACAAGAGACCGACAGGTCGAACATGAGTCATATAGTAGATATGATTAACATAATGATGTTCACCATTGAAGCCACCTCAACTCACGTGATGATCGGACTTGAGTTGGTGGATTTGGATCATGTGACACTCAGATGACCTGAGGGATGTCAATTTGAGTGGGAGCTTTAGTAATTTGATTAACTAAACTCATTATCTTGAACAATAGTCTAAGTAAACTTTGCATATATATGTTGTAGATCAATGGCTCGCGCAGTAGCACCCCTGAATTTTAATGCGTTCCTAGAGAAAGCTAAGTTGAAAGATGATGGAAGTAACTTTGTTGACTGGGCCCGTAATCTGAGGATTATCCTCACAGCTTCCCAGAAATCATATGTCCTTGATGCACCGCTTGGTGACCAACCATAAGACATGACCTCCAAAGACGTTAAGAACGCTTGGGAGGCACGTATTGGAGATTACTCAATAGTTCAGTGTGCAATATTGTATGGCTTAGAACCAGGACTTCAAAGACGTTTTGAACGTCATGGAGCTTATGAGATGTTCCAGGAGTTGAAGTTTATCTTTCAGAAGAACGCCCGGATCGAGAGGTATGGAACCTCCGATAAGTTCTATGCTTGCAAGATGGAGGAGAACGGGTCTATCAATGAACATATACTCAAAATGTTTGGGTATTCAACTCGTCTAGCGGAGTTGGTAATTGCCCTTCCGCCAGAGGCGATCACTGACAGAGTTCTTCAATCACTGCCACCTAGTTACAAGAGCTTTGTGATGAACTATAACATGCACGGGATGAACAAGTCAGTCACCGAGCTGTTTGCGATGCTAAAAGTCGCTGAGTGTGAAATCCAGAAAAAACATCAAGTGTTGATGGTCAATAAAACCACTAGTTTCAAGAAAATTGGCAAAGTCAAGGGCAAGGGCAAGAAGGGTAAAACCAAGGATGTCAAAGCAGTTGCTACTCCTGCAAAGAAGCCCAAGCAAGGACCCAAGCTAGAAACTGAGTACTTTCATTGCAAGGGAACTGGTCACTGGAAGCGAAACTGCCCCAAGTACGTGGCTGACAAGAAGGCGGCCAACGACAAACAAGGTATATATGATATACATGTTATTGATGTGTACCTTACTAGCTCTCGTAGTAGTGCCTGGGTATTTGATACCGGTTCGGTTGCTGACATTTGCAACTCAAAGCAGGAACTACGGAATAAACGAAGGTTGGGAAAGGACGAAGTGACGATGCACGTGGGAAATGGTTCCAAGGTTGATGTGATCGCCGTCGGCACCCTCTCTCTTCGATTGCCATCGAGATTAGTGATGAACCTGAATAATTGTTATTTAGTGCCTACGTTAAGCATGAACATTATATCTGGATCTTGTTTATTGCGAGACGGTTACTCATTTAAATCAGAGAATAAAGGTTGTTCTATTTATATGAGTAATATCTTTTATGGTCATGCACCCAATGTTAGGGGTTTATTCATATTGAATCTTGATAGTGATGACACACATGTTCATAAGATTGATGCCAAAAAATGTAGAGTTGATAATGATAGTACCACTTTCTAGTGGCACTGCCGTTTAGGTCATATTGGTGTAAAACGCATGAGGAAGCTCCATGCTGATGGACTTTTGGAATCACTTGATTTTGAATCACTTGACACATGTGAACCATGCCTCATGGGCAAGATGACTAAAACGCCGTTCTCTGGAACAATGGAACGGGTGAATGACTTATTGGAAATCATACATACTGATGTGTGCAGTCCAATGAATGTTACAATGCATGGTGGATATCGTTATTTTCTCACCTTCACTGATGACTTAAGTAGATATGGGTACATTTACTTAATGAAACACAAGTCTGAAACGTTTGAAAAGTTCAAACAATTTCAGAGTTAAGTTGAGAATCATCGTAACAAGAAGATTAAGTTCCTGTGATCTGATCGAGGAGGTGAATGTCTGAGTTATGAGTTTGGCAGTCACTTAAGACAGTGTGGAATTGTTTCACAGTTGACACCGCCCGGAACACCACAGCGTAATGGTGTGTCCGAACGTCGTAATCGAACCTTATTAGATATGGTGCGTTCTATGATGTCTCTTGCTGATTTGCCACTATCGTTTTGGGGTTATGCATTAGAAACAACTGCATTCACTTTAAATAGGGCACCATCAAAATCCGTTGAGACGACGCCATATGAACTGTGGTTTGGCAATAAGCCAAAGTTTTCATTTCTTAAAGTTTGGGGATGTGATGCTTATGTCAAAAAGCTTCAGCCTGAAAAGCTGGAACCCAAAGCGGAGAAATGTGTCTTCATAGGATACCCGAAAGAGACAGTCGGGTATACCTTCTATCTCAGATCCGAAGGCAAAGTGTTTGTTGCTAAGAACAGAACATTTCTTGAGAAAGAGTTTCTCTCGAAAGAATTGAGTGGGAGGAAAATAGAGCTTGATGAGGTTATTGAACCTTTACTTCAACCAGAAAGTAGCACAGCGCAAAAAGATGTTTCTATGGAATCTACGAAGGTAGAAGAGGAAGTTAATGATGACGATCATGAAGCTTCGGATCAAGATGCTATTGAACCTCGTAGGTCGACAAGGCCGCGTACTACCCCTGAGTGGTACGACAACCCTGTCTTGGAGGTTATGTTGTTGGACAACAATGAACCTACGAGCTATGGAGCAGTAGTGATGGGCTCGGATTCCGAGAAATGGTTAGAGGCCATGCAATCCAAGATGGGATCCATATATGAAAACAAAGTATGGACTTTGGAAGTATTACCTGAAGGGCGAAAGGCCATTCAGAACAAATGGATCTTTAAGAAGAAGACAGACGTGGACGGTAATGTCACCGTCTATAAAGCTCGACTTGTGGCAAAGGGTTTTTCACAAGTTCAAGGAATTGACTACGATGAGACTTTCTCACCCGTAGCGATGCTTAAGTCTGTCAGAATCATGTTAGCAATAGCTGCTTATTTCGACTATGAAATTTGGCAGATGGATGTCAAAACAGCGTTCCTCAACGGTTTCCTTGAGGAAGAGTTGTATATGATGCAACCCGAAGGTTTTGTCGATCCAGAGAATGCTGACAAACTTTGCAAACTCCAGCGATCCATTTATGGACTGGTGCAAGCATCTCGGAGTTGGAATAAGCGCTTTGATGAGGTGATCAAAGCGTTTGAGTTTATACAAGTTTACGGAGAAGCTTGTATTTACAAGAAAGTGAGTGGGAGCTCTATAGCATTTCTAGTATTATATGTGGATGACATATTGCTGATTGGAAACAATATAGAAATGCTAGAAAGCGTGAAGGAATATTTGAACAAGAGTTTTTCAATGAAGGACCTAGGAGAAGCTGCTTTCATATTAGGCATTAAGATCTATAGAGATAGATTGAGATGCTTGATAGCACTTTCACAGAGCACATACCTTGATAAAGTTTTGAAGAAGTTCAAAATGGAACAGTCCAAGAAGGGGTTCTTGCCTGTGTTACAAGGTGTGAAGTTGAGTAAGACTCAATGCCCAGTAACTGCAGAAGATAGAGAAAAGATGAGTGTCATCCCCTATGCTTCAGCCATAGGCTCTATCATGTATGCAATGTTGTGCACAAGACCCGATGTCAGCCTTGCCATAAGTATGGCCGGAAGGTTTCAAAGTGATCCTGGAATGGAGCACTGGCATGCGGTCAAGAATATCCTTAAGTACCTGAAAAGGACTAAGGAAATGTTTCTCGTTTATGGAGGTGATGAAGAGCTTGTCATAAAGGCTTACGTCGATGCAAGCTTTGACACTGATCCGGATGACTCTAAGTCGCAAACCGGATATATATTTATTCTTAACGGGGGAGCAGTAAGCTGGTGCAGTTCCAAGCAAAGCGTGGTAGCTGATTCTACGTGCGAAGCGGAATACATCGCAGCCTCGGAGGCGGCGAAGGAAGGTGTCTAGATGAAGCAGTTCATGACAGATCTTTGAGTAGTGCCCAGTGCACTGAATCCAATGAACCTGTTCTGTGACAACACTGGTGCCATTGCTCTAGACAAGGAACCAAGGTTTCACAAGAGGACCAGACACATAAAGCGACGCTTCAACTCCATCCGCGATTACATCATGGAGAAAGACATAAATATTTGCAAAGTGCACACGGATTTGAATGTTGCAGACCCGTTGACTAAACCTCTTCCAAGGGATAAACATGATCAACACCAGAACTGCATGGGTGTTCGATTCATTACAATGTAAATGACATAGTGATGTGAACTAGATTATTGACTCTAGTGCAAGTGGGAGACTGTTGGAAATATGCCCTAGACGCAATAAATAAAGTGTTTATTATTGTATTTCCTTGTTCATGATAATCGTTTATTATCCATGCTATAATTGTATTAATTGGAAACATGGATACATGTGTGGATACATAGACAAACACAATGTCCCTAGTATGCCTCTAGTGAACTAGCTCGTTGCTCGAAAGATGGTTAAGTTTTCCTAGCCATGGACATGAGATGTCATTTGATAACAGGATCACATCATTAGGAGAATGATGTGATGGACAAGACCCAAACTACAAACGTAGCTTATGATCGTATCAGTTTGTTGCTACTGTTTTCTCCATGTCAAGTATATGTTCCTATGACCATGAGATCATGCAACTCACAGATATTGGAGGAGTACCTTGTGTGTATCAAATGTCGAAACGTAACTGGGTGACTATAAAGGTGCTCTACAGGTGTCTCTGAGGGTGTCTGTTGAGTTGGCATGGATCAAGACTGAGATTTGTTACTCCGTGTGATGGAGAGGTATCTCAGGGCCCACTCGGTAATACAACATCACAATAAGCCTTGCAAGCAATGTGACTAAGTGTTAGTTGCGAGATCTTGTATTACGGAATGAGTAAAGAGACTTGCCAGTAGCGAGGTTGAACTAGGTATGGAGATACCGACGATCGAATCTCGGGCAAGTAACATACCGAAGAACAAAGGGAACATCATACGGGATTAACTGAATCCTTGACATAGAGGTTCGATCGATAAAGATCTTCGTAGAATATGTAGGAACCAATGTGGACATCTAGGTCCTGCCATTGGTTATTGACCATAGAGGTGTCTCGGTCATGTCTACATAGTTCTCGAACCCGCAGGGTCTGCACACTTAAGGTTTGGTGACGTTTCAGTAGTATAGAGTTATGTATGGTGGCGACCGAAGTTTGTTTGGAGTCCCAGATGAGATCCTGGACGTCACGAGGAGCTCCGTAATGGTTCGTAGGTAAAGATTCATATATAGGAAGTCCTATTTTGGTCGCCGGAAAAGTTTCGGGCTCATCGGTAGTGTACCGGGAGTGCCGGTAGTGTATCGGGAGACCTCCGGGAGGGGTATTTCGACCCAAGAGGCTACATGGGCTGTGGGAGAAAGGAAACCAGCCCTTTGTGGTCTGGTGGAACAACCACAAGAGGCCCATGCGGCTGGAAGAAAAAAGCCCAAGAGAAAAGGTGGGGAAAAAAGGCAAAATAGGTGAATCCTGGTCCTACTAGGATTGGAGGTGGACTCCACCTCCTCCATCTCCTTTCGGCCGAAGCCCTTGTCTTGGGAAGCCAAGGCTGCCTCCTCTCCTCTCTTCCTCCTATATATACTGGTGGTATAGAGGGTTTTTGCACTAGAATTTCAGCCACGTTCTACCCGTTCCTCCAGTGCATAGTTTCTCCTCTAGATTGGATTTCTGCAGTGCTTAGGCGAAGCCCTACCGGAATTGCTCCACCACCATCGCCGGAGCGCCGTCAGGCTGCCGAAGAACTCTTCTTCCTCTCCACTCCTTCTTGCTGGATCAAGACGGTGGAGATCGTCATCAAGCTGTACGTGTGCTGAACGCGGAGGTGCCGTCCGTTCGGTGCTAGATCGAAAGGATCGTGATCAAGTTCGTGGGACGGATCGTGATCAAGTTCGTGGGACAGATCATGATCGGATTGCGGGACGGATCGTGATTGGATCGCGGGATGGATCGTGATTGGATCGCGGGACGCACGGCGATTTGGATCGCGAAGACGTTCGACTACACCAACCGCGTTTCTTAACGCTTCCCGCTTAGCGATCTACAAGGGTATGTAGATTCACTCTCCCTCTCGTAGATGCTCATCACCATGGATAGATCTGCGTGTGCGTAGGAAAGTTTTTGTTTCCCATGCAACGTTCCCCAACACACAAAACTCAACAAAATCTCCGTGAGATCCGTTAGTATAAGAAAGCAAATCACTACTTTAGGTACCATTGAAAACCCATTCATATTTTGTTATTGCATTATATCTACTGTATTTTAACTTTTTCATGGCTTATACCCCCCAATACAAACCATAGATTCATCAAAACAAGCACACAATGCAACGAAAACACAATTTGTCTTAAACAGAACAGTCTGTAGTAATCTATACTCTACCCATACTTTTGGAACTCTAAATATTCTGAAACATTAGGAAAAGGTAAATAATTTGTATATAAATAATGTTTTTAAATTTCAGCTCAATATTGCGTTCCAGTAAAAAAAAGAAAATTCATATACTGGACACAAAGTTTCTGTTTCCGATTCAACATCACTTCTACTCATCTTATGAATCATCCTAAAGGATTTACTTGGCACAAACACTAAATGAACCATAAAAACAGAAAGGAAAAGCAAAAAATTATTTGTTCATTGGGTTTCCTCCCAAGGAGCGATATCGTTTAACGTCCCTAGCTAGGCATAACAAATAGATTCAAGTATTGTCATCTTTGGTTTTGGATCCATAGGATGCCCTCATGATTGATTCATACGGTGGCCTAATTATAGTACTTGGGAAGTGTTCCATACCCTTTCTCAAGGGAAATTGAAACTTAATATTGCCTTCTTTCATATCAATCACGACACCTATAGTGTGTAAAAATGGTCTACCAAGTATAATGGGACAAGATGGATTGCAATCAATATCAAGCACAATAAAAATCAATGGGCACATAATTCCTATTTTCAAGAATACGAACATCACTAATTCTTCCCAAAGGCTTTTTAATAGTAGAATCTGCCAAGTTTAAGTTAAGAAAGCATTCTTCAATGTTGGTTAGACCAAGCACATCACATAGAGATTTCGAAATCATGGAAACACTAGCATCCAAACCACACAAAGCAAAGAACTCATAATTTCTAATCTTGACCTTAATGGTAGATTGTCACTCATCATGCAATTTTTTAGGAATAGAAATATCCAACTCCAACTTTTCTTCAAAATATTTCATCATGGCATCAACGATATATTTAGTAAAAGCTTTATTTTGCGCATAAGCATGGGGTGAATTCAACATGGATTGCATCAAAGAAACACATTCAATCAAAGAGCAATTATCATAATTAGAGTCTTTGCAATCCAAGATAGTGGGCATATCACTAGTTAAAGTTTTGACCTCTTCAAACCCACTTTTATTAAAAAATCATCAAGATTTTCACCCTCCAAATTATTGGGACGCCTTCTAGCTAAAGTTGATTCTACTTCAGTCCCTTCAGTATAAATTTTAATATTACTAAAGAAGGAATTAATAGAAGAAACACCAATCACTTTAAGATCTTCATTGTTTTTATAACGGAAATCATACTAGAAGACAATTTTTCTAAGATTTCTCTTATAGCTCTAAGCATAGCGGTTCTTTTCTTGCTTTCTTCATAGAGATATATGAAGCTTCAATAGATTCATCAATCTTGCGCACAAAAGCTTTCAACTTGAGATTTTCAACATCATGAGAAATTCTATCAATGCTTCTAGACATATCATCAATCTTATTCAGCTTTCCTTCTATCATAGTATTGAAAGCCTTTTGCGCATTGATAAATTATATTACTCTCAAGATCAGAGGTGTTCCTATTGTTATTGTAAGAAGAATTACCATTAGAATTGCCATAATTATTAGAGGAATTTCTAGGAAAAGGCCTAGGTTTAAAATTACCTCTGTAAGCATTGTTATTGAAATTGTTGCACGAGACAAAATTCACATCTACGGATTCATTATTTTGCTCAATCAAAGTAGACAAAGGTACGTCATTAAGATCAATTGGAGAATTTTTACTAGCAACCAATTTCATCCAAGCATCAAATTTATCACTCAAAGTACTAATTTCCTCCACCTAATTAACCCTTTCACTATTAGGTACTCTTTCGGTATGCCATTGAGAATAATTAGCCATGATATTATCTAGCAATTTAGTAGCTTCACCCAAAGTAATCTCCATAAAAGTACCACCCGTGGCGGAATCTAAAAGATTTCCAGACACAAAATTCAATCCCGCATAAAAAATTGTATGATCATCCAAAGATTTAAACCATGTGTAGGACAATTTCTTATCTTCAACTTCATTCTTTCCCAAGATTGGGCAACATGTTCATGCTCAAGTTGCTTAAAATTCATGATTTGTGTCCTAAGGGAAATAATTTTCGCGGGCAGAAAATACTTAGTGATAAAAGCATCCTTGCACTTATTCCAAGAATAGATACTATTGCAAGGCAAAGAGGAAAACCAAAATTTTGCATGACCCCGCAAGGAAAAAGGAAATAGTTTCAACTTCACAATATCATTGTTCACATATTTTTTTCTTTTGCATATCACACAATTCAACGAACGTGTTTAGATGAGATGCATCATCTTCATTAGGATTACCGTCAAATTGATCTTTCATGACAAGATTCAACAAAAGGCATTAATATCACAAGACTCCGCACTAGTGGCGGGAGGAGCAATAGGCGTGCTAATAAAATCATTGTTATTAGTACTGGAAAAATCACACAACTTGGTGTTCTCTTGAGTCATCGTGACTACGCAAAAAAGATTGCAAACAAGGAAGAGATCCAAAAAAGGGCAAACGAAAAAGAGGGTGAATAAAATGGCAAATTGGTGAAGTGGGGGAGAGGGAAATGAGAGGAAAATGGCAAATAATGTAATTGCAAGGAGATGGCATTTTTGATTAGGAACCTGGTAGATGAGATTGCTTCCTCCCAGGAAACGGCGCCAGAAATTCCTTTGAAGTGGATTGAGACTGCGTTGGTATTTCCCCAAAGAGGAAGGGATGATGCAGCACAACGACAGTAAGTATTTACCTCACTTATGAAACCAATGTATCAATTCGTAGAGGAAGATCACACACCCACATAAATAGCACCTGCACACAAACAACAAATACTTGCAACCCGACGCGAAAGAGAGGTTTTCACGCTCTCTATGATAATAAGATAGATTAGGTAATGATAGATAGGAGAGATAGATCTCTCAAGAACACAAAATAAAAAGACTAAATATGCACTAATATATTGTTGGGTTTTGGGTTTTGTAGATCTGAAAACAAAGAATGCTAAAACGTAGATCGGAAAGCAATATGATGGAAAAGTAGACTCGGGGCTGTAGGGTTCACTAGTGGCTTCTCTCATGAGTATAGCACATGGTGGGTGAACAAATTACTGTTGGGAAATTGATAGAAAATCGATTAGTCATGACGATATCCAAGGAAATGATCACTATATAGGCATCACGTCCAAGATAAATAGATCGACTCCTGCTTGCATCTACCACTATTACTCCACACATCAACCCCTATCCAGCATGCATCTAGTGTATTAAGTTCATGGAAAAACGGTGTAATGCAATAAGAACGATGACATAATGTAGACAAGATCTATTCATGTAGGAATAGACCCAATCTTGTTAACATTAATGGCAATGATACATGCGTGTCTTGCTGCCCTTTCTGTCACTGGGAAAGAACACCTCAAGATCGAACCCATCACAAAGCACCTTTTCCCATGGCCAGAAAAATCGATCTAGTTGGCATAACTAAACCAAAGATTTGAAGAAGAAATACGAGTCTATACTCAATCATGCATATAAGAGATCAAAGAAGACTCAAATAATATTCATGGATAGAAACTGATCATGAACTCAAAATTCATCGGATCCCAACAAACACACCGCAAAAATTTACATCAAATAGATCTCCAAGAGACCATTGTATTGAGAATCATAAGAGAGAGAGAGAGAGGAAGCCATCTAGATACTGCCTACGGACCCGTAGGTCTATGGTGGACTACTCACGCATCACCGAAGAGGCACCTATGATGAAGATGAACCCCTCTATAATGGTGTATAGATTGGATCTCGAGGTTCTGGAACTTACGACGGCTGGAATTGTGTTTCATCGACTCCCCTAGGGTTTTTGGAATATTTGGAAATTTATAGGCATCAGAGGAGGTGGAGAGGGCCCCCGAGGAGGGCACAACCCACCAGGGCACGGGCAGCCCCCCCTGGCGTAGCCTGGTGGGTTGTGGTCTCCTCCGCCCACCCACCCCCCGGTACTTTTTTGGTCCATTGGGTGTCTTTTGATCTAGAAAAAATCTCCAAAAAGTTTCGTCGCGATTGGACTCCGTTTGATATTGATCTTTCGCGGAGTAAAGACCCAACAAAAACAACAACTAGCACTTTGGCACTATGTCAATAGGTTAGTCCCAAAAATGACATAAAGTGGTAATAAAATGATGTTAAAACATCCAATAATGATAATATAATAGCATGGAACAAGCAAAAATTATAGATACATTGGAGACGTACCATAGGCTTGCTGGATGGTGGTCGGATTGGATGAGATTGATCATGTAATCGAGTAAGTTTGATAGGGCTTGATCCCTAGTGTCCACTATGTTCTGAGATTGATGTTGTTGTGACTTTACTATGCTTAATGCTTGTCACTAGGGCTTGAGTGCCATGATTTCAGATTGGAAGATATTATGTTTTGACCAATATAAGATTGATTTTGATCTTACCTATCAAGTTGTATGCACCTATTACGTGTCTTGATCCGCATACCCCAAGGTGACAATAATTGGGATTCTTTCCGGTGATTGCCATAGTTTGAGGAGTCCATGTATTCACCATGTGTTAATGCTTTGATCCGGTTCTCTATTAAAAGGAGACCTTAGTATTCCTTGGGTTTCCGAAAGGATCCCACTGCCACGGGAGGGTAGAACAAAAGATAGCATGCAAGTTCTTATCGCAAACACGTATGACTATATATGGTATACATGCCTACATTATATTGATGAATTGGAGCTAGTTCTGTGTCACCCTAGTGTGTAACTGTTACATGATCAATGTCATCTAAATCATTATCCATCACCCATCCACGTGCCTACGCTTTACATATGCTGAATCTTGCTAAGTTACTAGTCTTGCTGCTACTGTCACACCTGCTACAAAATTGCTAGTGTCACTATTGTTGTTACTTCTGCTACTACTATTTGTCGTGCTACTAAACCTTTGTTGCAGAGATATATCCCAGGTGCGGTTGAATTGGCAACTCAACTATCAAGGCCAATAAATATTCTTTGGCTCTCCTTGTGTCGAACCAAAAAATTAGGGTGAAATCCTACCCGTGAAGACTATCCGGATCCCCTATACTTGTGGGTTATCAACCATGCAGATACAAGAGCTTAGTCAGTCCCTTGTCCTATCTGATAGCCAGTTCACGGCATCCTATCTCGAGGACTCGCAACCCCTCCTCGATCAACACACCCCTGGTGATTCAAAGGTGTTTGAGGTATCGGCTGGTGCTTCTATCTTTGTGCCAGTTGTGCTCGTTGAGCCAACTGCCACTTCTGCTACCGCTGCACTGAAGGCCAAGAAGGATGGTAGGGGGAACACCATGAAGTGTCAGCCATTTATATCCATGTTCGTGCCAAACAAGATGTGTGAGCTCATCTCTAGTGGGGTTAGGACTGACAAGGGCTTCAAGGATGTGCACTTTAACAACGTGCGAAGCAGGTGTTCGAGTTCTGTGGCAAGGAGGTGACCGCCACCTAGGTGCACAACCACCTTAGGAAGTGGAGAGCTAGATGGATCCAAGTGTCCAGGATCATAGACCTTAGCGACGCCTCATGCGATCAGAGCACTTGCTTTGTCGTTCTGGAGGCACAACACTACACCGGCCATGTCGTGGTTAGCTCACTGCCCCCTTGTTTTCACACTGTCGACCATTGCCTACTCACAACTAACAACGTGTGTGCTTCTTTCTTAGGATGACCCAAAAGACGTTGAGTTCCTTAACACATCCACCCAGAACTACAACCAGATGCCTCACATCTTCTCCTTCGGCCTGGCAATCGACAAGCCTGTGAGGCTCTCGGCTCTCCCATGCGGCTAAAGTTCCTAGGCACCCCTGGACGTAGAGGCAGTCTTTGATGGCCCTGAGAAGCCATTTGAGCATGTCCCTGTGGCTGATAGGAAGAGGAAGAGGGGGTGACCTGATGGAGGAGGAGATCAGTGTCTTCAGCAACATGAAAGAGGCTGTTAAGGAGGTGGCAACCGCCATTAGGGAGAGCAAGACCCTCGACGTCCATCCTTACTTGTACAACGCCGTCATGGAGCAAGGTGGCTTCAACGATGAGGCTCTCATGACAGTTGTGAGCCACCTACGGGACAACAACGCCTAGAGTGTTGGGTTTGTTGCCATGAAAAACGCCCATAGGGTGCTCTGACTCAGGAGCTGGCTGCGCAAGCACTACTACTACAACTTGCTGTTGAGTTACCGCGTGCATGATCCTGAATGGCGATGGCGATGGCGACGCTAAAACACACATGTAAGGTTGAAGTTGGCAACGCGGCGTCACTCCTTAGGGTGAAGAATTTAATCATTATCGTGCAGTTCGTCGCCATTGCAGTGTTGTGGCATTGGTGTGGTAGATGTGATCATGTGTATGGTACCTCACCCCATAGGATACAAGGAACCTTACATCGTGTGTGCAACCAAACAACGTACTTATGTGTGAGCTCAGACACTGCAGGCAACCAAACACTATGCGCTACGCTATCTCCTAATGCGTAAAACTAGATACGGACAACCAAACATGTTCGAGATGTTGGTTTAGAGGTTGCATTTGCTCAACCAATCTCATGTGAGCCAGACTTCCAAACACGTCTGGTTGGAATGGCTCCCAAACACGCCTTTATCTTCGTTAATGAATGCTTTGCCTCGGAGTCTTGCAAATAACTACTCCTAGCCACTTGGGGCTTGCTGATGGTTATAGCAGTCATTGGGAGGTCTAATGGGAAGCATTTTTCTACGATATAAGAAGCATTATTCATGCATGGATGTCAATATATGTATGGGCTTTATGAACCGAAATCAATTCTAGAAGCTCCCCTGAAAACGGATCCGGTCCAAATTGATTTTGTCTCGTGCATTCAGTAGGTGTAGCCCCTGCATCCGCCGGTATATATGCTCTGCAGTACCACTCCACTAGTAGCAACTTGTATCAGCGTTGACTTGTTCTGATCTCGCCCAGCTGCATGCATGCATGTACGCAGGCAGCAGGCAGCAAAACTATCAAGCAGCATGGGAGCCATCATGGCCGAGACGATGTTTTCTGGAACTTGATGGATGCATCGATGCACCATGAAATGAAAGTGATTTCTGTTTGCAGCATTAATTTCACATGAGATGCTAATCACGTACTTTATACATGTATTCCCTTTTTTTATTTACCCCGCATATTAGCATTGACTAAAGTCAAAATTTGTAAAGTTAAATTTATAGAAGACAATATAGACATTTACGGTAACAAGTTTATATAATGTGAAAATATATATAATGATGAATTCAATGATATTAAGGGTCGTATATGTTAATATATACTTTTACAAACTTGTTAATAATACATAAAATTAAACTTTAGACAAACCTCATCCGCAAAAAAAAACTTTAGACAAATTTAATATACGAAGCAAATAGAAATGGAGCGAGTACTACACTGCAGCGGAAAGCAACTTGGAACATGCATGTACTCCTACTGTGACGATCTATCTCCTCTCTGCTCTTAGTTAATGTCTGTGTGCGTTTGTGTTTGTACCTACTTACGCCTGTTAGGGCCAGATTTAATTAGCACAGTATTGTACAGTACTTTATCCTATAGCACAACGATGGATGATTAGCTCTTATTAATCTACGTTAGCATACTCCAGGCTTCAGAAGCTTTAGTTAATGCATGTATGGGCAAATAATAATGCATGAAACGATCTGTCAAGAAGCTACTACACCGTTGGACTACGGTTGGCAGTTGGAACATCTACTCTGTAGGACTACTGCTTGCATATATCACCGTTAATTTGTCGGCGCGTACATGCGAAATGGTCCAGGAGAATATTTGACTGGAAATTAAGAAGGAAAAGTAACAATTAAGAGAATGTGAGACATATACTTAGTTAGGAATGGGAAAATCTATTAGAAAATATTGACAATTGATGGTACAACGAGTTGTAGGGTTTACAACTATCCTAATCGGCTACAACCGACCCAAGAGTCCACCTAAATCTTCAACTTCCCTTGTATGCCAAGCTGATGAAATCTTCGAGAGGAGGCCTACCATCCGGGTGAGAGGCTTAGGCTGCATTACGGACTACTAGGAACCAGCCTAGTGGAAGCCAACCACACGGGATGTGCGGGGCATGTGACTTTCTGAAGTTGTCCCTAATGGATATGACCTGCACGGATGTAGCTTCGGTGTTGTAATTGTATCTATCTTTGTGTGTGTGACAATGGGCCAGCCATATATTGGCCCACATATCATGCATACAAAGGTACATGTCTTAAGTCATCGAAGCATCGTCCGACAGGCACTCGCGAAACGCAAAGCGTCACGAATTTTTCATGGCATCACCCATGACTGTCATACCTGACGAGAAATTGTGAAAGGACGTGAAAGTCGCCTAGAGGGAGGGTGAATAGGCGTTTTAAATTAATTATTGTTTAGGCTTAAACAAATGCGGAATAAAACTAGTGTTTAATTTATCAAGCACAAAATCAAAAACAACTAAACTCACCTAAGTACATCAACAATTTATGCTAAGCAAGATAAACAACTAAGTGATAGCAAGATATATAAAATAAAACACAATGGCTATCACAAAGTAAAATGCATAAGTAAAAAGCTCGGGTAAGAGATAACCGAGACACGCGGAGACGAAGATGTATCACGAAGTTCACACCCTTACGGATGCTAATTTCCGTTTGAAGCGGTGTGAAGGCACAATGCTCCTCAAGAAGCCCTGGCCACTGTAATCCTCACGCCCTTGCACAATGCAAGATATCGTGATCCCACTAAAGGACCCTTGTGGGTGGTCACCGAACCCGTACAAATGGCAACCCCTAGGGGCGGTCACCGAACCCATACACTTTGGTAACCCATGGGGGCGGTTGTCGGAACCCGTACAAATAGCTCGGGGCAATCTCCCCAACCTAATTGGAGACCCCGATGCTTGCCCAAAGAACACAAACAGTCCCAAGATCTAGATTCAAAGGGTTCCCCTTATATATAGGAGAAAGTGATAAGTGTATACATAGATCTAGATCTCCTCTCTCTTTTCCCTCAAGAACTAGCAAGAATCATTGGAGGGATTGAGAGATAGCAAGCTCGAAGAAGGTCAACAATGGGGGAAGAGCATGAGCTCAAAGGATGATGTTCATTGGGGAAGAAGACTCCCTTTCATAGGTGGGGGAAAAAATCCAACCGTTATCCTCCTCTCAGCCCGCACACAAGCGGTACTACCACTCGAGCGGTTGTGCTTGCTGCATAGTGCAATGGCACGAGGCCACGAGCCGGTAGTGCTGTGAGCGGTACTACCGCTCGCCCCAGTAGTAGTTGCAGCATAGGCCCCCCTAGAGGAAAGGCAGCGACTGCGACAAAGATAGTATCACCGAAGTGGTACTACCGCTTACACGTGGTAGTGCCTCGCCCCACTATCGTCCTACATCTGCTGAGAGTGCTAAGGGTCCAAAAGGTAAGCGGTAGTGACGGGCATTACTACTGCTTATAGGCGGTACTACCATGCCGCACTACCGTCCCCACTCCCGCGTAGTCTGACACGAGAAGTCGAGATCCCCAGAGACAGTGGTACTACGCGCGGCACTAGACATGGATACTACCGCCTGTGGGCGGTACTACTGCATGTACAGAGCGGTATTACCACTTATAGGCAGTACTACCGCTTGCCAGTGCGGTACAACCGCTTGGGACATTCAGAACAAGTGCACAAAGAACAGATGAATGCAGGAACACCAAAACTGCCATAACTATTTCAAACAGACTTCGAAATAAGCAAACTCGAGCTTGTTGGATAGAAGACGACAAGTACTATCCAACAGAGACTGGATATAATAAGAAGTGGCAATAGAAGAATGCCTATGATATAGAGGTGTGAAACTCTATGAATGAAGATACAACAAAAAACTCAACATCGGAACATCATGGTAGATACATGTGAACTCCGTTTTTTATGAACTCGAGCTTTTCATGAAGATGACCATAACCTCCAAATTTCACATAGAGAAACACCAAACAAGAAGCAAGAAAGATGATGCAAAGATGCAAATGTTTGAGCTCTTTACGAACGAAATGATCAAGCTACTCACTTGAGAGCCCCTTGATAGTATAACAACCGATCCTGTAACCCGGTCTCCCAACTACCACCACGAGACCGGTAAAATAGAAAACCTATCAAGGGTAAACATTTGCCTTGCACATAGTTCACTTGAGCTAGATGATGATGATCTTGACTTCCTCAACTTGTACCACCTTTCTTGGTTGTGTTAGCTCGATGAAGACTATTTGATTGCTCCCCCATATTTCATTATGGGTGAGCCACTCTTCGGTCTTCACTAATCCATTGTCACCATAATGAAAGACAAGCTTCAAACTTGATCTCTTCGTGATGCTCCACTTGAACTTGTACACCACAATCTTGATGATGATCACTACCTGATGTCATCCTCCATGGGTTATATGAGATCTTTCTCTTGACAGAAGCCCATGGAAACATACCTAACCCACATGGAACTCTCACTTGATCCCTCTCGGTACATCTTGTACGCTTCGTATGTGTTGATCAACTTAATTCACTCTTTGACTTAGTCTTGATCAACCTTGTGTCATGTATTCTACATGATCAATCTTTGAATAATTCCTTGAATAGTTCATTGGTCATCTCATAAACTCTTTGAAACCAACATGTGGACTTCAAATAATGCCTATGAACAAATCCTACGAATATAACTCAAGGCAACCATTAACCCGTAGAGAATGTCATCAATTATCAAAACCACACGTGGGGGCACCATGCTCTAACTAGCTTGGTCTGGCTCAGTACCTAGGAGAAGACATTACATCTCCTGGATCGGGTTTTGAACGGTCAAGCGCGAGGTGTGAGGCAGCAAGGGCCATGAATGATCCAGCGCCAACTACCAGCCGAGTGGGTGTGTGGGGGGGGGGGGTAGCCCAATGGGGTGCTGGCATGAGAGTCGCAGCACAAGATAGATCGACACAAAGGACGTTAGAAGAGAGGGGCTGCGCACGCCCGTGGCCCACACGTCATGGACCCCTGGAGCCGCCGTTGCGATGAGAGGCGGAGATTACGAGATGGGGCAGCGTGAAAGGTGTCATGCGGACAGCCGGGTGCGTCGCGGGGCCGGTGTGGAGCACATCGGAGGGCAGGGATGCCCGAGGAGGCGGGTACTCCACATCCTCTAAAGGAGTAATGGAGATGGTGAGGGAAAAGAAGCAATAGAATGAATTAAGTATAGTTTCTATAAAAAATATTTGTGTATGCGCAGATCAAATTAGAGTTCTGTTATAGTTAGGAGCGCATAAATCTTTGTGAAAATCTTGTGACATTAATTGAAGACGTCGTTGAGAGCAAGCTAGCTTGTATGACGTGCTACTGATCTGATTCAATTACTGACTGAGATGGTTACTTGTTAGCTTGTATCTTAAAAATATTTCTCTGTTGAATACGGTGAGGAGCAACAGGAGTTAAACAAGCACCAAGTGATAAACATTCCCAAATCTGATGGAGTCAAAGAAACCAAACTGATGTTGCTTCGCAAGAAACACTTGGGTGGAATCAAACGAGTATAATTAATTAGCACTTGGATCAGAGCTACAGTACAGTAAGTATTAGTTATAGCCCATGGTGCCGATTAATTGTGGATAGCTATTGGCTTGAAGACACCTCCTTCTGGACTCAACCGATTCAGACATTCAGCGCAGCCAGGAGCTCAGGATACACACGAACGTGAAAACGAGAGACATTTCCGTGCGCGAGTTAAGTGCACGAGGAAACTAAGAACATCAAGAGAAGAGAAGCTGGTCTGACACGTTGGATCGTCGTCAAACGATAATTAAGCACGCACTTATCTACGCATACTCCAAAAGAGAGGCTAGCGCACATGGCTTTCAACGTGTATACATTCCAATTTCCTGCACTGTTGTGCTCGGTTGCCAGCACGGAACCCCGGGCGTTCCCGTTGCGTGCGTGCGTGCGTTCGCGTGCTCCTACTGTACGTGATTGAGCAGACAGTCCGGCAAACTTGGATCTTTGTTTGTGATTTGTGATGCCCTGGCTTGCAGGCCGTGCCGATGTATACATACGACAAGCAAATCAGCGTCTAGGTTTCTCAGGTCCATTTTGCAACGTCCGTTTTTCTGCGTCAAGTCCAGCGAACCGTTGGAAAAAACAGACAGGAGCGATGCGTGCGTGCGTGTTTTATCGTCGATCCGTGCGTGTGCATCCACACACGACCGACCATGGCTGCGGGCTTATCACTCGCCACGCCGTACGGTCTAAAACTGGATCGGTCCCCGTACCCTTTTGAACTTGTCTGCATTTTACGTCCACGTCATTTCTATCCCCAAATAAGCTTCCATCCCATTATATATATAAAACGCCAATACAAAGTACACAGTTAAACAGTACATTATGGTATAAAGGACTTTTTATAAAACATTTCATTGAGGTCCGACCGAAGATACCTGAATTCCATGACAACGCCTTCAAGAAGGTGACGGCGCTAATCGTCGTTGCCGAGTCCGCATACACAGACAAGAGTTTTAACTCAAAGCCCTGGTACAAAGGTGCAGTCCACGACGGCGTCTCTAGGAAAACGTGGCACCCATAAGCGTCACCATCGTCGGTGCCAAAGCGTGAAGCTTTCGCTCGAAAACTCGCATGCATCACCATGAGGACCCCGACCAGCACCACGACGAAGGTCAACCCAGTCAGACCAGATCCGGGCACTGCCACACTCGAAGAAGAGGGACAGGTCAGCACCTCCCGTCTCTACACCCCTTGCTACCCACACAACCAAGGGATGAAGTCATCACCGCCACCATGGAGCATGTCGGAAAGCCAAACGTGTAGCCCACCTTTCGGGGCCGCCACCCCGGCTTCCATGTCCTGAGCCATCACCAACCATCCACTTCTCAACGCATCACCCATGGTAGGAGGAGTGAAATACACTTCCTTCCACTCCTAGCCCGGCATCAACCCCCGGTTTGGGTCGACGCCTTTGTCGTAGGAGGCATCTACACATGTGTCCCCAGGAACTCCCGATGGAGTGGGGGGGACACAACCTAGAGGCAGCTGACGGCCACCGTGGAGCAAGTCTTAACCCGAGTCCGATGACGTAGGCCAAGTTGAGCTCGCACGCCGCCACACCCGAGGGCATCGGCGCCAATCCGAATGATGGTACAACATCAACCAGGCCTCTAACTCGGATCACGTCACACGAAGCAACAAGGAAGAAGGGCACTAACGCAAAGACTTGCACCCGTGTGGACTAGGTCGGCCCCCTGCACCTGCGCATCGTCGAAGGACATCCACCACCGCAAAACCGGATCCATGACGCCCCGAACAACCGACAAGACCACTGACCACCACTGCCACGACGCAGTGGTCTAATGACCCACAAGTATTGAGGATCAATCGTAGTCCTTTCAATAAGTAAGAATGTCGAACCCAACGAGCAACAGAAGGAAATGACAAGCGGTTTTTGGATGGGAGTTTGTGCATGTATTGAGAGTAGCGGTGATATATAGTTTTTGTAGCAAGGTAATTCATAATTCGTAACAAGTAACAATAGTAGCAGTGGTGCAGCAAGGTGGCTCAATCCTTTTTATAGAAAAGGACAAGCCGGAACGTACTTGTATATGAAGCAAAGCGCTCTTACGGACACATGGGAATTTCGTCTAGTCATGATCCACCATGTTTAGTTGATTCGTGTTCGCTACTTTGATAACTTGATATGTGGGTGGACGGGTGCTAGGGTGATGTTCTTACATGAACAAACAACCCACCGATGATTACCCCCTCTCGCAAGCATCCGCAACTATAAAAGAAGAATTAATATAAATATAACCATAGCATTAAACATGTGGATCCTAATCAACCTCTTACGGAACAATCATACACAAGGGTGTAAGCTTCTGTCACTCTCGCAACCCATCCTCTACTGATCATTCCCCAATGCTTTCCTTTAGGCCCAAATATGGTGAAGTGTCATGTAGTCGATCTTCACATGACACCACTAAAGAAAGAGAAACATACATATCATCAAAATATTGAACGAATACCAACATCACATGATTATTTAGGACAATACTTCTCCCATGTCCCCAAGAACAAAAGTAACTACTCACAAAGAATCATCATGTTCAAGATCAGAGGTGTAATACATATGCGTAAGGATCTGAACATGTAATCTTCGACTAAATAAACCAACTAGCATCAACTACAAGATGTAATCAACACTACTAGCAACCCACATGTACCAATTTGAGGTTTGGAGACAAAGATTGAATACGAAATGAACTAGGGTTTGGGATGAGATGGTGCTCGTGAAGATGTTGATGAAGATTTATCCTCCCATGATGGAGGAAGCATTGGTGATGATGATGGATTTGATTTCCCCCTCCCGAAGAGAAGTTTCCCTGGCGGAATTGCTCCGCCGGAGAGCAAATGTGCTCCTACCTAGGTCCCGTCTCGAAACGGTGACACTTCGTCCCGAAAGTCTTCTTATGATTTTTTCTGGGGAAAATGGCATCATGTAGGAGAAGATGGGCAACAAAGGCCTTCCAGGTGGCCCATGAGCCTAGGTGGCACGCCCTGGGGGTAGGGCACGCCCCCATGACTCGTGGCCATTTGGTGGGTCCCCTCTGGTTGATTATTTCGCCAATAATTTTTATATATTCCAAAAAATCCCCATCAATTTTCAATCATTTGGAGTTCCAGAGAATACCTAGCTCTTCAGTGGTCCTTTCCGGTCC
This sequence comes from Hordeum marinum, assembly GCA_022496015.1. Taxonomy (NCBI): domain Eukaryota; kingdom Viridiplantae; phylum Streptophyta; class Magnoliopsida; order Poales; family Poaceae; genus Hordeum; species Hordeum marinum. The sequence goes on along the minus strand of CM039678.1, from coordinate 225,339,142 downwards.
AGAATTCCATCTGCCGGCAATCTCCCTCTTTGGATGAAACTTGCAAAATAAGAGAGAAAAGGCATTAAGATTGGATAATAAAGTGTAATAATGATTCGAAACATAATAAATATCAGTGAAAAAACATGATGCAAAATGGACGTACCAACTCCCCCAAGTTTAGACCTCACTTGTCCTCAAGCAGAAGACGAACTCGATAGTCATGACCACATGCTTAGAGAGAGAGAGAGGTGTCGATAAAATAAAATACATACATATAAGCATCATGATAATTATCATAGCAGCAACATAATTTCATAAAACTTCTCATGAACAAGTAACAATCTATCCACATGCTCAAGTATGAATCATAAACTTTATGGAAAACTAACAAACTATGTTCTTAGTCATTTAAATAAGTGTAATCCATCATATTTTCAAAAAGAGTCTATGTCAAAGCTTTTTTTAGAAAGTTCACATTCTCAATTTTCATTTAGTTTTTCTATGATTGCTCACACACACGACATATTTGTGAAGAAAAAAGATTCAATCAGACACATAGGAAGATAGGCGCTTATAGTTTGTCACCACCCAAGAACTTATCTCAGGGATAGTGTCAACAATAATAACTCATGATCACATATATCCCACTGGATATATGTGTGTGGATCTTTCCCCAGCACATGATGCTTGCCAACTAGAGAATAATAAGAATGGAATAGGAATTAACATTATTGACTCTTACATAAAAGTAAATAAAGAAAAGTAAAAGATAGGCCCTTCGCAGTAGGAAGTAGAGGTTTTCATGTGCTTATTATTTGGATGTGCAAGCTCTTAATGGAAAGGAACATCACTTTATATTGCCTCTTATGATAGCAAACTTTGTATGCAGTCCATCACGTTTATTTCTTTGCCATCACAAGTTTGTACAAAGCTTATTTTCCCTTCCAATAAAATATCATACATATTTAGGAGCATTTTTTTATTTTGCACCGATGACAACTTACTTGAAGGTTTTTATTCAAGCCATAGGTAGATATGGTGGACTCTTATGACAAGAAACTAGGTTTAAGGATTTTTTATGCACAAATAGTATCTCTACTTGGTGCAAAGTTTTGGCTAGCAAAAGGATAGGAGCAAGCACAATATATTAGAGGATACATGACAATATAATTCTATGTGAATATAAGCAAATATAACTCATTATGTTGTCTTCCTTGTCTAGCGCCAAGTAGTTGATCATGCATAGAATATTCAATGGAGGCTTACAATCATAAAAGATATGCAAGATAATATATCTATATGTGACACATGTATTTCATTATTACTATTTCATGAATTGCATCAATGACCAATGCTATGTTTGTTAACTTCCAAGAAATTTATCAATTATACTCTTTTTATGTGAAGTCACCACTTCCCATGGGATTAGCATATGATACTTTCGTTCTTTTCATTGCTAAGATCAATGCATAGAAGTAAAATCAAACAAACTCAAACTACTCTTTATTATATAGCTCTCACGCTCGATTATATAGACATATAGATCGCAAAGCAAACACTCAAAACTAAATCATACTAAAAAATTATTCATCTAAATCATAAAATAACTAAGAATCGAACTAAAATAGACAACGATGGTCAAAGTGATGGTGATACGATACTGGGGCACCTCCCCCAAGCTTGGAGCAAGCCAAGGGTGGTGCCCATACCCGTGTACTCAAGTTTATTTCTTCGGTGATGGTGGTGAGGAAGTGGTAGGCTTGTCCTCCAACTTCCAAGACATGGGATCCTCATAGTCACAATTTTGGTTTTGCACATCTTATATTTGATCTTGTAGATGCTCGATGCACTCTTGAAGCTTTAAGAGGGCTTGTCCAATATTCTTGGTGTCCAGCTTGTGTTCCTAGATGAATTCCGTGATCACGGAGTGATTAGTACTGAGACCACGCTCAACCATCCCTTGTCACTTGAAGATCTCTTGTTCCATCGTGTGAAGCCTGGGCTTCTCGCTTTCCTCCTTTTCCGAGCCTTGAACATCCCGGATGTGGAGCTCCCCCTCATGCATCTCAATGGTATGAGGGTGCTTCATCACCTCCAGCAAGTGGGGGTTGATGACCTTCTCTAAGAACTTGTCCTCGTTTGAGCTTGACGACGACATAGCAGTCTAGGTCTTCCAGGAAAATAGCCCAAAAAACGAGGGAAAACTTGCGATACAGTGGTCAAAACATCAAGGACTATATATAATGATATTTCCCATGCAGGACAAGTCTATGAAAGGAAATCGGACTCGGGAAAGTCTACGAGGGTCCCACGAGCCAGGTTGGCAGGCCTCGGGGGTAGGGCGCACTCCCTTGGCTTATGGCCTTCCTGGCTAGTTATTATTTTTTTGTATTTTTATTTACTCCAAAACAAACAAAAATTGCTTTTATGGAACTTTTGGAGTCGGTTTGCTTACCGTACCACATACCTGCCATTTTTCATGATTATGGAGCGTTCTGGAAGGCCCCTTTAATGTTCTCCTCCGATGTCATTGTTTGGATAATATTTGTTTCCTTGTTAATGGGTGTACGTAAAATATAATGTTTAATTATTCGCCCATTAACCACCTTAGGATTTGTTCCTTTCGCGTTGTTGATCGTATAAACCTCCTCGATAATATAGGGTCTTTCCCGTTTGGGGAGGAGTTTTCCTCCAAAGAACCTGAAATGAGAATTGTATAATAGAACATGAGCAGCAATGTTAAATTCTTGTTTTGTCTTGTCTTTTCATGCCATTTTTTAACCTTTTCTTTAAACAGCTTGGCATTTTCATAAGATTGTTTCTTCCATTCATCTAGAGATCTCATGTCAAATAACCTATTTTCATTGGCAAATTTGAAATCATAATTAAGTTCTTTAATGGCCCAATATGCCATCTGTTCTAATTCTAGAGGTAAATCGCAAACTTTTCCATAGACCATTTTATAAGGGGCATAACATAGGATTTTTATAAGTAGTTCTATATGTCCACAATGCATCATCTAGTTTCTTAGACCAGTTCTTTCTAGATCTATTAATGGGCTTTGCAAAATTAATTTTAGTTCTCTATTGCTCAATTCAACCTGACAACTAGATTCAAGATGATATGGAGAGGCAGTTCTATGATAGACATCATATTTAGCTAGGAGCTTGCGAAATGCACCATGAATAAAATGTGAACCACCATCAATAATTAAATATGTAGGGAATCCAATCCTTGGAAAGATGACTTCTTTAAGCATTTTAATAGATGTGTTGTGATCAGCAGCACTAGTTGGGATAGCTTCTACCCACTTAGTGACATAATCAACAACAACTAAAATATGAGTATACCCATTAGAGGAAGGAGAAGTTCCCATATAATCAAAGCCCCAAACACCAAATGGTTCAATAAAAAGTGAACAATTCATTGCAATTTCCCGACGTCTACCAACATTACCAATTCTTTGACATTCGTCGCAAGAAAGGACAAACTTACGTGCATCCTTGAAGAGAGTAGGCCAATAAAAACCAATCTGTAATACCTTATGCGTGGTTCTGTCTCCCACATGTTTTCCTCCATATGCTTGAGAATGACACTTTCGTAGGATTTCTTCTTGTTCATGCTCAGGTACACAACGTCTAATAATAACACCTATTCATTCTTTATATAAATGTGAGTCATCCCAAAAATAATATCTCAAGTGAAAGAAGAACTTTCTCTTTTGTTGGTATGTGAAGTTAAGTGGTATATATTTAGCAACAATGTAATTAGCATAATCCACATAACATGGACTATTGCTAGAAGTGAAGTATTTATAACAGCTAATTGCTCATCAGGAAAACTATCATCAATATGTAGTGGGTCATCAAGAACACTTTCCATCCAAGACAAATTATCTGCTATGAGGTTTTCACCTCCCTTCCTATCAGCAATATGAAAATCAAATTCTTGTAATAGAAGAACCCACCTTTTAATATGTCTAGGTTTAGCATCTTTCTTTTCCACGAGATGTTTAATAGAAGCATAATTGTGTGAACTATTACTTTAAAATCAACTATATAGGATCTGAATTTTTCACATGTAAACACAACAGCTAGAAATTCTTTTTCAGTGGTAGCATAATTCTTTGGAGCAATGTATAGAGTTTTACTAGCATAGTGAATAACATTCAATTTCTTATAAACTCTTTGTCATAGAACAACACCAACAACATAGTCACTAGCATCACATATTATTTCAAAAGATAGGTTCCAATCAGGTGGTTGAACAATAGGTGCAAAAATTATGGCTTGCTTAAGTATTTCAAAGGCTTCTACACAACCATCATCAAAAGAAAATGGAATATATATTTTTAAAAAAATTGGTAAGAGGCCTAGAAATCTTAAAGAAATCTTTAATAAACCTTCTACAAAAACCAACATGACCAAGGAAACTTCGAATACCTTTGATATCTTTAAGACATGGTATTTTCTCAATTGCATCAACTTTAGCTTTATCTACCTCAATACCTTTCGGGGATCATATGGCCAAGGACTATACCTTCATTCAGCATAAAGTGGCATTTCTCCCAATTCAAGACAAGATTAGTTTCTTCACATCTCTGCATAAATCGACCAAGGTTGTTTAAGCAATCATCAAAAGAGGTTCCGCAAACAGAAAAATCATCCATGAATACTTCAACAATCTTTTCACAAAAGTTGGAGAATATAGCAGTCATACATCTTTGAAAACTAGCAGGTGCATTGCATAAACCAAAAGGCATATGTCTATAAGCATAAGTTCCAAAAGGACAAGTAAATGTGGTTTTCTATTGATCTTGTTTTGCTACATGTATTTGAGAAAAACCAGAATATCCATATAAGAAACAAAAGTGTGTGTGCTTAGAAAATCTTTTAACATTGGATCAATAAAAGGCAAGGGGTAATGATCTCTTCTAGTAGCTTTAATTTTATGAAATCAAGTACCATCCTATAACCAGTTGCAATTCTTTGTGGGATAAGTTTACTTTTATCATTAGGAACAATGGTAGTGCCTCCTTTCTTAGGAACACAATGCACATGACTTACCCATCTACTATCAGCTATAGGATAAATTATACCTGCCTCGAGAAGCTTTCGTATTTCAGTTCTTACCCCATCCTTCATCTTAGGACTCAAACGACGTTAATGATCAGTGCCGGGTTTAGCATCTGGTTCCATATTAATCTTGTGCTGACATAAAGTGGGATTAATGCCCTTAAGATCATCCATGTTATATCCAATTGCGGCATGGTACTTCCTTGAGACCTTAAGTATTCTATTTTCCTCATGTTCCGAAAGGTTGGCACTAATAATAACATGATATATCTTCTTTTCATCAAGATAACCATACTTCAATGTATTAGGTAGTTTCTTTAATTCAAACGCAGGGTCACTCTTAGGAGGTAGAGGGTTCCCAAGGTTTCAACAGGCAAATTATGTGGAAGGATAGGTGCTTGATTAAGAAAACATCATCGATTTCTTTTCTTTCTTTCATATTTATGTCTTTTTCATGGTATAGTAAATATTGCTCTAACATATTAGTAGGAGTAACAATAGAAGCAAGACCAATTATTTCATCTTTACTAGAAAATTCTTCCTCATGCATATGTCTACTAAACTTGGAGAAAATAAATCATGAGATGCATCACCAAAGTTCACGGTTACCGTTTCTTTAGTGCAATCAATTTTAGCATTAATCGTGTTCAGGAAAGGTCTACCAAATATAATAGGACAAAAATTATATTGTAATGAACCAAGAACTAGGAAATCAATAGGGTATTTGATCTTACCACACAAGACTCCAACGTCTCTCACAATCCCAATGGTGAAATAGTTTATCTTTTTGAAAGCTTAATAGTAGCATCAATATCTTCTAACTCAAGAGGTGTAATATCATGCATAATTTCTTGATAAAGAGTAAATGGAATAGCACTAACGCTAGCACCCATATCACATAAGCGATGATAACAATGATTTCCAATCTTGACAGAAACAACTCGCATGCCAACAATACGAGATGCTTCACCATAGAAACATATAACACGATCATCTACATTATCAACTAATAGATCCTTAATAATTGCAACTTTAGGTTCTACCTTTATTTTTTCAGAGGGTCTATGTGGTTTGATATTACTTTTATTAACCACGGTTGCAACTTTAGCATGCTCTCTAATCCTAACAGGAAAAACTGGTTTCTCAATACAAGCAGTAGGCACAACTCTCACGTTACGACAAGTGGCACACATGCAGTACGCCACTTGTCGCAACCTAGGGGTGGGAGTGATCTTCGAAAAGTGTACTCGTCAATTAGTGATTTCGAATAACCACGAGATAGGTTTGGAATCGCTGAAGCCTAGGGAAAAATGTTCTTGCCCATTGGCGCATGCCGATGTTTTTCTTTCTCGCTCATTTTCGTTGTGTATTTTTTGGTTTTTATTTATTTTGTTTTTATATTTTTATTTTCTTCATTATTTTGGATTTTTCGAAAAAATTAAGTTTTATGGTTTTCACAATATATGGTCTATTTTCTTCAATATACATGGTGAACATTTATTTTAAATATGGTTACTTATATAGGACGAAAAATTTATTCTTATATACGTTGATTTTTTTTATTATATGTGAATTTCTATTTCAGTTATACAATTGACATTTGTTTTATAACATACACCGAACATATTTCAATAAACATTGGACTTTTTTGTATACAGTGTCCTTATATATATAACAGAAACTGCTTTTTTGCTAAAATATTGTTTTATTTTTACTATAGGTATTCAAATACTTAGATTCCAGTAATAACAGCCAGTATTTTGTTTTTGTTTTAGTCAATAAACCTGTATTTCGCGTGAACATCAGACTAAACCAAGAATAGAAATAAAATAGGAAAACAAATTACTGGTATAGTTGCCCGGCACATTTGTGCTGGCCTTAAGTGCAGTCTACCCTGTTTAGCGCCAATGGGTGACATACAGAAGTTCTTGGCATCGCTCGCGTTGCTTGCATCGCGCAACATGGGCATGGCCGATGTTGCGAAAGCTGAGCTAGGGACAAACCCCACGTCTACTTTACTTTTATTTTCAAAAAATCCATCAATACAAAAATCGTGTATTCAAAAGGTGTTAACGCGAATTGAAAAGAATCACCAATTTAAGGAATTTTCCTGAATACAGAAAATATCCATGAATTAAAAAAAATGTTTATGAAAATAAAACAAATCACACATTCAAAAACTATTTGTGGATTCCAAAAATGTAGGCCAATTCTGAAAATGTTTGCTATTTGGAAAAATGTTAAAATCTAGTCAATTTTCTAAACAAAATTGTGAGTTCCAAAATGTCTGTGAAATTCAAAAAATGTATGTGGCATCAAAACATTCACGAAATTCAAAAAGTGTTTGTGAATTCAAAAATGTTCATGGAATATAAATAATATTCACGAAAACAAAAAATAATTAATAATTTCAAAAATATTTGAACAATAAAAAATATTAACGAGTTCAAAAAAATTGACAAACCAAAAAGTCACAACATAATAAAAAATAACATGTGGCACATTGAATATGTGACACTTATCATCACCATGAGTTTTATAAAAAATAGATTCATTTTTTTAATGTTTTATCTCTTGACCGTGCATCCATCGTTGTCTTTCTTTCGATGAGGTCGAAATTAGATCTCATATTAATAAATTTGGTCATACTTTTAGCAAGAAAATAGGAAACAAAAAAACAAAAACAAAAACCTAAAACCGCAAAAAAAGATAACCGAAAGAAAATAACCGGGAATACATTTCGTGCTTTTTCACTTCTCGGAAAATGCGGTTGTCCTTCAGTGCTTCTCCTCAAAGCACAACTATGTTTTTCATTTCCTAGAAACATATATATGCTTCACGCGAAAGCACAGATGTGCCTCATTGTGAGCACAACTGTTTTTTTCACTTTTTGAAAAGCATATCTATGCTCCACGTGGAAGCGTTGCCATACATCACTGTGAAGCATAACTTTGTTTTCTTCCCATGCGGTGTGTTCCATGTGACTACAAAATGATATAGTTTTAAAAGAGAAACAAGGTAAAACCATGGAAAATTTGGAAACATGGAAAAACAAACAAAAAAAAGAAAATACAAAACATGATGCAAAAACTAAATACAATTGGGTCCATGGGTGCGCCGCATGCGAAAGGTGACGACACTAGTGCACTTACAACGGTGTCTGTTACGGCTCTTTTGTTACGGCTCTTTCGCAAGGGATACTCGTCACTTAGTTGCTCTTTTTTATGATTTTATCGCTAGTCGAGTAAACATTATGGGTTGACCCGCTCGCGAACGCGGGTAGGTGACGACATGCTAGAGCTTGTAGCAGGCGACACTCCCACCGCCTGAATTTTAGAGTGGGGCCCACTGCCTAATACGTAGTCCCCAATTTCTTAATTGGATAGTCTGGAACTGAGAGTTCGGACGCACGCACATTGCCAGACCCGTTTGTATCTCCTTCTTTACAAGTGGTTAATTTTAGTGACACAAAATAAAGCATCAAGAGAAGGCAAACACAATGAGTACACACCATGGCTTATGTATAGTTAGGATGCACATATTCAATACTAATACACATACAAGAAAATTGTCGACAAATAGAAAGTCATATAAGATCAAAACTATGCCTAAGCGAGAGAAAAAAGAAAAACCCCAAAAGTGATTAAATCCATGATTGTCAGATTATAACAATGATCATATTCGCATCAATCATCTCATGACATGACAAGGACAATGAGGTTCTTCAACAACAATGCCTTCAGGAAAGGAGTGATGCTCGAGCACCGCTATCATCGGATCCAACTACCAAAAGAGGAAATCTAGATTTTCACCTTGAAAAAACTAGCCTGGGCATATTCGAGTAATGTTTTCAACATGGTAACGATGTATCGCCATTGCCAGGTATAACCAACTCAGACAAGACCTAGGTTTTTACCGTGGAGCTTAAGACTGAACACTTGAGAAGCACCACCATCGAAGTCAATCATGTGTCATCGACACCATTTTTCCTAAATCATAACAAAAAATTGGGCTAGAAAACCGATCGTCGTTGCACAATCATTAGTTATTTGTGAAGCAGTCGTCCATAGATTGCATATGACCATTGAGGCAACCACGGAAAACCCTCGAGGAGATCTTTCAATGGCACTACTATCTCCATCGAGCCCACCCCTCCCCTCCCGCGTAGGCCAAAGTGATCACCACATGCACCAACACCGACAATGGAGCACATCTCCAAACTTAAAAAAGAGCACAACTCCAAGGACTATGATATCGCCGGAGTTAGCTGTGCATAGACCCGTCAGCCAGGGGCTGACATGGCCCCGGATCCAGAGCAAGACAGGCCAGTTTGCGAGGCATATCACCCATGCGCGATACATCTGGGATGGCATGAAGACTGAGATATAGCAGAGATGCCAAAGCAATCCACATTGACCACGCAGCAGACACACACATCCTAGGACAACTGCAGATGGAGCCCAAGACATTGGCAACCCATTGGATCTAGGACTTGAGTTTACCAGACATGGTGGCTCCGGGACCTTAGATCTGAGGGATGGGTTGGAGGTGCCAATATGAGGCAGCGCACGTCCTGGTTATTGTCGTTGTCGTGGAGATGAAAGCACAACTTCTCCCTTGGTGGTTTTGGTAATAAATTTCAACATATAGCTCATTGAAATAATGAACATTAAGGTATATTTTAGGAAATGTTAAATGAATGGAATGGCTAGGATATATGATGAGGAACCCCTAAGATGCAAAGGAGTCATATTGTCAAAGGCTTTAAGACTACATTTTTCTTCAAGTGATTTGATCACATTGAGTCGATAGGAAACCCAATGCTATTAAGATGGGATGAGGTACTGATGATGATCTGGTTGCTCAGTGCTTAAATATTTGCCACCAAAAACCTCAAACACTTCCTCATAAACACTCTATCCAAAACCCTAAAAGCCAGTTTGGTCCCACTAAGTTTCCCATTTTGGTGCCATCGTGTCAACCCTAGACAGAACCCTAAGCCAAACCCAAACTTCTCGGTGCAACCGAGAATGCATTCGGTGGAACCAAAAAGCAGTGACCAACTTTTTGTGGTCGAGATATTTGTTTTTGGAATCTCCAAGATGAAGTATTAGGATCCTATGAAGTGTTGGGTCTGCCTAGGTTAAGCCAAATCAGTCTCAACGATTTTTTCCTTTCGATCTCATTGAAAAGCCAAAAGTTGGAGCCTTTTGCACTAGTCGGTACCACCGAGATTTATCTTTGATGTCACCGAGTTGGGCACTAATATACCCTTTCACCATCTCTTTCTCTCTAAGAGAGCCATCATAACAAAAATGCACTTCCACCATTCATTTTCTGAGAGAGAACCACGTACTCATGTGTTGAGGTCAAGGGATTGCACTCCAACCAATAGATCCTTGATTTCTAGCCTCCTAAGTTGCTTTCCACCCAATCATCCTCTTCTACCAAGCAAATTTCAATGAGAGAGTGATTGAGCGTTGAGGAGACTATATTTTGAAGCACAAGAACAAGGAGTTCATCATAAACACAACATCTGTTACCTATTGGAGAGTGGTTTCTCCTAGATTGGTTAGGTGTCATTTGCGAGCCTCCAAATCGTGTGGAGTTGAACCAAGAAGTTTGTAGGGCAAGGAGACCGCCTACATCATGAAGATCTGCCCCAAGTGAGGTTAGTCCTTCATGGATGTAAGCCATGGTGGAATAGACAAGGTTTCTTCTTCGTCGACACTTCATGGGGGGGGGTCCCTTCATGGACTCGGGTAGCTGTCACCCTTCGTGGGTTGAAGTCTCCATCAACGTGGACGTACGATAGCACCACCTATCGGAACCTGCGGGATCACTAGAAGAGTATGTCTAGAGGGGGGGGGTGAATAGACTACTAGTAGGAATTTAAAACTACCTCAAGCATAAGGTTAAGGGTTCGTAGTTTTAGCAATTATAGCAAATCTAGTACACCCTAAACATGCAAGTCATCAAGTATAGCAGCGGAAAGTAAAGACATTGCACATGGAAGTAAAGATTAGAGATTGGGAGATCAAACGCATGAAGGACACGAAGATTTTTCCCGTGGTCCGTTAGGTGGTGCTATCGTACGTCCACATTTATGGAGTCTTCAACCCACGGAGGGTATCGATCGCGAGATTCCAGGGAGGGCTCCACCCATAAGGGTTCACGAAGTAGCAACCTTGACTATTCCATAACGGCTTCCGTCCACGAAGGACTAGCCTCACTATGGGTAGATCTTCACAAAGTAGGCGATCTTCTTGCCCTTACAAACTTCTTGGTTCACTCAACAACACGAAGTAGGAGGCTCCCAAGCGACACCTAACCAATCTAGGAGTCACCACCCTCCAAAAGGTAATAGGCTCGATAATGTCGATGAACTCCTTGCTCTTGTGCTTCAAGTTGATAGACTCCTCAACACACAATCACTTTGTCACAAATTTGGCTTTGGTGGAAGAGATTGATTGGGTGGAAAGCAAGTTGGGGAGGCTAGAGATCAGGATTCATCTGGTTAGAATGGAATGGCATGATCTTAACACATGAGTATAGGTGGTGGTGGAGAGGTATATATAGGCATCTCCAAAAATCCAACCGTTACACCTAATAAGTCAGACTCGATGACACCGATGTGTCAATCTCGGTGGTACCGAGTTGCCTCAAAGGTAGCAACTTTTGAATCTCAGTGAGACCGATACATAAAACTTGATTGCACTGATAAGGTGACCAACGACCAGATTGCCAAACTCGGTGACTCCGATTCAACAAACTCGGTGGGACCGATTTTGTGAATTTGCGTAACAGAAAGTTGGCAACCCAAACTCGGTGGCACCAAAGCAGAATCGGTTGCACCAAATGGCTAGGGTTTGGCTGAGTCTATGTAAGGCTGAGAATCGGTGGCACCGTGTGGAAAGTGTTGGTTGCACCAATTTTGGATATTTGGCTTAGGACTGAATTTTGTGGAAGAGCTTGTGGGTGTGTGTGGTGACTATCACTTGTGTGCATGTATAAGCATTTTGTTCACCAACAGTACCTTACCCACTTTTGATAGTATTGGTTTTCCTATGGACTCAAAGTGATTTCTCACAAAGTAAAATGTAGTGTCCTCTTGCTTGAAGCTTGGCCAATCTATTCCTTCTCCTTCTTCTTCATGGGGATACTCTCCACACTCCTTTTTGCCAACCCATTTCTATCTATGGACTTTATCTGAAATACACGAGTATTAGTCCAAGAGATAATGTATGTTGTCATGAATCATCAAAACTACCAAGGGAGCACATTGTGCTTTCAATCTCCCCCTTTTTGGTAATTGATGACAACATACAATCAAATCTTCAAATAAAGATATACATGTATATAATGAGGACTTTGAGAGACACATGACTTGGACTTGCTCCCCCTAAATGTGTGCAATCCCTTTAAAGGATAGTTGCTTTGGAATGCATGGACACACATATAGTAGAAGGGATATAATGAGTCATGTGTATCTTGGTCATATGCATCAAATGTATATGAATGAGGTGTATCCTTGATCAAGACTTCACTTTTGCAAACAATATGTGCAAGAAACAAGAGATCATCTCGGTCAAAGATATGATGCATATACTTACCTTGAGTTCTTGAGCATTCTAGTAGTAGAGATACACTCGAGAAAACAATGTTAGGAAACGCAAGAGTATTCTACCGATCAAAAGCAATAGAACTCAAAAGTACCAAGATATGGAGAACATATAGAAGATAGTATTCCTAAGGATTGATATGTCTCCAAGATCATTTAGAAGTTTCTTCCCTTTAGATGTGAAAATGATGGATCATCCTCTCCCTCTGAATCTTAGCATGTAGATATTGGGATTGGATAAGGTGAGAAAATTCTAACATGAGAAATCGAATGCAATAAATACAAAATAAACACATCCTTCTCCAAAACAGTTTTTCTCCCCTACTTTCGTATTCTCCCCTAGTTTATATAGGTGTAAACTTTTGATATTCTCCTCTCCCCCTAAATTATATCTCCCCCTTTGCATAAGCATGTATCTCCCCCTTTAGCTTTGAAGCTTTGGTATTTCTCCCCCTTTGGCATTAATTGCCAAAAAGGTTAGATATATCAGATACAAGGATCATTGATTAAGAAGGGATCCTTGAGAACAAGGGTCATAGAATGTAAGATTCATAGAATAGGAAAATCATGAGAAAAAATGAGGGAACCATTGAAAATAATTTCTCTCCCTTTGGCTAAACATAAATTTTGTAGAACTTCTCCTCCTTTGAGCTAGGGATCCTTGAATGTATTTTCCCCCCTTTCCAGATTTTTTTAATAAAAGGGATCATCAAAGAATGAAAATATCATAGAAGGATTATAAAGATTTACACATACAAACACAGACTAAAACATGATAGTAAGTCGGTGGCTCCGAGACAAAATTGTCGGTGGTACCGATATGATGTTATGCAGCTCATCTGTTGAATCGGTCGAGCCAAGTCCTTTGTATCGGAGGCTCCGAGGCATAAAACGGAATCTTGGCAAATTTGTGAAAAACTGTAACAAGAAATGGGATTGTTAATGAAAATCAACTAGAGAAAAAGAGCGAACTATTTGTAAATTATGTGCATTTCATTTACAAAGAGGTATCAACTAGAGAAGATTTGAATGGTTCCAAGAAATCTTGCAATGTAGAGAATGAACCATCCAAGGTCTTAACTAGATGATGGGCAGTGGCTAGGTCACCTATATTAGATTATATTGACTTAGGAGCCAAGAAAGAATGCTTGATCATAGGTCATACTCATCATTAAGCTCAAAATGGGGTTACCATTTTTTGGTTAAGCATTTTAATGTCTTCATATCACTTGAGTTGCTTTATCTCATGACTTGGAGCAAAGCTATATCAAGGATATGAGTACATACCTTTGAGTGATGTTGTTAACGTGGCTTGTAGGTGAAATTGATGAGATGCTTGAGGTTGATGAAGATCATCTTGAGTTGGGATCAGTCCTTGTTGTTTTAGTTCACTTTTCACCTACATGGGTTAGTCACGCAAGGAAGAACATGATATATCCAAATGACTAGATATCAATTGTGAGTTGATATCAATTGAGAAATATATGTCAAGGATATGTTTTGTTGTCTTCTTCCTTTCATCTTCAAAGCGAGGTTGTGGATACTTGTTCATGACAAGATTTCTTAAGATATGAGTCGATGGCAATCTTGTGGAGTGTTGTTCTGCCAAGTACCTACAAAAGGGTTAGATGCAATATAAGGGAGCATAGAATTCCAAGATATGATATTCAAGGTAATATTAGCATGGAATAGACAATAAAGCTCATTCCCTTGCATGCATCCGCATGTGTTTAGCTCAAGTTTGAAGCATCAATGATGTTCAACTCACTCCTCAAATGACAAACCACTTTTTCATCAAGTGGCTTAGTACAGATATCGGTCAATTGCTTGTTAGTAAAAACATGCTTAAGATTAATATCTCTTTTGGCAACATGATCATGAATGAAATGATGTCGAACTTGAATATGTTTGGTTCAAGAGTGTTGCACAGGATTATGACCAATCTTAATAGCACTCTCATTGTCACAAAGTAATGACACATTTTTAACATAGATTCCATAATCTTTGACATGGTTATTACCCCTGGATAGGCCAAGCAACGGGGTTCCCCTCCCAGCTTCAAAGAAAAAGTACGCGACCGGCTACCCACGGCCGGCTGGAGCGCGACCGGCTGTGGCGATCACCGGCTGGCTCTGGTCGAGGTGCCGGCTCGACCCCCGATTGGCTGGGCGTGACCGGCTGCCTCCGGGCCGCCTCCTCCATTGACTCCGGGGCGAACATGCAATGTCCCGTCTCTCTGCGCACGGGTACGGCGACATTGTAGCCACAGTGGCCGCTGACGCACGGGTGCGCATGGCTAAAGTCCGGCTCTCTAGGCCACTGACCTTGGCGAGCGCGAACGGATGGGGAAACAGTGCCGGCACGCCCTTGCGCACTCGATTACCTGCCTCGGTGTGGCTACAGTGCAGCCGGTCGTACCGAAGACTTCGGCCGACTGGCGCTAGACGACGCCGCCCGGGCAGCTCGTGCCGCGGCAGGTGGGCGAGGGCCAATCGCGGAGCCGGCTGGCATGCCCTAGCAAGCGACGGGACCGTGCAGCCGGTGGACCCTACAGGCAACACGACGGCTCGAGGTTGGGACCCCCTGGTCAGCCGGAGAGCCTACCAGCCGGGTCCCCCCACTTACGTACCTCAGGAATATTGTAAGTCGGGGGGTTGGCCTATGAAACCCCCCGAGCCCCCCATGCAACAGGGAGAGCAACTTCACACACACATACGGGACACTTCCCACATCCTCACACTTGGTAGAAGAGGAAGGCAAGCCGGCTTCTCCCTCTTCCTCCTCTAGATTCAGCTCCAGGAGCAACCCTATAAACACACCCATCCATCAAACTAGACCAAGCAGGACTAGGGGTATTACCTCCCACAAAGGGCCCTGAACCTGGGTACATCGTGTGTCACCACTGCTTATACCTAATCCCGCTCCTAAAGCCCGTCGGTGTCCTCCGGCCCCAACCACCTATGATAAGCCTACCCATGGCATCTGTCATGAGAAAACGATGACAATTGGTGTCCACCATGGGGCCGTACACGGCGTCGGCCGGGTTCATGCTCCGGGCGGGACCCCTCGCCATTCCCCGCCATCACCGCACATCTAGGCGAAATCGCGGGCTCGTGGGGCTTGCTCCAGCACGCCCTGCGGGCAGCTCTGTTGACCTCACGGCCGACATCGATGCGCTCACCTAGCGTTTCGTGAGGATCAGCCTTGCCGAGGCTCCGGCCGCTAATGAGTACCCCAGCCAGGTGCTTGTCTGCGTCGGTCCGCCCACGGTTGTGGGCACACTCGCTGTGACCCAGTCCAGAGGCTCCCACGATCGCGTGGGGGCAATGGCCATCATCTCCTCCACCTCCTCCAGACGTGCGCGGGCCGAGGCTGACGCGGCCACGGCCCACGTCGGCACCTCCGACCCGCTCGGTGCGGCCCTCTAGGGCTTGAGCACCCCTATTGCCCCGACGGCAAACCCCGACGCCACCGCGGCCGAGCTCGAGGCAGCCCGCCGCCTCCTATTCGAGGACGCCAGTACCCTCGTGGGCACACGGCGCTGCATGGAGGCAGCCCAGCGGGAATACGCTTCCGCCTACGGTCTCACCCTGGCTGGCACCGAGCCTAGCCGGCGTGGGGCTGTGCGTGACCGCGGTCGTGTGGTCGCCAAAATCCTGGGCGGCAAGATGCCCGTCTACGACACCCCCGCAGCCAAACTGTGGGACGCCAAGGTAGCCTACGAGGATCTGGCTACCTTGGAGGGCAAAGAACATGCCCCCCGCAAGCGTCACATCAAGGACCTCATCGACGCCGCTGACGTGCAACAGCATCTGCTCGCGACAGGCAGCGCCGCCTCCGAAGGCCCCCAGCCCGAGCACGAGGGCACGGGGACTGCTGGCCGTCAGCCGGCTCAACACTCCTACTCCACTCGTGTCTTCGACCGCTGGGTCGAGGCAAGCATCCCCCGGCCCTCTCAGCTGCCAGGGAACGAGTACCCGTCTATTAACAGCCGGCGCACCAACAACCCGCCTCGTAGCGGCCACCACCACGTGGAGCCGGCAGCCGGTGCAGCCGCGGGCACACTCCACCCCCACGGTGTGAGTCGGAACGGTCGGTTCCGGCTGTCATCCGCCGCAAGCTCTCGGCCCTGATTGGACCACGCGTCCCCCGCAGCGAGAACGATGCCCGCAACCACATCAACCAGCTCGCGCAGTTGGCTCTCCTCGAGGAGGAGGGCTCGATTGGCCCAGCCTGTTTTGGCCCTCGGATCCGCAATGAGCCGTTCCCGACTGGCTTCACGCTCCCTCGAGACACCCCAAAGTACAATGGGGCTGGCAAGCCCGAGGACTGGCTGATCGACTACACCACCACGGTCGGCATTGCCAGGGGGAACAAGCGCATAGTCGTTCGCTATGCTCCCCTCATGTTGACCGGCTCGGCCCGCACCTGGCTCAACAGCCTGGCGGCCGGCAGCATCAACACCTGGACGTACTTTGAGGAAGCCTTCCTCCGCAACCTCACTGACACCTACAAGCGGCCTCGACGCCCCCGTGAACTAGCCATGTGCGTTCAGGGGCCGGACGAGTCCCTCCGCGACTACCTCACCTAGTGGACCGAGCTCCGCAACTCCTGCGAGGGGGTGCATGAGGTGTAGGCCATACAGTACTTCATCAAAGGCTGTCGCGATGGCACCGCCCTCAAGCACAAGCTTCTGTGCTCCGAGCCGGCTACACTCGTTGAGCTCATGACCAAGGTGGACAAGTACGCCACGGATGATTTAGCCATTCGGGTCAAGACGACCCCGCCCGCCAAGGCGACGACGACGTCGGCAACATCCCGGCTGGCTGCCGAAAACCGGCAGCCGCAGAACAACAAGCGCAAGAACAACCAGCCGGACTCCTGCTAGGGGAGCCGGCAGGTCGCCACCATCGAGGAGCAGGAGCCGGCTGTCTAGTCTTCCAGCCAGCGCCAGCGCACTGGCAAGGCTGCCTGGCAGCCGAAGCTCACCTTTGAGCAGATGCTCGACCTCCCCTACAAGAACCACTCAGGGGCCAAACCCTCTACAAACACGCTCCAGTAGTGCATCTTCTCACATCGATTGGCCCGGGGGGACGGCCTTCCGGCTCCCCTCGCGCAGCCTGCCCACGCGCCAGCGCCGGCCCCAGCTGCCGCCCCGGCTCCGGCCCAAAATGACGGTCGTCTTCATGACCAGTTCCCTAACCAGGATGGTTGCTACGTCGTCTTCATCAGTGAAGAGACGAGCAAACATGCTCAGCGCCGGCTCCATCATGAGGTGAACGCCACCATGCCGGCAACTCCCTAGTTCATGCACTGGTCAGAGAAGCCGGTCACCTGGAGCCGGGCAGATCACCCCGCCGTGATGCCAAGTCCCGGCAGCTATGCCCCGGTCCTCGACCCCACCATAGCCACCGAGAAGCGCACCTGCTGCTTCTCACGGGTGCTGGTAGATGGTGGCAGCATCCTGTACCTCGACACGATGCACAAGCTGGGGCTAAAGATAGAAGACCTACAAGCGAGCCGGACGGTCTTCCATGGCATCATGCCTGGGAAGTCCTACTCCCCTGTCGGCAAGATCATGCTCGACGTCCTTTTTGGCGGACCCGGCCACTTCCGCCGCGAGCTGGTGCTGTTTGAGGTCGTGGACCTCGCAAGTCCCTACCATGCGCTGTTGGGCCGGCCGGCCCTTGTCAAGTTCATGGCGGTCCCCCATTACGCCTACCTCAAGCTCAAGATGCCGGTCCCCAAGGGAATCATCGCCATCGCGGGAGACTACAAGATGTCGATCGAGTACGCTCGAGACGGCAACCGGCTGGCCGAGGCTCTGGAAATCACCGAGGAGAAGCGACATCTCGACCGGCTCGTGGCTCTTGCTGCCAGCCAGCCGGCCGTGCCGGCTCCTCCCTCGTAGTCAGCCGGCGAGGCCTCCTTCCACCCGTCCAAGGACACCAAGCAAATCCCACTCGACCTGGCCAACCCCACTCAGTGCGTCACCATCGGCTTCCGCCTCGACAGCAAATAGGAAGGCGAGCTCGTCGACTTCCTCCATGAGAATTGGGACATCTTTGCATGGTCCCCCAAGGACATGCTGGGTGTTTCGAGGAAGTTTGCCGACCACAAACTACACGTCCGGCCGGACATCGAGCCGGTCAAGCAACCCCTATGCCGTTTCTCAGAGGAGAAGCGGCGTACTATAGGAGAAGATATCGCTCGGCTGCTTGCAGGCGGGTTCATCATCGAAGTTTTCCACCCGAACAGGTTGGCTAACCCAGTCCTGGTGCTGAAGAAGAACAAGACCTGGCACATGTGCATTGACTACACCAGCCTAAACAAGGCGTGCCCCAAGGACCCATTCGCCCTGCCGCAGATCGATCAAGTCATCGACTCCACGGCCGGCTGCGACTTGCTGTCCTTCCTGGACGCCTACTCCGTCTACCACTAGATCAAGCTGGATCTAGAGGGCTGGCTCAAGTCCTCCTTCATCACGCCCTTCGGGGCCTATTGCTATATCACCATGTCCTTAGGCCTAAAGAACGCAGGCACCACCTTCCAGTGGTGCATGCGGAAGTGCCTCCTGCGTCACATAGGCAGGAACATCCACGTCTACATCAACAACATCATCGTCAAAACCAAGAAGCACTTCAGCCTCCTTGACGACCTCCGAGAGACCTTCGCGAACGTGCACGAATACAAGATCAAGCTCAACCTAGAGAAATGCGTCTTCGGCGTCCCCGTCGGCCAGCTCCTGGGTTTCTTCGTGTCCGCCTACGGCATCGAAGCTAACCACGAGAAGATCAGTGCAATTGAGCGCACGCCCAAGACGACCCGGCTCTGCGACGTCCAGAAGTTCACCAGCTGCCTCGCCTCGCTCAGCCGGTTCATCAGCCGACTGGGGGAGAAAGCCCTGCCCCTCTGCGGTCTCCTTCGCAAGACGGCTCTGGTTGAGCCGGGTCACACCAAGAAGCCGAGCATGTTTGACTGACCCGACGAGGCGGACGAGGCCTTCCATGGACTCAAGAAGGCTCTCACCCGCGTGCCCATCCTGGCCGTGGCGGCTGAGAAGGAACCCTTGCTCGCCTACATCACGACGACCATTCGCGTCATCCGCGTCGTCTTGGTGGTCGAGCGGCCGAAAGAGGGCAAGTCCCTGCCGGTCTAGTGCCCCGTCTACTACCTCAGCGAGGTCCTCTCCGCGTCCAAGCAGAACTACCCGCACTACCAAAAGATGTGTTACGACATATACTTCGCCGTCAAGAAGGTCAAGCAGTACTTCCAGGAGCATACCATCACCGTGGTGAGCACGGCCCCGCTCGGCGAGATCATGAGTGGCTGGGACTCCACCGGCCAGATTGCCAAATGGGTCATTGCCCTTGCCGATCATGAGATCCGGTACGAACCTCGCACCGCCATCAAGTCACAGGCATTGGCTGACTTCCTCGTCGACTGGGCGGAGACCGAGTTCGTGCCGCCTCCCCCAGACTCCACACATTGGCGCATGCATTTCGACGGCTCAGAAATGAGGACCGGCCTGGGTGCCGGCATAGTCCTCTCCTCCTCGAAAGGTGACCAGCTCAAGTACGCCCTCTAGATCCACTTCGCCGCCTCCAAGAACGTGGCCGAGTACGAGGCCATCGTCCATGGCCTCCGGCTTGCCAAGGAGATCAGCATCAGGCGCATCGTATGCTTCGGCGACTCCGACCTCGTGGTGCAGAAGGTCTCTGGTGAATGGGACTCCAGGGACGCCAACATGGCCAGCTACCGCTTCCTTGTACAATAGCTCACCGGCTCCTTCGAGGGCTATGAGTTCCATCACGTCCCACGGGTGGACAACGAGGCGGCCGATGCGCTGGCAAAGATCGGTTCCACCCGACAGGCCATCCCAGTCGGCGTCTCCCTCGAGCGGTTGCTCAAGCCGTCAATCAAGCCCTCCCCAGAATCAGAATCAATCTTCGTGCTGGAAGACGCTGTCGGCCCATCGACGGCTCCGGCTGCCCCCTCGGCATCTTTGCCTACGACTCCCTCGACCTCGGCTGCCTTGCCGACACCAGTCGAGCCGGCTACATCCAGGGCAGTCGGCTCCGACGCCGAGGCTGTCATGATGGCAATCGACACCGTCATGGCCGTCCTCGACCCAGGAGCTGGCGAGCCGGTCCTAGGGACTGATCATTCGGGCCCAGGGGCTCCCGAGCCGGCCCCCGTCTCGGACCCCTTGTGGGCCCAACCAATCTTGGCTTTCCTTCTGCGCAGCGAGCTACCCCCAGACGAGAGGCATCCGGCTCGACCCGGTCTCCGTCTCTCATCCACAGTCAAACGGCCAGGTCGAGAGGACAAACGGCCTCATCTTGTCCGGCATCAAGCCCCGGCTCGTAACACCGCTAGTGAGGTCAGCCGGCTGCTGGGTCGACAAGCTGCCGGCTGTTCTTTGGAGTCTCAGGACCACCCCAAACCGATCAACCGGCTACACGCCCTTCTTCCTTGTGTACGCGTCCGAGGCGATCATCCCCATCGACATCGAGTTTGACTCGCCTCGGTCGCCCTGTACACGGAACAGGACGCAAAGGAGGCGAGAGAAGACGACGTCGACTTACTCGAAGAAGCCCACGAGCTGGCCTCGAGACGGACGGTAATCTACCAGCAGAAGCTCCAACAGTACCACAACAAGCGGATCCGGCCGCTCTCCTTCCACGAAGGGGACCTGGTGCTCAGGCGGATCCAACGGACAGCCAGACAACACAAGTTGTCCTCCCCATGGGAGGGCCCGTTCATCGTCTGCAAGGCGCTGCCCAACAATGCGTACTACCTAATAGATGCCCAGAAGCCGCAACAGCACAAGAGAGACGCCTTTGGCAAGGAGACCGACCGCCCATGGATCGGGGCGCTCCTCCATCCGTTTTACTGCTGAAATGACCAGTCTATGTATGTATCCCTCCCCTTTTGGGCTTATGAATGCAATGGGTGCCCCAGGCCGGCTCTTGGGGCATGCCCTTTTCGTTTCCCTTGAAGGTCTCCTCCCTCACCGACTCCTCGACCCGGCTCCCGGGCCCGGGGGCTCGCCGACTGGTCCTAGGTTGCCTCTCCCAAAAATTGACCAAGTAGTGTGAGCTGAGCAAGCCCTCCCACCCCTCCCGGCTATAGATCCGTCTCTCGACTGACCAGCTGACGGGGCCTCGGGGCGGGAAAACATAGCACACACTAAGGCTCGATCGCAAAGGGGATGCCGACTAGGTCTAGCCGGACCATCGCCTCGCCTCTGGCACTCTACTTACCCAAAAAAGCTCTCGTGGTTCCTAAGTTCAGAACCGGTCCCTCAAGGCGGATGGCCCGACCCAGCTACAGACCGGATCCCGATTGTCGGGCTGGCGGGGTCGAAACCAAAGGGGAAAAGGGGCAGAACAGACGGAACCAAAGGGGAAAAAAAGGGTAAAGACGAGCAAGCACGCGCAATAAGGCAAACACATCAAATATTCACAACACGAAATTTAAGATAAAAGAGGCCCATGGCCATCATAGTTCATTACATTACACCCCCAGTGGGTGGACTTAAAGCCTAACATGGAGGAAATAGAAAAAAATATAAGACGCCCGAGGGCTTAGGTCACCGGCGCGTCGCCAGCCGGCGCGCCTCCAGCCGGTGCATCGCTGGGCGGCTCGACTCCCATCCTGGAGGTCCTTCGGGTCGCCTTCCTTGGCCTTCGAGGCGGCCTCCGCAGTCCTAGCCATCTTGCCGCTGCAGTCGGTACTCTCGTCGGCAACCTCCTCGTCCTCCGGACCTTGGGGGATTCCGAAGGAGCCTTCGTCCACCGGCTCGCCGTCCTCGCCAAGGGCCGGTAGGAGCTCGTCCGAGTCGATGTACGACGCGAGCTCGTTGGCACAGCGGACAAGGCCCGGCTCACGGGCCGCCCGCTCCTCGACCGGCTCGTCCCACATGATGGCCAGACGGTCCAAGTCTATGCCATAGTACCATGAAGTTACGAACCGGAGCGCCTCTGCGCCCCGACTCGCGCCGCTGACGCCTTCCAGACCTCGAAACGATCCACGGCGTGCTCCAGCCACAGGGACACGCGGTTCTCCGGAGCCCCTCCATGGCCCGGCCACAAGGCGGTGATGATCTCCTTGCCGGCCGTCTTCAACCGCTCCACGCTCCGCTCGAGGTGGATTGGTCGGTTTTCAATGGCGAGCCCAAGCTCCGCCACATCCCACGCGGTGTCCTCCTCGATGGAGCGCCCGCGTGGCTGAAGACACTCCCAGTGCTCCTCAATGGCATGCTCAGTGCGGCGCTGAGTTTTCGGGAATTTCCCTAAAGAAGAAAGGGAAGAAGGAGATAAAGGCGAATCAAAAACAAGAACCAGCAAGGAAAAAGGGCAACCGGCTGAAAAAAGAAAAATCGGACACTTACGTTCAATGGAGTCGTCCACCTCGATGGCAAAGTGGAGTGACGAATCCTTCTATGATGCCAACGCCGCCTCCTCCATGGAGAGGGAACCCTTAAGCTCCTCAAGAATCCTCTCGAGGCCGGTCACCTCGCCTTGGAGGGCGGCGGTCCGCCGGGCGGCATCAGCCGCCTCCTTGACGGCCTTCTCCTTGGCTGTCACATCCCGCACCACGTCGGCCTTGAGGTGGTCCTGGGCCGCCTCCCCGTCCACCACCAGCATGGCCAGTCGGTCCTTCTCCTGAGTGACCGCCTGGACGCTTTGTGCCAGTCGGTCCCGCTCGGAGACGGCCCCGGCCTTCTCCGCCCAGAGGGCGGTCAGCTCATCTGCAAAGCAAGGCGGGCATCAGCCGGCCATTCCACGCCCGTCCTGACTGCGAGGCAGCTGGCCCGGATCCCGGGGGCTCCACGCCCCTTGCACAAGACTTAACATACCTTGCACCCGTGCCAGCTCCTCCTCTAGCCGGTAGAAGCCGTGCTTGCCGCGATCGTGGATTGAGACCACCTCCTTGAACAGCTTCTGCCGCTGGGAGTTCCCCTCCTGCCACATGAAGCCAGAGTCAAAAGACGCTCAAGGAGATCCGGCCTCGCTGCCCGTCAGCCGGTCAGCCGGCCCACATCTTGGGGGCTACACCCAGTGGGTGCGCTTGCGCGCCCCCACTAAAAAATACGATAAGAACGACGACGCTTACGTCCACGTGTCGTAGGATGGTGTTGACCGCCTCTGCAAACCGAGCCAGCTCCTGGCGGCACTGGTCCAAGGCGCTCCCTAGCTCCCCGAGCACGGGGACCGGGCCGCCTGTCGGGGGAGCCCGAAGGGTTGGGACATGGGCCAGCGCCTCCCAGTCCCAGAGCACGTCCTGCATGGACCTCCGGACCTAGACGCCGCTGCCACACCATCCTGGTGCTTGCCACAGTGGCGGCCGTCGGGGGAGGATTGATGATGGCGAGGGCCTCACGCGGCACCAGTGATGCCTCCTCCTCCTGCCGACCCGATGCGGCGGCCGTGATGGATGGTGCTTCCGTCTCCATGTCCGGTGCCTTCGGCGCTATTTCTGACACTGCCTCCGGCGCCGGCTCTGGGCCGTCAGAGCCTTCGACACGTTGGACCGGGCTGGCTCAACCGCGGGCGGTGTTATGTCCGGCACCTCCGACCGGGTCGCCTTGGGGGCCAGCTTCGTAGCCGCCGCCTTCGCTCGGGCCACCTCCTCCACGGATGGGGGCACAGTTGTCTCCATGGCTGGCCCTTGTGGCTCGCTCGACGGGGGCGTTGACAGACGGGTCGACTTCGCCGCCGAGTCCAACGCCCGAGCGGGGTCAGTGGACCTCCTCCGCCTCGCACCGCTCGAGTTCCCAGAATGCGAGGCCCCGCCTCATGTTCCGGACTTTGAGGCTCGCAGCTCCACGAGCCTCCTGTTCTCCTCCCGCTGTATGGCCTCGTGCTCATGGGCCAACCGGCTGGCGATGTCCGTCGGGTCCACCGCCGACTCCCCTTCATGGAGCTTGATGGGATCCGTGTGGTGCATAAGGGTCAATCACCCACCGGCTCGCGACTCGAAAGGAAACACACGCAAGAAAGAGAAAACACTTACCCAGTGACGATGGGCAAATCCCTCTTGGAGCGTGCCGGCGGCTTCCGCGTGGCCACCTTCACTCGCTGATGAATCGGCGGCGAGGCCACCGGCTCCTCCTGAGCCGACCTCTTCGCCCGGCTGGCGGCTCCGGCCGCCGAGGCTTGAGCCGGCCGCTCCTCACTCCGCCCATGCCGACTCTGCTGAACTGAGCGGGGAGGCGCGTTCAGGATCATCACATCATCGTTATCGTCATCATCATCATCTATCCAGTCCCTAATCATGGGGCCGATAGGGAACTCACCGACTCTGCTGGGTTCTTCGGGTGCGCCAGACCCTCCGGCTCCGCTGGGACCGCCGGCTCGCGGGTCGGCTGGCTCCTCAACTCCTCCCAAGGAGTCAACCCCCTCTTCAGGCGGGACTCCCCACTTGTAGTCTTCGGACTCAAAGTGATCGCGCTCCGTCTCGAAGATTTGGGGGGTGCGGGTCGTCCGGCGTGTTCTATCGCACCAACAGCTGCGGTCAGCCCGACGAAGTAAGGTCTGTTGCCGGCTGCCGGCTGGAAAGAGTCAAATGAAAAGAGCCGCCTCGATGAAAACGTACCAGGGGGCGGTTGATGCGGTTGTATGGCTTCATTCCGAACGTACATGATGCTAGCGCCAGCTTGAACGTCGTGATGGCGTTCACCCGCGTCGCCACCTGAGCCGACGTCAGGTCGACGGTTGTCAGCCAGCAGGGGTCCCGACAGCCGGACATGTCTCGGATCCGGGGCGGCCTCATCTGGAGAGGCAGCACCCGACACGAGATGAAGGCCGCCACCAGATCGGAGGCGACCAACCCCTCAGCGCTTTTCAGCCGCGCGAGCCGGCCAAGCTCCACCAGAGCCACTCCGCGCGGTGCGGCGCCTGGCCAGTTTGCTCCGGAGGACTGCACGTTGACGAACGCATGCAGACGGATGTAGTCCAAGTTTGGGTCGGTGTTCTTCACGTAGAAGAACGTCCGATGCCACCCCTTGACAGAATCGATGAGGGAGAAGGGAGGGAAGCGCGCGGTGCCGCGGCAGCACACCGTCGTGCCCCCATAGGCATTGCTCTTCAGCGCCTTGAGATGGAAGAGAGAGTTGAAGAGATAAAGGAAGGGGAGAACCCCTAAGTACCCCTCGCACAGCGTCACGAAGCCGGCAAGGTAAAGAATGACATTGGGGCTGAGGTGGTGCGGTTGAAGATCGAAGGTATCCGTCAATAACCGGAAGAACTGGCTCACCGGGAGCCCAAAACCACGGGAGAAGTGCCAAAGGAAAACCACGTGCTCCCCTGGCTACGACGCTGACACCACCTCGTCGCCCGGCGCGCGGGCAATCACACGCTCCGCCGGCGGTAGCATGCACGTGCAGCGGAGGTCCGCGATGGCCTCCTCGGTGACAAAGGATCCAACCCAGCTTCCCCCATGCCCGTTGGCCATTACAACGGCTGGACGGTGCGCGAGCACGTTTGTGGGCTCGGGAGTGGCGATGCGCGAGGAAATAGGGGAGGCGAAGAGAAAGGCAGCAAGGGGGCAAGAGGGGTGCGGGTATCTCCGCACCCTGCCCTTCCTTCCCTTTTAAATGGGGAGGCCACGACTGGGGGATGTGGGGATTAACTGCGCCCACTCCCCTGGAAACTCCACGCACAAGTGGGCGGCTCAGGCTGTAACTGCCACTTCGGGGCACAGAAGATCCTGGCCTGCGCCCAGAGGCCTACTGGGCTACGCCCGAGGTCTAGCAGGCTAGGCCTAGGGCGACGTCCCGTCTGCCTGCGTGTGCTGGGCCCGCGACATCATTACCTGCCGCATGGCGTGTGGCGGGCCGGCCCGGGTTCCGGGGCGACACGCCAGAACCCGAGGTCTCGAGTCCAACTACCGACCCGGCTGACCTTTCGGCTTCACGCCGGAGGCGGGCACCGCTAGGGGGAAGCCGCCGGCTCCCCTCTATCTACTGGACGCGGCCCCCCGCCGGCTTCGGGGAGTACTGATGGGGTTATTACCCCTGGGTAGGCCAAAGCAACGGGGTTCCCCTCCCCGCTTTGAAGAAAAAGCACGCGACCGTCTCCCCATGGCCGGCTGGAGCGGGGCAGGGTGTGGCGATCGCCGGCTGTCTCACGGACGGCTGGTCGTGGTGCCGGCTCGACCCCTAGCCGGCTGGGCGTGACCGGCTACCTCCAGGCCACCTCCTCCGTTGACTCTGGGGCGGACATGCAATGTCCCGTCTCTCTGTGCACGGGTACGGCGACATGACGTGACCGCCATGACGGGCGACATTGTAGCCACAATGGCCGTTAATGCACGGGTGTGCATGGCTATAGTCCGGCCGTCCAGGCCACTGACCTTGGCGAGTGCAACCGGGCGGGGAAACAGTGTCGGCATGCCCTTGCCCACTCGATTACCTACCCCGTCGTGGCTACAGTGCAGCCGGCCATACCGAAGACTTCGGCCGGCTAGCACTAGACGACGCCTCCCGGGTGGCTCATGCTGCGGCAGGTGGGCGAGGGCCAATCGTGGAGCCGGCTGGCGTGCCCCAGTAGGCGACAGGACTGTGCATCCGATGGACCCTACAAGCGACGCGACGGCTCGAAGGGCGGGACCCCTTGGTCAGCCGGAGAGGCTGCCAGCCGGGCCCGCCCACTTACGTACCTTAGGAATATTGTAAGCCGGTGGTTGGCCTATAACCCCCCCGAGCCCCCCATGCAACAGGGAGAGCAACTCACATACACACACACATACAGGACACTTCCCACATCCTCACACTTGGTAGCAGTGGAAGGCGAGCCGGATGCTCCCTCTTCCTCCTATAGATTCAGCTCTAGGAGAAACCCTACAAACACACCCATACATCAAATTAGACCAAGCAGGACTAGGGGTATTACCTCCCACGGAGGGCCCTGAACCTGGGTACATCGTGTGTTTCCACCGCTTGTACCTAATCCCGCTCCCGGAGCCCGTCGGCGTCCTCCGGCCCTAACCACCTACGATAAGCCTACCCAATGCATTTTTCGTGAGAAAACGACGACAATCTTTAAGCGTTTGTGCCATTCATAATAAATGCACACAAGATGATCCAGCGACAATGTATTCCGCTTCGGCAGTAGATAGAGATACCGAGTTTTGTTTCTTGGAGGACCAAGACACAAGAGATCTACTAAGAAATTGACATGTACCTGAGGTGGATTTTCTATCAACCTTATCACCGCCATAGTCCGAATCGAAGTAGCCAACAAGATTAAAAGAAGATCCCTTGGGATACAAAATGCCAAAGTTTTGTGTGTGTATCAAGTATCTCACAATGCATTTCACAGCCTTAAGATGACATTCTTGAGGCGTAGCTTGATATCTAGCACACATGCAAACACTAAGTATAATAACTGGATGGGAGGCACATAGATAATGCAATGAAGCAATCATTGATCGATAAACCTTTTGATCAACGGGTTCACCCTCCTTAGTGATATCATCATTTCCGCTAGTGGGCATGGGAGTTTTCATACCTTTGCACTCCTGCATGTTGAACTTCTTAAACAAGTCCTTGATGTACTTTGTTTGAGAGATGAATGTTCCTTATCGTTTGCTTGATTTGTAGACCAAGAAATAATTTCAGCTCACACATCATGGACATCTCATACTTCTCTAACATCAACCTTCCAAATTTCTCACTAAATTGTGGGTTAGTAGATTCGAAGATAATATCATCCACATAAATTTGGCACACAAATAATTCACCATTAACTCTCTTTGTGAATAAGGTTGCATCAAGTTTACCAATTTCAAAAGATTTTTCACCGAGAAACTTCGTTAGGCATTTATACCAAGCACGAGGAGCTTGCTTAAGACCATATTAAGCTTTGCGAAGTTTATAAATGTGGTCAGGTTTCTTAGGATTTACAAAACCAGGTGGTTGCTTAACATAGACCTCCTCTTCAATCTCACCATTTAAAAATGCACTTTTAATATCCATTTGGTAAAGCGTGATATCATGGTGATTGGCATAAGCGAGAAGAATTCAAATAGCTTCTAGTCTAGCAACGGGGGCGTGGGTCTCACCGTAGTCCATACCTTCGACTTGCGTATATCCTTGGGCTACGAGATGAGCCTTGTTGCGAACGACTTGACTGTCTTCATCTTGCTTGTTCCGAAATACACATTTCATGCCGATGATGTTTTTCTCGTCCTTGGGCTTCTCCACGAGTGTCCACACTTCATTCCTTTCGAAGTTGTGAAGCTCTTCATGCATAGCGTTCACCCAATCCACGTCTTCAAGAGCTTTTTCAACCTTCAGGCGTTCAATGCTAGAGATGAAAGAATAATGCCCACAAAATTTAGCTAGGCGAGTTTTAGAGCGAGAGATCCTCCCTGTTTGTATGTCACCTAATATTTGTTTGAGGGGATGGTTCTTGGTCACTTGTGCTCGAACTCGGGGTAGCTTTGGCTTGTTAGTTGGAGAAGCTTCTTCTTCATCATCATCTCCTTCATCTGCATTGTTGTCGAAGTGGTCGTCTCCTTGAGGTGGTGGTGAAGGAGGTTGTGGTGGATCTTCATGATGTACTTCCTCCTCTTCATCTTGTCATGTACCACTTGTGGATTCTTCCATGTTGTTTTGTTGGTAGCCTTGATCTGAAGTAGGAGCTTCCACTTGGGTTGATGAAGTACTTTCTTTCACCCCCATGGGATGAATCTTGCTGATGGGAAAATCTTGGATAGCTTAAAAAGGATCTTTATCACCTACATCATTTGACAATTGTTCGACTTGCGAACCATTAGACTCATCAAACTTAACATCTACCATATCTTCAACTTTTCGAGTGAAGTTGTTGTATACACTGTAGGTGTGAGAGTTCGATCCATAACCAAGTAGGAAACCTTCATGAGACTTGGGAGCAAATTTAGAACGATGATGCTTATCAAGAATGTAACACTTAGAGCCGAATACCCGAAAGTATCCAACTTGGGGTTTGTTACCTGTGAGAAGATTGTATGCCATTTTACCAAGAAGCTTGTGCAAGTAGAGTTGGTTTGTGGCATGACATGCTGTTTCCACGGCTTCTGCCCAAAAGTGTCTTGGCGTCTTGTATTCGTCAAGCATCATTCTTGCCATCTCAATGAGGGTTCGGTTCTTTCTCTCAACAACTCCATTTTGTTGAGGCGTGTAATGTAGCCGAGAACTCATGTGAGATACCCTCTTCGTCAAGAAAGGTGTCCACATGTGTGTTCTTGAACTCCGATGCGTTATCGCTTTGAACCTTCTTGATCTTTAGTTCAAATTAATTTTGCGCTTTGCGTGTGAAATTCTTGAAGATCTTTTGTACCTGCGACTTATCATCAAGAAAGAATACCCACGTAAATCTGGAAAAATCATCAACTACAACTAGACCATAAGAATTTCCACTGAGACTCTTGTAAGCATTGGGACCAAAAAGATCCATATGAAGTAACTCGAGTGGTTTCCTAGTGGTCAGGATGTTCTTGACTGGATGACTTCCACCTACTTGTTTTCCTGCTTGACAAGCGCTACAAAGTCTATGTTTGCCAAAGATAACATCTTTAACACCAACAATGTGATCACTCTTGATAAGCTTATCTAGATTGTGCATGCCTACATGTCCTAGCCTTCTATGCGATACCCAACCTTTATATGATTTTGCAATAAGATAAGTACGAGGTTGGGCCTTTGTAGTGAAATCGATAATGTATAGATCACCTCTACGAATACCGGTAAAGAAAATTTTATGATTATCAAATCAAAACACTTGGCAATCTACTTTGGTAAATAGCATATTGAAACCGAAGTCTGCTAGTCTAGATACATAAAGAAGATTGTAGCCAAGGGATTCAACAAACATTACATTTTGTCTGGTGCACCTCTCGCAGCGCCATGGCGGCTGTGAACAAGCCAGAAGGCTCCGGCAAGCAGTATTGCAAGATCCATCGCACCAAAGGCCACGACCTCCAAGACGGCCGGCAAGTTGAGCAGGTTGCCGGAAAGCAAAGGGCCGAATACGAGAGGCGAGACAAGGAGAAAGGACAAGATGGTGCTGAGGGTTCCGGTAAGAAGCGCGTTGGCCGAGGAGGTCACT
The DNA here is from genome assembly GCA_022496015.1 of Hordeum marinum. NCBI lineage: Eukaryota > Viridiplantae > Streptophyta > Magnoliopsida > Poales > Poaceae > Hordeum > Hordeum marinum. The sequence continues at coordinate 225,308,363 of CM039678.1, read as the reverse complement.
ACGGCAAGCCCAAACAGCAAAAAGAACGGCCCGCCCATGGCCGCGACAAGCAAGAGGGAGATGATGATGATGTCGAAGAGGACGATGAGTCCAGCGAGCATGAGTTCCAGAAGGCTACAGAGATGATGTGCATAGAGGGAGGTGCTTCATCGCATTCCTCACACCGCCAACTTAAACAGTGGGCGCATGAGGTTAATGCGGCGGAGCCCTCTATTGGTTCCCAGAGACCTGTGAGTGGTCCAACACTCCTATTATCTTCGACACCGAGGATCACCCTGATCGCACAACTGCGGTCGGGTGCCTGCCATTGTTGTTTTCGCAAACAATCTGCAACCTCAAGGTGATGAAAATGCTAGTCAACAGTGGGGCCATCCTGAACCTGATCTCGCATGATGTCATCCAGTGGCTGCAAATTCCAGATGAGGATCTCGAGCCACGCTTACCAAGGGGTCAATTCGGGAAGAACTCAGCCGAAGGGCAAGGTTAAGCTGCCGGTGACATTTGGCAGTGATATCAATTTCAGAACGGAGAAGATCGTTTTTTGATGCCGCCAAGATCTTGTTGCCGTACAACGACATCCTTGGTCGCCCAACACTAGCCAAGTTCATGGCGGCCACCCACTTCGCTTACAACGTGCTGAAGATGCCCGGTCCAATGAGCGTCATCACTATCAACTCCACCAAGAAAAGCGCACTTATCTGCGCCGACCAGCTCTACCGGGGTGCAGTCGCAACACCTGCTGCCAAGGTACTTGCTCCTGCCGCTGAAGCTCTCGGGGGGAAGAAGACCGGCAAGGCCTCTGGTGCAAATTCTGGCAAGCGCACCTCCTTGGAGTGCCGTGCTCCCGTTGACGATGTGCCAGAGAGCTCCATCGGCAAGAGCAAAAAGTCCAAGGCTGCTCTGCCAGAGATAAAGAAGGTGCCCGCCAAGGAGGATGGCATGGGGGGAACTTTCACCATAAGTTCCACCCTTGACGACAAAAAGGAAAGTGCTCTCGTCGCCTTCCTACGGGCGAATGGCGATGTGTTTGCATGGTGACCATCTGATATCCCCAGTGTTCCCAGGGAGGTGATTGAGCACCACCTTGCCGTCTGCCCACACGCGCGGCCTGTCAAGCATAATGTTTGGAAGCAAGCTTTGGAGCGGCAACAGTTTATTGCCGAAGAAATAAATAAACTAGAAGCGGCTGGCTTGATCAAAGGAGTAGTCCATCCAACATGGTTGGCCAATCCAGTCCTAGTGTGCAAGGCGAATGGAAAATGGAGGTTGTGCATTGACTTCATAGACATCAACGGAGCCTGCTCCAAAGACCCCTTTCCCTTGCTGCGCATCAACCAGATTGTGGACTCCACCGCCGGTTGCGACTTGTTGTCTTTCCTTGACACCTATTCCGGTTATCATCAGATTTTCATGGCCAATGAAGACGAGGAGAAGACCGCATTTATCACCCCATGTGGTACGTATTGCTATTTGCATATGCCTTTCAGGTTGAAAAGTGCTAGTTCTACATTTGCAAGAGCGGTCCAGATTGGTTTTGAGCCCCAGCTACATATAAATATGGAGGCTTATATGGATTACATAGTGGTCAAAACCAAGGACAAGGCTACGCTCATATCAGACCTAGAAGAAACATTTGCCAATCTGCGCAAGATCAACATGAAGCTCAACCCTGAGAAGTGTGTGTTCTGCGTCCCATCCTGCAAGCTTCTCGGGTTCTTTGTATCTCAATGAAGAATTGAATCAAAGCCTAACAAGATCAAAGCAATTGAGAAAATTGAAGCACCAAGATGAGTCAAAAATGTGCATTGTCTTGCCGTCTGTGTTGCTGCTCAGAGTAGGTTCATCTCAAAATCTGCGGAGCGCGCCCTGCACTTTTTCAAAATCTTGAAGAAGCCAGGTCCAATAAAATGGACTCCGGAAGTGGAGGCAGCGCTACAGGATTTGTAGAAGTACCTCTCCTCTCCGCCAGTTGTAGTCGCGCCAAAACCACAAGAGACATTGCTGCTATATCTAGCGGCAACAAATCAAGTGGTGAGTGCTGCACTAGTGGCCGAAACAGAAGTCGATGAACAAGCAGCGACGACGGCAAGCCGCCAAGTGATGAGCTAGGACATTCCCCGATAGGGTGTGGTGCCGGCAAGGGAGGATCTGCGTAGTCGAATGAGGCAATCCAGAAGAAGAAAGTGGTGCATCACCCAATCTATTTTGTCAGCTCCCTGTTGCAAGGGGCTAGGTCAAGATATTCTAGCATGCAAAAGTTGCTCCTCGGCCTTCTTATGGCCTCGAGGAAGCTGTGCCATTACTTCCAAGCACATGAGATAACTGTTGTCACTCCTTTCCACTGGAGGGGGTCTCTCGAAACCCAGAAGCTACAGGCGGGATTGTAGAGTGGGCTTTGGAATTGTCAAGCTTTGGTCTCAAGTTTGAAAGCACTTCGACTATTCACAGCAGGGCCTCGGTAGAGTTCATTGTAGAGTGGACCCCAATGCCCGATGAAGAAGTTCCAGAGTCAACTCTCCCCAGTAAGGAAACCAATCAAGAATGGATCATGTATTTTGATGGGGCTTTCTCGCTGCACGGCGCTGGTGCCGGAGTGCTGCTTGTCGCACCCACTAGAGAGCACCTCAAATATGTGATTCAAATGCACTTTACCTGGGAGATATCAACGAACAACATTGCCGAGTACGAAGGGCTGCTTGTCGGTCTCAGGATTGCGGTAGACCATGGGATCCAGAAACCTATTGTCAGGGGTGATTCTCAGCTTGTCATCAGGCAGGTGAACAAAGATTACCAGAGTCCATTGATGGTAGCTTATGTAGATGAAGTGAGGAAGTTGGAAGAACGTTTTGACGGCCTGCAAATGGAGCACGTTCCACGTGCAGAGAACGGCATTGCCGATGGCTTGTCAAAGGGTGCTACCCTTAAGTTGCCTATGGAAATAGGTACTTTCATGCTCCGGCTGACTCAACCCTCCATGACGCGATCAACTGGACAAGAGAAAAGAAGGAAGTTGAGTTCCGGCAAGTATTTCCTGGCAGGGCTCCTAGAAGCCGTTGGCGAGGAGGTTTCCAGGGACAACGTCAGGCTTGCCGGTGAACGCCGTGCTCCGACGGAGTCTCCGACTCTTGACATGGAAGCACACGCTCCCAGCAGGCTTGCCGGGGTGCAACAGGCTCCAGCGGGCCCTCAGGCCCTTGCCATTGAGGCAAACGCTCTCCCAGCAGAGGATATGCCTTTAGTCCTTGTTGTCGAGCCCCAGGCTCCAGCATGGTCACGTCACATCGTCCGATTCCTTCAAACAGGAGAACTCCCTGAAGAACAAGAGGAAGCAGAGAAAGTAGCCCGTCGGTCTCATATGTACCAGTTTGTAGACAACGTCCTATACAGAAAGAGACTGAATGGTGTGAAACCAAGTGCATTTCTCGGGAGGATGGACTGGGGCTGTTAGCATAGATACATGGAGGCATATGTGGCTCCCACATAGGATCAGGGGCACTTGCCGGAAATGCATTCCGGCAAGGTTTCTGTTGGCTCGCTGCCCTCCAGGATGCAACTGCATTAGTAACCAAGTGTGAAGCATGCCAGTTTCATTCAAAGAAATTACATCAACCAGCTCAAGCCCTTCAAACAATCCCTCTCTCCTGGCCATTTTCGGTCTGGGGGCTCGACATCTTGGGACTCTTTCCCCGCGCTGCCGGGGGCTTTGAGTACTTGTACGTGGCAATCGACAAGTTCACAAAGCATCCGAAAGTGGAAGCGGTGAGAAAGGTGACAACACAGTCAACCATCAAGTTCTTCAAAGGCTAGTTTGCCGCTTTTGTGTTCCCAACAGGATCATCACTCACAATGGCACACAGTTCACGAGCCACACCTTCATGCAGTATGTCCAAGACCATGGCAGTAGAATTTGTTTTGCTTCCGTTGCCCACCCAAGGAGCAAAGGCCAAGCGGAAAGGGCTAATGCTGAAGTGTTGCAAGGCCTCAAGACAAGAACTTTCGACAAGTCGCGCAAGTGCTGAAGGCATTGTATTGATGAGTTGACAGTGGTTCTTTGGTCAATTAGGACAACACCAAATCGAGCTACCAGCCAGACACCCTTCTCCCTCGTATATGGGGAGGAGATTGTTCTCCCCACAGAACTCTTATACAGGTCCCCTCGAGTGCTCTCTTATGATGAGCTCGAGCAAGAGCAGTCGCGGCAAGATGACGCGACGCTCCTTGAGGAAGACTGTCTTTAGGATGCTGTGAGAGCTGCATGCTACCAGCAAGCTTTGTGTTGCTACCATAGCCGCAAAGTTAATGCCAGAAGTCTTGAGGAAGGCGACTTTGTTCTTTGGCGAGTTCAGTCCGCCAAGAATTCCAAAAAGTTGACGCTGAAGTGGGAAGGCCCTTATTGGGTAGTACGAGTCACCAGGCCTTGTGCAGTCTGCTTGGAGACCGAAGATGGCATCCCAGTGAGCAACTCCTGGAATATCGAACATCTTCGCAAGTTCTACCCATAAGGCGCGATTGCCGGGCCTCCCAGCAACCACCTTTTGTACAAGTCTTGCCGCTGAAGCATGTAATCCTTGGTACAAAGCCAGGCTCAGACCTTGTGCGTAGTTGAATAAAGATAAGTGTTCTGCAATCTTGATCGATTCTCATGTTTACTTACGTACATGTTTGTCTGAGGTATTGCATTGCACTTAATCCGGGCAAGGGCTAACGGACCACCAAGGTTCCATATCCATATTTTCTCTTCTTTCTTTTTCTCAAAGGATAGAATGTCACCTCGTGTGCAGCTTTGCCGGGTGGTGGTGGTGGTGGTATGGATACCTATGAGCGACGTCCCAAAAAAACATGCCGAAAGGAGCACGACAACAAAAAGATAAGTTGCAAAACCCCAAGTGAATTCTTGCCGTGGAGTTATTTTCCTTGGGCGATTTCGACTTCTGAATGGAAAACCTACACGCACAGGAACCTTGCCGCGATTGGATGCACCCTCATTGTGTTTGGGACCGCTCAATGGCTTAAGTGGTCGCGCCCGCGCTCCTTGTTTCGTTTCGAGTCTGCTCAAAGACTCAAGTGACAGCGCTCGCGCCTTTATTCTTTTTTGAGCATGAGCAACACCTTGAACGGTTGTACCAAGGGCACCAAGGTATCTTGCCGGAAGTGGCACTGCCAGCAGGCTGCTAAGGACCCATTCCTCAAAGCGCTCATGGTAGGGCCACGCACACCGACAAGATTCTTCCGAGAAGGCGTAGGGAAAGTTCCATGCACAGAAACAGTCTAACAAGGAAGATAATACGCAGTCATTCAAACTAGGGTGAATTTTATATGAAATATCTCTTTTTCCTAGGTACATCTTTATTTGACTTTCTCCCCTAGGGGAGGCGGGCTACAAGAAGAAAAAAGATGCAAGAGGCCCCCGGCAGAAGCCCGGCCTGACCCCTGTGGACCAGCACTGTGCGGAGGAGTAGGGCTGCCAGATGGGCAGGCAAGAACCTGGCCCCTCCTGGACCAGCATTGTGCGGAGGAGAGGGCCAGTGCAGGCAAAAAGGGGGATGGACCCCAGAAGCCAAAGTCCACGGGCCTGCCAAAAGATCCAACTGGAAGATGAGGCAGCTATCGGTGCACTATAGTTTTGGGCTCTCCAGTGCCCCTTACTCGTGCACGGGCAGTAGTAGACATCCTGGCAGCAAGGCCCAACAGGGTCTTACAATATACCAGCACAGGAAAATCAAGACTACTGGCAAGGTCTTGCCGGGAGGGATATTGAACCCCCAAGAGAAACAAGGCCCCAGCAAGGCCCCGACAAGGTGAAGCCCCAGCAAGACCCTGCCATCACACAGGATAGGTGTCAATCCACCTGGACGCGTGTTGTAGCGTCAACGTTGGAGGGATCTAAGCAGCGAGGATGGGACGGGCTCTCGTCCCATCCCACTGACGGACAGACATGCCTGATGGTGCATTAAATGCGCCTATCCTACTCCGTCAGTATTAGGTATGATAACACTGTAGCTCTGTACATCCCGTGTACGCACTGTACGCCACTGTTGGGATCCCCTTTGAGTATAAAAAGAGGCCCAAGGCGATATGGTAGAGGACTTTTGGACTTTTCAACCTTTGCACTTTCAGGGACCCTCGAGCGCACACGCGTGGCAGTGGCTCACAGCATCCCTGTAGCAAGAACCCTAAGAACACTCTCAATACTGGAGTAGGGTTTTGCGCATCCGTGCGGCCCGAACCTGGGTAAAGATCCCCGCGTGCTTTTCATCAGACCGGCTCTTTGTGCAATCTGCCCCCCACCAAACCGAAAGGGATCCCCATGATCCCATAGGTGTTCGTTCCCACACCATCTTTGGCACGCTAGGTAGGGGAGAGATAGGTTGTGCGAACCCGTTCTAGTATTCAGCGTGCCAATTTCTTCGCGCTCATCATCGCTGTGGCTCCCAACAAGAGGGGCCCAACAGCACCTGGTCCATCCACGTCCGCCATCCATTTATTTGCGTAGACAAGAGAGGGCGTAGAGGCGGGTGGAGGAGGAAGAGGTGGAGGTTCGGAACTTCCGCGACGCTCCGGTGATCAAGGCCAAAATAGCAGGGACACTCGCTGCAGAGACACCCATGACGGCGGCGGGAACCCCCACGCCCCTAGGTCTCAAGATGGAGTGGTACCGCCTGCGGGTGGTACGGCGAACTCCAGGGATGGAAGGGTATCCTCCAGGGCACCCATGCCGGCCCCTACGCCGCACCCTTCTCAGGACGCGTGCGGAGGGCCGCGCCAAGGCGCCCGTAATTCTCAGCATCCCCGTGGGAAATCTCATGTACATCCTTCCCAAGATGCACAGGACCAACTTGTTCACCAACATGCAGGCGGGAGTGGCGTGTCGACGTGGGGCCACGGTGGTGCTCCTTCTAACATGGTTAGGAGTCAGAGCACCTCGTTCTCCTTGCGTTGTTCGTTACCGACCACATAGGAGGAAGCGATGGCGCGGGCGCAGCTACTCCTAAAATTCCCGCTAGCTGCGGAGAAGCTCGATGAATGAAGAGCCTCCTCAGCCTCGCGGATAGGTTTTGGTCCACCGAGCCGGCTCGTGCCAGTGGAGAGAAGACAAGTTCTTCAAGAACGTGGCAAGGAAGACGCTCGAACTACAATCGAGCGGCGGCGGGAAGCGTGCCTCCAAACGGATAGGCGTGCAGGGCCCACTGTAGACAAGTCTGCGCCAGGGTATCCTGTCAGCCTACCTTACGAGGTGGCTTGTCCAACATTTACCCGTGAGCTGCAGCAAGTCTAGTGGCCCAACTCTCGCATGTTTAAGCCAGAAGTCCTGGAGAAGTATGACGGCAATACTCATCTGTCAAAATTCCTGAGCATCTACACCATTGCGGTGCAAGCTGTCGGGGGTTGCAACGACAAGATACTTGCCAACTACTTCCCGTCGGTGCTTAAGCCCAATGCCAGGTCGTGGTTGATGCACTTGCTAGAGGGGTCAATCGCCTCCTGGGCAGACTTGTGCCACGAGTTTGCTGGCGCCTTCACAGGAGGTCATCAAGCTCCTATCCAAGAAAGTGATCTACACATCATCCCTCAAAAGGAGGGCAAAACTTTACACAAGTACATTCAAAGGTTCAGCCACATGCATCACAACATCCCAGACATTCATCCTGCCGCTGTTATAAGCGTGTTCCATCAGAACGTGCGCAACCGCAGGATGCGGGAAGAGCTGTCGATGAACATAGTCAGGGACGTCACCGAGCTTTATGCTTTGGCAGACAAATGTGCTCGGGCTGAAGAAGGGAGGAGGCTCCCCGACGAAGACGTCGACGCAGGGGTCGACTCCAAAGATGAAGACATCGCTGCCCCAGCAAAGAAGGGCCGGCGGCGGAACAAGAAGCACAAGGGCAAGACCGTGCTAGCCGTCTAAGGATCCGGCAACCCCGGCGCCGCCAAGAAGTGCAAGGTTGATGACCCCGGCAACGATGTTGCCGGGTGCGCCTCCTGCCATGCTATGGTGGATGCTGGCAAGCCAGAATACTTCGGCAAGCAGTATTGCAAGATCCATCGCTCCAAGGGCCATGATCTCCAAGACTGTTGGCAAGTCGAGCAGCTTGCTAGGAAGCAGAAGGCCGAGTACAAGAGGTGAGACAAGGAGAAGGGCCAGGAGGGTGCCGAGGGTTCCAGCAAGAAGCATGTTGGCCAAGGAGGTCATCATGGCAAGCCCAAGCAACAAAAAGACCGGCCAGCCCATGGCCGCGACAAGCAATAGGGAGATGAAGATGATGTCGAAGAGGACGACGAGTCAAGTGAGCATGAGTTTCAGAAGGCTACAGAGATGATGTGCATAGAAGGAGGAGCCTCGTCGCATTCCTCTCACCGCTGACTTAAGCAATGGGCGCGCGAGGTTAACGCGGAAGAGCCCTCTATCGGCACACAGAGACCTCTGAAGTGGTCCAACACTCCTATCATCTTTGACACCGAGGATCACCCTGATCGCATAACTGCGGTCGGGTGCTTGCCGTTGTTGGTCTCGCCAACAATCCGCAACCTCAAGGTGACGAAGATGTTAGTCGACAGTGGGGCCAGCCTGAACCTGATCTCGCTCGATGTCATTCAGAGGTTGCAAATTCCTAACAAAGATATTGAGCCAACAGGCGCTTTCCAAGGGGTCAATTCGGGAAGGACTCAGCCAAAAGGCAAGTCACGCTGCCGGTGACGTTTGGCAGCGATATTAATTTCAGAACGGAGAAGATCGTTTTTGACGTCGCCAAGATCTTGTTGCCATACAACGGCATTCTTGGCCGCCCGGCACTGGCCAACTTCATGGCGGCCACTCATTTCGCTTACAACGTGCTGAAGATGCCTGGGCCAATGAGCGTTATCACCATTAACTCCGATAATAAAAGCGCACTTATTTGTGCCGACCAACTCTACCAGGGGCAGCTCCAGCACCTTCCGCCAAGGCACTTGATCCTGCCGCTAAAGCTCTCGGGGGAAAGAAGACCAGCAATGCCTCTGGCGCACATTCCGGCAAGCGCGCCCCCTCGGGGCGTTGCGCTCCCATTAACGATGTGCCAAAGAACTCCAACGACAAGAACAAGAAGTCCAAGGCAGCTCCACCGGATACCAAGAAGATGCCCGCCAAGGAGGATGGCACGAGGGGAACTTTCACCATAAGTTCCACCCTTGACGCCAAATAGGAAAGCGCGTTCATCGCCTTCCTGCGGGCGAATGTTGATGTGTTTGCATGGCAACCATTTGATATCCCCGGCGTTCCCAGGAAGGTGATTGAGCACCACCTTGCCGTCTATTCGCATGCGCGACCCGTCAAGCAGAAGGTTCAGAAGCAAGCTTTGGAGTGGCAACAGTTAATTGCCGAACAAATCAAGAAGTTAGAAGCGACTGGCTTGATCATAGGAGTACTCCATCCTACATGGTTAGCCAATCCAGTAATAGTGTGCAAGGCGAATGGGAAGTGGAGGCTATGCATTGATTTCACAGACATCAACAAGGCCTACCCCAAAGATCGTTTTCCCTTGCCGCGCATCGACCAGATTGTTGACTCCACTTCCGGTTGTGGCTTATTATCTTTCCTTGACGCCTGCTCAGGCTATCATCAGATTTTCATGGCCAAAGAAGACGAGGAGAAGACCACATTTATCACCCCATGTGGTACGTATTGCTTTCTGCGTATGCCTTTCAGGCTGAAAAGTGCTGGTTCTACCTTTGCAAGAGCGGTCCAGATTGGTTTTGAGCCCTAGCTAATTAGAAATATGGAAGCTTACATTGACGATATAGTGATCACCAAGGATAAGGCCACACTCATATCAGACCTAGAAGAAACATTTGCAAATCTACGCAAGATCAACATGAAGCTCAACCCTGAGAAATGTGTGTTCGGCATCCCATCCGGCAAGCTTCTCGGGTTCTTTGTATCTCAATGAGGAATCGAAGCACATCCCGACAAAATCAAAGCAATTGAGCAAATTGAAGCACCAAGACGAGTCAAAGACGTGCGACACCTTGCCGGCTGTGTTGCTACTCTGAGTAGGTTCATCTCAAAATCTACTGAGCGCACCTTGCCCTTTTTCAAAATCTTGAAGAAGACAGGTCCAATGAAATGGACTCCGAAAGCAGAGGCAGCACTGTAGGATTTGAAGAAGTACCTTTCCTCTCTGCCAGTCCTAGTCGCGCCAAAACCACAAGAGTCGTTGCTGTTGTATCTGGCGGCAACAAATCAAGTGGTGAGTGCTGAACTAGTGGTTGAAAGATAAGACAAAGAAGCGACAATAACGGTAGGACTGCCGAGCAATGAGCCAGGGCATCCCCCGGCAGCGTCTGGTGCCGGCAAAGAAGGATTTGTGCAGTTGAAAGAGATAGTCCAAAAGAAGAAAGTGATGCAGCGACCAGTTTATTTTGGTAGCTCCTTGTTACAGGGTGCTAGATCAAGGTATTCTGGTGTGCAAAAGTTGCTCTTCAGCCTTCTTATGACCTCAAGGAAGTTGCGCCATTACGTCCAAGCACATGAGATCACCGTTGTCACCCGCTTCCTGCTACAGTGGATATTGCGGAACCTAGAAGCTACCGGGAGGATTGTGGAGTGGGCCCTAGAACTATCAAGCTTTAGTCTTAAGTTTGAAAGGACTTCAACCATTCAGAGCAGGGCCTTGGCGGAGTTCATTTTAGAATGGATGCCAACGCCCGATGAAGAGGTTCCAGAGTCAACTCTCCCCGGCAAGGAAACTGATCGAGAATGGATCATGTATTTTGATGGAGCTTTCTCGCTGCAAGGCACCGGTGCCCGAGTGCTGCTTGTCGCACCCACCGGAGAGAACCTCAGATATGTGGATCAGATACACTTTCCCTGGGAAAGATCAACAAACAACAATGCTGAGTACGAAGGACTGCTTGCCGGTCTCAGGATCGCGGCAGACCTTGGTATTAAGAAACTTTTTGTTAGAGCTGATTCTCAACTTGTCGTCAGACAAGTGAACAAAGATTACTAGAGCCCATTGATGGAAGCTTATGTAGACGAAGTGAGGAAGTTGGAAGAACATTTTGATGGCCTGCAAATGGAGCATGTTCCATGTGCAGATAACAGCGTTGCCGATGGCTTGTCGAAATGTGATGCTCTTAACTTGCCTGTGGAACCAGGAACTTTCGTACTCCAACTAACTCAACCCTCCGTGACACCATCAGCAGGACAAGAGAAGAGAAGAAAATTAAGTTTCGGCTAGTATTTCCCGGTAGAGCTCCCTGAAGCTGCCGGCAAGAAGATTGCTAGAGGGAATGGCAGGCTTGTCGGTGAGTACTGTGTTCCGGCAGGGCCCCCGTCTCTTGCAGTAGAAGCATGCGCTCCCGCCAGGCTTGCCAGGGCGCAACAGACTCCGGCAGGCTCTCAGGCCCTCGCTATCGAGACAAATGCTACCCCGGAGAAGGATACACTATTGGTCCTTACCGTCGAGCCACAGGCTCCAGCATGGGCGCAAAACATCGTCCATTTCCTTCAGACAGGAGAACTTCCCGACGAACAAGAAGAAGCAGAGAAAGTAGCCCGCCAGTCTAATATGTACCAGTTCGTAGACAACATCATGTATAGAAAAAGACCAAATGGTGTGAAACTCAAATGCATTTCTTGGGAAGATGGACTGAAGCTGTTGGCAGAGATACATGGAGGCATATGTGGCTCCCACATAGGGTCAAGAGCCCTTGCCGGGAAAGCATTCCGGCAAGGCTTCTTTTGGCCCAGCACCCTCCAGGATGCAACGGCATTGGTAACCAAGTGTGGTGCATGCCAGTTTCATTCGAAATACTACATCAACCAGCTCAAGTACTCCAAACGATCTCTCTCTCCTGGCCATTTTCGGTCTGGGAGCTCGACATCTTGGGCCCCTTTCCCCGTGCTGTCGGCGGCTTTGAGTACTTGTACGTCGCAATCCACAAGTTCACAAAGTGGCTAGAAGTGGAAGCAGTGAGAAAAGTGACAGCACAGTCAGCCGTCAAGTTCTTTAAAGGACTAGTTTGCTGCTTTGGTGTTCCCAACAGGATCATTGCTGACAACGGCACACAGTTCACGAGCTGCGCCTTCAAGTAGTATGTCCAAGACATTGGAAGCAAAATCTGTTTTGCTTCCGTTGCCCACCTGAGGAGCAACGGCCAAGCGGAGAGGGCTAATGCTGAAGTGCTACGAGGTCTCAAGACAAGAACTTTTGATAGGCTGCACAAGTGCGGAAGGAACTGGATTGATGAGTTGCCGGTGGTTCTTTGGTCAATCAGAACGACACCAAATCAAGCTATCGACAAGACACCCTTCTCCCTTATCTGTGGGGTAGAGGCAGTTCTCCCCACGGAACTCATGTACGGGTCGCCTCGAGTGGTCGCTTATGATGAGCTTGAGCAAGAGCAGTTGTGGCAAGACGACGCGACTCTCCTTGAGGAAAACCATCTTCAGGCTGCTGTGAGAGATGCATGCTACCAGCAAGTTTGCGCCACTACCACAGCCACAAAGTTAATGCCAGAAGTCTTGAGGAAGGTGACCTTGTTCTTCGGTGAGTTCAGTCCACCAAGAATTCCAACAAGTTGACGCCAAAGTGGGAAGGCCCTTATCGAGTAGTACGAGTCACCAGGCCTGGCGTAGTCTACCTAGAGACCGAAGATGGCATCCCAGTGAGCAACTCCTGGAATATCGAACATCTTCGCAAGTTCTACCCATGAGGCACGGTTGCCGGTCCCCCCGGCACCCACCTTTTATACAAGTCTTGCCGCTGAAGCATGTAATCCTTGGTACAAAGCCAAGCTTGAACCCTGTGCGTAGTTAAATAAAGATAAGTGTTCTGCAATCCCGTTCGATTCTCATGTTTGATTATGTGCATGTTTGTCTGAGGTGTTAGATTGCACTTAATCTTGGCAAGGACTAACAGACCGCCAAGGTTCCATATCCATATTTTCTCTTCTTTCTTTTTTCAAAGGACGGAAGGACCTCTCGCGTGCAGCTTTTCCAGGGGGGAATGATGGTTCAGATACCTGTGAGTGACGTCCCAAAAAAACATGCCAGAGGGAGCACGGCAACAAAAGATAAGTTGCAAACACCCCAAGTAAATTCTTGCTGTCAGATTATCTTCCTTGGGTGATATCGACTTTTGTATGGAAAACCTGCACATGGAGGAACCTTGTTGCGATTGGTTGCGCCCCTATTTTGTTTCGCGTCTGCTCAACAAGCTAGGTGACTGCACTAGAAGCACTAGGGTCTCTTGTCAGCGGCAATTTTGCTAGCAGGCTGCTAAAGTCCCACACCTAGTGCTCGCGGCAGAGATATGTGCACCGGAAAGTTTCCAATCAAGCGTAGGGTAAACACATACGGGGAGAAATCAAGCAAGGGAGATAACAAAACGATTGTTCAAAACATAATGAGCAATATTACATCGGCCTTGCTGAGGTTCTAACATAATTTTTTTTGCATATGCGGCAATGAGGAGTGCGGCAACTAATCCCGACAATCACCTTCGACCCGCTTGACCTGGCTTACCCGCTCGACGACGGGCGCGACGAGTTCCTCGAGCTTCTTGATGTCTGCGTCCTTCAGCAAGCGGTCGAGGACGTTGGTAAGGTTGAGGTTGGGGTTCTTATACACCACCTTGACGAGCACCTTGCGGAGGACGGTCTAGCATAGCTTACACAATTCTCTGGCCAAGTGTGACACCCAATCGGAGTGGAGCTGCTCCAAGGCTCCAAGTAGGCTATCAAAGAACATGGTCACCTTGGCGCTCGTGGACACCCCAGCATCAGGAGAATATGTGGGGCCTTCTAGGCCCATGGCGGTTAGCTGCTCGGCAAGCCTCTCCGCGACATCGACGAGCTTTTCGGTCCACATCGCCACTCCATGCACATAGTTGTTGTAGGCAATGGTGGCGCTCTCGACCCGCTCCTTCTCGCCATTGAGATCCCTAGCTAGGGACCTCTCCTAGGCCTTAGCAGTCTCGAGGGTCTCGGTCAGCGTGACCAGCTTCAGATTTAGGTCGTTGATGGACTCCTTGGCCAGAGAAAGCTGCTTGGTCCTGACAGAAATGGCGACCTGCGTCTCCATCAAGATGGCGATGGCCTTGTCCCTTTCAGCCTCAAGCAACGAGACCTCCTTACTGAGATCTTCAAGATCGGCCTCTAGTTTCTTCACTCGCTCCTCTTGTAAGTTCTTGGCGGCCTCAGCAGCTTTAGCTGCATCGGCGGCCCCTTTTAGCTTGATGGCGTGGTCCGCGGTTAGGGCCTCGAGCGCCTGCTTCTGCTTCTGCTCCAGCTCCTGGGTCTGCCGCGCGACGAGATCCTCGAGCTCTCCTTGCCGCGGAGCTTCTAGGCAAGCACCTTCTCACGAGTGGCGAGGTCCTCCTCATGGGCGTCAAGCAGGATACGACGCTCCATCAAGCAAGCATCCTCTACGGTGGCCCGTTGTTTGGCCTCTTCCTATGCCTGCTCAGCATCGGACTGCTACATGAAGAGTTAGCTCCAGCTCTAACTCAGTTGTGTTTATCTAGTCTTCAGGTTGTGGGAGGCTTGGGCAAACCAGATGTGGGTTTCCTCGACGCGCTCCTGGAAGTTGGCCTCGGCCGCTTCCATGATTGCCGCCCTGGAGTCCAACTTCTCCTTCCGGGCACGGTGGAGCGCTCGAAGTTTCTGGAAGGTGTCGCCCATAGTCTAGAGGAGCTGCTCCTCTTGAGATTTGCTACCAAAACTTGGTTCTTCAACGATGTTGAGCCCAGCAGCACTGATGGATTCCTCAACAAGAACTCCCCCTTTCAGTGGCACCCCAGTGCTTGCCGTGTTGGGGATGCTGACGAACAAGTTATCGCCGACCTTGAAGTATCTGCTCGATGAAGGGGCTTCAGGAGGAGGCAGCTGGTCCTCGATGACCGCCTCCCCGGTGGCTGGGGGCTTAGTGGTTGGTGTAGCGCCTGGCGCTCCTGCGGCAGGGATGCTGTCAGTGCGACCACTAGCCTCCCCACCAACCTTCTCGACAGACTTCTTGGCGGCCACCTCCTTTTGTGCAGCCTTGGAGGCCTCGGCGCTGGTAGCCTCAATGGTAGCTTCGGCAGCCTTAGCGGCAGCACCCTTGGCAGCCTCCTCGGCAGCGATCCTGTCGGCCTCGACGGCGGCGTCCCTGGCGATCTCCTATATGATAGTGTCGACGTCCATGCCCTCCATAGAGGGAATGTATGGAGGCCAGGAAAACAAGCCAAACAAAGTTTAGGTGGAAGTTCAAGAAGACAAAAAAAAGAGAGAAAGACGAATATAACAAAGAATACCTGCACCGACAACGGTCGTCGGCGAAGACCTGACGATGCCTGTACTTGCTGGCTCCCCCTCATCACGGTAAAGCACGATGGAGGAGGTCCTTGCCGGGGACCCGTCTCTGGGTGGCGTAGACGATGGGGGCGGCGTGTTCGGGACGGTTGCCGGTGGTTCTCTCTACTGCCGTCCTCCGCCTGGACGACCGGTGATGTCAGCAGTAAAGATGCATACCCCGGCACATGCCAGCGGGAAGTGAGTGATGGGCTCACACTAGGGGCTCCTCCGGGGACTGAGTCGAGGGCTGCACCGTGGGCTAGCCTCCGGGCTGACGGCAGTCCTCCTTGGCGCGCCTGAGGCGCTTGCCGACGACTCCTCGGCCATCGAGGTCCTCACCCTCTTCGCTACCCGTTGTGCTAGTGTTGATTCTCTACCTTTCCGCCTTCGTGACATTGTGCGAGGGGTACCACTGTATCCTTCCTTTCATCGACCTCTTCAACGCTCTATTCTACCTCGAACCTCTAAAAAGCGACGCCTGCGGGGGCACGGTGGTGTGCTGCCACGACATTGCTCGCTTTCCTCCTCTTTCCCTTATCGACTCCATCAAGGGGTGGCACCGGATGTTCTTCTACGTGTAGAACATCAACCCGAGGACGGATTACATCCGGCTGCCGCTGTTTGAGGATAGGCAGTCCTCCCAGCAGAACTGGCTGGGGTCCGCCCCGCGCGGCATGGCCTTGGACGAGCTTGCCTGGCTCACGCAACTGAAGAGCTCCGAGGGGCTGGTCGCCACCGACCTGGTGGCGGCCTTTGTCTCGCGCCAGGTGTTGCCCCTCCAGATGAGGCCACACCGGATTTGCAACATGTCTAGCCGGCATGACCCCTGCCGGCTGTCCACTGTCGAGCCGACGCCGGCTCAGGTGGCGAAGCGGGTGAACACACTCACAACGTTCAAGCTGAAGCCCGCATCGTGGTCCTTCGGCATGCAGTCGTACGACCGCATCAACCGTACTCCCCTGGTAAGTTTTTCGTCGAGGCGGCTCTTTTTCGCTTGATATTCCCCAGCCGGCAGCCGGCTGGAGAACTTTCTTTGACATGCTGACTGCTGCTGGTGCGACAGAACACGTTGGACGGCCCGCATCCGCAGATCTTCGAGGCGGAGCATGAGGACTCCGACTCTGAAGACTACCAGAAGGGAATCCCCCGGAGGAAGGAGTGGACTCCTCGGGACGAGCCAATGAGCCGGCAGACCCGCGAGCCGGTACTCCCGGTGGAGCCGGAGGATCTGGCGGGGGTGTGGAGCCCAGCGGAGCGGGTGAGTTCCCTCATGCCCCCTCGATCAAGGATTGGACAGATGACGACGACGATGATGATGCCTTGATGATCCTGAACGAGCCTCCTCCTTCAATGTGCTAGGGCCGGAGGAGCGAGGAGCGGCCGACTCGAGGCCCGGCAGCCGAAGCGGCCGACCGGGGGAAGAGGACGGCTCAGGAGGGGCTGGCGGCCCCGTTGCCCTGTCCGAAGTGGGTGAAGGTGGCCGCATGGAAGCCTTCGCCACGTGCCAAGCGGGCCTTGCCCCTCCTTATTGCGTAAGTTCTTTGTTTTTGCGCAAGTTTTTTGCTTTCGCCTCGTGAGCCGGTCAATGACCGGTCTTTGGACGTTGCAGCGACCCCATCGAGCTCCACAAGGAGGAGCCGACGGATGCCGCCAGCCGGCTGGCCCGCGAGCACGCGGCCACCCAGCGGGAGGACAAGAGGAGGCTCGCGGATCTACGAGCCTCCAGGTCCGCGACGCAAGGAGGGGTCGCGCACTCCGGGACCTCGAGCAACCGGCGGCGGAGGGGGTCGGTAGAGCCTCTGCGGGCATCAAACTTGGCAGCGGAGTCAACCCACATGTCGAGGCCTCCGTCGAGTGAGCCACGAGGGGAGGCTATGGACCCGCCAACGCCTCTGCCCGCGCAAGAGACGGCCTAGGCGAGGGAGGCGACGGCGAAGCCGGATCCCGAGGCGACCCGGCCTGAGGTGCCAGAGGTGACCCCGCCTGTGGCCGAGCCGGCCCGGGTCAAGGTGCCAGAGGTCCCAGCGGCCCCGAAGGCGACATCGGGGGCAGCGCCGGAGGCGGCGGCCATGGAGGTGGAGGTGCCTTCCGGCACGAATGACACGCCGGAGCGGCCAGCAGAGGAGGCGGCGATGGCACTAGGCGGGGGGCCGGCGGGAAGCGACTCCTGGCCCCTTGCCGTCATCAACCCGCCCCCGGCGGCTGGAGCCGTGGCAAACCGGGCGGCAGCGGCGGCCGGGCCCGGAGGACTCTACGGTCAATGAAGGAGGTCGTCCGAGACTGGGAAGCACCGGTGAGCGTGCCGGCC
Organism: Hordeum marinum; assembly: GCA_022496015.1. Taxonomy (NCBI): domain Eukaryota; kingdom Viridiplantae; phylum Streptophyta; class Magnoliopsida; order Poales; family Poaceae; genus Hordeum; species Hordeum marinum. The sequence goes on along the minus strand of CM039678.1, from coordinate 225,290,743 downwards.
CTACCGCCCCCCAGGCAGGCGGCCTGGTCCCTTCCCTCGCGGATTTGGGAAGTGTCCTGGACGGGTGCCGGTAGGAGCTGGCCCGGTTTGCGGAGGCGGCGGACGCCGCCTTTCAGCGTGCGGAGGTAAGCCGACACTTTGACTTAGAGTTTTCAGTGGAGGCACGCGAGTGCACCCACTAGGTGTAGCCCCTGAGATGCGGGCCGGCTGACAGGCAGCTGGGCCGGATCTCCTTTGAGCATGTCTTGACCTTTGCCTTTTTTGCGACAGGAGGGAACCTCCCTGCGACAAAAGCTATTCGCGGAAGCGGTCTTCATCCATGACTGCGGCAAATACGCTTCTATTGCCTGGAGGAGGAGCTAGCGTGCGTGCAAGGTAGGTTGCATTTCATAGGAGAGGCATATAGCCCCGGGAGTCGGTTGACGTTGGTTGTGTCGTGCGGGTGAGCTGGCCACCCTTCGGGGGGAGAAGACCGGGCTTGTCGTCGAACGGGACGGACTGGCGCGGGACGTCCAGGCGGCCGCATAGGAGACGGACCGGCTGACCGTGCTGCTGGTCGACGGGGAGGCGGCTCGGGACCGGCTCAAGGCCGAGGCGGCAAGGGAGGTGGCGGCCCGGGAGGCATCCGTCAAGGAGTCGGCTGACGCCGCCCTGAGGACTGCCGCCCCTCAAGGCGAGGTGACCCGCCTCGAGAGGACACTCCAGGAGGTCAAGGGTTCCCTCGCCACCTCAGAGGCGGCCCTGGCATCGGAGCGCAAGGCGGTGCTCCACTTCGCCCTTGGGGTGGACGACGCGATCAAAGGTAGGTGCCAGTCTTTCTCTACCTCAGCCGGTTGCTTTTACCTTTGTCGTTTCTCATGTTTCAACTTGCTTTTCTTCCCTTCTCTTCTTCTTCCTTCCAGGGCACTTCCCAAAAACTCATCGCCGCGCTGCGCACGCCGTTGAGGAGCATCGGGAGTACCTTCGGGTGTGTGGTTGCTCCATCAAGGAGCATGCCGCGTGGGTCATGGACGAGATCGGGCTCGCCGTCGAGATGCGGATGACCCATCTCGAGCGGAGCGTGGAGTGGCTCAAGACCGCCGGCAAGGAGGTCATCGCCGCGCTGTGGCCGGGCCGTGGGGGAGCTCCAACACATCACGTGGCTCAGAGGCTGGAGCACGCCATCCCCCGCCTCGAAGCCTGGAAGGCATCGACAGCCCGAGCCGGAGCGCAGATGGAGCTCCGGTTCGTCACATCTTGGTATCGTGGCATCGACCTGGGCTGGCTGGCGACCATGCGGGATATGTTGGCCGCGGAGCAGGAGGCCTGCGAGCCGGCCCTTGTCCAACGGGCCAACGAGCTCACGTCGTACGTCGACACGGATGAATTCCTACTAGCCCTTGGCGAGGATGGTGAGCCGCTGCCTGAGGACTCCTTCGACATCCCTCAGGGCCTGGATGATGATGAAGTCGCCGACGAGAGCACCGACTCGAGTGGCAAGACGGCCGAGACCGAGGGGCCCGCCTCGAAGGCTAAGGAGGCTGACCCGAAGGCCGAGACCACCTACGAGGCGAGGACCGAGCCGCCCCGCGACGCGCCGGCTGGGGGCACGCCGGCTGGCGACGCGCCGGTGGCCTGAGCCCCCGGGCGTCTTTTTTATCTTTCTATTTTTTCTCCCTGCATGTAAAACTTGAATCCACCCACTAGGGGTGTTTGTGTAATGAACTGAATGCTGGGTGTGGGCCGCTTTTCCCTTAATCTTTATGCCAAGAATAGCTTGTCGTGTTTGCCTTGTGACTCATGCCGCCTCGTCCTTATCCTTTTTTGCCTGCCTCGACTCTTTTCTTTTCTACCCCTTTTCCCATTTAGTTTCAGCCCCGCCAGCCCGCCAGCCGGGAACCGGTCTGTAGCTGGGTCGGGGCATCCACCTTAAGGGAGCCGATTCAAAACATAGGATTCATGAGGGTTTTTCGGGATAAGTAGAGTGGTAGAGACGCGATGAGGGTCCGTCTGGGCCTAGAAGGGGTCTCCCTTTGTTTTGACCTTTCGTGTGAACCAAACCGTGCCCCCCGAGGCCCCGTCAGCCAGACAGCCAAGAGCCGGTTCTATAGCTGGTAAGGGTGGGGAAGTTTGGCTGGCTCACATTACTTAGCCATTTGTCGGAGAGGCGTTTCTAGGCCCAGCCGGCTAGCCCCCGGGCCTGGGAGCCGGGCCGGGAGCCGGTGAGTGAGGAACACTTTTGAGGGAAACGAAACGGGGTGCACCCCAAGAGCCAGCTTGGGGAGCCCATTGCATTCATAAGCCCAAAAGGGTGGGGATGCATACATACATTGGTTTTTCTCAGTAGTAAAATAGGCACAGAAGGGCCACGTTCCATGGGCGCTCCGTCTCTTCACCGGAGGCATCTCTTTTGTGCTACTACGGCTTCTGGGCGTCTATCATGTCGTATGCGTTGTTGTGTAGCGCCTTGCTGATGATGAACGGGCCCTCCCATGGGGATGACAACTTGTGCTGTCCGGCAGTTTGTTGGATCCGTCTGAGGAATAGGTCCCCCTCGCGAAACGAGAGTGGCCGGGTCCGCTTGATGTGGTAGTGCCGGAGCTTCTGCTGGTAGATCGCCATCTGGCTCAAGGCCAGTTTGCGAGCTTCCTCGAGTAGGTCGACGCCGTCTTCTCTTGCCTCCTTTGTGTCCTTCTTAGTGTATTGGGTGACCCGAGGCAAATCGAACTCGACGTTGGTGGGGATGATCGCCTCGGACCCATACATAAGGAAGAAGGGAGTGTAGCCGGTTGACCGGTCCGGGGTGGTCCTGAGACTCCAAAGGACGGTCGGCAGCTCGTCGATCCAATAGCTGACTGACCTTACCAGCGGCGTCATGAGCCGGGGCTTGATTCCGGATAGGATGAGGTCGTTCGCCCTCTTGACCTGGCCGTTTCACTGCGGATGAGCGATGGAGGTCAGGTCGAGCCGGATTCCTTGCTTGGAGCAAAAGCGCGCGAGCACGCCCTTGGCGAAGTTGGTGCCCTTGTCGGTGATGATGCTGTGGGGAACGCCGTAGCGTACTGTGATGTCGTCGATGAACCGGACGCCCGTGGGTCGTCCAGCTTCTTGATTGGTCGCGCCTCGATCCACTTGGTGAATTTGTCGACAACCACCAGCAAGTGCGTCATGCTGCCTCGAGCGGTCTTGAAGGGCCCCACCATGTCCAGCCCCCAAACGGTGAAAGGCCACGAGAGGGGGATGGTTCGGAGGTCCGTTGCCGACAGGTGGCTTTGCATGCTAAAGCGTTGGCAGCCCTCGCACTCGTCGACCAACTTATTGGCCGCCTCGAGAGCCGTTGGCCAGAAGAAACCATGGCTGAAGGCCTTGTCCACTAGGGTCCGGGAGGCGGCATGATGCCCGCACTCGCCCTGGTGAATGTCGAGGAGGATCTCCAGACCCTTTTCCGGCTTGACGCATCGCTGGAAGACACCGGTGGTGCTGCGATGGACGAGCTCGTTGTTGATGATGCCGTAGGCCGTGGCCCAGAGCTGGATTTACCTTGCCAGAGCTTCGTCCGGAGGCATCTCGCTCCACGGAAGAAACGCTCAGATGGGTTGGGTCCATGAGGGAGCCGAGACGGCGGGTGGCTCAGGAGCCCTCGAGACTGGTTGATCAGTCCCCAGGACCGGCTCGCCAGCCCTTGGGACTGGTTGATCAGTCCCCGGGACCAGCTCGCCAGCTCCCGTGACCGGCTCGGGAGCCCCCGGGGCTGGATGGAAAGCCCCCGGGTCTGGCTCGCCGGCCCCTAGGGCCAGCTGGTCGATGATCATCATGACGGCTGTGCCGCCGGGGCTGGCCGCCTCGGACGCCGCCGGCTCAAACGGAGCCGGCGGGGCGGCTGATGGTTCGGGAGCCGGTGGTGAACTTGCCGGAGAGGCGGCCGGGGCCGGCGATGGGCCGGCGACGCCCTCCGGCACGAAGATTGACTCTGATTCTGGGGAAGGCTTGATCAACGGCTTGAGCAGCCGCTCGAGGGAGACACTGGCTGGTATGGCCTGTCGGGCGGAGACGATCTTTGGCAACGCATCCGCCGCCTCGTTGTCCGCCCGTGGGACATGATGAAACTTACAACCTTCGAAGGAGCTGGTGAGCTATTGTACGAGGAAGCGGTAGCTGGCCATGTTGGCATCCCTAGCGTCCCATTCACCAGAGACTTGCTGCACCACGAGGTCGGAGTCGCCGAAGCAAAGGATGCACCTGATGCCGATCTCCTTGGAGAGCTGGAGGCCATGGACGATGGCCTCGTACTCAGCCACGTTGTTGGAGGCGGCGAAGTGGATCTGGAGGGCATATTTGAGCTGATCACCTTTCGAGGAGGAGAGGACTATGCCGGCACCGAGGCCGGTCCTCATTTTTGAGCCATTGAAGTGCATGCGCAAATGTGTGGAGTCTGGGGGAGGCGGAATGAACTCCGTCTCCGCCCAGTCGACGAGGAAATCCGCCAATGCCTGTGACTTGATGGCGGTTCTTGGCTCGTACCAGATCTCATGATCGGTGAGGGCGATGACCCATTTGGTGATCCGGCCAGTGGAGTCCCGGCTGCTCATGATCTCGTTGAGCGGGGCCGTGCTCACCACGGTAATGGTATGCTCTTGGAAGTATTGCTTGACCTTCTTGGCGGCGAAGTATATGTCATAGCACATCTTTTGGTAGTGGAGGTAGTTCTGCTTGGACGTGGAGAGGACCTAGCTGAGGTAGTAGACGGGCCATTGGACCGGCAGGGACATGCCCTCCTCCGGTCACTCGACCACCAAGACGACGCTGATGACGCGGGTGTTCGCCGTGATGTAGGTGAGCAGTGGTTCCTTCTCAGCCGGCACGCCCAGGATGGGCGCGTGGGTGAGAGCCTTCTTGAGGCCACGGAAGGCCTCGTCCACCTCGTCAGGCCAGTCGAAGACGCCCGACCTCTTTGTTTGCCCCGGCTCGATTAGAGCCGTCTTGCGAAGGAGCCCGTAGAGGGACAGAGCCTTCTCCCCAGCCGGCTGATGAACCGACTGAGCGAGGCGAGGCAGCTGGTGAACTTCTTGATGTCGCGGAGCCAGGTTGGCTTCGGCATGCGCTCGATTGTGCTGATGTTCTCGGGGTTAGCTTCAATGCCGCGGGCCGACACGAAGAAACCCAAGAGTTGACCGGTAGGGATGCCGAAGACACACTTCTCCGGGTTGAGCTTGATCTTGTACTCGCGTAAGTTCGCGAAGGTCTCCTAGAGATCATCGAGGAGGATGAAGTGCTTCTTGGTTTTGACGATGATGTCGTCAACGTAGACATGGACGTTCCTGCCTATCTGGGGCAGGAGGCACTTCTGCATGCATTGTTGGAAGGTGGCGCCTGCATTCTTCAGGTCGAAGGACATGGTGATGTAGCAGTAGGCCCCAAAGGGCATGATGAAGGAGGTCTTGAGCCAGTCTTCCGGATCCAGCTTGATCTGGTGGTAGCGTGAGTAGGCGTCCAGGAAGGACAACAAGTCGCAGCCGACCATGGAGTCTATGACTTGATCGATCCGTGGCAGGGCGAATGGGTCCTTTGGACACGCCTTGTTCAGGCTAGTGTAGTCGATGCACATGCACTAGGTCTTGTTTTTCTTCAGCACCAGGACTAGGTTGGCCAACCAGTTAGGATGGAATACTTCCATGATGAACCCGGCTGCGAGCAGCCGGGCGATCTCCTCACCTATAGTATGCCGCTTCTCCTCAGAGAAGCGGCGCAAAGGTTGCTTAACTAGCCTGACATCCGTCCGGACGTGGAGTTTGTGCTCGGCGAACTTCCTCGGAAGAGGAGGCATGTCCTTGGGGGACCATGCAAAGATATCCCGATTCTCATGGAGGAAGTCGACGAGCTCGCCTTCCTATTTGCTGTTGAAGCGGGAGCCGGTGGTGACGCACTAAGCTGGGTTGGCTAGGTCGAGCGGGATTTTCTTGGTATCTTTGGATGGCTAGAAGGAGGCCTCGCCGACGGATTGCAAGGGAGGAGTCGGCACGGCTGGCTGCCTGGCAGCAAGGGCCACGAGCCGGTCGAGCTGCCGCCTCTCCTCGGCAATCTCGAGGGCCTCGGCCAGATACCTGCCATCTTGAGCGCACTCGAGTGACATTTTGTAGTCGCTGTTGATGGTGATGATTCCCTTGTGGCCCGACATCTTGATCTTGAGGTAAGCATAATGGGGAACCGCCATGAAGCTGACAAGAGCCGGCCGGCCCAAAAGCGTGTGGTAGTGGCTTGCGAGGTCGATGACCTCGAAAAGCACTGGCTCGCGGCGGAAATGGCCGGGTCCACGAAAGAGGACGTCGAGCGTGATCTTGCTGACAGGGGAGCAGGACTTCCCAGGCACGATGCCATGGAAAACCGTCTGGCTCGCCTGCAGGTCTTCTATCTTTAGCCCTAGCTTATGCATCGTGTCAAGGTAGAGAATGTTGATGCTGCTACCGCCATCTATCAGCACCCGCGAGAAGCGGCAAGCTCGCTCCTTGGTGGCGATGGTGGGGTTGAGGACCAAGGTGTAGCTGCCAGGATTCGACATCACGGCAGGGTGATTGGCCTGGCTCCAAGTGACCGGCTTCTCCGACCAGTGCATGAACTGGGGGGTTGTCGGCATGGTGGCATTCACCTCACGGCGGAGCCAGCGCTAAGCGTGTTTGCCCGTCTCTTCACTGGTGAAGACGATGTAGCAACCGTCCTGGTTGGGGAACTGGTCGATTAGAAGACCATCGTTCGGAGCCGTTGTCGGCACCGGGGCGGCAGCTTGGGCCGGGGCCGGCGCACGGGTTGGCGGCGTGGGGGGGGGGGAGCCGGAAGGCCGTACCCCCCGGCCAATCGCTGTGAGAAGCTGCACTGCCAGAGCGTGTGTATAGAGGGTTTGGCCCCTGAATGGTTATTGCAGGGGAGATCGAGCATTTGCTCGAAGGTGAGCTTCGGCTGCCAGGCAGACTTGCCGGTGCGCTGGCACTGGCCGGAAGTCTGGGCAGCCAACTCCTGATCCTCGACGGTATTGACCTGCCAGCTCTCGTAGCGGGGATCGGGTTGGTCGTTATTGCGCTTGTTGTTTTGCAGCTGCCAGTTGTCAGCAGCCAGCCGGGTCGTGGTTGGCGTTGTCGTTGCCTTGGCGGGCGGGGTCGTCTTGACCCGGATGGCCGAATCGTCCGTGGCATATTTGTCCGCCTTCGTCATGAGCTCGGCAAGCGTGGCCGGCTCGGAGCACAAGAGCTTATGCTTGAGAGGGGTGCCGTTCCGGCAGCCCTCGATGAAGTATTGCACGACTTGCACCTCGTGCACCCCCTTGCAGGAGTTGCGGAGCTCGATCCACTGGGTGAGGTAATCGTGGAAGGATTAGAACCATTGGCGAAGAAGACCCCTTCCCATTGCATTTGGTGCATAGGTTTGAGTTCTCCACGGAGATACGTGGAAGTGAAGTTTGAGAAGTTTGTTACTCTTAGGTGTTTGGGCACCCTAGAGCTTCTTACTCTTGGGTGATATGTTGCCCTAAACGGTTGGTGTCTCAAAGCTCAACAATTGCGGTGCAAAGCTCCAGGAAAGCGTTGGGGTCTCTAATTAAGTTGTGGAGATTTCCCCAAGCAATTTGTACACGTATCGGTGACCGCCCAAGGGTTGCCAAAGTATACGGGTTCGGTGACCGCCCCCAAGGATTACCATTTGTACGGGTTCGCTGACCGCCCTCAAGGGTACAATGGTGTAGTCACAACATCTTGCATTGTGCAAGCGCGTGAGGATATTAGGGTGGCCCTAGTGGCTTCTTGGGGAGCATTGAGCCTCCACACTGCTCCAAATGGAGATTAGCATCTGCAAGGGTGTGAACTTCGGGACACATCATCGTCTCTGCGTGCCTTGGTTATCTCTTACCCAAGTCCTTTACTTATGCACTTTAATTTGTGATACCATATTGCTTCATGTGATATATCTTGCTATCACTTAGTTTTTTATTTTTCTTAGCATAAGTCTTTGTCCCACATAGGTGAGCCTAGTTGTTTTAGGTTTTGTGCTTGAGAAATTAAATGCTAGTTTTATTCCATCTTTGTTTGAGCCTAAACCATAATTATTTTAAAGCGCCTATTCATGCCCACCCCCCTAGGTGACATGCACATACTTTCAGTAAGAAAACTAGTAACAAGGGAAACAAAGGTTCTTCATCTAGCAACAACAACACAAATATTAAATCCAATAATGCTGTTCCCAGTACTTATATTGATTCCACTAATGATTTTCTTAACCAAGTTATACTTGAGCAAAAAATCAATTTATTGAAAGGAATTATAGAGAAAGGTGTCTAAAAAAGTCTTGTGAGGAGTAAGCAATTTGAAGAGATTGTACGCAAGCAAGGATGGCATCATAAGAATCAAGGTGTTGGTTTTGAACGAAAGTTTAGTGCCAATGGAGTTGAATGGGAGGAAGATCAATACCCTAAGAATAAGTTTCATCATCAACAAGAGAAGTATGATCCTACTCTCTTAAAGGGTACACAATCTGAAGATGATCTTCCACCACAAGATTACAAGCTTCAAGAGATTGATTCATTTGAAGAACCACCTCTGGCTATGGTCAAGTGGGCTCCTGCAAATTGTAAACTGCATTGGCATTTTCCCCGAAGAGGAGAGGAGAAGCAGCATATTATAGATAAGTATTTCCCTCTATGAGAACAAAGGTTATCAAACCAATAGGAGAACCATGCAAACTCCCGTCGTCGGCTCCTACACACACAAAAGCAAATACTTGCACCCAATGCGAGTAAGAGGGTTGTCAAGCCACTTGAACTCGTTACATGCAAGTATTAAGTAGTGATAGATATATAATATGAATATAAAATAAAATAATAGTAAATAAGTGGCAGCAATTTTTTTGGAGTTTTTGTAATATATTTTGTGAATACCTCAAAGGCATAGTTTTCGCTAGAGTCTTCTCTGTCGAAGAAAGCATACGGTGGGTAGACAAATTACTATTGGGGAATTGATAGAAAAGCACATAGTTATAAAGTATTTATTCACGACAATGATCATGTATATAGGCATCACATCCGTCAACAAGTAGACCGACTCCTGCGTGCATCTAGTTCTATTACTCACCAATTGACCACTATCCAGCACGCATCTAGAGTATTAAGTAAAAACAGAGTAATGTTTGGAGCAATATGACATGATATAGACAAAGTAAATCCAATCAATATGAAAAATCCCATCATTTTCCCCTTAATGGCAGTAACACAATGCGTGTCTTGACCCCTCCTGTCACGAGGATAGAGCACCACAAGATTAAACCCATCACAACCCACCACTCCCACTGAAGATAAGTCAATCTAGTTGGACAAACCAAACAGATAGATCGAAGAGAAATATGAAGATATAAAAATCATGCATATAAGAATTCAGTAAAGACTCAATATATTTTCATGAATTAATTGATTATAAACCCACAATTCATTGGATCCCAACAATAACATCGCAAAGAAGATTACATCAAATAGGTCACCGGAGGAATCATGCTGAACTTTGTATTCAAGATCATATATATATATATATATATATATATATAGAGAGAGAGAGAGAGAGAGAACCATCTAGGTACTAGCTACGGTCCCGTAGATCTGTGGTGAACTACTCACACATCATCAAGGGAGCAACAAGGTTGATGTAGAGGCCTTCTGTGATAAATCCCCCCTTCGGCAGGGCACCGAAACAGGGCTCCAGATGGGCAAACGGTGGAATAAAGACTTGCCACGATAGAAAAAGAATTTTGTCTACCTCTCGAGTGTTTTCTTGATTTATTAGAATCTATAGTGACGTAGTTAGGTCAAGAGGCGTCGGGAGGTGGTCCCAAGCCATTAGGGCGCGGTGACACCCCCTGGGCGCGCCCTGTTGGCTTGGCGCCGCCTCATGTGGCCTCCGGTCTCCCTTTTGAAGCTTCCAGGTCTTATATTTTTCTAGAGAAAATCATCAAAAAAATTCGTGGCATTTGGAGTTCGTTTGGTACAGTATTCCTAAAAGGCCAAAAACAAGTAGAAAACAGCAACTGGCACTAGCACCAGGTTAATAGGTTTGTTCTCAAAATGGTATAAAACAACATATAAATGCATATAAAATATCGAAGAATGATAATATAATAGCATGGAACAATCAAAAATTATAGATACATTGGAGACTATCAACATCCCAAGCTTAATTCCTGCTCGTCCTCGAGTAGGTAAATGATAAAAACAGATTTTTTGATGTGACATGCTACCCAACATGTAATCTATTTTAGGTATGATCTTCGAGAAAAAATTGGTTGAGGGGGGACGACACCTATGGGATCAGAGGGACCCCTTTACGGTTCGACGCGGAAGAAGGCTCGCACAGAGAGCAGATCTGATGAATAATGCAGGGGGATTTTACCCAGGTTCAGGCCGCAAAGATGCGTAAAACCCTACTCCTGCTTGGTTGTATTTGATGAGTGTTTTTAGGGTTCCAGCTATAGGAGCACTCTAAACAGCTGCTATGCGTATTAGCTGGAAGGTGGGAGTCTAAAAAGTTGAAAGTCCCCTATCGTATCGCCCTGGGCCTCCTTTTATACTCTAGAAGGGGATCCCAACAGTGGCATACAGTGCGTACATGGGGTGTACAGAGCTACAGTGCTATCATACCTAGCACTGACGGAGTAGGATAGACGCATTTAATGCACCGCCAGGCATCTCTGACTGTCCACGGGATGGGACGGGAGCCCGTCCCATCAGCACCGCTTAGCCCCTCCATTGCCGGCGTCGCGACACGTGCCCAGGCAGGGCGACACCTGGCCTGTGCGCTGGTGGGGCCTTGCCGAGTCTTTGGCTTGCCAGGTCCTGCTATGGCTTTGCCTTGCTTGAGGGTTTGATGGCCATCTCGACAAGGTGTTGCCGGGGGTCTTGATTCTCCTGTATTTGTATCTAGCAGCTCCCTGCAGGGCCTCGTCGCCAGGGTGGCTACTCCTGCCCGTGTATGAGTAAGGGGCACTGGAGAGCCCAAAACTTTAGTGCACCAACAGGAGCCCCTAGGCTGGGCCACACACGGTGCGAGGCGTTGGGCTAGGCCCAAATAGTGCACGGGCACGCGTGGCAGCGCCTTGCGGTTGTGATCATTGTGCTTACTACGCCTCCCCACGGTGCCCATTGAATGTGGGACATGGGATACGTGCGCAACGCGGCCATTATAGCAGAGCGCCCGCATAATGTTTCTATTTTATTTTAGTAAAGAGACAGCCCCGTGCCTTCCACATAAAAAGGAAATCATGGAGGTGCTGCTCATTTACCTCTTTTCTTTCCCAATCTGAGAACCGTCGTCATCTCCCTCCTCAAGCCCGAACCAGAGCTCCTCCCATACATCCACGCATCCACGCCCTCTCCGTCCTCAGCCCCTGCCTCCATGGCCACCATGCCACCCAAGGCTAGCAAGGGCAAGGATGCGGAAACTGTCTCGGAGAACAGGCTGGTGAGGATGCGGAAGGAGCACGTCGTCTTTCTGCCGAGGCTTGACATGGGCACTCTAAAGGAGCGATACCGGTGTATGTGGGCAACGGGGACGACAACGCATCCCGTCACCTGCGTGAGTCCAGGTCCTTCCGCGGCCGGCCCAGATAAATATCAAATCTTTGCCGATTATTTTTACTACGGGCTCTGCCCCCTTTCTTGGATTTCTTCAATGACATCATGTTCACTTACGGCTTCCAACTCTTGGATTTTACGCCGAATGCCATGACGTGTATGTCTGTTTTCGTTCATCTTTGCGAAAACTTTGCCGGAGTAGTTCCTAGCACCACCCTTTTCCGCCATTACTTCACTCCCCGTATCCAACAAGGCGGAGCCCTTTCTGGTGTCTTCGCTTGGATTCCACAGCAAGGAACCAAGGAGGTCTACCCAAATGGGGCCTATTGCGAGAAGTGGGGTGAGTGGTGAGGCAAATGGTGCTGGATTCAGGAGGAGAATTTACAACCTTTCTGCTTGCTACGGCAAACCAAGATGGTGCGCGGCGATGACTGGAGTGCTCCTGACCCTCAGTGGGAAGCTCATAGTCGCGACCACCAGGATTCACCGCCTCAGAAACGCCACCCTCACCGTAGAGATGATAGACGCCGATTTCCTTCGCCAGCACATTGCTCCCCTACAGAATAAGGGGAGGCCATCTTGGGAATTCTAGAACGTGGCGGACATCATGAGGTTGCGCCCGGGCTGAACCACAATCTGACTGTTTTGCAGCACGGAGCTCTCTGCCAGAAACTATTCAGGGGTGCCATGGTATGTGAGCTTCCAACAAGCATAATCCCCCGTTGCAACAACTCTACTTTACGTAGAATCATTGCCATGATGCCGGCGTTTGACATCCATAGCCTTGACGCGTCCTAGATTGAGCCGTCTGTAGAGCAGGCGCAAGAATTCTTTGATAACTTGACGGAGAGGGCCATCAACGAGGAAGAGGGCCTCGTTCACGACACCACTTAGGAAGAAATGGCATAAATCGCGAGCACGGCGGAGGAAGCAGATCTTGCCGCGGAGGCCGGCATCAACGACTTCTTGGAAGATGAAACCAGCGGACGGGAAACAGTGCCAGACGAAAATCTAGCCGGGCAGGGTGGGACCATCGAGGAGCAAGGCGACACATCTGCCCGGGGCTGTCCAGCTGAAGACATAGCTGAGGTGGAACTGCTCGAGAAGGCCCTGTCTCTTGTGACAAGGAAGAGGCGCGTCCTTCGGAGCGCCGCCACTGGGCTTCCGGTCAGCCGAGCTCCTTCGAGCAGCGCAGTCCCTAGCAAGGGGGCGGACGGCAAGGCCACGCGGCAGCAAGAAGCTCACCCGCAACCTGCGCCTGCCGCGGCCAAGCGGCCCAGGAGCACCCCTCCACCTCCCCCCATGGGAACCATGGCGGAAGTCGCCTTCGACCTCTCTGCCCTTAGATCGGGAGAGGAAAATGAGGATTAAGGATCTTGCCGCATCTTTTGCCTTTTGAATTTCTAGTTTTACTTAACTCATTTACTTTGCCTTGGCTTGTCTCGATAGGGATACGGAAACACTGGCGCAAAGGGTGGCAAAGAGAGATAAGACCACAACGGGTGAGGAGTTGTCGGCAAGCACCCCAGGTGCACCAGATACAATCACCGTCAACCCGGAGGCTAGCCCGTGACACAGTCCCTGACTCAGGCCCCAACGCAGCCCACAGCGTGAGCCCATTACTCACTTCCCACTGGCAAGTGTCGGGGTGTGCATCTTGACTGTTGACATCACCGGACATGTAGGAGGAGGGCGGCGACAAGGAGAACCATCAGAGGTCGTCCCTGATATGCCGCCTCCATCATCTACGCCGCCTAGAGATGGATCACCGATGAGGACTTCCTCCAGCGCGCTTTATCGCGACGAGGGAGAGCCGACAAGCACAGGCACTGACAGGTCTTCGCCGGCAACCGTTGTTGGTGCAGGTACTCTTTATTATGTTCGACTTTTTTGTCTTCTTGAACTTCCATCTTAGCTTCATTTGGTTTGCTTTCTTGGCCTTCAGACATTCCCTCGATGGAGGGCATGGATGTTGACACCATCATCGAGGAGGCCGCCAGGGATGCTGTCGATGAGGCCGACATGATCGCTGCTGAGGAGGCCATCAAGAGTGCCACCGCCGAGGCCGCCGAAGCCATCGAGAATGCTTCCACTGAGGCTGCTAGTGCTGAGGCCACCAAGGCTGCACGGGAAGAGGCCGAGAAGGCCAGTGAGGAGGCCAGTGATCACACTGACGGCATTCCTGCCGCAGGAGCGCCAGGCGCTACACTAGCCACAGAGTCCCCAGCTGCCGGGGAGGCGGCCATCGAAGACCAGCTGCCCACATTTGAAGCCCCTTCATCCAGCAAGTACCTCCGGGTTGGCGATAATCTGTTCGTCAGCATCCCCGGCACGGCAAGCATTGGGGTGCCATCTGAGGGGATGTTTTTGACGACGGGATCATTACTGCTGCCGGGCTCGAGATTGTTGATGAACCAAGTGCCGACAACATCAAATCCCAAGTAGAGCAACTCCTCCAAACTATGGGCGACAGCTTCCGGAAGCTCCAAGTGCTTCACCGCACCCGAAAGGAGAAACCGGACTCCAGGGCAGCAGTTATGGAAGCGACTGAGGCCAACTTCCAAGAGCACGTTGCAGAAACACAGGACTGGTTCGCCCAAGCTTCCCAGGAGCAGAAGACCGGCCAAGAGCAACTGAGCCAAGGTTGGAGGGAACTCTTCTTGCAGCAATCCGACACCGAGCAGGCACAGGAGGAGGCCAAGCAATGAGCCGCTATAGAGGACGCTCACTTGACGGAGTGCCGTATTGGGCTTGATGCCCATGAGGAAGACCTTGTCGCTCGCGAGAAGGCGCTTGCCGACAAGCTTCGCGGCAAGGAACTGGAGATCGAAGAGATTGTCGCGTAGCGGACCCAGGAGCTGGAGCGGAAACACAAGGAGACGCTCAAAGCTCTAACTATAGATCACACCGGCAAGCTGAAGGAGGCCGCCGATGCTGCCGAAGCTGCAGAGGCTACCAAGAACTTGCTGGAGGAGAGCGTGAAGAAGCTAGAGGCCGACCTTGAGGATCTCGGCAAGGAGGTCTTGTCACTCAAGTCTAAAAGAGACAAAGCACTCAACATCCTGATGGAGATGCGGGTCACCATATCCAACAAGACCAAACAACTCTCTTCAGCCAGGGAATCCATTGATGATCTGAGCATTAAGCTGGCTATGCTGACCGAGACTCTCGAGACCGCCAAGACCCGCGAGAAGCTCTGGTCAAGGATCTCCAGGACGAGAAGGAGCTGGTCAAGAGTGTTGCCATCATCCACAATGACTATGTGCATGGAGTACAAGTCTTGACTGAAAAGCTCGTCGACGTCGCGGAAAAGCTTGCCACACAACTGTCCACCATGGGTCTGGATGGTTTCAGGTACTCTTTCGACGACAGAGTGTCCACGAGTGCCAAGGTGACCATGTTCTTCGACTGTATGCTTGGAGCCTTGGAGCAGCTTCACTCTGACCGAGCATCCTACCTGCCCTGCAAATCACGCAAGCCCTGCTAGGCCGTTCTCCGCAAGGTGCTCGTCAAGGTGGCGGACAAGTACCCTGGCATCAACTTCTCCAATGCCCTTGACTGCTAGCCGAAGGACATAGACGTCAAGGCACTTGAGGAACTTGTCAGGCCCATCGTCGACAAGGTAAGCCAAGTCAAGCGGGTTGAATGCGATCCTCGGGATTAGCTGCCTTACTTCTCGCCGCCGTCCATGCCAAGAACAGTTTGTCTTATGTTAGAATCGCGGCAATACCGATGTAATATAGCTCTCTATGCTTTGAACAAATGCTATGTTATTTCCCTTGTTTAATTTCTTTCTATATGCATTCATCCTACGCTTGATTGGAGACTTGCCGGCGTGCATACCCTTGCCGCGAGTGCTAGATGCGGGACTTTAGCAGCCTACTGGCAGGGCCGCTACCGGCAAGAGACCCTGGTGTTTTCAGTGCAGCCACCTAGACTTTTGAGCAGACTCGAAACAAAAAAGGGTGCGACCGATCACAACAAGGTTCCTTCGCGTGCGGGTTTTCCATACAAGAGTCTAAATTGTCCAGGGAAAATAACTCCACAGCAAGAATTCACTTGGGGTTTTGCAACTTATCTTCTCGTTGACGTACTCCTTCCGGCAAGATTTTTTTGAACGTCGCCCGTAGGTATCCATACCACCACCACCACCCGACAAAGCTGCACTCGAGGTAAGCTTCTATCCTTTGAGAAAAAGAACGAAGAGAAAATATGGATGTGGAACCTTGGCGGTCCGTTAGCTCTTGCCGGGAGTAAGTGCAATGCAATATCTCAGACAAACATGCACATAAGTAAACATGAAAATCAACAAGATTTATAGAACACTTAGCCTTATTCAACTGCGCACAGGGTCTGCGCCTGGCTTTGTACCAAGGATTACATCCTTCAGCGGCAAGACTTGTACAAAATGTGGTCACCGGGGGGCCCGGCAACCGCGCCTCATGGGTAGAACTTATGAAGATGTTCAATATTCTAGGAGTTGCTCACTGGGATGCCATCTTTGGTCTCTAGGCGGACTGCGCCAGGCCGGGTGACTCGCACTACCCGATAAGGGCCTTCCCACTTCGGCATCAACTTGTTGGAATTCTTGGTGGACTAAACGCGCCGAAGCACAAGGTCGCCTTCCCCAAGACTTCGGGCATTAACTTTGCGGCTATGATAGCGGCACAAAGCTTGCTGGTAGCGTGCAGCTCTCACAGCAGCCTGAAGACGGTCTTTCTCAAGGAGCATCACATCATCTTGCCACAACTGCTCTTGCTTAAGCTCATCATAAGAGACCACTCGAGGTGACCCGTATATGAGTTCCGTGGGGAGAACTACTTCTGCCCCATATACGAGGCAGAAGGGTGTCTGGTCGGTAACTCGATTTGGTGTCGTTCTGATTAACCAAAGAACCACTGGCAACTCATCAATCTAGTGCCTTCCGCACTTGTGCAGCTTGTCGAAAGTTCTTGTCTTGAGGCCTCACAGCACTTCAGCATTAGCCCTTTCCGCCTGGCTGTTGCTCCTTGGATGGCCAACAGAAGCAAAACAGATTTTGTTGCCAAGGTCTTGGACATACTGCATGAAGGTGCGGCTCATGAACTGTGTGCCGTTGTCAGTGATGATCCTGTTAGGAACACCAAAGCGGCAGACCAGTCCTTTGAAGAACTTGACGATAGACTGTGCTGTCACCTTTCTCACTGCTTCCACTTCCAGCCACTTTGTGAACTTGTCAATTGCAACATACAAGTACTCAAAGCCCCCGGCAGCACGGGGAAAGGGGCCCAAGATGTCGAGCCCCTAGATCGAAAATGGCTAGGAGAGAGGGATTGTCTGAAGGGCCTGAGCTGGTTGATGTAATCACTTCGAATGAAACTGGCATGCTTCACACTTGGTTACTAGCGCAGTTGCATCCTGGAGGGCGGTGGGCCAAAAGAACCCTTGCCGGAATGCCTTACCGGCAAGTGCTCTTGATCCTATGTGGGAGCCACATATGCCTCCATGTATCACTGCCAACAGTTCCAGTCCATCCTCCCAAGAAATGCACTTGAGTTTCACACCATTAGATCTCTTTCTATACAGGATGTTGTCCACGAACTGGTACATATTAGATAGATGGGCTACTTTCTCTGCTTCCTCTTGTTCCTTAGAGAGTTCTCCTGTTTGAAGGAAATGTACGATGTGTTGTGCCCATGCTGGAGCCTGGGGCTTGACAACAAGGACTAAAGGCATATCCTCTGTCGGGGAAGCATTTGTCTCGATGGCAAGGGCCTGAGGTCCCGCCGAAGCCTGTTGTCCCTCGGCAAGCTTGGCGGGAGCATGTGCTTCCCCGGCAAGATCCTGATGCTCTGCTGGAGCACGGCGCTCATAGGCATGCCTGACGTTGTCCCCGGTAACCTCCTCGCCAGCGGCTTCTGGAAGCTCTGCCGGGAAATACTTGCCGGAACTCAACTTTTTTTTTCTCTTATCCAGTTGCTGGTGTCACGGATGGTTGAGTCAGTCAGAGCACAAAAGTTCCTGGTTCCACAGGCAACTTAAGGGCAGCAAACTTTGACAGGCCGTGAGCAAAGCTGTTTTCTGCATGCAGAACATGCTCCATTTGCAGACTGTCAAAACGTTCTTCCAACTTCCTCACTCATCTACATAAGCTTCCATCAATGGACTCTGATAATCCTTGTTTACTTGTCTAACAACAACCTGAGAATCACCCCTGACAATGAGTTTATTGATCCCAAGGTCTACCAAGATCCTGAGATCGGCAAGCAGGCCTTCGTACTCAGCAGTATTGTTCATTGATCTCTCCCGAGGAAAGTGCATCTGAATCACATATTTGAGGTTCTCTCCGGTGGGTGTGACAAGCAGCACTCCGGCACTGACACCTTGCAGGGAGAAAGCTCCATCGAAATACATGATCCACTCTTGATTTGTTTCCTTGTCGGGGAGAGTTGACTCTAGAACTTCTTCATCCAGCGTTGGAGTCCATTATGCAATGAACTCCGCCAAGGCTTTGCTCCGGATGGTCGAAATGCTTTCAAACTTGATACCAAAGATTGACAACTCCAAAGCCCACTCCACAATCCTGCGGGTAGCTTCTGGGTTCCACAAAATCCATTGTAGCGGGAAGCGAGTGACGACGATGATCTCATGTGCTTGGAAGTAATGGCGCAACTTCCTCGACTCCATAAGGAGGCCGAAGAGCAACTTTTGCATGCCAGAATATCTTGACCTACCCCTTGCAAAAGGGAGCTGACAAAATAGACTGAGTGTTGCGCCACCTTCTTCTTCTGAATTGTCTCATTCAACTGCGCAGATCCTTCCTTGCCAGCACCAGACCTTGCGGGGGAATGTCCTGGCTTGTCGCTTGGCGGTCCTGCCACTGCCGCTGCTTCTTCATCAACTTCTCTTTCAGCCACTAGTGTAGCACTCACCACTTGATTTGTTGGCGCTAGATATAGCAGCAACGACTCTTGTGGTTTTGGCGCGACTAGGACTGGCGAAGAGGAGAGGTACTTCTTCAAATCTTGCAGTGCTGCCTCCGCTTACGGAGTCCATTTCATCGGACCCGCCTTCTTCAAGATTTTGAAAAAGGGCAGGGCACGCTTAGCAGATTTTGAGATGAACCTACTCAGAGCAACAACACAGCCGACAAGACGACACACATCCTTGACACGTCTTGGTGCTTCAATTTGCTCGATTTCTTTGATCTTGTCAGGATTTTCTTCAATTCTACACTGAGATACAAAGAACCCAAGAAGTTTCCCGGATGGGACGCCGAACACGCACTTCTCAGGGTTGAGCTTCATGTTGATCTTGCATAGATTTGCAAATGTTTCTTCTAGGTCTGATATGAGCGTAGCCTTGTACTTGGTTTTGACCACTATGTCATCCATATAAGCCTCCATATTTCTATGTAGTTGGGGCTCAAAACCAATCTGGACCGCTCTTGCAAATGTAGAACCAACACTTTTCAACCCGAAAGGCATACACAAAAATCAATACGTACCACATGGGGTGATAAATGCGGTCTTCTCTCGTCTTACTTGGCCATGAAAATCTGATGATAGCCTGAATAGGCGTCAAGGAAAGACAACAAGTCACAGCCGGCGGTGTAGTCCACAATCTGGTCGATGCGTGGCAAGGGAAAGGGATCTTTGGGCCAGGGTTTTTTGATGTCTGTGAAGTGAATGCATGGCCTCCACTTCCCATTTTCCTTGCGCACTACAACTGGATTGGCCAACCATGTTGGATGAAGTACTCCTCTGATCAAGCCAGCCGCTTCTAATTTCTTGATCTCTTTGGCAATGAACTATTGCCGCTCCAAAGCCTACTTCCGGACCTTCTGTCTGATGGGTCGCGCGTGTGGACAGATGGCAAGGTGGTGCTCAATCACCTTTCTGGGAACACCGGGGATATAAGATGGTTGCCAAGCAAACACATCGACATTCGCCCGCTAGAGGGCGACAAGCGCGCTTTCCTATTTGTCGTCAAGGATGCAACTTATGGTGAAAATTCCTCCCGTACCATCCTCCTTGGCGGGGACCTTCTTAGTCTCTGGTGGGGCTGATTTGGACTTCTTGCTCTTGCCGGTGGATCTCTCTGGCACATCTTCAATGGGAGCACAGCACCCCGAGGAGGCATGCTTTTCGGAATGTGCATCAGAGGCCTTGCCGGTCTTCTCCCCCTGGGAGCTTCAGCAGCAGGAGCAAGTGCCTTGGTGGCAGGTGTTACAACTACCTCCCAGTAGAGTTGGTCTACGCAGATAAGTGCGCCTTTCTTGTCAGAGTTGATCATGATGATGCTCATTGGCTTGGGCATCTTCAGCACATTGTAAGCGAAGTGGGTGGCCACCATGAACTTGGCCAGCGCCGGGCGACCAATTGTATGGCAATGAGATCTTGGCGACATAAAAAATGATCTTCCTTGTCCTGCAATTTATATCACTACCAAGCGTCAATGACAATGTGATTTTGGCCTTCGGCTGATTCTTCCCTGAATTGACCCCTTGGAAAGCGCCTATGGGCTCGAGATCTTCATCAGGAATTTGCAGCCTCTGGATGATATAACGCGAGATCAGGTTTAGGCTGGCCCTACTGTCAACTAGCATCTTCGTCACCTTGAGGTTGCGAATTGTTGGTGAAACCAACAATGGCAAGCACCTGACCGCAGTTGTGCGATTAGGGTGATCCTCGACGTCAAAAATGATAGGAGTGCTGGACCACATCAGAGGTCTCTGGGCACCGATAGACGGCTCCACCGCGTTGACCTCGCGTGCCCACTATTTAAGTTGGCGGTGAGAGGAATGCAACGAGGCAGCTCCCTCGATGCACATCATCTCTGTAGCCTTCTGGAACTCATGCTCGCTGGACTCGTTGTCCTCTTCGACGTCATCATCATCGTCCTCTTGCTTGTCACAGCCACGAGCAGGTTGGCCTTTTTGTTTTTTGGGCTTGCCGCGGCGACCTCCTCGGCCAACGCACTTCTTGCCGGACCCCTCCGCACCATCCTGGCCCTTCTCCTTGTCTCGCCTCTCGTACTTGGCTTTTTGCTTCTCGGCAAGTTGCTCAACTTGCCGGCAGTCTTGGAGATCGTGGCCCTTGGTGCGGTGGATCTAGCAATACTGCTTGACGGAGCCTTCCGGCTTGTCTACAACCGCCATCACCTGGCAGGAGGTGCACCCGACAACATCCTTGTCGGGGTCATCAACCTTGCCCTTCTTGGCGGTACCGGGGTCGCCGGATCCCTCGACGGCAAGCACGGCCTTGCCCTTGTGCTTCTTGGTCCGCCGTCGGCCCTTATTTGCTGGGGTGGGGGTGTCTTCATCCTTAGAGTCGACCCCTGTGCCAACGTCCTTGCCGGGGAGCCTCCTCTCTTCTTCATCCCGAGCACATTTATCTACCAGAGCATAAATCTTGGCAACGTCCCTGGCCTTGTTCATCGTCAGCTCTTCCCGCATCCTATGGTTGCGCATGTTCTGATGGAACACGCTGATAACAGCGGCAGGATGAATGTCTGGTATGTTGTGGTGCACGTGGCTGAACATTTGGATGTACTTGCGCAAAGTCTTGCCCTCCTTCTAAGGGATGATGTGCAAATCGCTTTCTTGACCAGGAGCTTGGTGGCCTCCGGTAAAGGCGTCAACAAACTCGTGGCACAGGTATGCCCAGGAGGCGATGTATCCTTCCGACAGGTGCATCAACCATGACCTGACATTGGGCTTAAGCACCAATGGGAAGTAGTTGGCGAGTATCTTGTCATCGCGAGCCCCGGCAGCCTACACCGCAATGGTGTAGATGCTCAAGAACTCTGACAGGTGAGTCATGTTGTCATACTTCTCCGAGATATATGGCTTGAACGTGTGGGAATTGGGCTACTGGACTTGCCACAGCTTGCGGGTAAACGCTGGACAACCCACCTCGTAAGGTAGGGTTGCAGGATACCCTGGCGCGGGCTTGTCTACGGCGGGCCCTCGCGCTTATCAAATTGATGGCGCGCTTCCCACCGTTTCTCGATTGTAGTTCGAGCGTCTTTGTTGCTTCATTCCCTAAGAACTTGACACTGGTCGTGGTGAGTCCATGGGTCGGACGACGCCATCGAGTCCTTGGGTCGGACGACGCCATCGAGTAACCATTGAGTCGGTGACCGGCGTTGTTTCTGTGGAGGAGAGTGCACCATGGTCACACCACCTCCGGCCTTCTCACCATTGACATGAACCGACTCGGTGGACCCGAAACTTATTAGCGAGGCTGAGGAGGCTTTGAATGGTGGCTCTCCATTCGTCGAGATTCTCTGCAGCAGGAGGGAAGTTCGGAGTAGCTATGCTCGCGACATTGCTTCTTCCGACGTAGTCGATAGTGAATGGCGCAAGGAACGCGAGGTGCTCTGACTCCTAACTGTGTTAGAAGGAGCTCCGTCGCGGTCCCGTGATGGCATGCCACTCCCACTAGCATGCTGGCGAGTATGGTGGTTCCTTGCACCTTGGGAGTGATGCGCAGGAGCTTTCCCGTGGGGACGCTGGGAACCGTGGGTGCCGTGGTGCTGCTCTTCATGCGCGTCCTTGAAGATCGCAGCGTAGGCGCCGACATGGGCATCCTGGAAGGTACCCCTTCGTCCTCGGAGTTCACCGTACCACCCGCAGGCGGTACAGCTCCGTCCTGAGGCCTAGTGGCGCGAGGTTTCCCGCTGCCACCATGTGCGTCTCCGCGACTGGCGTTGCTAATTTCTTGGCCTTGATCACCGGAGCGTCGCGGATGTTCTGGGCCTCCGCCTCATCCTCCACCCACGTCTACACCGCTGCCTGTCTGTGTAGCTACAGGGACAGCGGACGTGGACATGCCAACAACTATCAGGCCCTTCTTCTTGGGGACCATGGCAATGATGATTATGAAGGACCTGACACGCTGATCACCAGATCAGGTCCATGCGACCTTTTCCCCCTACCTGGCGCGCCAAAGATGTCGGGGGAAATTTCACCTATGGGATCAGAGGATACCTTTATGGATCGATGGGGAAGAAGGATCGCACAGAGAGCAAATCTGATGAACAACGCGCGGGGATTTTACCCAGGTTCGGGCCGCAAAGATGCGTAAGACCCTATTCGTCCTTGGTTGTATTGGATGGGTGTTTCTAGGGTTCCATCTACAGGAGCACTCTAAACAGCTGCCACGCGTATCAGCTGGAAGGTGGGAGTCTAAAATGTTGAAAAAGTCCCCTATAGTATCGCCTTGGGCCTCCTTTTATACTCTAGAAGGGGATCCCAATAGTGGTGTACAATGCGTACATGGGGTGTATAGAGCTACAGTGCTATCATACCTAACACTGACGAAGTAGGACATGCACATTTAATGCACCGTTAGGCATCTTTGACAGTCTATGGGACGGGACAGGAGCCCGTCCCATCAGCGCCGCTTAGCCCCTCCATCGCCGGTGCAACAGCACGTGCCCAGGCGGGGCGACACCTGGCATGTGTGCTGGAGGGGCCTTGCCGGGTCTTTGGCTTGCCAGGTCCTGCAAGGGCTTTGCCTTGCCTGAGGGTTTGATGGCCATCCCGTCAAGGTCTTGCAAGGGGTCTTGATTCTCATGTATTTGTATCTAGCAGCTCCCTGCCAGGCCTCGTCGCCAGGGTGGCTACTACTGCCCGTGCATGAGTAAGGGGCACTGGAGAGCCAAAAACTCTAGTGCACCGACAACAATGAACTAATAAACATCTACATAGTAATATGTATAAACATAAACAACATAATCATTAACTTTCAAAGTATACGATCCTTAACAAACGTTACTTCCTACTCATTTTATCATATTAGCATGGCATGACTCCGTCTTCACCACATAAGTAAAAAATCATGAGCACCACGGTGTCCAGTCAGGCAAATGGATCGTACTTCTAATGCGCTTCAACATTTAAAATCTCTCTCAATACATGAGTGTGAACCATGGATATAGCATATGGGTTGAATAGAATATGGTGGTAGTTATCAAAAGGAGTCAAAGTGGAAATAAAGTCTCACATCAACTAGGCGAGCCAACGAGCTATGGGGATACCCATCAATCGACATCTACGCGAGGAGTAGTGACTCCCATGCAATGGATGCACTAGAGCTATAAGTGTATGAAAGCCCAATGGTATCTAAGTGGATGTGCATCCAACTTGCTTGATCATGAAGACCTCATGCTTTTGAGGAAGCCCGTCATCGGAATATATAAGCCAAGTTCTATAACGCAAAAAAATTCCCACTAGCATATGAAAATGAAAACTCAGGAGACTCTCTGTATGAAGAACATGGTGTCGCTTTCAGGCACAAGTGTGGTAAAAGATAGTAGCAAAGTCCCTTCTCTCTTTTTCTCTCAGTTATTTTTCCTTTTTCTTTTCATTTCCCTTTTCTCTTTCTTTTTTTTCCCTAATGGGCTCATTTGGCCTCCCCCATTTTTCTTTTTTAGTCCTGAGCTCATCCCGACTTGTGGGGGAATCATTACTTCATCATCCTTTCCTCACTGGGACAATGCTCTAATAATGATGATCATCACACTTTTATTTACTTACAACTCCATAGAACAACACAATGATGAAAAAGAAATGACTCTATATGAATGCCTCTGGCAGTGTACCAGGATGTGCAATGATCTAGCATAACATGTCAACAATGATGAACGGTGGCTTTGCCACAAATACTATGTCAACTATATGATCATGCAAAGCAATATAATGATGAACACTCAAGTCACGTGATGTAACGGTGGAAGTTGCATGGCAATATATCTCGGAGTGGCTATGGAAATGCCATAATAGGTAGGTATAGTGGATTTTTTGAGGAAGACATAAGGAGGCTTATGTGTGATAGAGAGTATCATATCACGGGGTTTGGATGCACCGGCGAAAGCTGCACCGATCCTCGAGGTGAGAATGGGCAATGCACGGTACTAAAGAGGCTAGCATTATATGGAAAGGTGACTGTGCATACATCCATAGATTCACATTAGTCATAAATAACTCATATACTTATTGCAAAGCCTTATTAGCTCTCTCGAAGCAAAGTACTACTACGTACCCCTAGGGAGGAGGTTGGTAGGAGTCAACCATCGTGCGCCTATGACCCGAACAACACTAGGATTTCAACGAGGATTAAGAATGCTCACACATCATCATCATGCCATAACCGATATTTAGATGAGCAACAAGTAACATGCTTTGACTACCGAAGTTTCTACTGACCAACAACCATGTACTCATGCCTGTTCATATTACTACATCAATATCGTTAACTCAGAATTTCTCTTACATGTTGAGCTACATGAAGGTTTCGATTATACAGTCCTTGAATATAAATCCTTTTTGGACTAGTCATATAATCCATGGAAATTACTATTACTATTTTTTAGACTCTTAAAAAAATTAAGTGAAGCATGAGAGTTCAATTATTTCTATAAAATCTACACATCGCGATGCTCAAAAAGATATAAGTGAAGCACTAGAGCAACTGCTTAACTCAAAAGATATACGTGAAGCACATAGAGTATTCTAATAAGTCATGATGAACACGTGTATCTATCAAATGGGTGTGTCCATCAATCAATCATTATGTCAAACTAATAATAAAGCAAACTATAATACACAACGCTCCAAGCAAAACACATATCATGTGATGAATAAAAATATAGCTCCAAGTGACATACCGATGGAATTGAGACGAAAGAGGGGATGCCTTCCAAGGCATCCCCAAGCTTCGACGCTTGAGTCTTCCTAGAATTTTACCTTGGGTTGCCTTGGTACTCCCCAAGCTTATGCTCTTGCCGCTCCTTATTCCTTCATCCATCGTGATCACACCCAAAACTTGAAAACTTCATGATACGTCTCCATCGTATCTACTTTTCCTAACCCTTTTGCTCTTGTTTTGGACTCTAGTTTGCATGATTTGAATGAAACTAACCCTGACTGACGTTGTTTTCAGCAGAACTACCATGGTGTTGTTTTTGTGTACAAATAAAAGTTCTCAGAACGAAATGAAACTTTTTGGAGAATTATTTCAGAATATTTAAGAATTATTGGAGCCAAAAACCACCAGAGAAGGGGGCCAGGGTGATCAGGACCCACTAGGGTGCGTCATCCCCCCTGGACACGGCCTGTTGAGTTGTGCTCATCTGCTAGGGCCCCTGACCCTTATTCAAGTGGTATAAAATCCTATTTTTTGAGAGAGAAATCAGGGAGGAAGTTTCAGCACGTTTCACAATACGAGGCCACCGCCACCTCCTGTTCTTCATCGGGAGGCCAGATCTGGTGTCCGTTTGGGGCTCCAAAGAGGGCAATCTTCGGTCTTCATCATCATCAACACTCCTTCAACACCAATTCCATGATGCTCCCCACTGGGAGTGAATAATTCCTTCGTCGGTGAGGAGTTGGATGATATTCACCATATAATCGAGTTAGTTTTGTTAGGGCTTGATCCCTAGTATCCACTATGTTCTCAGATTGATGTTGCTATGACTTTGCCATGCTTAATGCTTGTCACTATGGCCCGAGTTCCATGATTTCATATCTGAACCATTTATGTTATCATCAAAATATCTATGTTCTTGATCCGATATTGCCTTGTCATATGCACCTATTACGTGTTATGATCCGTAAACCCCGTGGTGACAGAAATAAGGATACTTTCCGGTGATGACCGTAGTTTGAGGAGTTCATGTATTCACTATGCGTTAATGCTTTGTTTCGGTTCTCTATTAAAATTAGGCCTTAATATCTCTTAGTTTCCTTATGGACCCCTCTGCCATGGGAGGGTAGGACAAAAGATGTCATGCAAGTTCTTTTCCATAAGCACGTATGACTATTTATGGAATACATGCCTACATTACATTGACGAACTGGAGCTAGTTTTGTGTCGCCCTAGGTTATGACTGCTATATGATGAATATCATACAACGAATACATTGATCCAGTGCCTACGATTTTTCCATATATTGCTCTTGCTAAGTTACTACTGCTTCTATTACTATTGCACTTGCTACAAAACTATTACTGCTACTATTACAGCTACTGTTACTATTACCACTACTATCAAACTATCATATTACTGTGCTACTGATCAATTTGCGACAGATATTTATCTCCAAGTGTGGTTGAATTGACAACTCAACTGCTAATACCCTCAAATATTCTTTGGCTCCCCTTGTGTAGAATCTTTAAATTTGGGTTGAATACTCTACCCTCGAAAATTGTTGCGATCCCCTATACTTGTGGGTTATCAAGACCTTTTTAGGGCGCTGTTGCCAGGGAGCATAGCTATATTTGTTGAGTCACTTGGGATTTATATCAATTTACCACTATGAAGAATCTGAAGGATACAAGAACCAAGATCGTTCCCTCTAGGACGAGGGGAGGTATGGATTTGCCATCACACTCTACACTTGATTCACCTTCTGTTAAAAGTAGACTTGCAACACCACCACATGCTATTAGTCCTGATATGTCGCAAGTTATTGATGATGCTACTTCTACTATGAATGATGCTTATGATGATGCTAGTACCTTGCTTGATGATACTGTGCCACTATGTGAATTTCTTGATGAACAAATTGCTAGAGCTAAAGAGAATGAAATTAGTGAAACTGATGAAATTACCGAAACTGGTGATTATGAAACACCTATTATACCTAGCTCTCCTAGATTTGAAATGCCTAAGATACCTAAAGGTTATGTTATGGATGGAGAAGTAGCTAGAGAAATTCTTGCTTGTAAGGATAGAGATGATCTGAAGGAATTACTATGCAAACTGAAAGTGAAGACTTCGAATCCTGGAATGAAATGTGATCCTAAGTTTGCTACTTCACCTATCTTTGTTACTGATAAGGATTATGAATTTTCTGTCGACCCAGAGTTAATTACTTTGGTTGAATCTGATCCTTTCCATGGTTATGAAACTGAAACTATAGTCGCACAATCTATGTTCACGATATAGCTACTCTTTATGCTCATGATGAAAAGATGTTCTACTACTATGTTCTGAAAGTATTTATGTTCTCATTAGAGGGTGATGCTAAGATATGGTACAATACTCTTACTCCTGGTTGTGTGCGTAGTCCCCAGGATATGATTTACTACTTCTCTAAAAAATATTTTCCTGCTCATAAGAAAAAAGCTGCCTTATAGGAAATATTTAACTTTGTGCAAATTGAAGAAGAGAGTCTCCCACAAGCTTGGGAGAGGCTTCTCCAATTGATTAATTCTTTGCCTAATCATCATCTTAAGAAAAATTAATACTTTACATCTTCTATGATGGACTAACTGATGCTTCTAGGGACTTCTTAGATAGTTGTGCTAGTTGTGTTTCAGGGAATGAATTGTTGAAAAAGCTGAGGAGCTATTGAATAATATACTAAGGAATTATGATGATTGGACTCTCCCTGAAAAACCGCTTGAACCCACTCCAAAGAAGAGGGGTATCTTAATTCTCAGTCCTAATGATATCCAAGAGGCAAAGAAATGTATGAAGGAAAAAGGTCTTAAAGCTGAGGATGTTAATAATTTACCACCTATTGAAGAAATACATGCCCTTGACACACCACCAGCTCCACAGGTGGTAGAGGTAAATTCTTTATTGAAGTTTGATGAAGGTGGCATTCCTTACAATAAACATCCTAGTCAATGCTTATATGAGTTTGACAACTATATTAGGAAACAAGATCACTTTATTGCAAATATTCTAACACAATTGAAATATAATTCTGATATGATTGCTCGCTTGAGTGACTTGTTATTTAGAATAAGTAATGATGTTAGAGGTGTAGGAAAACATGCTTCTATGATTCAAACTCAGTTAGAATAAGTTGCTAAATCTCAAACACAACCGCTTAATGAAATGAATAATAATATGAATGATCATGATATTAGAGTAGTGACTAGAGTAGGTAGAATGACCCAAGAACCACTTTATGATGAAGGTCATCCTGAAATAATTGAACAAGACTCTCAAGGAATTAATACTGATACACCTAGTCCTTCTAAGAAGAAATATAAAATGATAGGACTTTGCATGCTTCTAGTGAACCTAAGATAGAAAAACCTCCTAATGATAATAATGTTGTTTCTATTTCAGATGCTGAAACTCAATCCGGTAATGAACATCCACCTAGTGAAAATGATAATGATAGTGATGTTCATGAGGATACTTAATGTAGTAATGATAAAGAACCATATAAAGATGTAGAAATAGAACATGTTGTTGATCTTGATAACCCACAACCTAAAAATAAATGATATGATAAAAAAGACTTTGTGGATAGAGAACATAGAACCCATGCCTTTTCCACCTAAACCATCTAAGAAAAAGGATGATGTAGAATTTGAACACTTTGCTGAAATGATTAGGCCAGTATTTTTGCGTATCCGCTTAACTGATGTATTAAAGATGCCTCCTTATGCCAAATACATGAAAGACATCATCACTAATAAAAGAAAGATACCTGAAGTTGAAATCTCCACCATGCTTGCTAATTATTATTTTTAGGATGGAGTACCTAAGAAACTTGGAGATCCTAGAATACCAACTATACCTTGCTCCATTAAAAGAAATTATGTCAAAACTGCTTTGTGTGATTTGGGAGCTGGTGTTAGTGTTATGCCTTTATCTTTATATAAAAGACTTGATTTGAACAAACTCAGACCTACTGAAATATCTTTGCAAATGGCTGACAAATAAACTGCCATACCTATCGGTATTTGTGAAGATGTGACCGTTGTTGCAAATGCTACTATCTTAACAGACTTTGTTATTCTCGAGATGCCTGAGGACAACAACATGTCGATTATCCTTGGTAGACCCGTTTTGAATACTGCAAGGGCTGTTATTGATTGCAAGAAAAAGGAAGGTCACTTTTCATATCAATGGTCATGAGAATATGGTGCACTTTCCGAAAAAACAATTCCAAGTGAATGGTGTGAATGTTATTGAACATTCTCCGACACTCACTAATGGAAGCTTTCATCTACCTCTACCTACTGCTAGTAAGAAATATGATATAATTATGGTTGGGGATATGCATATTCCCGTTGTGGTAACTTAGTGTTTATGAAAGTTCTTCGGTTTCATGCTAATAGAAAATGGTTGTTAATAAGACTTGATCAATCTTATTAGTGGATCATTTTTGAGAGGTATGAAGTTGATGAACTTAGTAGACACAACTCTTTGTATCCACTTTTTGTTTTTTTGTTTTTCTTAGTTAAATAAAATAAAATGCCATGTTTATCACGTTTTCAGACTTTTTCCTGCAATAAAAAATGACCCAAAAATAAAAGTTCTCAGAATGTCCTAAAAATTTAACACGATTTTTTTTGAATTTTTGGTGCAAACAACATTAGAGGGGGGGTGCACCTAGTGCCCACAAGACACTAGGGACGCCTACAACCCCAAACACGCCCTGGTGAGTTGTGGCCCCCCCGTGGGTCCCCTCACTTACCTCTTTAGCCCAGGTCATCCCCTACCTCTAGAAAAAACACCATAGCTCTCTCTCTCTATGTGTGTGTGTGTGTGGTGTTCTTGCTCAGAAACTCGTGGATTTCGATCTCTTTGCTCGAAGCTCTATTTCCGAAACTGTTTTGAGGGATTGCTTCTTGGTATGTAACTGCTCCATTGCTCCAATTAGTTTTTTATTTAGTGGTTTATTTTCAGAATAATTAGCTACTCTTGGTGCTGTTGTAGATGAGCTTGCATGTTGAACTCTTAGAGTTCTAAGTAGTTTGAGTGCTTGATATGACCTCTGGGCATCCCTATGAGTAGTTGCTATCAATCTTATTAAGTTTCATTGACAAAAAAAATTCTGGACTTTTTCAGAAATTTACTTGTAGAAATAAGATGAATTTATTTAGGAAGTACTCCTCCAAGAGAAATGCCAAGGGAGTCATTGGGGAATCATCAGACAATGACCTCAACACTCTAAGGAAGGCGAAAGTGAGGCCGTGTGAATGGCCACATAACCCCTTTATGGAGGAGGTCGTGTTCCATCAAGAGTTCGCCCAATTTGTTGAAAATGCTGGGCTGACCAACTTCCTTGCAGATAAGTATGACCAACACCACATCCTTAAAAATTTCGGTGTGCAAAGTTTTCATTTTCTGAGTAAGAATAATCCTCCTGGGTGTAGTTTAACCTATATCGTGAATCCTACTAGATACCGCTTACTGACTGTTGCTACATATGTTTGATTCCCTCTGATAGGGAATTAAGAGACCCTAGACTAGCATAATTTGAGGACTTTCTCCTTACTTTGACAGTGGGTGATGAAAGAGGCGTGTCAAGCGCCACTCCTACAAGTCTATAGTTTCCTTCCGTGCACTACTTTGGTTTATTTATCGCGAAGTGTTTAACTGCTAGAGAGAAGGTAGGTGCACTCAA
Source organism: Hordeum marinum (assembly GCA_022496015.1). Classification (NCBI taxonomy): domain Eukaryota; kingdom Viridiplantae; phylum Streptophyta; class Magnoliopsida; order Poales; family Poaceae; genus Hordeum; species Hordeum marinum. The sequence continues at coordinate 225,259,803 of CM039678.1, read as the reverse complement.
TGCCCCTAATCTCGCTATTTTACGTCGTGCATTACATAATGATCATACCTTTATCCTAGGGGTTATTGTTGCATATCGCCTACACCTCAACAAGAGTAAGGGAAAGATACACAATGGTATTTATGCTTCTCGTTTAGGAAGTCATTTTATTGTTCACATACGTGATGTCGCTTGAAGCTACGTCGGTATTTCCCCAAAGAGGAAGGGATGATGTAGCATAGCGGCGGTAGGTATTTGCCTCAGATATGAAACCAAGGTTATCGAACCAGTAGGAGAACCGAGCAACACAACGTAAACAACCCCTGATAACAAATAACAAATACTCGCAACCCGACGTGTTAAAGGGGTTGTAAATCCCTTTCGCGTAACGACGCCAGAAAGGCACGTGGATGGGAGAAAGTTGTAAATGTTGATAGATCGATCGCCAAATAAAATAAAGTGCAGCAAGGAATTTTTGAGTTTTTGGAAATATAGATCTGAAAATAAAAGCAAAGGAAAATTAGATTGCAAAGGTAAATAATATGAGAACGAGACCCGGGGGCGTAGGTTTCACTAGTGGCTTCTCTCGAGAAAAATAGCAAACGATGGGTGAACAAATTACTGTTGGGAAATTGATAGAACTTCAAATACTCATGACGATATCCAGGCAATGATCATTACATAGGCATCATGTCCAAGATCAGTAGAACGACTCCTGCCTGCATCTACTACTATTACTCCACACATCGACCGCTATCCAGCAAGCATCTAGTGTATTAAATTCATGGAGAAACGGAGTAATGCAATAAGAACGATGACATGATGTAGACAAGATCTATCTATGTAGAGATAGACCCCATCATTTTATCCTGAGTAGCAACGATACATACGTGTCGTTTCCCTTTCTGTCACTAGGATCAAGCACCGTAAGATCGAACCCACTACAAAGCACCTCCTCCCATTGCAAGATAAATAGATCAAGTTGGCCAAATAAAACCCAAATATCGGCAAATAAATACGAGGCTATAAGCAATCATGCATATAAGAGAACAAAGAAACTCAAATAACTTTCATGGATATAAAAAGATAGATCTGATCATAAACTCAAAGTTCATCGATCCTAACAAACACATTGCAAAAGTGTTACATCATATGGATCTCCAAGAGACCATTGTATTGAGAATTCAGCGAGAGAGAGAAAGCCATCTAGCTACTAACTACGGACCCGAAGGTCTACAAAGGACTACTCATGCATCATCGGAGAGGCACCAATGGAGGTGGTGAACCCCATCCGAGATGGTGTCTAGATTGGATCTAGTGGTTCTGGACTCTGCGGCGGCTGGATGAATATTTTGTTTGTTGCCCTAGGATTATGTAATATTGGGGTATTTATATAGTGAAGAGGAGGTCCAGGGGGCACCCAAGGTGGGCACAACCCACTAGGGCACGCCTGGGCCTCCTGGCGCGCCCTGGTGGGTTATGCCTCCCTTGGGGCACCCCCCAGCCGCAGCCAGAGCCTGTTGTGTTCCTTCTAGCCCATAAAAAATCATCGTGAAGTTTCGTGGCATTTGGGCTTCGTATAGTATTGATTTTTTGTGATGTAAAAAACATGGAAAAAAAGCGACTGGCACTTGGCACTATGTCAATAGGTTAGTACCCAAAAATGATATAAAATGATTATAAAACATCCATGATTGATAATATAACAACATGGAACAATCAAAAATTATAGATACGTTGGAGATGTATCAGCATCCCCAAGCTTAACTCCTACTCGTCCTCGAGTAGGTAAGTGATAAAAATAGATTTTTTGATGTGGAATGCTGCCTAACATGTCATATCATATTCTTTTTCTTATAGCATGGACATAGTTGTTCAAAGCAATAGTCTAGTTTTGACATAAGAATTTAGATACTCAAGCATATCAACAAGCAACCATGTCTTTCAAAATATCAATGCTAAAATAATTTATCCTAGCCCATCATGCTCAAACATTGACCCATTCATGAAACACACTCGCATATTAGCTACACCCAATACTTAAGTACGATCATATTTCCTCCTAGTTGGTACTTTGGTAAGAGAAGATGGAGTCTCGAATTCAAAAATAAAAATTGCAGAAAGTAAAAGAAAGGCCCTTCGTAGAGGGAAGTAGGGATTTGTAGAGGTGCCAGAGCTCAAAGCGAAAAACTTAGAGATAAAAACATTTTGGGAGGTGTATCCATCCCACCAACGAAAACGACTTAGAGTTCTCGACACTTTCCATGCTAGATATATCATAGGCGGTTCCCAAACACAAAATAAAGTTTATTCCTTTTTCCACCATAGTTCCACTTTCCATGGCTAATCATATCACGGATGCCCTTCATACCAACACTTTCCAAGGAATTTATTATTTGACAACATAAAGTAAATTCATTTTTGCATTTCAGGACTGGGCATCCCTATTACCTTTGCCTTACTCTCGTGCAATGACAAGTGAATAAACACTCATCGTGAGAATAACACATCTAGCATGGAAAATATTAGCCCCCTCACCGCTCCGCGAGCGAAACAAACACACAAAAGAGAAGTTTATTTTGAAAAACAGAGATGACACATACAAATTTTCTTAGAATGGCACGAAAATAACACATATAGGTAGGTATAGTGGACTCATGTGGCAAAAACTGGGTTTAAGGATTTGGATGCACAAGTATAGCTCATACTTGGTGCAAAATGAAGGCTAGCAAAAGATTGAGAAGCGACCAACTAAGAAACGGATAATCTCATAAGCAAGCATTAAGCATAAATAACACTGAATAATGCACCACAAGTAGGATATAATTTCATTGCATGACTATTGACTTTCATACTTGCATAGGGAATCACAAACCTTAACACCAATATTCTTACTAAAGCATAATTACTCATCAACATAACTCACATATCACATCATCATATCTCAAAACTATTACTAAGAATCAAGTTTATTTTGTCCAATGATCTTCATGAAAGTTTTTGTTATATCCTTCTTGGATATCTATCACTTTGGGACTAATTTCCTTGTGTTGCTTTTCATAAGCTCAAACAAATATAAGTGAAGATCAAGAGCATAAATTTTCTTCTTTCTCTCAAAATAATTTAAGTGAAGTAAGAGAGAATTTCTTGAAAATTTTACTAACTCTCAAATAAATCTAAGTGAAGTAAGAGAGCATTTCTTCAAAAATACTAGGCACACTGTGCTCAAAAAGATATAAGTGAAGCACTAGAGCAAGTCCATTGCTCATAAAATAAATTAAGTGAAGCATAGAGAGCAATTCTAACAAGTCATGACATAAATTTGGATCTCTCAAATAGGTGTGTCCAGCAAGGGATCAAAACTTAAAACACAAAATAAAACAATCAAAGACTCATATCATACAAGACGCTCCAAGCAAAACACATACCATGTGACGAATAAAAATATAGTTTTGAGTAAAATACCGATGATCGTTGGAACAAAGCGGGGATGCCACTCGGGGGAATCCCCAAGCTTAGTTGGTTGATCATTTTTGGATAATATATTGGGATGCCGGGGCATTCCCAAGCTTAGGCTCTTCCATCCTTCCTTCATCCATCGTAAGATAACCCAAAACTTGAAAACTTCAATCACACAAAACTCAACAAAACCTTTGTGAGATCCATTAGTATAAGAAAAATAAATCACTACTATAAGTACTGTATTAAACCAATTCATATTTTGTTCTTGTATTATACCTAATGTATTCAAACTTTTCTATGGCAAAAACTCATCAAAGAAAACAATAGAGCCATCAAAATAAGCACACAACACAAAGAAAACAGAATCTATCAAAACAGAACAGTCTGTAGAAATCTGGATATTCCGAATACTTATGTAACTCAAAAAACTATGAAACATTAGGAAAACGTGGGAAATTTGTATATCAATCTTGTGTAAAAAAATCAGAATTTTATCACGCTTCTGTGATTTTTAATAATTCTGTGACCGGCGTACAAAGTTTCTGTTTTTCAACAAGATCAAAACAACTATCACCCAACATGATCCCAAAGGCTTTGCTTGGCACAAACACTAACTAAAACACAAAAAGCACAATCATAACAGTAACATAACTGTGTATAAACTCAAGAATAGAAAGCAAAAAGAAAAAAAAATTCATTGGGTTGCCTCCCAACAAGCGCTATTGTTTTACGCCCTTAGCTAGGCATAAAGCAAGGATCTAAGTTTTGTCTTCCTAATTTTGGAAACTTTTTTAAGGGTTTTCTCAAACCCGGGAGGCTCTTTATGCTTCCCTAAATTCTCCAGGAAAGAAACCATCTTAAGATCCAAAATATCAAGTCACTTATTACAAAGAGTAATCAGAGTATTCATGCAATTGATACTACCATTGAGGTGTTTGAGGGGTTCATTATATTTCTGTATTTCAACAATATATTTATGCAAATCATCAAGTTTGTCCAACATTTGGGCTCCCTCATGGGCAAAAGGAAACCCCTTATTTTGAGGTGGAATTTCCAAAATTCCATCTAAAATTTCAGAGGTAGCATTGGCATCAAGTTCTATGAAATTTCCTTTAGCGGCAAAATCGAGAAGTTGTCTATGATGCAAAGCCAATCATATGTAAAAATTATGAAGCAAAACTTTAGCCTCCCCCTTTACGTTGGAAATACAATATGATTCCATAAGCCTATACCATGCATCTTTGAAATTTTCTCCTTGTCTTTGCTTGAAGTAAAGAACTTCAAAATCTGGCGACAAAGGAGGAGTAGGGAAGCTAGCCATCGCGACTAGAAAGCAAGAGAACGGTGAACAAAAAAAGAGAGATGAATAAAACGAAATTTTTTTGTGAAGTGGGGGAGAAGAAAACGAGAGGCAAATGGCAAATAATGTAAATTGCAAGGAGATGAGATTTGTGATTAGGAACCCAGTATATGTTGAAGATCCTCCCCGGCAACGGGGCCAAAAATTCCTTTTGATGTCGCTTGAAGCTACGTCGGTATTTCCCCAAAGAGGAAGGGATGATGCAGCATAGCGGCGGTAGGTATTTCCCTCAGATATGAAACCAAGATTATCGAACTAGTAGGAGAACCAAGCAACACAATGTAAACATCCCCTACACACAAATAACAAATACTCGCAACCTGACGTGTTAAAGGGGTTGTCAATCCCTTTCGGGCAACTGCGCTAGAAAGGCACGTGGACGAGAGAAAGTTGTAAATGTTGATAGATCGAACGCCAAATAAAATAAAGTGGAGCAAGGTATTTTTGGGTTTTTGTAAATATAGATCTGAAAATATAAGCAAAGGAAAAGTAGATCGCAAAGGCAAATAATATGAGAAAGAGACTCGGGGGGCGTAGGTTTCACTAGTGGCTTGTCTCGAGAAAAATAGCAAATGGTGGGTGAACAAATTACTGTTGGGCAATTGATAGAACCTCAAATACTCATGACGATATCCAGGCAATGATCATTACATAGGCATCACGTCCAAGATTAGCAGACCGACTCCTGCCTGCATCTAATACTATTACTCCACACATCGATCGCTATCCAGCATGCATCTAGTGTATTAAGTTCATGGAGAAACAGAGTAATGCAATAAGAATGATGACACGATGTAGACAAGATCTATCTATGTAGAGATAAACCCCATCGTTTTATCCTTAGTAGCAATGATACATATGTGTTGTTTCCCTTTCTGTCACTAGGATCAAGCACCGTAAGATCGAACCCAATACAAAGCACCTCTTCCCATTGCAAGATAAATAGATCAAGTTGGCCAAACAAAGCCCAAATATCGGAGAAGAAATACGAGGCTATAAACAATCATGCATATAAGAGATCAAAGAAACTCAAATAACTTCCATGGATATAAAAAGATAGACCTGATCATAAACTCAAAGTTCATCGATCCCAACAAACACACCGCGAAAGAGTTACATCATATGGATCACCAAGAGACCATTGTATTGAGAATTCAGAGAGAGGGAGAAAGTCATCTAGCTACTAACTACGGACCTGAAGGTCTACAAAGGACTACTAACGCATCATCGGAGAGGCACCAATGGAGGTCGTGAACCCCATCCGAGATGGTGTCTAGATTGGATCTGGTGGTTCTGGACTCTGAGGCAGCTGGATGAATATTTTGTCTATTTCCCTAGGGTTCCTAGAATATTGGGGTATTTATAGAGCGAAGAGGTGGTCCGGGGGGCTCCCGAGGTGGGCACAACCCACCAGGGCGCGCTTGGGCCTCCTGGCGCACCCTGGTGGGTTGTGCCTCCCTCGGGGCACCCCCTAGGCGCAGCTAGGGCCCGTTGTGTTCCTTCTGGCCCATAAAAAATCATCATGAAGTTTCGTGGCATTTGGGATTCGTTTGGTATTGATTTTCTGTGATGTAAAAAACATGGCAAAAACAGCAACTGGCACTATGTCAATAGGTTAGTACCAAAAAATGATGTAAAATGACTATAAAATGATTATAAAACATCCAAGATTGATAATATAATAGCATGGAACAATCAAAAATTATAGATACGTTGGATACGTATCAATATGCCCCCATGATTATCCTTTGTCCAAGGTTTATCTAGACCATAAGTCATACAGGATCACCAATTTGTTGATGCAACTAATTATTTTCATAACATTTGCTACAACTTAGTATTCAGCGTGGAAACTCATGATGTTATCCCATGCCTGCACCTGCTTTGTTTGATTCTATTGCCAGGAACAGATACAGGATCATGCCAGATGACATTATTGTCTGCCGGAACAACCACGCAACAGCAGAGGGGAAGCCCTAGGAGTGGGGCGCTCAGGTGTCGTCGCCACTACACTTCAACCTAGGACCGGATGGCTACTACAGATAGTGATTACCAAGCTAGGCCCAAATCCTAAGATTGGGGGAGTACATCTTTCAACCGACATTATATTCATCTTCACACATTTCATTCCAGTTGTTGGTGTTCACACTTTTTCATAGTATTATCCATGCTAGATTTATTTTCTTACTTTCTTTTTGTGTGTTTGAAAAACTTTAAGAAAATCCAAAAATACTTCTTGCTTATTTTCGGTCTTTTTTTTAGTTTAATTAGTGTAGTATTAAAAGAAAACCCAAAAAGATTTCTCGTTTCTTCTTTTGCTTGTTGGGAGTTCTCCTGTGTAAATAGTTTTTCTTGTTTTTGTTTTTTCGTGTTTTATTTGCTTCTTCACGAAAAACTAAAAACTCCAAAAATATTTCAGTGTGTTTCTCTGAAATTCTCTTCCTTTTTATTGAGTCATACCAAGGAGATGGCTATGATGAAAATGTTGAGTGGCTCTTATATGTATTACTGTTGATCCAACAAAACAGAGTATATGACTTTGTCTTCTCCTCTTAAATAGAATGTTTGCAGATTCCAGCTTAGTCCACATCACTCTTGCACTATTATTATTTTCATATCATTCGATCGTGCAAGTGAAAGGCAATAATGACGATATTTGATGAATTGACTGTGGCAGAGAGAAGCGGGTATGAACTCAACTTGTTTTTGTTTTTGTAAATATGTTTAACCTAGTATCAATGATTCAGCATATTATGATTGAACATGGTTGCAATGAGAATTAGAGATTATAGTTGTTTATGCCATGCTTAAGTAGCTAGGAGTGGATAATGGTTTATCTTGGATGCCAACATGCATTAAAATGGTTGTGATGCAGTATGATGATATGGTATTCTCCTCTGAATGGTTCAAGTGGCTTGAGTTCGCACATGTTCATGCATGTAGTTGAATCAAAACCAGCATAGCCTTCATGATATTTATGTTCATGGTGTCCATATCCTACTCATGATAGCATTCAATTTTTATTATTCATAATGCATGTTTATGATCGTCTTTGCTCTCTAGTTGGATGCTTCTCAATCTATTTGCTAGTCTTCGCTTGTACTAAGCAGGAATACTGCTTGTGCATCAAAATCGTAAACCAGAGTTATTCCAGATGAGTCCATTATATCTACCTATATGCGGTATTACCCTGCCGTTCCAAGTAAATTTGCATGTGCCACCTCTAAAATTTCAAATGAACATCTATTTTGTGTGCCTGGACCGCTCATGGAGCAATAGTGGGTGGTCAGTATCTTCCATGTTAAGTGGGTTATTCTCATGATGAGTGTTTATTCACTCGTCCTTACACGAGAGGGGCGGTAATAGGGATTCCCAGTCCCAGAATCAAAAGAAATGCAAATAATTAAAAAAACTCCCCATGAATGTTGCTGGTATGGACGATACCGGTGGATTCGGCTCGCCGTGGAGTATGTTTGTTGGTGGTGGAGGAGTAAACCTTTAATTTTATCTCTTGGGAACCATCGCTAATATGTGTAACATGGAAGATATTGATAGCTCTTGGTCATAACGTTGATAGGAAGGGTGTACCCCCCCAAAATTATACTTATCTGTTATGTAAGCCTTGAGCTCTCACACCTCTGCAAATCCCTGCTTCCCTCTAAGAAGGGATTGTCTATTTACTTTTATGTTGAGACATCACCTTCTCAAATAAGCGCCACATCTGAGAGCACTATTGTTATCCTCATGCATTGTGTGTAGTGAATGTTGGATGCATCATGACTGGATGTTTTCTACCATGAATTACAATGTTTAGTCGTTGCTTGAACTTTGGAGATGCTTTGCATTTCTGTTTTGCGGTCTCAGAAAGGGCTAGCGAGATACCACTATTGTCATATTATATCATGATTGTTTTGACAAAGTGTTTGCATTTGAGATATTTTATTATTGCTCGCTAGTTTCTTACGTCATTGATATGAGTTAATATAATCTTCAATAGTTATTGTAGACATGGTTAGTCATAATCTTTGCCAAAAACATGGGTGCTACTTAAGCATATTTATGTAAATAAGAACAAAAGAGTTCGTAAAAGTTTTTCTTTATCACTTTCAGTTTCTCAACTGAACTGCTTGAGGACAAGCAAGGGTTTAAGCTTGGGGGAGTGGATACGTCTCCATCGTATCTAATTTTCCTAAACCTTTTTCTCTTGTTTTGGACTGTAATTTGCATCATTTGAATAAAACAAACCCGGACTGACGATGTTTTCAGCAGAACTACCATGGTGTTGTTTTTGTGCAGAAATAAAAGTTCTTGGAACTGAGCAGAAGTTTTTGGAGACTTATTCAGAATATTTAAGAATTATTGGAGCCAAAAACCACCAGAGAAGGGGGCCCGGGTGAGCAGCACCCACCAGGGCGTGCTAGCCCCCCTCGGCGTGGCCTGGTGGGTTGTACTCACCTGGTGGGACTCCTGACCCTAATTCCAGCACTATAAAATCCTATTTTTGGATATAAAAAATCAGGGAGGAAGTTTCATCGTGTTTCACGATACGAAGTTGCCGCCACGTCCTGTTCTTCATCGGGAGGCCAGTTCTGCAGTCCGTTTGGGGCTCCAGAGAGGAATCTTCGGTCTTCGTCATCCTCAATCCTCCTTCATCACCAATTCCATGATGCTCCCCACCGGGAGTGAGTAATTTCTTCGTAGGCTTGCCGGTTGGTGAGGAGTTGGATGAGATTCATCATGTAATCGAGTTAGTTTTGTTAGGGCTAGATCCCTAGTATCCACTATGTTCTAAGATTGATGTTACTATGACTTTGCCATGCTTAATGCTTGTCACTAGGGCCTGAGTGCCATGATTTCAGATCTTTACCGTTTATGTTATCATCATTATATTTATGTTCTTCATACGATCTTGCCTAGTCATATGCAACTATTACGTGTTATGATCCGTAAACCCTGGGGAGACAGAAATCGGGATACTTTCTGGTGATGACCGTAGTTTGAGGAGTTCATGTATTCACTATGTGTTGATGTTTTGTTCCGGTTCTGTATTAAAAGGAGTCCTTAATATCCCTTAGTTTCCTTATGGACCCCTCTTCCACGGGAGGGTCGGATAAAATATGTCATGCAAGTTCTTTTCCATAAGCACGTATGACTATTTACAACATACATGCCTACATTATATTGATGAACTCGAGCTAGTTCTGTGTCGCCCTAGGTTATGACTATTATATGATGAATATCATGCAACGAATACATCGATCCAGTGCGTACGAGTTTTCCACATATTGTTCTTGCTAAGTTACTATTGTTGCTGTTAATATTGCACATGCTAGAGAAGCTATTACTTCTACTGTTACCGCTACTATTACTGTTACCACTTCTATCAAACTATCATATTACTATGCTACTGATCACTTTGCTACTGATATTTATCTCTAGGTGTGGTTTAATTGACAACGCAACTGCTAATACTCTCAAATATTCTTTGGCTCCTCTTGTGTTGAATCTATAAATTTGGGTTGAATACTCTACCCTTGAAAACTTGTGTGATCCCCTATACTTGTGGGTTATCACTTTATCACACAAAACTCAATTGAAAACTCGTGAGATCCGTTTGTATGATAGGTAAATCAAAAACTTTAGGTACTGTTATAAATTTATTCATATTTTATTATTGCATAAGGTGTTGTAGTCTAACTTATCCATGGATTATACCCCCTAATATAATCCATAGTATCATCCAAACAAGCAAACTATGCAAGCAAAAAACAGAATGTGTCTAAAACAGAACAATTTGTAATGATATATACAAACACCATACTTCTCTAACTTGTAAAATTCTGAAAAATAGGAAAATATGGGAAAATTTTATACCAATACTTTGTCAAAATTTCATATCAAAAGATGTTCCCATAAAATCATAGAAATTCTGCACTAGACGCATAATTTTCTGTTTTTGCACCGTATCAATTCTACTATCTTCCAAACCAATCCCAAAGGCTTTACTTGGCACAAACACTAATTAATACATTAAAACACAATCATTGTAGTATAAATAATCATATAAACACACCAAGACAGAAAGTAAAACAAAAATTTAAAGATAACTACTGGGTTGACTCCCAACAAGCGCTAATGTTTCATGCCCCTAGCTAGGCATAATGCATAGTATCAAGTTTTGTCATCCTTGAGACTCAGTCCATAGGAGGCCCTCGTGACAGATTCATAAGGTGGTTTAATTGTATTTCTACGAAAGTGTTCCATCCCTTTCTTTAGTGGGAATTGGAATCTTATGTTTCCCTCCTTCATATCAATAATAGCACCTATAGTTCGTAGGAAAGGCCTACTAAGGATTATTTGACAAGACAGATTGCATTCAATATCATGCACAATGAAATCCACAAGCACATAATTTCTATTATAAGGAATAAGCACAACATTTATTCTACCCAATGGTTTCTTAATAGTGGAATCCGCTAAATGCAAGTTAAGGGAACATTCATTTATCTCGATGAGACCCAGCACATCATATAAAGATTTTAGTGTAGTGGAAACGGTATGACCAAGATCACACAAAGGGTTGCATTAATATTCTTTAATCTCATTTTAATAGTGAGTTCCCACTCATCATGCAAATTTCTAGGAATAGAAACTTCTAACTCAAGTTTTTCTTCATGAGCCTTTATCATAGCTTCTACTATATGTTCAGTAAAACCCTTATTTTGTTCATAGGCATTGGGTGAGATAATTATGGATTGCAACAAGGAAATACTTTCTACTAAAGAGAAACTATCATAACTAAATTCCATGTGATCCAAGATTGTGGGTGCATCACTAGCTAAAGTTTTGACCTCTCCAAACCCACTTTTTCGTTTTTATCATTAAGATCATCACTCTCCAAATAAACAGAACGCCTTCTACTTAAAGTTGACTCATCTCCAGTCCCTTTATAATCTAGTTTTGGATTAGTAAATAAGGATTCCATATGAAAAACACCAATCATTTTAATATCTTCATCATGATTATGGTAAAAATGGGTGGAAGAGCTTTTCCTAAGAATTCTCACTTAGCTCTCAACCTAGCGGTCCTCTCCTTACTTTCATTAATACATATTTGGATGATTTAATAGACTCGTTAATATCTTTATTGTGTGGTAAAGTTTTAATTTTAAGAGTTTCCACATCATGAGCAATCATATCCACGTTTCTAGACATATCGTCAACTTTATGCAATTTTGCTTCTAGCATAGTATTGAAAATCTTTTGTGAACTAATAAATTCTTTGATGGTGTTCTCAAGATGAGTAGGTATCATACTATTATTATTGGATGAATTTCCATAGGAATTATTGTAATTATTGCTATAGTTATTAGAGGAATTACTGGGATACAACCTAGCATTGAAATTACCTCTATAAGCATTATTGTTGAAATTATTTCACGGACAAAGTTCACATCAATAGCATCATTATTTTGCTCAATCAAATTAGACAATGGCATATCATTAGGAACAACTTGGGCATTCTTATTTACAATCATTTTCATAAGAGCATCCATTTTATCACTCAAAATAGTAATTTCTTTGATAAAAATTTCCTTCTTACCAGTTGGAGCTCACTCGGTGTGCCATTGAGAAAATTTTGTCATGATATTGTCCAGTAGTTTTGTACCCTCTCCTAATGTAACCTCCATAAAGATACCACATGCAGCAGAATCTAGAAGGTTTCAAGACACAAAGTTTAGTCCCAAATAGAAATTTTGTATAATCATCCATAAATTTAAGCCATGAGTGGGACAATATATAATCATCATTTTCATTATGTCCTATGCTTGTGCAGCCTGTTCTTGCTAATAATTTGGTTTCAGAGAGATATAGTTTTACCGGGAGGAAAATACTTGTCAATAAAAGCATCCTTACACTTATCCCATGTTCCAATATTATTGCGAGGCAAGGATGAGAACCAAGTTTTAGCTTTATCACTTAGTGAAAAAGGAAATAATTTCAATTTGACTACATCATTATCCATGTCCTTTTTCTTTTTCATATCACATAACTCAATAAAGGTATTAAGATGTGAAGCGGGACCCTCATTATGACTTCCCAAAATTTGTTCTTTCATAACAAGATTTAGCAAAGCAACATTGATGTCATAAAACTCTGCCACTAATGGCGGGTGGTATAGGAGTACTAATAAAATCATTATTATTAGTATTCGATAAATCACACAACTTAGTAGTATCTTGAGACATGGTTACGAAACAAGTAAACTAGCAAGCAAACGAGTAAATGAGATAGTAAAGTGGATAACTAAGCAAACAAGAAAATAGAAATATTTTTATATTTTTTATTTTCTATAAAGTAAAATATAACAGCAATTAAAAATTAGAACAAGTGAATGATAATTTGTGTGAAGGTAATTGATAAAAAATTGATGATGTCTCCCTGGCAACAGCACCAGAAATTCTTTCGGCTACTTATAAACCGCGTTGGGATTTTGCCCAAAGTGAAGAGGAGATGCAGCACAGTAGAGATAAGTATTTCTCTCAGTGAGAAAAAAGTTTATCAAACCAGTAGGAGAACCATGCAAACTCTCATCATCAGCACCTACACACAAAAGGGCAAACACTTGCACCCAACGCGGGCACGAGGGTTGTCAAGCCCCTTGAACTCGTTACATGCAAGTATTAAGTAGTGATAGATAGATAATGTAAATATAAAATAAAATTGCAATAAATAAATGGAAGAAATATTTTTGGATTTTTGTTAATATATTTTGTGAAGACACGGGGGACATAGTTTTCGCTAAAGGCTTCTCTCTTGAAGAAAGCATACAATGTGTACACAAATTACTTTTGCACAATTTATTGGAAAGTGCATAGTTATTAAATATTTATTCATGGCAATGATAATGTATATAGGCATCACATCCATAAACAAGTATACCAACTCACGCCTGCATCTACTACTATTAGTCCACCCATCAACTGCTATCCAGCATGCATCTAGAGTACAAAGTAAAAACTGAGGAATGCTTGGAGCAAGATGACATGATGCAGACAAAGTAAATCAAATCAATATGAATAAACCCCATCAACTATATCTTTTAAAACTATATTGTTGATTGCCTTCCTACTGATTTTCTTCTTGGTCTCCCCAACTGCTGCCATACGAATCTGGTGACAACTAGCTCCGAGATCGGGTTTAGAAAACCATGAGGCACCAGACATCCAGGAGTTCTTCGACTTTCCCCTTGATGGAATTAATACAATACGTATCTTAAACCCTTCTGTCACGAGGATAGAGCACCACAAGACTAAACCCATCACAACGCACCACTCCCGACGAAGATAAATCAGTCTAGTTGGCCAAGCCAAACGATAGGTCGAAGAGAAATATGAAGCTATAAAGCTCATGCATATAAAAATTCGGTAAGGACTTAATATATTTTCATGAATAATCTAATCATAAACCCACAATTCACCGGATCCCAACAAACACACCACAACGAAGATTACATCGAATAGATCATCGTGGGAATTACTGCGAACTTTGTACTGAAGATCATAGAGAGAGAGAGGCATCTAGGTACTAGCTATGGACCTGTAGGTTTGCGGGAAACTACTCACAACACATCATGGGAGCATCAAGGTTGATGTAGATGCCCATCATGATCGATCCCCTCTCCGGCAGGGCACCGGAATAGGGCTCCAGATGAGCACACGACGAAACAGAGACTTGCGGCAGCGAAAAAGTATTTTGGCAGGCTCTCGAATGTTTTCCCGGTTAATGAGAATTTATAGTGGTGGAGTTAGGTCAAGAGGCGTTGGAAGGTGGTCCCAAGCCATCACGGCGTGGAGACCCCCTACATGCACTTTTGGCTTGGAGCCACCTCATCTGGCCTTCGGTCTCCCTCTAAAGCTTCCAAATCTTATAGTTGTCCAGAATACATCAACAAAAAGTTTCATGGTATTTGGACTTCGTTCGGTACAGTATTCCTAAAAGGCCAAAACAAGCAGAATTTTTTTTTGGGCACTAGGCACTAGTTGAATAGGTTAGTTCTCAAAAATGATATAGAACAACATATGAATGCATATAAAGTATCAAAGAATGGTAATATAATATCATGTTACAATCAAAAATTGTAGATATGTTGGAGATGTATCAGCTCCCAAGGCTACTACAAGTTGTACTTCATTGAGTGCTACTTCAACTCCAAGGATTCCCAACAAATTGATGTGGGTTCCAAAGAAGAAGAACTAAATAGTTCTTGAAGGTGACTCTGCCAACAAATTTTGCTCATATTCATTTCGTGGCAAGAAATTGTGCAATCAACTTCAACATCATGCACTAGTTCAAGGAGTCACATACCCTCTTGTTGGTATATAAGTGACAAGGTATTCAATGCATCAATGGACATCATCACATGAAAATTTCACTCCATGTCCATAGATATTCTTATTTTTGTTCCTTGTGTGGGACTAACCCATGTAGGTGTGGAGAGTAACAAAACAAGAGGGACTGATCCCAACTCTAGATGATTTTCATCAACAATGAACATCCACTACTACAACATCTACATGAAGTCTTCAATGACAAAACCCAAGGTTAGTTCATCCCTCTTAGGGCTGTATCACATCTAGGGGGAGCTTTGCTCTGAGGCTTGAGCTATAACATCTCTAATGGTGTAAACACATTAATGCATTATGTAGAAGTGGTAACCCCACTTGAACTTAAATGATGAGTATGACCTATGATAAAGTGTTCTCACTTGGCTCCTGACGTGGCTTGAGACTGCGTCGGTGTTTACCGAAATGGGAGGGGATGATGTAGCACTGCAACGGTAAGTATTTCCCTCAGTTAGGAAACTAAGGTTATCAAACCATTAGGACAACCACGCAAAACTATGTAAACGGTACATGCACACAAAGAACAAATACTTGCAACCCGACACGTAAGAGAGGTTGTCAATGTCTCCATGGTAAAAAGATAGATTGGTTTGTAGTAGATTGGATGGATAGATCGCACAAGCACACAAAAATAAAAGAAGAAAATAAAAAGTGCAAGTATTTTTGGGTTTTCGGAATAATAGATCTGAAAACAAAAAGGCAAAAAGATAGATCGGAAAGGAATATGTTGCAATATAGACCCGGAGGGCGTAGGTGAAAGTGCATTATTGCCCTTAATAGTTTTTGACATCCAAGACAATTTCATTTGTGTTTCTAACCACATGCTCTAGCGTAAACAACACCGTCAAAATTGAAGTGAAGCATGGATGGTTATTCTCCCTCTACATGGAAAAAGGAAAAAGCGGATTGCCATATTGTTTTCTTTTCTTTCTTGACTCCCTAGGGCAGCCGCACTATTAAGAGGGGTGCATCATGAAAACATCTGGGAATCAACTCCACATACACATATGATCTGGCACAATCAATTCCTATATTGGTCTGTTTTGCACGGCACAAAGTCTTTGCCTAGGCCGAAACTTCCGGGACCACCAAAACTTCTGGGCACAAGAAGGTCCGGGAAGCTTTCGGGCCACCCAGAGAAACTGCTCCTTTGAGCAATCTCTCTGTGTAGGCCGGAACCTTGTCGGACGTTGCCCGAAACTTCCATTCCCGAAACTTCCTGGCTAGCCGGAACTTCTGAGCGTCGAAACTTCCGTCCCTGTTCTGGCAGCTTCCGGGGTACTCCAGAGAGGATGCAAACTCTCTGTGTAGCTTGGAACCTGCCCGGAACTTCGCCGGAACTTCTGGTGTCCGGAACCTCCGGGCATGGCCGGAACTTCCAGTCTTTGCAGGAATCTGGCCCCAACGGCTGGATTCCATCCCAACTTTAAATAGTCTTCTTCTTACCAAAGAAGGTGACGACTCCATTTCTCTCTCCACCATTTTGATACCTTGATTTCTTGGAGTTCTCCCTCCTTAGCGAACTAATTCTCTTGATCTTTTGAGGAGTGAAGGAGAAGTGCATGATCTACACATTGACCAAAGCAAAAGTTGATTCCCCCTTGTTTTCATGGTGCATCTTGTTACTCTTGGAGGTTGGAGACTCCTAGGCGGTAGGAGTTCTCCGGCAAGGAATCGTTCATTGTGATTACCCCGGAAAGTTTGTGAGGGTTTGAAGACCACCCCAAGGTCTACCTCTAGTGGTTGAGAAACGCCTTCGTGGTGTTGTCTCAAGGATATAATAGGGTGAGCCTTCGTGGTGTTGGTGTGCCTTCATGGTTACATCCACCTCTCTAAACGGTGATGTAGCTTCCCTCCAAGGAAGTGAACATCGGCATACATCCTCCTCTCTCGGAGTTGCAGTTATCCCTAACCCTAGATCCCTACTTGTGGTTACTTATCCTTTAAGTGTTTCACTTACCTTATATTGTGTTTGTCTAGCTATTTAGTGGCTTATATTGTGATCCATACTTTTTCCCTTATCACCTTTGCAATTGTTAGGCTCACCTTCATATTCTACATTATTCCCTAAAATTGCTAAGTAACAACTAAATTTTGTAATTGTACCTATTCACCCCCCCTCTAGGTCCATCTCAATCCTTTCAATTGGTATTAGAGCCTTGTTCTCTATTCTTGTGGATTAACCAACCTAGAGCGAGATGAACCCTGATGGGACTCCCCTTGTTGCGGATCCGAAGGATAAGGGCGCCGCTTCCACGGAAGCCAAGTCCTTCACTTCTAAGGATCTTGAACAGGCTCTTGCTAAGAAAAAGGAGGAGCATTATGCTTATCTTGAGGCCTTGGTCCAGATGAGATTAGTCACATTAACCATGATGCTTGCACCACTTTCGGGTGGTGCAGCCTCGAGGCCAACTGTGCCTATTCCTTCACTTGGCCAACAACCTCTTAGCAATGATCAATATAGTGTTCCATGGCTTTATGCTAGACCTCAAGTTGAGAAACCTAAGTATAATCCTGGAGGAAAACCTCCTTTGCTTGATGACAGTTTCAATTTTGCTTTGTGGAGAGTTGGTATGCAGGACCATCTTAGGTACGCCAATGATGAGTTGGACATTCTGGAGCATGGCTACCACCCTGTCGACCCAAAGAATCTCACTCCAAGAGAAACTTATGACAAGAATCTCAACGGCACTGCAATCATGTGCATAAGAAAAGGAATGAATGATAAGCAAAGGAGACCTTACATACACATCAAAAATGCCAAGGAATTTTGGGATAACATTGTAAGGACCAATACCGGTACCTCCACTCTCTAGCTTGCTCGGTATGAAATTGCCAAGGGTCAATTGTGAAACTTTTCTATGGAGAAAGGTGAATCCCCCAAGCATCTCCTTGAGCGTGTCATGATTCTCACCGCTGACATTGAGTCATGTGATTGTGCCAAGACACAAGATGGATTCAACTTGACTAAGCGGTTTCTCCTGGACAAGCTACTTCATGCTCTTGCTCCATATCATCACCAAATGGTGTGGGACATAAGACAACATCATGGATTCAAGGAAATGACTCTGGATAACATCATATCCACTTTCCAATTATTCAAAGAGTCAAAGGCAAATGCTACAAAACATCTTGCCATGCATGGTACCTCAACATCAAAGATCAATCTTGCTGTGAAGGCCAAGCATGTATGTGATGAAGAGCAGAGAAGAAGAAGAAGAAGATGATGATGATGATGAAGATGGTGATCAGATTGACTCTGATGAGAGCCCTTCATATGAATGCATTGCCCTCTTTGTTAAGAAGTTTAGCATGGGAAAATTAAAGGGGATATTCTAGAAGAAGAAAGTGAGAAAATGCTACAACTGTGAAGAAACCAACCACTTCTCCAACGATTGCCCTTATGAGAAGAGAGAAGATAAAACAAGGTTTCCCAACACCTTTACCTAGAAGAAGTTTCCAAATCCTATGAAATCCAAGCTCAATAAGAGAGATGGGAAAGCAATGGTTGATCATGAAGAATCCGATCCATATGATGTTGGTGGTGTTGCCGGAGTAGCTCAAGATTCTCAAAACACCTTGAGGCTAGTCAACAAGAGTGGTCATGTTGTCACCTACAACTATATGAAAGACTACAAGGGCAACACTCACAAGTGCTTAATGGAGAAGGCCGTGATATAAGATGGAGAGGACCAAAACTCTCCTAACAAAGTCAAGGTAACCCCACGCTCAAATCCTCCTCTTTTCACTCCATCTACTTCTTGTGATGAGTATCTTGATGCGGAGGATAATTATGATGATGATGATATAGATGATCCTATGCTTGCTAAACTAAATAATTTCATGTGCTCCATTAAAGGAAAGAAGCTCATTATGTTTCATATGCTTATGGAGATGGTGAGTAAGCACACCATTACCATTAAGGAACTCGAAACCCTCGTCACCAAGGAAAAGGAAAAGTATGAAATCCTTGAGCGGAAAGTCCAATATGAGGAAGCACCAAATGATGAAATATGATTAAAAATTGGTGCAAACAATGATAATCATGCTAAAAAACTTGCCTCCTTGAAAAAGGCCAAGAACTCTTGCAAGGAGTTGATGAATATAAAAGTAAGCTTGTGGAATCTCATGCTTCTCTCTCTAAGGATTGTGAGATTCTATCTGTGTCCCTCAAGACTAAGGAAGTGGACCTCACTCTTCTTACAAAGAGCTTTGAGACGCTCAAACTTACTTATCTTGAAACTCTAGCCAAGGTTTACTCTTCACCTATTATCAATGTTGATTCTTGTACTACTAACTCTAGTGGTTACCTAGCATCTATTCTTGAGGAAAACCACTTTATAAAGGCACAACTCGAGAGAGGACTCATGACATGTGCTTGTTGGGCAACGTCGCATGGGGAAAAAAATCCTACGCACACGCAAACCTATCCATGGTGATGAGCATCTACGAGAGGGAGAGTGGATCTACGTACCCTTGTAGATTGCTAAGCGGGAAGCGTTAAGAAACGCGGTTGGTGTAGTCGAAAATCTTTGCGATCCAAATCGCCGAGCATCCCGCGATCTCATCACAATCCTTCCCGCGATCCAATCACGATCCGTCCTGCGATCTCATCATGATCCATCTCACGATCTTGATCACGATCTGTCCGATCTAGCGCCGAACGGACGGCACCTCCGCGCTCAGCACACGTGCAGCTTGATGACGATCTCCACCATCTTGATCCAGCAAGAGGAGGTGGAGAGGAGAGAGATTTCACCGGCAGCATGACGGCGCTCTGGTGATGGTGGTGGAGTGATTCCGGCAGGGCTTCGCCTAAGCGCTGCGGAAAACCGATCTAGAGGAGAAACTGTGCACCGGTGAAACGGGTAGCACGTGGCCAGAAATTCTGTCCAAAAACCACCCAATCCACTAGTATATATAGGAGGAGAGGAGAGGATAGGCATCCAAGGCCTTTGGGTCGGCCGAAATAGGAGGTGGGAAGCAATCCTACTTCACCTCCAATCCTAGTTGGAGTAGGATTGCCTCCTATTGGCTGATTTTCCACTTTTTGCTTTAGGACTTTCTCTCCTATGCCATGGGCCTTTGTGGCTGTTTTCCCAGACCACTAAGGGCTGGTTATTATTCTCTCACAGCCCATGGACCTCTTGGGGTCGAAATACCCCTCCCGGAGGCCTCCCGGTACACTACCGGCACTCCCGGTACACTACCGGCACTCCCGGTACACTACCGATGAGCCCGAAACTTTTCCGGAAACCAAACTGGGACTTCCTATATATGAATCTTTACCTCCGGACCATTCCAGAGCTCCTCGTGATGTCCGGGATCTCATCCAGGACTCCGAAAAAACTTCGGTCACCACCATACATAACTCTACACTACCGAAACGTCACCGAACCTTAAGTGTGCAGACCCTGCGGGTTCGAGAACTATGTAGACATGACCGAGACACCTCTACGGTCAATAACCGATGGCAGGACCTGGACGTACACATTGGTTCCTACATATTCTACGAAGATCTTTATCGGTCGAACCTCTATGTCAAGGATTCAGTTAATCCCGTATAACGTTCCCTTTGTTCTTGGTATGTTACTTGCCCGAGATTCGATCGTCGGTATCTCCATACCTAGTTCAACCTCGTTACTGGCAAGTCTCTTTACTCGTTCCGTAATACAAGATCCCGCAACTAACAATTAGTCACATCGCTTGCAAGGCTTATTGTGATGTTGCATTACCGAGTGGGCCCCGAGATACCTCTCCGTTACACGGAGTAACAAATCCCAGTCTCGATCCATGCCAACTCAACAGACACCATCGGAGATACCTGTAGAGCACCTTTATAGTCACCCAGTTACGTTGCGACGTTTGATACACACAAGGCACTCCTCCGATATCCGTGAGTTGCATTATCTCATGGTCATAGGAACATATACTTGACATGCAGAAAACAGTAGCAATAAACTGACACGATCATATGCTATGTTTGTAGTTTGGGTCTTATCCATCACATCATTCTCCTAATGATGTGATCCCGTTATCAAATGACATCTCATGTCCATGTCTAGGAAACCTTAACCATCCTTTGAATAACGAGCTAGTCCATTAGAGGCATACTAGGGACATGGTTTTGTCTATGTATCCACACATGCATTTAAGTCTCCGATCAATACAATTATAGCATGGATAATAAACGATTATCATGAACAAGGAAATATGATAATAACTAATTTATTATTGCCTCTAGGGCATATTTACAACAGTCTCCCACTTGCACTAGAGTCAATAATCTAGTTCACATCACCATGTGATTCGCATTGTTATGAATCTAACACCCAATGAGTTCTGGGGCTCGATCATGCTTTGCATGTGAGAGAGGTCTTATAGTCAACGGGTCTGCGATATTCAGATCCGTGTGTACTTTGCAAATCTCTATGTCAAACCGTAAACACTGCTACCACACTCCACTTGGTACTATTTCCAAATGGCTGCTCCACTATACGTATCCAGATTGCTACTACTAGTCATCCAGATAGGTGTTAAAGCTTGCATCAACGTAACTCTTTACGACGAACTCTTTATCACCTCCATAATCAAGAAACATTTTCTTAGTCCTCTGGTTACTAAGGATAATTCCGACCGCTGTCCAGTGATCCACTCCTGGACCACACTTGTACCCCTTGACAGACTCATGGCAAGGCACACATAGGTGCGGTACACAGCATGGCATACTATACAGAGCCTATGGCTAAGGCATAGGGGACGACGTTCGTCCTTTCTCTTCGTTCCGCCGTGGTCGAGCTTTGAGTCTCACTCAACTTCACACTTTACAAATCAGGCGAGAACTCTTTCTCTGACTGGTCCATTTTGAACTCTTTCAAAATCTTTGTCAAGGTATGTACTCATTGAAAGTCTCATCAAGTCATCTTGATCTATCTCTATAGATCTTGATGCTCAACAATTTGGTAGCTTTATCCAGGTCTTCCTTTGAAAATCACTTTCCAAACAACCATTTATGCTTTCCAGAAATCCTACATTATTTCCGATCAACAATATGTCATCCACATATACTTATCAGAAATTCTATAGTGCTCCCACTCACTTTATTGTAAATACAAGTTTCTCGTAAACTTTGTATAAACTCAAAAACTTTGATCAACTCATCAAAGCATATATTCCAACTCCGAGATGCTTGCTTCAGTCCATAGAAGGATCACTGAAGCTCGCTCACCTTTTAGCATCCTTAGGAGTGACAAAACCTTCTGGTTGTATCACATACAACCTTTACTCAAGTAAACCGTTAAGGAAACGATGTTTTGACATCCATCTGCCAGATTTCATAATTGAAAATGCAGCAACTACTAACATAATTCCAACAGACTTTTAGCATCGCTACGAGTGAGAAAGCCTCATCGCAGTCAACTCCTTGAACTTGTCACAAACATCTTTGCAACAAGTCGAGCTTTACAAATAGTGACATTCACCATCAGTGTCTGTCTTCATTTTAAAGATCCATTTGTACTCAACGACCTGCCGTCCAACGAGCAAGTCTACCAAAGTCTACACTTGGTTTTCATACATGGATCCTATCTCGGATTTCATGGCCTCCAACCATTTGTCGGAATCCGGGACCATCATCGCTTCTCCATAGCTCGTAGGTTCATCGTTGTCCAACAACATGACCTCCAAGACAGAGTTGTCGTACCGCTCAGGAGCAATACACATCCTTGTCGACCTACGAAGTTCGATAGTAACTTGATCCTGAAGCTTCATGATCATCATCATTAACTTCCTCTTCAACTAACGTAGGCTTCACAGAAACATCTTTCTGCGCTGCGCTACTCTCTGGTTGAACAAAGGTTTAACAACCTCATCAAGTTATATCTTCCTCCCACTCAATTCTTTCAAGAGAAACTTTTTCTCGAGAAAGGACCCAGTACTAGCAACAAACACTTTGCACTCGGATCTGAGATAGAAGGCATACCCATCTGTTCTTAGGGTATTCTATGAAGATACATTTGTCCGCTTTGGGTTCTAGCTTATTATGTGAAAACATTTTCCAGACAAGCATTGCAGCCCCAAACATTAAGAAATGACAGCTTAGGTTTCTGTCAAACCATAATTCACATGGTGTCATCTCAACGGATTTAGATGGTGCCCTATTTAAAGTGAATGTAGTTGTCTCTAATGCATAACCCCAAAATTATAGTAGTAAAACGATAAGAGACATCATAGCACGCACCATATCCAATAGAGCATAACTATGATGTTCAGACACACCATCACACTATGGTGTTCCAGGTGGCGTTTAGTTGTGAAACAACTTTCACATTGTCTTAAGTTGTATGCCAAACTCGTGACTCAGATATTCACCTCCACGATCATATCGCAGTCATTTTTATCTTCTTATCACGATGATCTTTAAACTTCACTCTGAATTTGCTTGAACCTTTCAAACGATTCATACTTGTGTTTCATTAAGTAAATATACACTATATCTACTCAAATCATCAGTGAAGGTAAGAAAATAACGATATCCACTTCACGCTACAAGACTCACTAGATTGCATACATCAACATGTATCATTTCCAATGAATCACTTGCCCGCTCCATCCAACGGGGTCCTTTGGTCATCTTTCCCAAGAGGCATGGTTCGCATGTCTCAACCGATTCGAAATCGAATGAGTCCAAATATCCATCAGCATGGAGTTTCTTCATGCGCTTTATACCAATATGACATTTTGTGGCAGTGCCACAAGTATGTGGTACTATCATTATTTAACTTTGTATCTTTTGACATCAATGTTATGAACATGTGTATTACTACGATCAAGATTTCAACAAACCATTCTCACTGGGTGCATGACCATTGAAGGTATTATTCATGTAACCAGAATAACTATTATTCTCTGACTTAAATGAATAACCGTATTGCAACAAACATGATCTAATCATGTTCATGCTCAACGCAAAACACCAAATAACATTTATTTAGGTTCGTCACTAATCCTGAAGGTAGAGAGAGCGTGCGATGTTGATCACATCAACCTTGGAAACATTTCCAACACACATCGTCACCTCACCCTTAGCTAGTTCTCCGTTTATTCCGTAGCTTTTATTTCGAGTTACTAACATTTAGCAACCGAACCGGTATCCAATACACAGGTTCTACTAGGAGTACTAGCAAGGTACACATCAATAACTCGTATATCAAATATACTTCTGTCGATGTTGCCAGCCTTCTTATCTACCAAGTATCTAGGGTTGTTCCGCTTCAATGACCTCTCACCTCATAATAGAAGCACTTAGTCTCGGGTTTGAGTTCAACTTTGGGTTGCTTCACTGGAGCAGCAACTGACTTGCTATCCATGAATTTTCCCTCCTTGCTCTTGCCCTTTTCGAAACTAGTGGTTTGATTAACCATCAACACTTGATGCTCCTTCTTGATTTCTACCTTCGCGGTGTCAAACATCGCTAACAGCTCAGGGATCAATACTTCTATCCCTGGTGTATTATAGTTCATCACTAAGTTCTAGTAGCTTTAGTGACACTGACTTGGAGAACTATATCAATCACTATCTTATCTGGAAGATCAACTTCCACTTGATTCAAGCGATTGTAGTACCCAGACAATCTGAGTACATGCTCAACGATTGAGCTATTCTCCTTCATCTTACAGGCAAAGAATCTTGTTGGAGATCTCATATCTCGCAACACAGGCATGAGCCTGAGATCACAATCTCTGCTCCTAGAACATCTCATATGTTCCGTGACGTTCAAAACGTTTGGGAGCCTCAATTCTAAGCCGTAATGCATGACGCACTAAACTATCAAGTAGTCATCGAAACGTGCCTGTCAGATGTTCACAACATCTATAGACGACGCTAGAGGGGGTGGCGCACCGAGCGGTGCATTAAGGACATAAGCCTTCTGTGCAGCAATGAGGACAATCCTCAGATCACGGACCCAGTCCGCAATATTGCTACCAACATCTTTCAACTCTATTTCTCTAGGAACATATAAAAATTTAAGGGAGCTACAGCGCGAGCTAGTATTCTACAACATAATTTGCAAAGACACTATTGACTATGTTCATGATAATGAGTTCAATTAATCATATTACTTAAGAACACCCACTCAAATTGACATCCCTCCGATCATTCGAGTGATACATGATCCAAATTCACCAACTCAAGTCCGATCATCACGTGAGTTGAGGTGGCTGCAATGGTGAACATCATTATGTTGATCATATCTACTATATGACTCATGTTCGACCTTTTGGTCTCTCGTGTTCCGAGGCCATGTCTGTACATGCTAGGCTCGTCAAGTTTAACCCAAGTGTTTTGCGCGTGCAAATCTGGCTTGCACCCGTTGTATGTGAACGTAGAGTCTATCACACCCGATCATCACGTGGTGTCTCAACAAGACGAACTTTCGCAATGGTGCACACTCGGGGAGAACATGGTTCATCTTGAAATTCAAGTGAGGGATCACCTTATAATGCTACCACCGTACTAAGCAAAACAAGGTGCATAAACGGATTAACATCTCATGCAATTCATAAGTGACATGATATGGCCATGAACTTGTGTTTAAGATCTCCATCTTCGAAACACCGGCATGATCTCCATCATCACCGGCACAACACCATGATCTCCATCATCTTGATCTCCATCAATGTGTTGCCATTGGGTTGTGGCGCCAGCCCTGCTTCTACTTCTATTGCTACCGCTTAGCGATAAAGTAAAGCATTACATAGCGCTTAATGATTGACACGCAGGTCATACAATAATTAAAGACAACCCTGTGGCTCCTGCTGGTTGCAGTACTCAACGACATGCAAGTCGTGAAATTCTATACATCACATGATCATCTCATACATCACATATATCTCATCATGTAATTGGCCATATCACATCACAACATACCCTGCAAAAATAAGTTAGACAGCCTCTAATTGTTGTTGCATGTTTTACGTGGCTGCTACAGGTATCTAGCAAGAACGATTCTCACCTACGCATAAACCACAACGGTGATACATAGATTGCTTTTCAACCTTCTCAAGGACCGCCTTTGTCGGATCGGATCCAACTAAAGTGAGAGAAACTGTCACCTGCAAACCATCTAAGCAACAAGTTGCGTCGAGGGAACCGGTCTCTCGTAAGCGTACGAGTAATGTTGGTCCGGGCCGCTTCATCTCACAATCCCGCTGAACCAAAATCCGACCAAGGGAGGAAGCAATCTAAGCATCAACGCCCACAAACCTTTTGTGTTCTACTCGAGATCTCATCGAACCATCAACCTAGCTCATGATGCCACTGTTGGGGAACGTCGCATGGGAAACAAAAAATTTCCTACGCACACGCAAACCTATCCATGGTGATGAGCATCTACGAGAGGGAGAGTGGATCTATGTACCCTTGTAGATCGCTAAGCGGGAAGCGTTAAGAAACGCGGTTGGTGTAGTCGAACATCTTCGCGATCCAAATCGCTGAGCGTCCCGCGATCTCATCACGATCCGTCCTGCGATCCAATCACAATCCGTCCTGCGATCTCATCACGATCCATCTCACGATCTTGATCACGATCTGTCCGATCTAGCGCCGAACGGACGGCACCTCCGCGTTCAGCACACGTGCAGCTTGATGACGATCTCCACCGTCTTGATCCAGCAAGAGGAGGTGGAGAGGATAGAGAGTTCACCGGCAGCGTGACGGCGCTCCGGTGATGGTGGTGGAGTGATTCCGGCAGGGCTTCGCCTAAGCGCTACGGAAAACCGATCTAGAGGAGAAACTGTGCACCGGTGAAACGGGTAGCACGTGGCCGGAAATTCTGTCCAAAAACCACCCAATCCACTATTATATATAGGAGGAGAGGAGAGGCAGCCAAGGCCTTTGGGTCGTCCGAAATAGGAGGTGGGAAGCAATCCTACTTCACCTCCAATCCTAGTTGGAGTAGGATTGCCTCCTATTGGCTGATTTTCCACTTTTTGCTTTAGGACTTTCTCTCCTACGCCATGGGCCTTTGTGGCTGTTTTCCCAGCCCACTAAGGGCTGGTTATTATTATCTCACAGCCCATGGACCTCTTGGGGTCGAAATACCCCTCCCGGAGGCCTCCCGGTACACTACCAGCACTCCCGGTACACTACCGGCACTCCCGGTACACTACCGATGAGCCCGAAACTTTTCCGGAAACCAAACTGGGACTTCCTATATATGAATCTTTACCTCCGGACCATTCCAGAGCTCCTCGTGACGTCCAGGATCTCATCCGGGACTCCGAACAAACTTCGGTCACCACCATACATAACTCTACACTACCGAAACGTCACCGAACCTTAAGTGTGCAGACCCTGCGGGTTCGAGAACTATGTAGACATGACCGAGACACCTCTACGGTCAATAACCAATGGCGGGACCTGTACGTCCACATTGGTTCCTACATATTCTATGAAGATCTTTATCGGTCGAACCTCTATGTCAAGGATTCAGTTAATCCCGTATAACGTTCCCTTTGTTCTTCGGTATGTTACTTGCCCGAGATTCGATCGCTGGTATCTCCATACCTAGTTCAACCTCGTTACTGGCAAGTCTCTTTACTCGTTCCGTAATACAAGATCCCGCAACTAACAATTAGTCACATCGCTTGCAAGGCTTATTGTGATGTTGCATTACCGAGTGGGCCCCGAGATACCTCTCCGTTACACGGAGTAACAAATCCCAGTCTCGATCCATGCCAACTCAACAGACACCATCGGAGATACCTGTAGAGCACCTTTATAGTCACCCAGTTACGTTGCGACATTTGATACACACAAGGCACTCCTCCGATATCCGTGAGTTGCATGATCTCATGGTCATAGGAACATATACTTGACATGCAGAAAAAAGTAGCAATAAACTGACACGATCATATGCTATGTTTGTAGTTTGGATCTTATCCATCACATTATTCTCCTAATGATGTGATCCCGTTATCAAATGACATCTCATGTCCATGGCTAGGAAACCTTAACCATCCTTTGATCAACGAGCTAGTCCATTAGAGGCATACTAGGTACATGGTTTTGTCTATGTATCCACACATGCATTTAAGTCTCCGATCAATACAATTATAGCATGGATAATAAACGATTATCATGAACAAGGAAATATGATAATAACTAATTTATTATTGCCTCTAGGGCATATTTCCAACAGTGCTCAAGTACAAAAGAATATTAATGAGGTACTGAGCCAACACAATGAGGTGTTTGCCAAGGAAGGGTCTGGGTTTGACCCAAGCACGAGCAACAAGAAGACATCTTCTCAAAAGTGCACCACCCCTCTCGAAGAGACATTTGTACGTGAAGGGCACAAGGAGAAAGGTAAGGGTGTGATTGGGAAGGCCACTAGGGGCATGCCCACTCTGAACAAGCCAAAAGATTTATTGCCTCCATCCAATGTACTTTGTAAAACAAAGGATGGAGAGGTGTATGCAAAATTTGTTGGTCCTTGTAATGCATTCCGGTTTTATGCTATTTGGGTCCGTAAGACCCTTGTGACTAACTCGAGAGGTCCCATTACAAAATGGGTGCCGCTAACCAAGTCATAAATTGTGTGTAGGTTGCTTTCTCTGGTGGAGTCAAATGGGTGATCTATAGTGGATGCACCAACCATATGATCGGAAATATACTCTCGAAGTGGCACTTGTTGAGGAGTTGGATAGAAACCTTTACATGGTTGATTTCTCGAAAGAGAGCACATTCCATGCAACTTTTCTAATGGCCAAGGCCAACAAGGGGTGGCTATGGCATCGCCGGCTAGCCCATGTCGGCATGAGAAATCTTCAAGATCTCTTAAAGGGTAATCACATCCTTGGACTAACCAATGTCTCTTTTGAGAAAGATCGTGTGTGTAGTGCATGCATAGTCGGGAAGCAACATCAATCAAAGCACCCACCCAAGAATATTGTATCTACTTCAAGGCCTTTGGAGATCCTTCATGTGGATCTTTTTGGGCCTCCGTCATGGGATAGTCTTGGTGGGAAAAAGTATGGACTTGTCATTGTTGATGATTACTCAAGATATACATGGGTGTTTTTCCTCAAGTCCAAGGATGAGATGAAGATCACCTTCACTAATTTTGCCAAGAAATCCCAACACAAGTTTTAGAAACAAATCTTGGCAATAAGAAGTGATAATGGCTCCAAGTTCAAGAACTACACCTTGGAAGAATTTCTTAGTGATGAAGGATTTAGCATCAATATTCCGCACCCTATACTCCTCAAAAAAATGGTGTAGCCGAGAGGAAGAACCATACACTTGTGGAAATGGCAAGGTCCATGTTGGATGAATACAGGTCACTGCATAGTTTTTGGACCGAGGCTGTCAACACCGCATGCCATGCATCAAAGCGGCTCTTCCTCCGCACGATATTGGAGAAGACTACATATGAGATCATAATCGGGAAAAACCTAAATGTCAAGTACTTTCGTGTATTTGGGTGCAAGTGTTTCATCCTCAACAAGAGAGAACGATTAGTAAAATTTCAATCCAAAACAATTGAGGGGATATTAGTTGGTTATGGATCAAACCCTCATGCCTATAGAGTCTACAACAAATCCAATGGATGTGTTGTAAAAACTTGTGACGTGGTGTTTGATGAATTTAATGGCTCACATGGGGAGCTAGTTGATCTAAGTGATGTAGGTGAATAAGATCCCTCTCAATATATTTTGACCATGGGTGTTGGTGTTCTTCTTACAATGGAACAATAACCTCATGATGATGATGAAGAAGATGGAAGTTTCTCTTATCCTCAAGCCACTTCAACACCCATACCTCCACAAGATCCTATTGCTCCAACTATGCGAGTTGTTCAAGATCAAGAAGGAGAACAAGTCCCTCACCATGATCACATTCAAGAAGAAGATCATCACCAAGAGCAAGAACAAGAAAATGCAATCATTGATGATAAACCTCAACAAATGCAACATGAAGAAGACGATATTCCACCACACAATAATGATCCATATGTTAAGGATGTGGATGATGGAAATGAAGTTGAACCTCGTGAAACCCTAACCTCCATCATGCCACAAGTGGCCGGTCATGTTGATGTTGATCAAATACTTAACAGCATATCGTAAGGTAGAGTCACTCGTAAATAATTGACAAACTTTTGTGCTCAGTTTTCGTTTGTCTCTAGTGTTGAGCCACTAAAGGTACAAGATTCATTGATGGACAATGATTGCCTTGTTGCAATGCAAGAAGAGTTAAACAGCTTCGAGCGCAACAAAGTATGGTCTTTAGTCAAAAGGCCAACTAAGGAACACAATGTTATTGGAACAAAATGGATTTTCAAGAACAAGCAAGATGAGCATGGTGTAATCATCAGAAACAAGGCAAGGTTAGTGGCTCAAGGGTTCTTAGAAGTTGAAGGTTTGGACTTTGGTGAGACCTTTGCTCCCGTTGCCCGTCTTGAATCAATTCGCATTTTACTTGCTTTTGTTGCTTTAAATGGTTTTACTTTACATCAAATGGATGTGAAGAGTGCATTTCTTAATGGTCCTTTACAAGAAGAGGTCTATGTATCACAACCACCCAGTTTCATTGACCTTCATCACAAAGACTATGTGTACAAACTTCACAAGGCTTTGTATGGCCTCAAACAAGCACCTCGTGCTTGGTATGATCATCTAAAGAAGTTTCTACTCGATGATGGTTTTGTGAGGGGGGTGATTGACCCTACTCTTTTTACAAAATGGGAAAAGGGTGATTTGATCTTATGCTAAATTTACATAGATGATAACATTTTTGTTTCTCCTAACATTCATTTATGCAAGAAGTTTGATGAATCCATGACCAAGACCTTTGAGATGCCACTCAATGCACTTGAAGTTCTTTCTCGGTTTTCAAATCCAACAATTTCAAGAAGAAATTTTCTTATCTCAAACCAAGTATCTCAAGGACATTCTTGTGAAGTTTGAAATGATAGACGCCAGCCCATGCAAGACACCCAAGGCAACCAAAAAAATTCTTGACGAAGACACAAATGGTATCCCGTTTGACCCATCTCTTTATCGCTCTATGATTGGTTTGTTACTTTACCTTTGTGCATCTAGACTAGACATCATGTTAAGTGCAGGCATTTGTCCAAGATTTCGAGCTAACCCTAGGGAGAGCCATCATAAGGCGGTCAAGCATATTGTTAGATACCTTGTTCACACCCCAAAGTTGGGTCTATGGTACCCCAAGGATGCCAAGTTTGATCTCATCGGGTACACATGTAGCGACCCGACTCAAAACGAGTGAAGCCTCTGTGTGTTAGTGCCATCCCTGGATCAGTATGCTGGCACACACAGTACATCAATGTATATATCAAAGTGCAATCACATGTAAATAGTGTAAAGTTGATATATACCTCTTAAATCACAGCGGAAACAGTCAACGGGAGTTGAGTCCCAATAAACACCAACGGCAGGTTGAGTGTAGACCGTAACCCTGAATCGTACTCTTACTCGTCGTAGAAAAGTATCTGCAACATAAGACGTTGCAACTGAGTAGGTCGGTACATTGAATGTACCGGCAACATCACCATAGATAGAATGATAAAGACTATTCTATATGCAAAAGGCTTTATGGCTCCGTGTCTGAGTTTTTGCAGAAAAAGCTGGTTTTATTTTCCCTACGACAAAAGGTATGGAATGGAAACCACTACTAACAGTTGGTTGTTAATGAGATGGTTCCACCAACCAATTCTCATGTCCCAAAAATTATTAATAGACCCACTCATCATGAAATTTATTAATTTTGTCTTGAGAATGGCTGATAGTATCATCTCTGGTGCTCATGTTGTCCGTAACCGGGGACATGGCTAATAGATTAGTTTGACACTCTGTAGAGGTTTGTACACTTTACCCGCAAGAATCGATCCCTCCTGTTATGTCCTCGAATTGCCTGGTGTTTGAGAACGGGACGATCGAAACATGGTCTTCCATAGTGATCCTCCGATAGAAAGTCAGTGCCCATCCAAATCCTACCGTTCTTCTACATCTCGTATCAACTGACCTACCGAAGTCATCACTAGGGTCAACCAAGCCAGATCCCATATTGACTTGCGGTTGCACACATAATCTTTCCGGCCTTGAAGTATCCATCCATCTCTTTGAGCCTGGGTGGCATTCCGTTGGGATGATCACAGGTAGATACCAGGATTCCCGGGCATAACCATGATAGATATTAGGCTGCCAAAAGGCATGTCCAATCCACCCAGAGGTATATTAAGTCCTTTAAGTCTTGAAGTCTTGATCATCATGCGGGTCTTGAGATGATTAATTAACCTCACAACAGTCCTAAATCTCACAACCAACCCCGTCTACTAAAGCGTAGCAATTGTGAAGTAACGTCCCTTCCCGGACAATGGTAACACGATGTTGGGTTTCTCCTACCTCATGATACTACTACAAGTTCAATATCAATAACCTACTAGATGTGTGATGGAAAGATTGATTCTAATGTAAATAAAACATAGGTAATGTAAGATGATCAAAGTGAACTTGCATGTACTGTTGATGAAGAAAATATCGCTCTCAGAAATAACTTGATAGAACTATTAGTCACTCTCTGATGAAAATCTATAAAATCAAACATTGCATTCATATAAGCAATCATACTAGCACTCAATACTAATAATCAAAAAGGTAACACAAAACCAAAACACAAAAGGGTTGTGATGAAGGAAATACTTAAGACAAAAGTTAAAATAACAAAACTTCATCTAATCAACCATGTGTAGTTTTCCCTACAAATAACCTATTTTCAAAAGTAACAAAAGTATTTTAGTAAATATTTTATTAGCAAAAAGAATTACTTTTGAAGAACAAGTACGAACTATGAAAACAACACACTAAACACCATAAGTTTTTGCCTAATAAACTTAACAACAAGAAAACAATAAAATATAAAACAAGAAAAGCAATAAGAGAAAACAAAATATAAAACAGATAAATTAACAGAAGTTAAAACTTATAAAACAATTTACAAAATATTTTCAAATATGAAATCATACTAGCAATCAAATCAATTTGCAAGTTATGATTCAACTTGAATTGATTTCATGCAACCAAATAATAATAAATGACCTAAAAATAACTTGGGTGAAATAATATTGCTAACTAACATAAAACAACATAAAACTTGTCAACTAAAATAATATAAAATAATTAAAAATAATTTAAAACAAAAGAAATAGAAATAAACCTAAAAAGAACTAAAACAGAATCTGTTTTGTTTAAAATAATAATTTAATATATTCTAAAAATTCTCAAATTCTACCTACTGTTAAATAAAGTCACTAGTGACAAGTAGGAAAAAGAATCAACTCAAAACCTATTTTTAAACTCAAGTTATAAGCAAATTAGTGTTTGAAGCAAATCTGTTTGAATTAGAATTTAAGATATTCAATTATGGTCAAACTTGATATCTACAGAAACTAGAATAAATTATTGACACATTGCAAAAAGAATCAAATTAAAATAATTAAAAACATATAAGATATAAAGAAAAACAAAAATAGAACTATTCTGTTTTTTTAACAGGGGCTACGTGGCGCTCTGTGATTGGCCATAAGGCATGCCTGTTCTAACGTTTCGGGCGGACGAACGATACTTAAAAAACGGTTTGGCTAAAATAACTAAACAAAAAACGGCTGGTTCTTCTAAAAGAAACGAAGGGGTACGCGGGACCTAATCGGGGCCGTTGAAATAAGATCGAACGGAGGGGAGAGGCTCACCGCGGCGGGAGGTTAACTCCGGCGAGTTCGACGGCAGCTGGCGGCTCGGGCGTGGACGGGGATGACACTCCAGTGGTCGGGGAGGACGGTGAAGGGGTCCAGGCGATGCGGCGGTGAACGGCGCATCCAGAGGTGGTCGAAGGTGAGCTCGGGGATGACGGTTGTGACGACGTCGAGCTTCGTGGTGGCGATGATGCTCGGGTGACTGTAAATGGTGGCGCTCTGGTGGGTGCGGGGCTTGGGTGAGGGGACGAGGAGATGCAGACGAGGGTGGAGAGCTCGGTGGTGGTGGCATTGGTGGTCGAAGGCGTCGGAAGCGAGAGGGGTGAGGCAATGGCGTGGTGGCGGAGTTCGGAACTCTGGCAAGCAATAGCGGCGAGGGGAGAGGGTCGGGCGAGGGGTTTAGGGGCAAAACGGGGTGCGGAGGTGGTGGCTTAAATAGCCAGAGGAGATCCGCGGTGGATCGGATCGGCTTCGGCGAGGTAAGGAAAGGGGAGGAGGAAGAAGGAAGGCGAGCGCGGGGATCGCGTGGGCGTCGGTGGGGTCCTCCGTCAGAGAGTGAGAGGGAGATCTGGTAGGATTGGGTGGCCGATCCGAAGGGATTCGGATCTGGCGCAGGGATCCTAGGCCGGTTCCTTTCCATATAGGCTTCAGGGGTTTCCTAATAAAGCATTTTTCCCCTTTTATAAACAAAACAGAAAAGGAAACTAAATAAATTAAAATCAAAAATAGTATTATATAGACATATTATATATCAAAATGACTAGAAAAATAAAATCTAAAACATGAACATATTTTCACTATCAAATAAAATTCTTACAAAATAAGAA
Source organism: Hordeum marinum (assembly GCA_022496015.1). NCBI lineage: Eukaryota > Viridiplantae > Streptophyta > Magnoliopsida > Poales > Poaceae > Hordeum > Hordeum marinum. The sequence goes on along the minus strand of CM039678.1, from coordinate 225,224,992 downwards.
AAATCAAACAGTGCTACTGTTTTAAATAAAATGCAAATGAAACATTTTAAAAATACCAAAATGGCTTCAAATTCATTTATCTCCATTTTTATATTGAAGGGAATCATTTTACCCTATTTTCCATACATTTTATTTTTGGAGAAAATTAATTTGAATAAAAACCAAATAACTCCTAAGTGGTTTTGAATTTCAATTTTCAAACCACTTTCAAATCCTTCTTTTAAACTTCCAACTCATATTTCATAATTTGAAGAAGTCATTTTATCCTCTCTCATGAAAATCATTGAGTTGCATAAAGTTTCGGAATTTGAAATATTTTCAAATGAAATTCAAACCATTTTCAAATCCCTTTTCATTTCTTTAAATGGCAGAAGTCATATCATCTTCACTCTAGGGTTTTGTGATGAAATGAATTTGGATTCCTGAGGATCAAAATGCAGAGTGAAAGTTTTGGGAAAGTCATTTCATTCCCTCTCATTAAACTTTTAAAAAAAATTCAAATTTCACTCACTTTCAATCACTCAATCAAACAATCTATCATTCTATTGATTAATATAACATTCCAGAATTTGGGATGTTACAACACGGATGTGGATTGGGCTGGAGACAAGGTGGGAAGGAAATCCACCTCTGGGGCATGCCAGTTTCTTGGACGCTCATTGGTAAGTTGGTCCTCGAAGAAGCAAAATTGTGTCTCCCTACCAACCGGTGAAGCCAAATATATTGCAATCGCAAGTTGTGCAACACAATTGCTATGGATGAGGCAAACTTTGAAGGGCTATGGTATAACTTACATACATGTGCCTCTTCGATGCGACGATGAAAGAGCCATCAAGATTGCTGAAAACCCTGTTGATCATCCTCGCACCAAGCACATTGACATTAGGTATCATTTCTTAAGGGACCGTGTTCAAAAGAGTGACATAGCTCTTGCTCATGTTGGTACGGATATCCAGCTTGCCAACATTTTCGCCAAGCCACTGGATGAAGCTAGGTTATGTCAACTTAGGTATGAACTTGGTATCTTGGATCTTGATAACATTATGTGAAATCTTTGCAGACCTGCATACATTTACTTCATGTATTGTCTAGGTTTAGGCATGTATTTAGGGGGAGACATTCAATTCATGAGTTCTCTCACCCTATATGATACATAAACAAACAAAAAACTCCCAAAGGTACTATGTCTCACTTTTGTGACTTGGTACTTTAAATTATGGACTGGTGATGTCGGACTCAAGGTTAATATCTTGGCAGTGCCAAGTCATATATACTCAAACATGGTGGATCCGTCCATCGTCCTCTCTCTCTCTGAGAGGTTGGACTATCTTCATTTCTCATGTTTTTTGCTTTGATCTCTCTCTATATATGTGTGTGTGTGTGTGCCTCTCTGCCCCTTCTGTCACTGGGAGAGGACACTGCAAGATCGAACCCATCACAAAGCACCTCTTCCCATGGCAAGAAAAATCGATCTAGTTGGCCTAAATAAACCAAAGATTCAAAGAAGAAATATGAGGCTATAAGTAATCATGCATATAAGAGATCAAAGAAGGCTCAAATAATATTCATGGATAGAAACTTATCATGAACTCAAAGTTCATCGGATCCCGACAAACACATCGCAAAAAGTCATTACATCAAATAGATATCCAAGAGACCATTGTATTGAGAATCAAAAGAGTGAGAGGAAGCCATCTAGCTACTGCCTACGGACCCATAGGTCTATGGTGGACTACTCACGCATCATCGGAGAGGCACCCATGAAGACAATACACCCCATCATGATGGTGTTAGATTGCATCTCGCGGTTCTGGAACATGCGGCGGCTGGAATTGTGTTTCGTCAACTCCCCTAGGGTTTTTGGAATATTTGGGTATTTGTAGAGATGATAGGAGGTGGACAGGCGTCCCGAGGAGGGCACATACCACCAGGCCGCGCCAGGGGCCTCTGGCGCACCCTGGTGTCTTGTGCCCTCCTCGTCCCTCCTCTGTGGTACTTCTTTGGTCCTACAGGTGTCTTCTGGCCCAAAAAAATCTCCAAAAAGTTTTACGGTGTTTGGGCTTCGTTTGGCATTGATATTCTATGAAGTAAAAAACAAGCAAAAATAGCAACTGGCACTTGGCACTATGTCAATAGGTTAGTCCCAAAAAATGATATAAAGTTGCTATAAAATGATTGTAAAACATCCAAGATTGATAATATAACAGCATGGAACAATCGAAAATTATAGATATGTTGGAGACGTATCAGCTCCTAAGTCAATATACTCATATATAGATAACTTTGCCATCGACAATTGTTTGATAGATACTAGTGGTTGTGCATGTTTGACATATTTGATTTGTCATCTTATTGTGTGAGCATGTTGGTATGCATACTTTTCCCATTCAAGGATATCCAATTGTAGTTTATTTGGTTTTGATTTTCTGTCCAATTGGATGCACAAGAATGCCTAAGTACCCCCCCCCCACCCCCTCTAGATATCTATTATATATTGTCTCAAATTCTTTCATGCTTCATCACAAAATTTGAACAAGCTAATTTTCAGACCCTCGGGTGAGGAGCACTCGGAGCCACCGATCCATCTATGGATGACTTCCAGAACCTTGTAAGTGTTTTTCGGTATGGACAACCCCTACACACTCGGTATTACCAAAGGCATTTGGATTGATTTGGTTTTCCTCCTCGGTACCACCGATCGAAATATTTCGGCGTTACTGAGTTTCTCTGTCTATGGCAGTTATGAACTTCGGTGCCATCGGTCTATTCCTCTTGATGTCACTGACAGCTAATGGGTATATATACCGCACAAACATGACTTCGAAAAATTCTTCAAACCTCCTCGATCCCACATCCCTTCCTGACGTTCACGATCCACCGATCGTCGCCTTTGTCTCCAATGCGCCCTTGCCGTCGGATTCTGCCACCGTCATCGAAAATCCCCTACGCCATCGCTGATGTAGAGAGGTTCCTCTGAATTAGGGTAAAACCTCGATATCTTTTGTGTTCCCTTATCCAATTCATGTGCAAAATATTGGGCCTTACATTTTGCCACCGTATGCAACTTATTATCCTTGCAAAAACTCTATAGGATAGATTTAAGCAAAAAAAATTAGGGTTAGGTTTATGTAATACGCACGTTGGACGCTCCAAATTTTCGGCGTCGCCGATGTGGTTTCCTCCACAACGCAAATGATGTCTCGGTGAAATCGAGAGGATCCTATCGGTATCACCAATGCAAGGTTTTAGACACAACATGAGAACGTCAGAGAGGCTGGGACATAGCTGGGTGAAATCTAAATGGCGTTTCCAAGTATCTATTGTTGCTTGGGTGTTTCCGAAATCTGAAACTTGGAGGTTCAGAATTCCATCTTGTGAAACCCTATAACTTAATTTTGAGTTCAATTTTTTGCAAAAACTTCTGAATTTTGTGATGCTCATCATTCCACTCTCAATATAATTCATGGGTGAATGGTCAGTATGTCTGCTTCAGAGGATAGACAAAACATGTTTGTGAGCCAAGTGTTGACTTGGATGAAGCCACTAGCCCTGATGATAGTTTCCATGAGGGAGAAAGGAGTTCTCCTAGCCTTGCCAAAGGTTACACAAGATCTATAAAGAAGAAATTATGATGATGAGAATGAGGACTTTTCTCCTATGGCGGTCACTTCCAGAAAGCAGCCAGTAAGAAAAGAATATGCAGGCCCTCAGAAGGAAAGGTTGGTTGCTAGGAAGGTGTAAGCATCAATTGCAACCAAGAGGAGCATGACACTCAATCTTGAGACCCCAAACAGACAAGGACAACATAATCTTTGCCCAAGAAATCAGGTGTAAAGAGGGCAAGGAAGAGGATTTTTCATGTTGTGGGCAGGCAGACATCCATGTATGAAGATTCAGCTGAAGCTGAGGAGGCAGAACCTGCAGCTCAACCCCCTCTAGCCAAGTAGCAAAAGCTCATGGCAGATGTTATACCAAAGAAGGTTGTTAGTACCTATAAGGCTGTTGCCAAGCCTAAGGGGAGGACTACCAGAGATGTCACAGCTACTGAGAAGAACAAGGCACCAGTGCCTAAGAGGACATCTAATGATGATGAGTTTTAGTGTTGAAGAAGCTTATTCCAAGATTACCTGAACACGATGATACCCATCCAGTGGCTGAAAACATGAAGGAAAGGAAGGACCAAGGTCTGAGGAAGTGGGGAGTTGTGGATCCCTATGCCACAAGGAGTAAATTTTCATGGACTATCAATTCCACACCAAGGAGCAACAGGACTTCTACGAGACAATGCTCCTTGAAAAGTGCCCGGCAGTGAGTGGCATCAGATCTATTGATTGGAAATACATTGATGAGAATGAAGACTACTTCCCTTATGTGCAGAGAGTTTTCGACTTATGGGCATTGATTTCTTCGCAAGTCAGGAGTTGACTGCTTGGACTCACAAACTTATCATGAAGTTTGATGTCTACTATGCAACATTATTCTTGTAGACTATGTTGGGCCTCCAAGCACAGAGTTTTGTAGGACAATAGCAGTTTTCCCTCAAGTAGATGACCTAAGGTTTATCAATCCATGGGAGGTGTAGGATGAAGATGGTCACTCTTGAACAACCCTGCAATCAAATACAAGAAATCTCTTGTGTCCCCAACACACCTATTACAATGGTGAATTGTATAGGTGCACTAGTTCGACGAAGAGATGGTAATACAAGTGCAATATGGATAATAGATACAGGTTTTTGTAATAATATAAAAACATCAAGGTAGCAAGTAATAAATAACTAGAAAATGGTATATCAATGCTTGGTAATAGGGCCTAGGCTTCATACTTTCACTAGTGCAATCTCGCAACAATGCTAACATAGTTGAATCATATGATCATCCCTCAACATGCAACAAAGAATCACTCCAAAGTTCCTATCTAGCGGAGAACAAATAGATGAAATTGGTGTAGGTAGTAGAACCACCTCAAAGTTATTTTTCTGATCAATATTTTGAGATATTCCTATAAGGGTCACAAACAGCCCTAGGGGCTGTACTAACATAACATCAATTAGACATATCAATCAACCCTAATGTCACCTTGATACTACAATGTCACGTCAAGTATCCATCGGTAAATTATACGACATGCATCAATCAAGTTCAAATCTATCATATTCAATCCAACAAAAAGAACTTCAAGGAGCACCCTAATATTTCTATCAGAGAACATAGTATGAAAACATGCAATCAACTCCAATGAATAGATCCCCAAGGTCATCGGAATCCACAAGTTGATGCCATAACATATATCAAGTGAATCACTTGAATACCCCAATGTCACTATGGGTATCCGCATGCAAGACATACATCAAGTGCTCTCAAACAAAAATATTCAATCTAACATAATGAGATCTTAAAGGGAAATATTCAAATCATCACAACAAGGTAGAAAGGGAAGAACACCATATGATCCAACTATATTAAAAAAGCCTGTAATACATCAAGATCATGGCATCTCAAGAACACGAGAGAGATATTGAACACATAGCTACTGGTACATATCCTCAGCCCCGAGGGTGAACTACTCCCTCCTCGTCATGGCCTGATAGCCCACAGTGTAGGGGATCGTTTGTATCCTTTTTCGATAAGTAAGAGTGTCGAAACCAACGAGGAGCTAAAGGTAGAATTAATACTTTCTCAGGTTCTATCGGCCACCGATACAACTCTACGCACACTAATGCTTACTTTACCTAGAACAACTATGAAACTAGTTTGCGGGAATAAAACTAGGAGTACTTTTAGGTGTAAAGATAGTTTTGCAAGATGCTAAAGAAAGTGGAAATAAATGTTAGGTGCTGTTTTAATAAAAGAACAATAAAGTAAATATAGCGAGTGTGGAGAAGTGGTGATAGGATTCGCGAGATTGTCCTAGGCAATACATAACTAGATCGGTAATCATTATTGTGGTTTTATATGAGGGAGAGGCATGAGTAACGTACTTTCCGCACATGGATCATATGCACTTATGATTGGAACTCTAGCAAGCATCCACAACTACTAAAGATCATTAAGGTAAAACCCAACCATAGCATTAAACATCAAATCTTCTTTAATCCCATACGCAAACAATCCTCGTACTCGGGTTTGTGTTTTTGTCACTCACCAACCCACTGTAAGCGAATCTTGAACATATTGCAAACCCTCTAGTGTGATTATTTTATGTGTGTGCCTCACGGAAAGCACCTTAGGATAGAACCAAAATAAACCATGCAACTCAAACCAATCAAGATCATCAATCAACCCATAGGACAAAAAGGAACTACTCAAACATCATAGGATAGCCACACATCATTGGATAATAATATCTAGCATTAAGCACCATGTTCAAGTAGGGGGTACAGTGGGATGCAAGAGAGTGGACCGATGTAGATAGATGAGGGAAGGCAATGGTGGTGGTGATGACGACGACAAAGTTGTTGGTGTAGATCGTCGTCATGATGGTTGCCTAGGCGGCGCTCCGGTGCCACCGGGAGAGAGGAGGTGTGTCGCCCTGGATTTGCTACTACAGTAAAATCTGTAATCAAGCTATTGTAATCTGAGGATTATGCTAATATATTTTGGTAATCCATGTGTGAACACTCTTGAAATTAATATCTCGTTCAAATCCTAATGCAAATCAAAATTATTTGAAAAGCGGAATTAAAAGTTTTGCGAAACCTCAAATTAAAAATCATGCTTAGGTTGCAATTATTCCCTAAGCTACTCTAAAATTGGAACCAACATTTTATCGTATGGTTTTGTTCCTCAAAACTATTTTTAACAGATGCCAAAACAATTATTACCAGAGTAGTATCAATTGCCCCCAATCTCTTTTGTGGCGCTGTCCAAAATTGCACTTTGAATTATGGGCATGATCACATTTTTTTGCATAGGTCCAGTAGTGCTAAACTAAATAAAAACTAAAACTAATAAAAACAAAACTGAGACAAAACAAAAAATGCCCCCCCCCACTGGTCCAACTAGGCCACCAGCCTAGCGGGCCAGCCCACCCCTGCGCCCCTGGGGATAACCCCTCCCCCACCCACTCCACCGATGCCCCACCCCACTCGCCCCCGCACCCCCCTCTCGCTCCCGATCGAGATCTGGATCGGGGCAGAGCGCCCCCGCCGTTGGTGCCTGGTCATCCCTGCAGCCGCCGGCTCCCCCGTCGGCGCCACGTCGCCTCCCCGTCGCCTCGGACCTCATCACCCTCCTCCCCACCGCAACGCACCCCCCCAATGCCACCACGTCGCTCCGCCCCGCCGACGCCTTCTCCGACCGCCGTCCCTGGCGCTGTGCCACCGTCGCCGCACCGCCATCGCCCTCCTCACGCACCTCCCCGACGCCTCCCCAAGCAGCTTGCCCCCTGCCTCGCGGTGAGCCTCACAGGCCTCCTCCCTCCCCTTCGCCTCTCCCTCCCTACGGTCGCCCTCACCCACGCCCGCTCGCCCTGCACACCACCTCGCCGCGGACCGCGCCCCCTGCTCTTCGTGCTCACCATGTCCTGGCCCCGTTTGCCCCGCGCGTGCCGCGCATTACCGCCGCCATCGGCGCCTCCCTGCGGCCCCGCACACTGCCCCCCTCGCCCCCTACCACCCACCACCGCGCTCCTAGCCGCCGGCGAGCCCCTGGCCACACCCCACCCCGGCCCAATTTGGTTAGTTGGGGATTAAGCCCCCTACTAACCCCCTGGTGCATGACGTAGGGGGCCCACCCCCAAAAACATTTTTATTAAAAGGATAAAACAATAATAATTAATTAATTAAAATAATTAAAATGTTAAAAATGAATTAATAAATAAATTAATTGGTAATTAATTAATTAATTAAAATGATCATTAGTTAATTAGTTAAATTGTGGCTAATTAGTTCAATTAATTACAGTGTTAATCTTAACAGAGAATGACAGGTGGGATCCACGCAACCCCCCCCCCCCCGAATTAATTCTGATTAATGATAATTAAACATTAATTAACACTGAGTCAATGACATGTGGGGCCCACTGGTCAGTTTGACCAGTTTGACCCCTGTTGACTGTTGATGTCATAATGCAATTAATTGATTTAATTTAATCTGTTTTAATTTCTAAATATTACTAAAACTTTAAAAATTAATATAAAATAATCCGTAACTCGGATGAAAATAATTTATACAAGAAAGTTGCTTAGAAAAATCCCACGAATCCGAATACGCTCATCGTTAGTCTGTCACGTGCTCCTAGCATAGCAAACATAGAAGTTTTCCATCCGTTTCATTTGTCCAGTAGAAGCCCGAGACCCGGGAAAAATATCATCAGATATTCTTCCGACCCGTTTGCTACATGTAGTACTAAGTTAGTGCATACCTAGCTCTGCATATTGCCATGTCATGCATTGTGTTGCATTTGTCTGCTTTATATTTATTGTTTCTTCCCCCTCTTCTCTCCGGTAGACCCCGAGGCTAACGGTGCTGCCGGGTACGACTATGCCATTGATGACCAGGCCTTCGCCGTAGGGCAGCAAGGCAAGCCCCCCCCCCCTTGAGCATTCTGATATCGCCCATTCATTTCCCCCTTATTCTTGCATTAGATTTTTTCTACTGTATTAGTTAGGTCCTATTCTGATGCATAGCCTGTTTTTGATAAAGTGTTACCATAACGGTAATCATATCAACTGCTTAGTATAGGTTGATCAATGAATCCCAAGTGACCCCTTAGTCCCAGTTGCCCCTGCTTCTTCATCGATGACTCAACGACTCGAAGACCCGAAGACTCGGTCACCCGAGCGACGAGCCAGGCCCCTCACATCACCGCACACCCCTTTAGTATGGCACTGCAGAGCTACTACCGAGTGCCGAGGGTGATACCTCACTTGGCACTCCCAGTGTTAATTTTGTAGCGTAGCTAATCGATCATGGGTATCGAGGGTGATTCCTCCTTCCCATTTATCGATAGGGACTCTTGTCATACACATACCTCGAGTGGGATCCATAAAGGGTGATTCCTCGGATATCCACTTGGTGTATAAACACACAGTTACTTCAACTTGACCTTATTTACATGTGAAAGATGGGACTGAAGGGATAGGCGGTACCACCCTGGTTGAGGTGGACTTGAGTTCTCGACAGTCTGGAGACGGGTCGGCCCCAAGGGTACCGATGTGTAAGTGTTGGAAATATGCCCTAGAGGCAATAATAAATTAGTTATTATCATATTTCCTTGTTCATGATAATCGTTTAATATCCATGCGATAAATTGTATTGATTGGAGACTTAGATGCATGTGTGGATACATAGACAAAACCATGTCCCTAGTATGCCTCTAATGGACTAGCTCGTTGATCAAAGATGGTTAAGTTTTCCTAGCCATGGACATGAGATGTCATTTGATAACGGGATCACATCATTAGGAGAATGATGTGATGGACAAGACCCAAACTACAAATGTAGCATATGATCGTGTCAGTTTATTGCTACTGTTTTCTGCATGTCAAGAATATGTTCCTATGACCATGAGATCATGCAACTCACGAACATCGGAGGAGTGCCTTGTGTGTATCAAACGTCGCAACGTAACTGGGTGACTATAAAGATGCTCTACAGGTATCTCCGAGGGTGTCTGTTGAGTTGGCATAGATCAAGACTGGGATTTGTTACTCCGTGTGACAGAGAGGTATCTCAGGGCCCACTCGGTAATACAACATCACAATAAGCCTTGCAAGCAATGTGACTAAGTGTTAGTCACGAGATCTTGTATTACAGAACGAGTAAAGAGACTTGCCGGTAACGAGGTTGAACTAGGTATGGAGATACCGACGATCGAATCTCGGGCAAGTAACATACCGAAGAACAAAGGGAACACTATACGGGATTGACTGAATCCTTGACATAGAGGTTCGACCAATAAAGATCTTCGTAGAATATGTAGGAACCAATATGGTCATCCAGGGCCTGCTATTGGTTATTGACCGTAGATGTATCTCGGTCATGTCTACATAGTTCTCGAACCCGCAGGGTCTGCACACTTAAGGTTTGGTGACGTTTCGGTAGTATAGAGTTATGTATGGTGGTGACCGAAGGTTGTTTGGAGTCACGGATGAGATCCCGGACGTCACGAGGATCTTCGGAATGGTCCAGAGATAAAGATTGATATATAGGAAGTCCCATTTTGGTTGCCGGAAAAGTTTCGGGCTAATCGGTAATGTACCGAGAGTGTCGGTAGTGTACCGGGAGACCACCGGGAGGGGTATTTCGACCCAAGAGGCTTCATGGGCTGTGGGAGAGTAAATACCAGCCTTTTGTGGCTGTGGGAAGTCCCACACAAGGCCCATGCGGCTGGGAGAAAAAGCCCAAAGGGAAAAAGGTGGAAAAAGGCCAACAAAAAGGAGGAATCCTACTCCTGCTAGGATTGGAGGAGGAGTCCTACTCTCCTCCCCACTTTGGTCGACCCAAGGGCTGGATTTTTGGCAGCCAAGACTCCTCCTCCTTTCCTCCTATATATACTAGAGGATCTTAGGGTTTTGGCACAAAATTTTTAGCCACGTGCTACCCGTTCCTCTAGTGCATAGTTTCTCCTCTAGATCGGATTTCTGCAGTGCTTAGGGGAAGCCCTGCCGGAATAGCTCCACCACCATCTCCGGAGCGCCATCATGCTGCCGGAGAACTCTTCCACCTCTCCGCTCCCTCTTTCTAGATCAAGAAGGCGGAGATCGTCATCGAGCTGTACATGTGCTGAACGCGGAGGTGTCGTCCGTTCGGCGCTAGATCGGAAGGACCGTGATCAAGACCGTGGGACGGATCGTGATGAGTTCACGGGACGGATCATGACGAGATTGCGGGACGGATCGTGATGAGTTCGTGGGACGGATCATGATTAGATTGCTGGACGGATCGTGATGAGATCGCGGGACGCTCAGCGATTTGGATCGCGAAGACGTTCGCCTACACCAACCGCGTTTCTTAACGCTTCCCGCTTAGCGATCTACAAGGGTACGTAGATCCACTCTCCCTCTCATAGATTCTCATCACCAAGGATAGATCTTACGTGTGCATAGGAAAAATTTTGTTTCCCATGCAACGTTTCCCAACAGTGGCATCATGAGCTAGGTCTATGTGTAGATGAGATCTCGAGTAGAACAGAAAAGGTTTGTGGGCGTTGATGCTTAGATTGCTTCCTCCCTTGGTCGGATTTTGGTTCAGCGGTTTTGTGAGATGAAGCGGCCCGGACCAACATTACTCGTACGCTCACGAGAGACCGGTTCCCTCAACCACAACTTGTTGCATAGATGGCTTGCGGGTGCCAGTTTCTCTCACTTTAGTTGGATCGGATTCGACAAAGGCGGTCCTTGAGAAGGTTGAAAAGCAACTAGTGTATCACCGTTGTGGTTTTTGCGTACATGAGAATTGTTCTTGCTAGATACCCGTAGAAGCCACCTAAAATATGCAACAACAATTAGAGGACGTCGAACTTGTTTTTACAGGGTATGTTGTGATGTGATATGGCCAATTACATGATGTGATATATGTGATGTATGAGATGATCATGTGATGTATAGATTATCATGACTTGCATGTCGTTGAGTACGGCAACCGGCAGGAGCCATAGGGTTGTCTTTAATTATTGTATGACCTGCGTGTCAATCATTAAGCGCTATGTAATGCTTTACTTTGTCGCTAAACGGTAGCAATGGTAGTAGAAGCATGGTGGGTGCGACAACCCCGATGGCGACACGTTGATGGAGATCAAGATGATGGAGATCATGGTGTCATGCCGGTGACGATGGAGATCATGCCGGTGCTTTCAAGATGGAGATCAAAAGCACAAGTTCATGGCCATATCATGTCACTTATGATTTGCATGTGATGTTAATCCTTTTATGCACCTTGTTTTTCTTAGGACGATGGTAGAATTATAAGGTCATCCCTCACTTTAATTTCAAGATGAATTGTGTTCTCCTCGAGTGTGCATCTTTGCGAAAGTTCGTCGTGTTGAGACACCACGTGATGATCGGGTGTGATAGACTCTACGTTAACATACAATGGGTGCAAGCCAGTGTTGCACGCGCAAAACACTCGGGTTAAACTTGACGAGCCTAGCATGTACAGACATGGCCTCGGAACACAAGAGACCGAAAGGTCGAACATGAGTCATATAGTAGATATGATCAACATGATGATGTTCACCATTGTAACCACCTCAACTCACGTGATGATCGGACTTGAGTTGGTGAATTTGGATCATGTATCACTCCGATGACCGGAGGGATGTCAATTTGAGTGGGAGTTCTTAAGTAATATGATTAATTGAACTCATTATCATGAACATAGTCAGTAGTGTCTTTGCAAATTATGTTGTAGATTACTTGCTCGCGCTGTAGCTCCCTTGAATTTTTATATGTTCCTAGAGAAATAGTGTTGAAAGATGATGGTAGCAATATTGCCGATTGGATCCGTGATCTGAGGATTGTCCTCGTTGCTACACAGAAGGCTTATGTCCTTAATGCACCGCTCGGTGTGCCAACCCCTCTAGCGTCGTTTGTAGATGTTGTGAACATCTGACAGGTACGTGCTGATGAGATACTTGATAGTTTAGTGCGTCATGCATTATGGCTTAGAATTGAGGCTTCGAAACGTTTTGAACGTCACGGAACATATGAGATGTTCTAAGAGCTGAAATTAGGATCTCAGGCTCGTGCCTGTGTTGCGAGATATGAGATCTCCAACAAGATTCTTTGCCTGCAAGACGAACGAGAATAGCTCAATCGTTGAGCATGTGCTCAGATTGTCTGGGTGCTACAATCGCTTGAATCGAGTGGGAGTTCATCTTCCAGATAAGATAGTGATTGATATAGTTCTCCAAGTCACTTTCACTAAGCTACTAGAACTTGGTGATGAACTATGAAATGCCAGGGATAGAATTAATGATCCCCAAGCTGTTCGCGATGTTTGACACCGCGAAGGTAGAAATCGAGAAGGAGCGTCAAAGTGTTGATGGTTAGTCAAAACCATTAGTTTCGAGAAGGGCAAGAGAAAGGAGGGAAACTTCATGGATAGCAGGTCAGTTGCAGCTCCAGTGAAGCAACCCAAAGTCTAACCCAAACCCGAGACTAAGTGCTTCGATTATGAGGAGAACGGTCGCTGAAGCGGAACAACCCTAGATACTTGGTAGATAAGAAGGTTGGTAAAGTCGACAGAAGTATATTTGATATACGTGTTATTGATGTGTACCTTGCTAGTACTCCTAGTAGCACCTGGGTATTGGATACTGGTTCGGTTGCTAAATGTTAGTAACTCGAAGTAAAAGCTACGGAATAAACGGATACTAGCTAAGTGTGAGGTGACGATGTGTGTTGGAAATGTTTCCAAGGTTGATGTGATCAACATTGCACGCTCTCTCTACCTTTGATATTAGTGACGAACCTAAATAAATGTTATTTGGTGTTTTTGCGTTGAGCATGAACGTGAATAGATCATGTTCATTGCAACACGGTTATTCATTTAAATTAGAGAATAATGGTTATTCTATTTACATGAATAATACCTTCAACGGTCATGCACCCAGTAAGAATGGTTTGTTGAAACTTGATCGTAGTAATATACATGTTCATAACATTAATGCCAAAAAGATACAAAGTTAATAATGATAGTACCACATACTTGTGGCACTACCGCTAAATGTAATATTGGTATAAAACGCATGAAGAAACTCCATGCTGATGGATCTTTGGACTCTTTCGATTTCGAAACGTTTTGATACATGCGAACCATGCCTCTTGGTCAAAGATGACTAAGGACCCCGTTTCGGGCTAATCGGTAATGTACCGGGAGTGCCGGTAGTGTACCGGGAGACCACCGGGAGGGGTATTTCGACCCAAGAGGCTTCATGGGCTGTGGGAGAGTAAATACCAGCCTTTTGTGGGCTGGTGGAAGTCCCACACAAGGCGCATGCGGCTGGGAGAAAAAGCCCAAAGGGAAAAAGGTGGAAAAAGGCCAACAAAAAGGAGGAATCCTAGTCCTACTAGGATTGGAGGAGGAGGAGTCCTCTCCTCCCCACTTTGGTCGACCCAAGGGCTGGATTTTTGGCAGCCAAGACACCTCCTCCTCTCCTCCTATATATACTAGAGGATTTTAGGGTTTTGGCACAGAATTTTCAGCCACGTGCTGCCCGTTCCTCTAGTGCATAGTTTCTCCTCTAGATCGGATTTCTGCAGTGCTTAGGCGAAGCCCTGCCGGAATAGCTCCACCACCATCTCCAGAGCGCCATCATGCTGCCGGAGAACTCTTCCACCTCTCCGCTCCCTCTTGCTGGATCAAGAAGGCGGAGATCGTCATCGAGCTGTACGTGTGCTGAATGCGGAGGTGCCGCCCGTTCGGCGCTAGATCGGAAGGACCGTGATCAAGACCGTGGGACGGATCGTGATGAGTTCACGGGACGGATCGTGACGAGATCGCGGGACGAATCGTGATGAGTTCGCGGGACGGATCGTGATTAGATCGTGGGACGGATCGTGATGAGATCGTGGGACGCTCGGCGATTTGGATCGCGAAGACATTCGCCTACACCAACCATGTTTCTTAACGCTTCCCGCTTAGCGATCTACAAGGGTACATATATCCACTCTCCCTCTCATAGATTCTCATCACCATGGATAGATCTTACGTGTGCGTAGGAAATTTTTTGTTTCCCATGCAACGTTCCCCAATAGTAAGATGTGGTGGGATGCGTCGGTAAGGCATCCAAAAGGGTGATGATGAGGCGTGGACTAGCGAGAGAGGCCTTTGCCACACATCCTCGAGACGGGGCAACGGGACCGCATTTTATGGGTCGCGCTTGCCCCGCATTAATAAAATGCTAATGGTTTGGGTATTTTATCTGAGTTGGTCGTTTGACCTTTTACGCACCAAACCTTCACGTGGGAGAAGTTATGGGTACTCAGCACCATTTTATAAGCCAAAGCTCTTTCGGACATCACCAACGGAGTAGTGCACGCCGGATTGGGCTGGAAGGTACAGCTCCCGGACTGAATGTACTAGGTCTACTTCCAGCTGCCTATGCATTGTGTAGGAGTGCAAGGGCAAGTGGGCCCACAAACTTGCGTGCTTAGAATTTAGACACGCGGGCTGGCCTCTTCGTTGAGCCTAGGTGGGGCGACGACGTTTTGGATCCTGAGGTCGGGCATTACCCAGGAAAGTGTGTCCGGCCGGAGGTGATCAAGCGTGTTGGAAATGCGGTGCACCCCTGCAGGGATGAATTCATCTATTTGAATAGCCTTGTCCACGGTAACAAGACAACTTTGAGTTGTACCTTGACCTTATACAACTACAATTGTGACTTTAATTTGAAATGAATGTTGGCTCCGGGATTGCTTCCTCACAGGGAGTCGAGGAAGAATCTTTGGGCGTGGTTAATTAATAAAATTTGCTACAATAATATGACTATATGTGAGTTACCAGTCTACTCTCTTCTAATGCTAAAAGATGTTGAAGATGCTAGTCTTCAATAGGACTAGGCATTCCCCCTATTCTTGCTTTCTGCAGTCAACCCAAACATAACTCCACCCCTAGATAATGATAAATACTTAGCATAGTTTTGGTGTCAGTCTTGCGAGTACTTTGGATGAGTACTCACCGCTGCTTTGCTTTCTCTTTCCCCCTCGATTCGGTTGCTACGTTCAGACGACGGAGCCCCTGAGATGAAGTATGCCAGAGGCGACTACTACACCACCATAGGAGCCTACTACTACGTGGAGGCAGCCCCCGACCAGCAGTAGGATAGGAGGTTCCCAAGCAGGAGGCCTCTCCTCTTTTGATCCGTTGTTATGTTTGTGCTAGCCTTCTTAAGGCAAAATTGTTTAACTTATGTCTGTACTTAGATATTATTTGCTTCCGCTGACTCGTGCCTATCGATCTTTGTATTTGAGCCCTTGAGGCCCATGGCTTGTAATATGAAGATGTATGACTTTATTTTGTGTCTAGAGTTGTGTTGTGATATTGATTAGTGAGTCCCTAATCTTGGTTGTACGCATTGTGTGTATGTTTAGCGAACGGTCAAAATTGGGGTGTCACAAGTTGGTATCAGAGCCGACTGCCTGTAGGTAGCCCTGTTTCTAACTCCTTGGCCGAAGTTGAGTCTAGTACTTTAAATAAATTACTAACATAGTGACGTGGCTTACGTGCCCACATCTCAATCGGGTGGTATTAGGATCTTTTATTCCTCGTCTATACTCTTGGTTCTGATCTCTCTCCTCTTTCGGGTTAAAGATTTTGCTAACTATAACTCTAGGTTCTCGTAACTACTTCCTTCCGGAGAGCCCCTCATTCCATGATGCCTTGATTCTTCAGAAGACCCCGAAGATACTCTCTGATGTTCTCCTGAGAACTTGTGCTCATCGCGTTTGCGATTCCCTTCCACTATCAACCCCTATGCATAACTACATACAATGCTCATTAGTACTCCTTTCTAGTTGCTCTTGTTATTATAAGGTACATCGAATTATATTACCGGGGATTTGTTCGTCCTTAGTTGTCATGGGTTTCACAAAATTATTCGAATTACTATTCGATCTTCTGAAATCCTCAATATGCCTTTTACTCTTGACCTTTCTCTTCTGCTTGCATTATGGTTAACTCCATATGGCTAGCAAAATTCTTTAATTCCTTTCTGTTTGTCATTTGATTTTATTGATTCCACTTGTGTGTGAATGCACGCAGTCATCAGTTGTTTCTCATAAATTATTTGTCCGGCTCAGGCGTCTCTGCAAACATGAGTTGGTTCTTGACAAATCAACTTCGATTGATTGTCCAACTAAGTCCATTCGGTTTTCTTGTATTTGATGAGAGCATCTGGTTTTGATACACCAAATTGGGAAATCTTAATTCCTTGGTTATTGAAACATTGATTTAATTGGATGTTCTATAATCTGATGCCTTTCATTCTTTATCCCTTTGATTGAGTACCAATACTCACATCAGGTCCTTTGTGGACCGCTAGACCCATTGTTGGGTTATTATCTGATAGCATCCTTCATGTTCAAAATTATTGTGATGTTCTTCCCCTGATACATGATGCCATTGGTAAACCATGTCATCTCCCTCTGAAAAGTTGTATCCTATGCTTTTGTCAGCCAGCTCTGTTGTCAAGCATGTGTTGATTACTCTTGAAGCTTGTGGTATATGTTCCTAAGGTGCCCCAATGGGTTGGACCTATGCCTTCCTTAATTCTTGTGAACCCGACAGTTTTCACGAGTCATACTTTTCTGGTGATTTGCCAGATAAGCTTTCAAAACTATAATTTCACCAAAGGCGAGGTGTAAATGTAAGGTGATGCATTCATGGAGTGGGAGTCGACCTTGAACCTTGTATTCATGCCCATGGAAACAATGTTGATCTTATCATAGAAGCTTCTCCTTTCATATAATCATTGATTGTATGATTTGATCTTGTATCTTTGATCTTGTCCTTTGCAATCGTGGTTCCGACCAGGTTGTCCTACTTGATTTCATTCTTAGACGGGTTAAATTGCTTATCTTACACAGATCAATACACAAGTCTAACCTCTATTCCGATCTACCTCCGGGTATTATCCCTGGTATCTTGATAAATATCACGGAGTTTTATAACTTCTTATTAGCTCCTCATCAGCTATGTTTCCTTGACTAATTCCAGTTCCCTCGAGTTCTGAGTTGTTGGACACTCAAGGACACCGATAATTGAATCGAGTCCGCTTTGTGTTTAGACAACTGCAGTAATATTCTTTGCTTATGATTTTGTACTCGGTCATGCCTTTCCAAGTTGTTAGGCTACACCATCATCCTCATGCTAAATCTTGACCATAGTATCTATGTCCTTCATCCCTGAAGCACCGTTCCAACAACGCATTAAGCTTACATAGAACTTTAAACGTCATGTTTTTTGTCTTGAAAGGCAATTCTGATTCTTAGCTAACACTCTAACATGCGGTTTTGACAACCATTCGCTTAACCATTTCTTTGCTTGATGTCGTCGCTGATCAATTACATCTTCCAAAGACTTCTCGACAGTTGTGTCATGGTCATCATCAACATTATGAACTCTCCTAGAATATCAATTAAATTCTTGATGGGAAGTAGCATCCTTGCCTTCCTTTTGAACGCAGACTTGTCTTGTTTTGGTTGAACCTTAAGTTCCTTGTTAGCCATCTTGTGTTATGTTCTATCTTGGAGTATTACCATCTTTGGTCAAGAATGTCATGAGAATTGCACATGTCTTAAGAATTCTTGATATAGTGATACTTCTTGCCACCACCTTTTATTTCTTAGCTCTCTGGTTGTTTCTAACCAGGATATCAACAAATGGACTGTGATGTGTAAATTCACCACTTATGGCATAACAACTCTATTACCGTGGAGTTAACGAACAATAAGCCCATTTTTAGTGTGTTGGTTGTTGAATCAACATTCTATCATTGGCTGTGCTACTTAGTTTGGATTTTGGGTGCACCTTTCGATTAATGTTTAATTGTGGATGTTTCCCTCGGGCATACCTCAATATATCATCTGGTTTGACCAATGCTATCACCTTGTTCACACAATCATGGGAATCCACTTTTGTGGAATTCTCGACGAGTTGTTGCTGAGCCCATCAGCCCCTCCTCCTCTTCTTCATGGTTCATGATGAACATTTAAGCTAGTGTTGGAAACCATGAAAGCATTATCTTTGTCCCTAGCTCATGAAGGATATGTTTGATAAATGAAGAGTTTTTCTCTAAGTTCACGTGCATTTTGTCGTCGTGATTATGAGAAAATTTTGTTTCGCTTCCTCCGGAATCGTTCCAGTTCATTCATGCATGTGCGAAGTATTCTATGGTTTGATAGGTTTGCTACCTTCACTCCATATGTATTTCCTAGCACGTCAAGCCACTGATTGATTTGATCTGGGGAAGAGTTTCCTTTATAAGAGCTAATCCAGACTTACGCATGGAACTTTGATATCCTCTGTGATGATTCCCAACTAGAACTTGTTTGCATTCCATTCTAAAGAACTTCCATGTGGGCACGAATGTCTTGACATTGTGTTCATATGTCTTGCAATGCGAATCATGATTCAAGGCTTGCTTCTGTCACTCATTACGAGATTCTTAAAACATCATCTCATAGATCAATGTTGCATCCCCTTTTCTTCTCGGGCCTGTTATGTATAAAGTATCCTAACACCAATCAGACTTGAATGTCGATAGATATGATGGTTGGAGCATTATCAAGAACTATAACTTTGGTCTTTATTACTTGGTAAGGTGATGTTGTAGCTAGCACACTTGGTCGAAGGACCTATTGTTGTAGTATCTTGTCCAGCAAGATTGGCCTATCTCCCATGAGGAAATTGTAAGATTCATTTTATAAGTTGTTCCTGATGGATCCTTTGAGTTCTTGAAGTCCGCCCTTTATCTAATGACCATGTCGATGCTTCCCCGAAGCATGGCGGCGACACTCTAATCACCAACAAGAACATTGGAAGCTCAATTCTAAATGCTTCTTGATCAATTATCCAAATGTCTTTGAATGGGTAAACATCTTGATTCTCCTTGCCCCTTCTATCCAAAGGGTTACGCGTTTGTTGCCCTATCATGTATATCGAGCTCTGCTTTCCCGTGGGAAGGATATACTCATGATACTTGTGTATAAATACATTTTCCTTTCCATTGGGTTGTTTAACCTTTCTTGAGATTATATGATCTAAGCAGTAATGATTTCCTACTTAGGTAAACGCCTTGGGAATAACTCTGTCAGTAAGGCCCTGTTACTATTGTTGATAACATTCTGGTAATCGTCGGTGGACGAGAACTTTGCCTATTGGTCTGCCTCGTTTCAACAAGCAGGAAAATGGTTCTATTCGTCCCCCGCCCTTGGTACCGATGTTGTTGCAACCTTAACTGATGGGCTCTCCTCTGGCAGCTCTTGCTACCATGACCATGCAAGATGTCATCGCTCTTCCTACCCTTAACCCGCATGGTGGGCCCATAACCCAAAGTTCCACAAGATTGAAACCTGACTCTCTCGTACATCCATAAATCCAAAGTTTTGTTGCACTTGGCTTCGTATGCAAACCCCGGGCCACCATCCAAGGTAATGATGCTATTCTTCTCATCATTCACCGACTGTCCAAAGTTGCACATTTTCTAGGCGTTAATGAAACAATCACTGCTAGTCAGCTGGCAGATCTATATATGTCCAGAATTGTTTCACTTCACGGTATTCCACTGGTTATCAGTTTAGACCGTGGCAGTTTATTCACTTCAAGGTTCTGGTCAAGTTCCAGCAAGCTATGGGAACTCATTTGTCATTCGGCACCACTTTTTACCCTCAATCCCAGGGACAAATTGAAAGAGTCAATCAGATTCTTGAAGACATGCTTCGAGCTTGTGTCATTTTTTTGGCAAGAACTGGGAGGGATCTCTCCCGTATGCTAAGTTCTCCTACAACAATAGCTATCAAGCTAGTCTAAAGATGGCTCCCTTTGAAGTGTTATATGGACATAACTGCCAAACTCCACCCGACATGATACAACTTTAGGCGAAACTGAAAAATTCATTGTTCGATTGCGCCGCCTCCGAGCAGCAACCATAGCCCCAGCTGCCGCCTCAAAGCCGCTGGCCATTATCAAGCCGCCATCCCTATCGCTTTTGCTCCTGCTCTACCCTCACCTACTGTTGTGTTGCTCAGCCGCCGGCCACCCCTGCGATTCCGTCACTGCTCTGCCCTGTGCGCCAGCTCCGAGCCGCCGCTGCGCCTCTGCTTCTGCCGCGGATCAGTGCTTCCAATATGCCCTGGCCGAGCTACCACTGCATCCTCGCCTTGAACCATCGCGCCCTGAGCCGACTCGCGGCCACGGCCTCTCTTCACCAGCTATGCAGTGGCTGACTCCGCCCCTCCCCATTCCACCTTGCCTTGCTCCAGTATGCTGATTATTTGTGGGGAAAGAGAAAAAGGCCCAGCTAAAAAAGAGGAGGAGGAAGGCCACGTGGGTACTGAGACTACAGGTGTTATCTATCCTATTTGTTTTATCAGTACACTTTAAATTGTGTTGAGAACAACTACTTTGTCCTATGATATTTTTTGTATGCAGGACAATTACTTAGTATAAAAGTAGCGTCATATTGTGAGTACAGAGCTGCCGCCCGTATTGGTGCAGGCTACATCAACATACCGCCAATGACCCGCGTGTCCATGCCGGTTTATAAACGCCACTGACGACTCTTCGTCCGCGCTGGCTTACAACTCCACCAGCGACTCTTCGTCCACGCCAGTTTACAGCGCCACCGGCGACGCTCCATCTGTGTCGGTTTACAACACCGTGTCGTGGCCGTCTCTCGCGACCACGCCAGTCTAGAATGCAGCGACCGTCTCTCGCAACAGCATCGGCTTACAACGCCGTGGCCGTCTCTTGTCACCTGCGCCGGCTTGCAGATGAAGATTCTCAAGCCGCCTCTTTGAGTCAACTTGAGGCTTGGGGGCTATAGACATGGCAAGACACATTTGGTCGTTTTCAATGAGAAGCCCGGGTCTTTGCAAGATGAAATTTTCTGGGTCAGAAAATTTGAGTTGAAGTGGTTTGTTCGCCGTCAAAATGGCTGATCTATCATCCGGCTTTATGCCCTATCAAGCGCTGTTGTAGGGAGGCTTCTTGCCTTCGGGTATAGCTTACATCTCCCCTGCACAGTCTGCTTTTACGCTGTTGCAAGGAGGCTTCTGGCCTTTGGGTATAGCTTACATCTCCCTTGCATAGCCGTCGTTATGCCCAATTAAGCACTATTGCAAAGAGGCTTCTTGCCTTCGGGTATAGCTTACATCTCCTTTGCATAGCCAGCTGTTATTAAACTGTTGCAAGGAGGCTTCTTGCCTTCGGGTATAGCTTACATCTCCCTTGCACAGTTGGCTTTATGCCTAGTTTGGTTACATTAAGCGCTGTTGTTGATGGAGGCTTCTTACCTTTAGTATAGCTTACATGACCCTAAGACAACAGCATGTACACCAAATTCCAGTTGCTTATCAACTGCGGCCATCGAAGGGGGCTTCTTACCGACGGGTATCGCTTATCTCACCCTAATGGTCGGCTTTATGCCACTTCCGGTTAGTTATTAACTGCGGTTGTCGAAGGGGGCTTCTTACCGACGGGTTCGCTTATCTCACCCTAACAACCGGCGTTTTACGCCAAAACTCAGTTGCTTATCAACTGTAGCTGTTGAAGGAGGCTTCTTGCCTTCGGGTATAGCTTACATCTCCCTTCAAACAGCCGGCTTTATGCCGTTTCAGGCTAACCATTAGCCGCGGTTGTCGATGGAGGCTTCTTGCCTTAGGGTATAGCTTACATCTCCCATCGACAGCTGGCGTCCGTGCATACAATATTCAAATGTTAACAGGAGGCTTCTTACTTTTAGGTACAGCTTACATTACCCTGCAAATAGTCGGCTTTACGCCGCTTCCGGCTCATTATTAGCCGCGGTTGTCAATGGAGGCTTCTTACCTTTAGGTACAGCTTACATTACCCTATGACAACCGGTTCTCGACAAAGTTCATCTTACAAGACCCGGAGTCATACTACTCCGGTTGACAAGTTTCAACGTGCTCGGCCGGCTCTAAATTACTGGAGAAGGCATGACATCTTCAAAGACAAGCGCCGGCTCTAAAAGTTCAAGATGGATTTATACAAAGGGGGATCAATCAATAAAGAGTCGGTAAAACAAAAACACGAAGAGACGAAAATATATACATCCGGAGCTGCATTCAAGAAAGGCAGAATTATCCTTAAAGCTATTACAAAGGTGCTCTCAAAAGGGAGCTAAAAGGTGGAGCCGTGGATTATCAAGGGGGCTTCCCACCTCCAGATAACATGCCGGCTTATCAAGCTGGGTCAGAGCAAGACTATGAGAAAAGGAGCAATGTTATGAAAGGTATAAACATCTCCGGGTTGAGCTTCTTCAAGCCGCCCTTACAACAATGCAGAATATATCCTTTCTTGTTTATTTTTTGCAGGTACTATCTCTTAAAAGATGAGCCGCCGTTAAGTGTTTTGCAAGAGCAAATGGATCTTTTAGATAGCCAATATAGCTAGATCTTCATGGTTTATCATAACCAGTAGTAAATGATTGGGGTTTTTCAAACCAGCTCGGAGAAATTATTATTTTGCAAAGAGCCGCCCTGTCAGATATAATGTTGTATCATCTAATTGGCTGGTTCTCGGATTTATTTAATTATGCTCTGTAGTAATCTACAACACTCACGGATTTCTCAAACTTATATTTGCCGGGTTGCACCGCAACCACGAGCAGGAATTTCATGTCAAAGACACAGGAATTATTCCAGGATATTCATTCCGGGTTATATTACGACCACGGTCATAGATTCATTCAACAAATTACGGTGAGACATATTATTCTCACATAGTCCCGAGTCGCCGCAGGCAGACGACCCGACACTTGGGGGCTACATTATTCAAGTCCAAGTTTATATGAATTATGCAAAGTCCCATGTCGCTGCAAGCATGCACCACGGCACTTGGAGGCTAATGCAAGCCGGTTTTCAAACCATTACATTGTCAGCAAGACTATATTATCTCAAGGAGATGAGTCGGCCCTTCTATATTTTTCTAAAGTCCCAGCCCGGTAATTCTTACTGACTCGGCACTTGGGGGCTATAGTATTCAGCTATTCCAACAGATTAAGAGATTCAAATTGAAGACCCGGCGCATCACATTCTGATGAGCCGGCCCTTGGTGGCTACACCCGCCGAAGCTCTCTGATGAGCCGGCCCTTGGGGGCTACACCCGCCGAAGCATTATAAGGTATAAAGCAATTATAAGTCCCAGGTTGCTGCAGGCAGGACAACCCGACACTTGGGGGCTACACAGTCCAAAATATTATTGCAAAGCACCAAGTTATCATGGATAATCTCGGAGCTTGGGGGCTACACGTAATATGGACATATCAAAAACTTTGAGGAGAATTTTCAAGATGTTAAATATGGAGTTCAGTTGTTAGACCCGGCATCACTAACACTTATGACCCGGTGTTACCAAAAGATCATAACCCGCCAGAGTTTATATAAGCCGCCCTGCTTCACAACAATGGAAGTCCAGTTCTACATCAGATGGATTTTCATCCCAATATTTATCAAGTCAGCTGGATTCTAGTTATTTAACCCGGAGTCACCAACGATAATGATCCGGCATCATCAATGATTATGACCCGGCGGAGATGACGCGCCAAGAGTATTGGAAGCCGACTCAATGGCATATGGGTGTTCTATTCTCAATATTTTTCTAAAGACATTGACAAGCAAGATGATTATCAAGATGACTCATTCATAGGGAGAAAAGACCCGGATTTCTGAGAAGCCATTTTATAAGCCGTCCGAAGGAGCAAGCCGGACACTTAACATATTTGTTACTCTTATTTCAGGAGCTTACCATGAATAAATTCAAGCTAACCTGGGGGCTAATGACGGGGATATACCCCATGGTATGACCCGGCCTGGCGACTCACAGGAGACCCGGCCGAAGACATGACATCTTATCAATGACCCGGCCAGGCAACTCACAGGAGACCCGTTAAAGACATGACATCTTATTTATGACCCGGCAAGCGAGTCACAGGATGACCAAGCCCAAGACCCGGTGGGTGAGCCGGCGCCAGGCGGCTCACAAGAGAAGGCCCATAGGAGAAGGCCCACAAGAGAGAAGGATTCCCTTAAAGGAAATAAGACCCGGAGTAGGATTCATGAGAGACTAGTCCTAATCCTACTCCTAGTAGGACTCTATTTGTAATCCTACCCTCTCCACTTATATAAGGAGGGGTAGAGCACCCCTAGAGGGAGAAGTTCTTAAGAGACACAAGTCTACAAGTTTAAACAACACAAGAGATTAGAAGCACAAAAGATTAGAGGTAGCAATTAGCACCCTTGTAACCGAGAGATCTTCATCATCATCAATACCAGACAAGCAGGACGTAGGCTTTTACCTCCATCGGAGGGGCCGAACCTGGGTAAAACTCCGTGTCTTCTCGATTCCGATCAACCCCTCCAAGCCACCACGTAGTTGCGTCTCGCCCCGAACCTAAATCCGTTCACCCGAACATCTGTCGTGACAAATCCACGACAGTCCGGATATTATCCAACATGTCGAAGATCAAGTCCTCATTATACATGCAAATCTAAAGGCTGCTCAGTCTCGTCAGAAGAGTCAGTATGACCGTCATCACAAAGATATGGTCTATCAACCTGGCGAAAAGGCTTATCTTCGAGCCACGACAATGAGAGGTACACACCATTTCAGGATCAAGGGCAAGCTGGCTCCTCGATATATTGGTCCTTTCATTGTTCTCGAAAGGCATGGTAAGGTGGCATATCAACCGGAAATACCGCCAAACCTTTCTCACGTTCACGATGTGTTCCATGTGTCACAACTTCGTCGCTGTTTCAAGGATCCTATCCGATAAGTGGATAAGGATATGCTTGAACTGCAACAAGACCTTCCTTACAAAGAGCAACCAGTTCGCATTCCTTATGAAACTCAACGTCGGACTCGTCAGAAGGTTACCAAGTTCTTCAAAGTGCAGTGGGCAAATCATTTTGAAGACGAGCCACTTGGGAACGCGAAGATCATCTTCGTGTCGAATACCCCGGACTCCATCCTTCTACTTCTAATTCTCGGGACGAGAATTCTTTTTAGTAGGGGAGAATTGTGATGCCCTGGATTTGCTACTACAGTAAACTCTGTAATCAAGCTACAGTAATCTGAGGATTATGCTAATCTATTTTCCTAATCCATGTGTGAACACTCTTGAAATCAATCTCTCATTCAAATCCCAATGCAAATCAAAATTCTTTGAAAAGTGGAATTAAAAGTTTTGCAAAACCTCAATTAAAAATCATGCTTAGGTTGCAATTATTCCCTAAGCTCTTCTAAAATTGGAACCAACATTTTACCGTATGGTTTTGTGCCTCAAAAATATTTTTAACAGATGCCAAAACAATTATTAAATGCCTTTCAAATTATATAAATTCCGAGAGTAGTTTCAATTGCCCCCAATCTCTTTGGTGGCGTTGTCTAAAATTGAACTTTGAATTATGGGCATGATCATATATTTTTTTGCATACGTCCAATAGTGCTAAATTAAATAAAAAGAAAAACTAATAAAATGAAAATTGGAACAAAACAAAAAAATAAAAGCCCCCCACTGGCCCAACTGGGCCACCGGCCCACCCGTGCGCCCCTGGGGGATAACCCCTCCCCCACCCACTCCACCGACACCCCCCCACACACACACACTCGCCCCCGCACCCCCCCCCCTCGCTTCCGATCTGGATCTGGATCGGGGCAGAGCGCCCTCGCCGCAGGTGCCTGGTCGTCCTTACAGCCGCCAGCTCCCCCGCCGGCGCCATGTTGCCTCCCCATCGCCCCGGACCTCCTCACCCTCCTCCCCATCGCGACGCACCCCCCCCCCCCCCCCCCGACGCCACCGCGTCGCTCCGCCCTGTCGACGCCTTCTCCGACCGCCGACCCTCATCCCTGGCACTACGCCACCGTCGCCGCACCGCCGTTGGCCTCCTCACGCACCTCCCGACGCCTTCCCGAGCAGCTTGCCCCTGTCCCGCGGTGAGCCTCACAGGGCTCCTCCCTCCCCTTCGCCTCTCCCCTCCCTACGGTCGCCCTCCCCCGCGCCAACTCGCCGTGTGCCGCCGTGCGCACCACCTTGTCGCGAACCGCGCCCCCTGCTCCCCGCGCTCACCATACCCGCACATGCGCGTGCATCGCTAGCCGCGCCCTGGCCCGGTTCGCACCGCGCGCGCATTGCCGGCCGCACCATGGCCTCGTTCGCCCCGAGCTCACCGCGCATTACCGCCGCCAACGGCGCCTCCCCGTGGCCTTGCGCACTGCCCCTCTCACCCCCTGCCACCCACCGCCGCGCCCCTGGCCACCAGCAAGCCCCTGGCCACACCCCACCCCAGCCCGATTTGGTTAGTTGGGGATTAAGCCCCCCACTAACCCTCGGGTGTATGACGATGGGGGCCCACCCCCAAAACGTTTTTATTAAAAATATAAAATCATAATAATAATAATAAAAATAATTAAAATAATTAAAATGTTAAAAAACGAATTAATAAATATATTAATTAGTAATTAATTAATTAATTAAAATGGTCAATTAGTTAATTAGTTAAATTGTGGGTGATTAGTTCAGTTAATTACATTGTTAATCTTAATAGAGAATGACAGGTGGGACCCACCCCCTAATTAATTCAGATTAATAATAACTAAACATTAATTAACACTAAGTCTATAACATGTGGGGCCTACTGGTCAATTTGACCAGTCTGGCCCCTGTTGACTGCTGATGTCAGCGACATCATGCTGATGTCATAATGCAATTAATTGATTTAATTTAATCTGTTTTAATTTCTAAATATTAATAAAACTTTAACAATTAATATAAAATAATCCGTAACTCGGATGAAAATAATTTATACATGAAAGTTGGTCAGAAAAATCCCACGAATCCGAATACGTTGACCGTTAGTCTGTCATGTGCTCCTAGCATAGCAAACATGGAACTTTTCCATCCGTTTTATCTATCCGGTAGAAGCCCGAGACCCGGGAAAATATCATCAGATATACTTCCGACCCGTCTGCTACGTGTAGTACTGCATTAGTGCATACCTAGCTCTGCATATTGCCATGCTGTGCATCGTGATGCATTTGTCTGCTTTATATTTATTGTTTCTTCCCCCCTCTTCTCTCCGGTAGACCTCGAGACTGACGGTGCTGCCGGGTATGACTACGCCGCTGACGATCAGGCCTTTGGCGCAGGGCAGCAAGGCAAGAAACCCCCCCCCCCTTGAGCATTCCGATATCGCCTATTCCTTTCCCTATTATTCTTGCATTAGATTTTTGCTACTGTATTAGTTAGCTCCTATTCTAATGCATAGCCTGTTTTTGATAAACTGCTACCATAACTGTAATCATATCAACTCCTTAGTATAGGTTGATCAATAAATCCCAAGTGACCCCTTAGTCCTAGTTTCCCCAGCTTCTTCATCGATGACTCAACGACTCGAAGAACCGAAGACTCAGTCAACCGACCGACGAGCCAGGCCTCTCACATCACCACACACCCCTTTAGTATGGCACTGCAGAGCTACTACCGAGTGTCGAGGGTGATACCTCACTTGGCACTCCCGGTGTTAATTCTGTAGAGTAGCTAATTGATCGTGGGTATCGAGGGTGATTCCTCCTTCCCATTTATCGATAGCGACTCTTGTCATACACATACCTCGAGTGAGATCCATCGAGGGTGATTCCTCGGATATCCACTTGATGTATAAACACGCAGTTACTTCAACTTGACCTTATTTACATGTGAAAGACGGGACTAGAGGGACAGGCGGTACCACCCTGGTTGAGGTGGACCTGAGTTCCCGACAGTCTTGAGACGGGTCGGCCCCAAGCGTACCTATGTGTAAGATGTGGTGGGATGCGCCGATAAGGCATCCAAAAGGGTGATGATGAGGCATGGACTGGCGAGAGAGGCCTTTGCCTCACATCCTCAAGACGGGGCAACGAGACCGCATTTTATGGGCCGCGCTTGCCCAGCATTAATAAAATGCTAATGGGTTGGGTATTTTATCTGAGTTGGTCGTTTGACCTTTTAGGCACAAAACCTTCACGTGGGAGAAGTTATGGGTACTCAGCATCGTTGTATCAGCCAAAGATCTTCGGATGTCAGCAACAGAGCAGTGTGCGCTGGATTGGGCTGGAAGGTACAGCTCCCGGACTGAATGTACTAGGTCTGCTTCCAGCTGCCTACGCATCGTCCGGGAGTGCAAGGGAAAGTGAGCCCACAAACCTGCGCGCTTAGGATTTAGACCCGCGGGCTGGCCTCTTTGTTGAGCCTAGGTGGGGCGACGACGTTTTGGATCATGAGGCTGGACATTACCTAGGAAAGTGTGTCCGGTTGGAGGTGATCAAGCGCGTTGGAAATGCGGTGCACCCCTGCAGGAATGAATTCATCTATTTGAATAGCCTTGTCCATGGTAACAAGACAACTTGGAGTTGTACCTTGACCTTATACAACTACAATTGTGACTTTAATTTGAAATGAATGTTGGCTCCGGGATTGCTTCCTCACAGGGAGTCGAGGAAGAATCTCTGGGCATGGTTAGTTAATAAAATTTGCTACAATAATATGACTATATGTGAGTTACCAGTCTACTCTCTTCTGATGCTGAAAGATGCTGAAGATGCTAGTCTTTGATCGGACTAGGCATTCCCCCTATTCTTGCTTTCTGCAGTCAGTCCAGACATAACTCCACCCCTTGATAATGATGCATACTTAGCATAGTTTTGATGTCAGTCTTGCGAGTACTTTGGATGAGTACTCACCGCTGCTTTGCTTTCTCTTCCCCCCTCGGTTCGATTGCTGGGTTCAGACAACGAAGCCCCGGAGATGGAGTCTGACGGAGACGACTAGTACACCACCGCAGGAACCTACTACTACGTGGAGGCAGCCCCCGACCAGCAGTAGGATAGGAGGTTCCCAGGCAGGAGGCCTCGCCTCTTTCGATCCGTTTTTATGTTTGTTCTAGCCTTCTTAAGGCAAAACTTGTTTAACTATGTCTGTACTCAAATATTATTTGCTTACGATGACTCGTGCGTGTCGAGCTTTGTATTCGAGCCCTCGAGGCCCCTGGCTTGTAATATGAAGTTGTATGACTTTAGTTTTTGTCTAGAGTTGTGTTGTGATATTGGTTAGTGAGTCCCTAATCTTGTTCGTACACATTGCATGTATGTTTAGCGTACAGTCGAAATTGGGGGCGTCACAGGAGGAGAGAGCCCCCCTCCTTCTTCTTCTGCCTTGCCATCCTCCTTAGGTGGGAGGAGAGTTTCCCCTCTGCTAAATGGCCGCCATGGCTCCCAGAGGGCAGGAGCACCTCCGAGATTGGATCTATATCTCTGTTTTCGCGACTATTTTCGGACCCCTTCATTCTTTCTTAAATATCCAGAGATCCCTAACTCCGATCGGGCTGAAATTTTGAGTGGATTTTTATCGCCAAAATATCTTTCTTGTTCCAGAAGCAGAGCCTCAACCGACCTAAGGGCTGGCCACAAGACATTTGGCCGCTCCCCCCCCCCCTCTGGGGGCGTGGCAGGTAGGCTTATGGGCCCCTCGGGAATCGTCTTGTGTTGTCTGACTCTAAAAATTCTCATATATTCTAAAAAAATCTCCATAAATTTTTATCATCTTTGGATTTCATTTGATATGCAATTTTTGCAAAACAAAGAACACAAAAAAGGAACCGGCAGTGGGCACTAGGTAAGTAAGTTAGTCCCAAAAATATTATATAATGTTGCCAAAAGTATATAAAAGTTGTAGAATATTTGCATGAAGCAATCAAAAATTATAGATACGATAGAGACATATCAGCATCCCCAAGCTTAATTCATGTTCTTCCTCAAGTAGGTAAATGATAAAAAGATAATTTTTGATTTGGAATGCTACGTAACATAATTTTGAACAAATGTCTAATCATGGCATGGATATTAAGATACAAGTGATTCAAGACAATAGTGTGACAAAAAGACATCCATACTCAGGTTTACTAGCAACAACCATGTCCTTTCAAAATAGCAATGCCAAAGAATGTTATCCCTACAAAATCATATAGCATGTCATGCTTGGTCTTCCTAGCATAAAGAAAAAAATCATGAGCATTCCGGTGTCAAACCGAGCAATTGGATCATACTTTTTCAATGCGCATCAACTTTTTATTATTCACAAATACATGAGCGTGAACCATGGACATATCATAAGGGTGGAATAGAATATGGTGGTAGATATCAACAGGGTTGAAAGTTAAGAAGAAAGTCTCGCATCAACTCGGCGTATCAACGGGCTATGGAGATGCCCATCAATAGATATCAATGCGAGGAGTAGTGATTGCCATACAATGGATGCACTAGAGCCATAAGTGTATGAAAGCTCGACTGAAGCTAAGTGGGTGTGCATCCAACTTGCTTTCTCATGAAGACCTAGGGCATTTTTGGATGCCCGTCATCGGAATATACAAGCCAAGTTCTATAATGAAAAATTCCATCTAGCATATGGAAATGACAAAACAAGAGACTCTCTATATGAAGAACATGGTGCCACTTTGAGGCACAAGTGTGGTAAAGGATAGAAGCAAAGTCCCTTCTCTCTATTTCTCTCATTTTTTATTTTTTTTTCATGGTGGGATTCTCCCTTTTTTTGCCTCCCCCATTCATCATTTTTATATGGTCGGCTCATTTGGCCTCCCCTATGTTTATTTTAATTTTCTTCTGGAGTCTCATCCCGACTTGTGGGGGAATCACAGTCTCCATCATCCTTTCCTCACCCGGACAATGCTCTAATAATGATGATCATCACACTTTTATTTACTTACAACTCATCATGAAAAACTGATAGGATGATATGACTATATGAATGCCTCTGGCAGTGTACCAGGATGTGCAATGATCTAGCGCAGAAAAGTATATCAAAAAAATAGACAAGCCATGTAAATATAATGCTAGATATCTTACGATCATGCAAAGAAATATGACAATGGAAGTACAAGTCATATGAAGTGACGGTGAAAGTTTCATGGCAATATATCTCGGAGTGGCTATGGAAATGCCATGATAGGTAGGCATGATGGATGTTTTGAGGAAGATATAATGAGGCTTATGTGCAACAGAGCGTATCATGTCATGGGGTTTGAATGCACCGGCCAAAGTTGCACCGATCCACGAGGTGAGAATGAGCAAGGCACGGTACCGAAGAGGCTAACAAAATATGAATTGGTGAGATTGTGTATGTCCATGGATTCACATTAGTCATAAAGAACTCATATACTTATTGCATAGTTTTATTAGTTTTATAACAAATCAAAGTACTACTCGCATGCTCCTAGGGAGGAGGTTAGGAGGAGTTAACCATCGCCCACCCCCGATTCAACAACACAAAGGATTTCAGTCAAGGATAAATTATGCTCCAATCTTCATCGCATAACTAGAGACTATACATGCATGCTTCAGGAATCACAAACTTTAAGATCAATATTCTTACTAATCCACAATCATATACTAGTGAACCCACATATTACCATCTTAATGTCACAAAACTATTGCAGGGAATCAAACATATCATATTCAGTGATCTACAAGTTTTATGTAGGATTTTATGACTAACCATGTAAATGACCAATTCCTGTTGACTCTCTAAATAGGTATAAGTGAGGCATAGAATTTAATTATTTCTACAAAGACTTGTACATACTCTTATAAATATAAGTGAAGCAAAAGAGAATTCTACAAATAACAGTTTTCGATATGTAGAGAAACAGACATCCAACTTCAAATGATAGAAGTGAAGCACATGAAGCATTCTATAAAGCCATACTCAAATGAAATAAGTGAACTGCAAATATCATTCTATAAATGAACCATGGACTTTCCCGTACCAGCATGGTGCATAGCCAAAAGTAAAATAAAAGACACACGATGCTCCAAGAATTTTCGCATATCATGTGAACAAAACAAAAAGGGAAACATACCAATGGTTGTCGAAGAAGAAAGATGGGATGCCTTCAGGGGAATCCCCAAGATTAGATGCTTGATTATCCTTCAATATTTACTTGGGGTGCCATGGTCATCCCCAAGCTTGAACTCTTGTCTCTCCTTATTCTTCTCATATCGATACCTCATCGATCTTCGAACACTTCATCCACACAAAACTTGACAAAACTTTTATTAGAAACGTTAGTACACATAACACCAAATCCCATCATGTCTTGCCACAACATTATTGCACAATTATAATCTAACATTAAAAACTGTATTATATCACAATTCTATGGCTCCCAAGTCATTGGGGCTTAAAAAGAATTCAAAAATAAGCACGCAAAGCAACTATAACGGCAATCTGTGAAAAACAGGACAGTCTGTAAAGATGAAGATGGTATGTATACTTATGTAACTCAAACAATTAAGAACAATTAGGACGTAATAAATAATGTTTATAACCATATTGTGTAAAAATTTCAAAGGCTTTTGATGTTCCAGTAAAATATGAAAAATCAAACGCTACAGCAAAAGTTTCTGTTTTTACACGGCACATATCAAACAAGCAATTTAAATATCATAAAGGTAATTATTGGCACATTATTTTCATAATACATTGGATTTATAAAAGGGGATAATTATTTTTGTTGAAAAGTTTCTATAATCAAGATTCACAAAGTTTCCATGGGCATGAACAAAGTTCAAGGCTAGCCCCCACTTCAACGGTGTTCGTTTTTCTCACTTTCACTTCTCTTTTTGAAAAGGTTTTAAGTTCCCCACTTTATTTTTTTGTTTTTAATTATTTTAAAATCACACAAAATAAATATATGAATCTCTAAACTTTCCGGGTTGTCTCCCTAGCAGCGCTTTCTTTAAAGCCATTAAGCTAGGCATATAGTGCTCAAGTAATGGATCCACCTGGATCCCAAGGTATATCAAAGCCAATTTTAATTAACAATGCTTTTTAATTTATTAGTGGGCACAAAGTGATATATATCATGTGACAACAAAGCCTAACTCTCTTCCTATCCATTGGCATGTCATACAAGAACAATTCATGCACACAAAGTAAAGGCCAATACATAGCACAAGTAGTTTCTTGCAATTTTATCGTATTGGAAACATAGAGAGGTGAAGATTTGGTTCCTCTCTCATAATAATTGCAAGTAGGAGCATAAATAAATGCATATTACATCCATCGAAATCATCATGTGTAGTGGTAAGACGCAACCCATCAATATAATCCTTAATAAGTGCAAACTTCTCCGATATAGTGTAGTTAGGAGAATTCAAAAAGATAATAGAACTATCATGTGTGGATGCAATAGCAACAATTTCATGCTTAACATAAGGAACTATATAAAGTTCATATTCATAACCATAATTCATATTGGCACCATGGCCACAAGCATAGCAAGCATCAAGTTCATCAGAAAGGGATATTTCAAATGAATCCAAGGGATCATAGCAATCATCATAGTATTCATCATAGCATTCATAATAGCATTCATCCTTCGGTATGTGCGAAGGGAAATTAAACAGTGTATGATTTTAAGAGTTACTCTCGTTAGAATGTGGGCACGGGTACCTAATTCGCCCTTCCTCCTTTTGTTCTTTGCTCTCCTCCTCATCTTCTTCATCTAACGAGCTCACAGTTTGGACAATTTCTTCTTCCATAGATTGCTGCAAAATTTTAGTCTCTTCCAAGGCAGCATACATTCTCTCAATAAATTCAATAATATCATAATTGTATTCACAAATATCATAGAAATATCCTCTGATTTGTAAGGAACATCATCATACTTTTCAAGCAAAGAAGCAATTTCATAAGCACCCTTAAAAGCAACAAATTCTACTATTCGTTCCACATTATAGTAATCATATATACCATTAGCATAAGAAGCCAAGGTTTCATTATCATTAAATAAACATTCAAAGGGGACGTGTGGAGCCTCAATCTTAGAGAAACAAGTATAATCACGTTTCAAACATGCATCCCAAGAAAACCAATGCAATATTGTAATTTGATCCCATAAGTGTTTCCCTTTTTGAGATAAGCGATAATCCCTAAAGTACTCACATTGATCCAATGTGTCGGTGCGCTATAGTTTTGGGCTCTCCGGTGCCCCTTACTCGTGCACGGGTATTAGTAGCCACCCTGGCGACGAGGCCTAGCAGGGACTTGCCAGGTACAAGCACAAGAGAATCAAGACCCCCGGCAAGATCTTGTCGGGATAGCTATCAAACCCTCGGGCAAGACAAAGCCCCGGCAAGGCCCCGCCAGCGCATGGGCCAGGTGTCATTCCACCTGGACATGTGTCGCGGCATCGGCGCTGGAGGGGGCTAAGCGGTGTCGTTGAGACGGGCTCTTGTCCCATCCCGCAGACGGACAGAGATGCCTGATGGTGCATTAAATGCGTCTATCCTACTCCGTCTGTGTTAGGTATGATAGCATTGTAGCTCTGTACACCCCGTGTATGCACTGTATGCCACTGTTGGGATCCCCTTCAGAATATTAAAGGAGGCCCAGGGCGATACGGTAGAGGACTTTTGGACTTTTAGCCTTTTGGGCTTTTCGACTTGGGACCTTCTAGCTCACACGCATGGCAGCTGCTCGTAGCGGTCCTGTAGCTAGAACCCTAAGAACACCCATAATACAACCACGCAGGAGTAGGTTTTACGCATCTTTGCGGCCCGAACCTGGGTAAAATCCGCGCGAGCTATTCATCAGACCTGCTCTTTGTGCGAGCCTTCTCCCCCGCCGAACGGAAAGGGGTCCCTCGACCCCATAGGTGCTTGTTCCCCATGACACAATGTGTCTCCCATTATAAAGTTCAATGGGGATTTCTCGGGATTATCAAAGGATTCATTAACGCGTTTCACATAACGAGCATCGGGGGTTTTAGGAGGTTCCCCATCTCCATGAGTAGCAAGTACAACTAATTTTTTTGGTGTTTCGTGTTCCATATCCATAACTAAAGATACAAAACAACTAATAATAGAAAATGAACAACTAATAACATAAAATAAAAAATACTTAGTGATAAAGCAAACAAGCAAACACGAGAATATCAACCACTACGCTATTGCTCCCCGACAACGACGCTAGAAAAAGGTCTTGATAACCGAAAAGTGTAGGGAATCGTTTGTAGACATTTTTAGAGTAAGAGTGTCGAACCCAACAAGGAGCTAAAGGTAGAATTAATACTCTCTCAAGTTCTATCGACCACCAATACAACTCTACGCATGCTAACGCTTACTTTACCTAGAACAAGTGTGAAACTAGTTTGCGGAATGAAACTAGGAGTACTTTGTAGGTATAAAGATAGTTTTGCAAGATAATAAAGAACATGGAAATAAAAGTTAGGTGTTGTTTTAATAAAAGAACAATAAAGTAAATATAGCGAGTGGGGAAAAGTGGTGATAGGATTTGCGAGATTGTCCTAGGCAATCAATAATTAGATCGGTAATCATTATTGCAGTTTTATATGAGAGAGAGGCATGAGCTAACATACTATACGTACTTGAATCATATGCACTTATGATTGGAAGTCTAGCAAGCATCCCCAACTACTAAAGATCATTAAGGTAAAACCCAACCATAGCATTAAACATGAAGTCCTCTTTACTCCCATACGTAAACAATCCTCTTACTCGGGTTTGTGCTTCCTTCACTCACCAACCCACTATAAGCGAATCACGAACATATTGCAAACCCTCCAGCATGATTTATTCATGTGTACGCCTCATGGAAAGCACCATAGGACAGCACCAAAATAAACCATGCAACTCAAACCAATAAAGACCATCAATCAACCCATATGACAAAAAGTAACTACTCAAACATCATAGGATAGCCACACATCATTGGATAATAATATATATCATTAAGCACCATCTTCAAGTAGGGGGTACAGTGGGATGTGGTAGAGTGGACCAATGTAGATAGATGAGGGAAGGTGATGGTGGTGGTGATGACGATGGCAAAGTTGTTGGTGTGGATCGATGTCACGATGGTTGCCTCGGTGGCGCTTTGGCACCATCGGGGGAGAGGGGGAGAGAGACCCCTCATTCTTATTCTTCCTTGCCCTCCTCCCTAGGTGGGAGGAGGGTTTCCCCTCTATTCCATGGCCGACATGGCTCCCGGAGGGCAGGAGACCCTTCGAGATTGGATCTATCTCTGTGTTTCTCTTCTGTTTTCGTGACTATTTTCGGACCACTTCACCGTTTCTTAAAAATCCGGAGATCTATAACTCTGATCGGGATGAAATTTTGAGGGGATTTTTCACCAAAATATGTTTCTTGCGCCAGAAGGAGAGCCTCAACCGACCTAAGGGTTGGACACAATCCATCTGCGCCCCCGGGGTCGTGGCGAGTTGGCTTGTGGGGCCCTCGGGCATGGTCTTGCATTGATTCCGACTCTGAAAATTCACATATATTCCAAAAAAATCCCTAAATGTTTATCGCGTTTGGACTTTGTTTGATATGGAATTTCTACAAACCAAAAAAATACAACAAAACAGGAACTGGCACTGGGCATGAGGTAAGTAAGTTAGTCCCAAAAATATTATAAATTGTTGTCAGAAGTGTATAGAAGTTGTAGAATATTAGCATGAAGCAATCAAAAATTATAGATGCGACGGAGACGTATCATGGCCTCCCCCGAGATGATGAAGATTGTCATCGGTGATGGTTTCCCCTCTCTTGTAGGGTACTAGAACAGCTACAGATTGGGTTTACGTTGATAAAGAGAGTTAAGGTGGCGGATTAGAGAGTCTCTCTTTATTTCTGGGGGTTTTGCGATTTATAGGATTTTTCAGCGTTGGAATCACACGCAACGGACCCACGTGGGCCCCACAAGCCAACACACCACATTCTGGGGGCATGCTCTAATGGCTTATGGCCCACTAGTAGATCCCCTTTGGTGGTTCTTCACTCCGATATTGCTTATTTCCTCTAGAAAAAATCATCAAAAAGTTTTGGCGATTCTGAGAAGTTTCATTTTCTGCACAAAAACAACACCACGATAATTCTACTGAAAACAGTGTCAGTCCGGGTTAGTTCTAAATAAATCATATAAATTTCATCAAAATCATATAAAAGTATTGTAAACATAGGCAAATTCCCGAGCTTAATATCTATATGTTGGAGACGTATCAGCATCCCCGAGCTTAATTCCTACTCGTCCTCAAGTAGGTGAATGATAAAAGAAATAATTTATGAAGTGTGAATGCTAGTATAATGTATAATATTGATCAATGATAATTTCAGTCACTTTTTCTAGCATCATAACCAGCAATGTTTTTAGAACAATCAGCATGGTTTAGTAGCAATCAATTCACATGTCATGGTTCAAACAATGCATTCTCTTGAAACTCAACAACCCATGTTCTTAGTCACCATACAACTTCAATGCATCATCAAGTCTAAGTAAGAGCTCCACATACTCAATTATCATATAGTCTTCTATTATTGCTAATACTCAAGGCATATTTTTAGAACAAATAACATCCATCAAACATAGAGAAAGATAGTGGCTTAAAGTTCGGCCTCCCAACATACTTATCATAATGATAATTGTCAACAATAATGAATCATGATCTAATATATTTGACTGGATATATATGGTTGGATCTTTCCCCACCACATGGTGCTTTCCAACTAATAGATTGAGCTTGGAATAAGAGCTTGATTCAACATGAAAGGTAAATGATAGGCCCTTCGCAAAGGGAAGCAGGGATTTGCAAAGTTGTGAGAGCTCATTGTTTCAAAACAGAGATGAATATGTAATTATGAGTGGTATACTTTTCCTATCAACGTCACAACAGAGTTTTCAATGTATTCCATGCTAATCATATTATTGGTGGTTCCCAAACAGAATTGAAATTTTACTCCCCCTCCACCATTCAAACACATTCCATGGCTGGCCGAATCCACGGTTGACCTCCAAACAATCAGCTTTGTAGGGGGAGTTTTTGTTTATTTATTTTTGTACTATGCGGGACTGGGCATCCTTTTTACCAGCCTCTCTCATAAAATGACAAGTGAATAAACACTCATCTTGAGAATAACTCACTTAGCATGGAAGATAATGACCGCACAATCGCTCCATGAGTGATACGAGCACACAAAATGGATGTTTATTTGAATGTTTAGGGGTGGCATGTGCAAATTTACATGGAATACTAGTGAAATACCATATATAGGTAGGTATGGTGGAGTCTCATGGAATAAACTTGGCTCAAGGATTTGGATGCACAAGTAGTATATCTACTTAGTACAAAGTTTTGGCTAGCAAAAGGTTCTAAACAAGCACCACATGTTGGAGGATCCATAACAATATAACTTCTATGCAAATATACCCAAACATAACCATTACGTTGTCTTTCTTGTCCAACTTCAACTATTTGATCACGGTTGAGAATAATTAATGGGTATTCACAATCGTAAAATATGTCCAAGATAATATATTTGTATGTGGAAGTTCTCTTTCTTATACTAATCATTCATGAATTGCTTGTATAACCAATATTGTGATATTACTTTGTAACCCAACCGTGAAACTACTACTATGCATAAAGCACATGTATAATTTGAGATTTATGATATTTCATTCATTCACAATTTACTCTTAGGATATGAGTGAAGCGCAAGAGTAAACATCAAACTACTCTCAAAATATATAGGTGAAGATCAATGAGTAATCAAACAATTAAGTAGCTACGTGAGGACTCTCTCTCTCTCAATAAATATTTTACATATATTAGTATTTTATTCAAACAACAACAAAATGGCACTCCAAGAATAACACATATCATGTGGACAAATAAAAATTTAGGACCAACATAGGCTAAGTGATATTTGTTTGATGAAGATAGGTGGGATACATAGCATCCCCAAGCTTAGATGCTTTATACTTACTAAAATATTTACTTGGGGTGCCTTGGGCATACCAAATATTGAGCTTTTTTATCTCATTCAATCCTCTCATATCCCGTTTTCACCTAATTCTCAAAATCTTCATCAACAAAAAACTCAAAAAGAACTCGTGAGATAGGTTAGTGCACATAAGAAAAAATCAACTCTTTAGGTATTTCCAAGACAAGTTGCATAATAATTTTAAAATGTTAGGTACTATATAATATCATTTCCACAATTTATGTCTACCAATATAAGCCATGAAAACGTTCGGATAAGTAGGTAACAAAACTATGATGGCAATCTGTCCAAACAGGACAGTCCATAGCAATTAATTTAGAAATTGCACTTATGTATCTATTGGAATCATTAAATTTAGGACATGATAAAGAATTTATATGATATTACTATGTAAAAATTTAAGAAAATTTCCATGTTACAGTAAAATATGAAAATTCAAGCACTACAGCAAAAGTTTCTGTTTTTTGTACAACACACATCACACATGCAATTCAAGCATTCTAAAGGCAATTCTTGGAACTTTTTATTTTAAACAAAGATTATAAATAATATCAAATAGAGAACAATAAAATAGAATGATTCTCCAAGAAAAACACATATCATGTGACGAATAAAAATATAGCTCCAAGTAAGATATACCAATAATGTTGGAGACGAAACAGGGGATGCCTTGCGGGGCATCCCCAAGCTTAGACACTTGAGTCTTCCTTGGATATTACTTTGGGATGTCTTGGGAATTCCCAATATTATTTCTTGATGCTCCTCGTTCTCCTCATATGGATATCTCAACCAAAACTTGAAAACTTCAATCACACAAAACTTAACAGAACTTCGTGAGATGGGTTAGTGTGATAAAGATAGATCATTCACTTAGGTATTGTCAAGACAACATTAATAATTGTTCTCACATAATATCTATTGTATTTCAACATTCCCATAAATTATATCACTCAATATAAGCTATAGAAACACTTAAAATAAGCAAACTATCCATGCAAAACAGAATTTTTCAAAAATAGAACAATCTATGAAGATCTCAATGAACACCATACTTACCTAACTCTAAAACTTCTGAAAAATAGGAAAACTTGGAGAATTCGCATGGAAATTTTTTAAAAAAATTCAGAAATGCTTGACTCGCCGGTAAAATCACATAATTCATATACTGGACACAAAACTTCCTGTTTTTGCACAGAATCAAACATAAAATGTATCCACACTATCCCAAAGGTTTTACTTGGAACTTTATTAAAATAAAAGTTGTAAAACATGATTACTGTAGTAGTTTAATCATGTGAACACACAAAAACAGAAAGGAAAAGTGTTGGGTTGTCTCCCAACAAGCGCTTTTCTTTAATGCCTTTTAGCTAGGCATGATGATGTCAATGATGCTCACATAAGAATAGTAATTGAAATATGCAAGAGAGCATCATGAATCACATGTCAAGGATATTTAATCTAACCCACTTCATATACATAGGGATTTTGTGAGAAAGCAATTTAGGGGAGCAAGAATCAATTTGCATAGGAAGGAAAAACAAGCATGACTTCAAAACTTTGAACACATAGGGAGGAAACATGATATTATTACAGCACCTACAAGCATATGTTCCTCCCTCATAATAATTTTCACTAGCATCATGAAGTAATCTCACAATATAACTGTCACATATAGCATTATTTTCATGATATACAACCATAGAAAAATTATTACTCTCCACACAAGCAAAATTCTTCTCGTTCAAAGTAGTAGGAGAAAACTCATCAAAATAACTAGCATGAGATATTTGAGTAGCATAATCCAATTGAAACTAAAATCATGATGACAAGTTTCATCGTTATAATTATTCTTTATAGCATACATGTCATCTCTATAATTATCATAAATAGGAGGCATGCTTTCATAATAATAAATTTGCTCATCAAACTTAGGGGGCTAAAAATATCATCTTCATCAAACATAGCATCCCCCAAACTTGTAGCTTTGAATATAATTAGCATCATGGATATTCAGAGAATTCATACTAGCAATATTGCAATCATGCTCATCATTCAAGAAATTCTCATTAAGTATTTTCATAAATTCTTCCTCAACCAATTGAGCACAATTTTCCGAACCATCACTATCACGAAACACATTAAAAAGACGAAGCAATTGAGGCAACCTAAACTCCATTTTTAGTAGTTTTCTTTTATAAAACCAAACTAGTGAAAAAATAAATTAAAAATTTTAATTACGAGATCTAAATATATACCTTCAAGCACTCACCTCCCCGGTAACGGCGCAGAAAATGGCTTGATGTCTACTACGCAACTTTATTCTTGTAGACTATGTTGGACCTCCAAGGGTAGAGTTTTGTAGGACAATAGCAATTTTCCCTCAAGTGGATGACCTAAGGATTATCAGTTTGTGGGAGGTGTAGGATGGAGATGGTCTCTCTTGAACAACCGTGCAATCAGATACAAGAAATCTCTTGTGTCCCCAACACACCCAATACAATGGTGAATTATATAGGTGCTCTAGTTCAGCAAAGAGATGGTGATACAAGTGCAATTTGGATAATAGATATAGGTTTTTTTAATTTGAAAATATAGAAACAGCAAGGTAAAAAGTAGTAATAATGAGCAAAACGGTATATAAATGTTTGGTAATAGGGCCTAGGGCTCATACTTCCACTAGTGCAATCTCTCAACAATGCTAACATAGTTGAATCATATGATCATTCCTCAATGTGCAACAAAGAATCACTCCAAAGTTCCTATCTAGCAGAGAACAAATAGATGAAATTGGTGTAGGTAGTAGAATCACCTCAAAGTTATTCTTGCCAATCAATCTTTTGAGCTATTCCTATAAGTGTCACAAACAGCCCTAGAGTTCATACTAAAATAACACCAATGCTACATATCAATCAACCCTAATATCACCTAGATACTCCAATGTCACCTCAAGTATATGGGGGTAAATTATAGGACATTCATCAACTAACTTCAGATCTATCATATTCAATCCAACACAAAGAACTTCAAGGAGCTCCCCAAGATTTCTATCAGAGAAGGTAGTATGAAAACGTGCAATCAACCCCTATACATAGATCCCCAAGGTCACCGGAATCCGCAATTTGATGCCATAAAATATATCAAGTGAATCACTTGAATACCCCAATGTCACTATAGGTATCCGCATGCAAGACATACATCAAGTGCTCTCAAACAAAAATATTCCATCCAACATAACGAGATCTTAAAGGGAAAGATTCAATTCATCACAACAAGGTACCAAGGGAAGAACACCATATGGTCCAACTATATTAACAAAGCACGTGATGCATCAAGATCGTGCCATCTCAAGAACACAAGAGAGAGAGAGAGAGATTAAACACATAGCTACTAGTACATACCCTCAGTCCCGAGGGTGAACTACTCCCTCCTCATCATAGCCTCCATTGGGGTGATGAAGATAACCATTGGTGTTGGTTTCCCCTCTCCAGTAGGGTACTCAAATGGCTCTAGATTGGTTTTTCGTCGATACAGAGAGTTGCGGCGGTGGAGCGGAGAGTCCCTCTTTATTTCTAGGGTTTCTTGGATTTGTAGGATTTTTTTGAGCGTTGGAATCACGTGCAATGGAGCCACATGGGCCCCACAAGCCAACATGGTGTGGCCTGGGGGGGTACCCTGATGGCTTGTGGTCCACTAGTGGATCCCCTCGACGGTTCTTCACTCCAATATTGCTGATTTCCACCAGAA
This sequence comes from Hordeum marinum, assembly GCA_022496015.1. NCBI lineage: Eukaryota > Viridiplantae > Streptophyta > Magnoliopsida > Poales > Poaceae > Hordeum > Hordeum marinum. The sequence continues at coordinate 225,181,707 of CM039678.1, read as the reverse complement.
AAATAATCAAAAAGTTTTTGGCGATTCCGAGAACTTTCATTTTCTACACAAAAACAACACCACGGTAATTCTGTTGAAAACAATGTTAGTCCGGGTTAGTTCTAGATAAATCATATAAAGTGCATCAAAACCATATAAAAGTATTGTAAACATAGGCAAACATGGCATGAATACTTCATAAATTATCGATACGTTGGAGACGTATCAAAGTTCTACTTCACTGCACACTTCTACCCCGACAGAAGGATTGTGTGGATGACTGAGGGAATCAGGTAACAGTCCATAGTTGATGAGTGGTCCATGCTTATTGGTGCTTCCACGTAAAAGGAATGTGATGTGGATGTGTATGGAGAGTCAAATAAGGGCCATGACACTATGGCAAATATGTATACACATATCCCAAAGGAATATCTGAAGTCTCACAAGCTTGGCTCGGTATATTTCCTATTGGTAGGACTTCCCACCTCCAACACCATGATGATGTATACCTTGATGCCCAAGTTAGGTGACGAGAAGATGATCATAGGCTATTCTATCAAGTGTTGCACTTAGTCGATCGAAACACCGGATTTAGAGTGATGGATCTCATTGTTGAGACCATCAAGAGGACTACAGCTAACGAGAAGAAATCATGTGGCTATCATTCTGATATTTGGATGTTTATCAACCCTAGGGTTGGTTGTTGGGGATATTGCCCCTAGCATAAGCCTTCCAGTCCAGGACGGTTCACGGACATGTGGGTCTGGACGTAAGCCGACCCATAAGGGGAAAGACCCCATGCGCCTGGCCCGAAGACCAAACGAAATAGTTACCAAAGGCCTTTGGACCGGCTTGTTAGTGGGCCGGCTCACAGGATCATGGCCCAAACCAGCTTAGAAGATGCCGACTTAGTAGTTCCACTCTAATAAGGAGGAAAGGATGGGTGCGACATGGATTCATTGTAACCCCAGAGGCTTGACTCGTTATATAAGGGCAAGGATCGGGTGGTCCAAAGGGACATATTCAAGTTAGAACCCTCGAGAGGTAGGTAGCAAAAGCAACCCTTGTAATTGAGATCTTAACATCAATAAGCAAACATAAAGTAGGAGGAGACTTTTATCTCACCAGAGATCTTAACATCAATAAGCAAACACACAGCAGGAGTAGGCTTTTACCTCACCAGACGGGCCGAACCTAGGTAAATCGTCTCTCTCATTCTTATCAACCTCATCCAAGGCTTCACCCAGCCGTTATGGCCTCACAACTAAGTTATCCTATGTGGACACTTGCCATGACATCCCCATGATAGTTGGCGCCCACCATGGGGCTTGCGCGCAAGGGATTTGTCATCTTGGAGGGATCTCTTCAAGGTATGGAGCAACTCGTCACCAGACAGTTTAGGAAGTTCTACTTCGTCGACGATGAGGGATGGGGACCGGAAGATTATTATATCAAGTCAAGTTGTCGGGTTCCTTCTGGCAAGGTAAACATCTTCGTTGGCTTTTTCGCTGGGTCTAAGCAAGAGCCGTACCCGATCGAGGCACCACGATTGTCCAAACTAATAGTGAATCATCACTTGGTGACAATGCTACCTCTTGAGCATGCTTGGTTTTCCCTTGAAGAGGAAAGGGTGATGCAGCAAAGTTGATAAGTATTTCCCTCAGTTGTTAAGAACCAAGGTATCAATCTAGTAGGAGGAACAAACAAGTCACCAATGGTTGCACCTACACAAACAATCAAACTCTTGCACCCAACGCTATAAATGGGTTATCAATCCCTTCACGGTTATTTGCAAGGATTAGATCCGATAGAGATAGATGTAACGAGTGCGGAAAGTAAAATATAAATAAATTGCATCAAGGTATAGATCTGAAAATATATGATGGAAAATAGACCCGGGGGGCATAGTGTTGGAAATATGCCCTAGAGGCAATAAATAAAGTGTTTATTATTGTATTTCCTTGTTCATGATAATCGTTTATTATCCATGCTATAATTGTATTAATTGGAAACACATTACATGTGTGGGTAAATAAACAACACACTGTCCCTAGTATGCCTCTAGTGAACTAGCTCATTGATCAAAGATGGTCAAGGTTTCCTAGCCATTGACATGTGATGTCATTTGATAACGAGATCACATCATTAGGAGAATGATGTGATGGACAAGACCCAAACTACAAACATAGCATATGATCGTGTCAGTTTATTGCTACTGTTTTCTACTTGTCAAGTATATGTTCCTATGACCATGAGATCATGCAACTCACGGACATTGGAGGAGTGCCTTGTGTGTATCAAACGTCGCAACGTAACTAGGTGACTATAAAGGTGCTCTACAGGTATCTCCGAGGGTGTCTGTTGAGTTGGCATGGATCAAGACTGGGATTTGTTACTCTATGTGACGGAGAGGTATCTCAGGGCCCACTCGGTAATACAACATCACAATAAGCCTTGCAAGCAATGGGACTAAGTGTTAGTCATGGGATCTTGTATTACGAAACGACTAAAGAGACTTGCCGGTAACGAGGTTGAACTAGGTATGGAGATACCGACGATCGAATCTCGGGCAAGTAACATACCGAAGAACAAAGGGAACATCATACGGGATTAACTGAATCCTTGACATAGAGGCTTGACCGATAAAGATCTTCGTAAAATATGTAGGAACCAATATGGGCATCCAGGTCCTGCTATTGGTTATTGACCGTACAGGTGTCTCGGTCATGTCTACATAGTTCTCGAGCCCGCAGGGTCTGCACACTTAAGGTTTGGTGACGTTTCGGTAGTATAGAGTTATGTATGATGGTAACCGAAGGTTGTTCGGAGTCCCATATGAGATCCCGGACGTCACGAGGAGCTTTGTAATGGTCCGGAGGTAAAGATTTATATATAGGAAGTCCTGTTTTGGTCGTCGGAAAAGTTTCGGGCTCATCGGTAGTGTATCGGGAGTGCCGGTAGTGTACCGAGAGGCCTCCGGGAGGGGTATTTTGACCCAAGAGGCTTCATGGGCTGTGGGAGAGTAAATATCAGCCCTTAGTTGTCTGGTGTAAACTCCCACACAAGGCCCATGTGGTTGGAGGAAAAAAAATAGGAAATGGTGGAAAAAAGGCAAAAAAGGAGCAATCCTAGTCCTACTAGGATTGGAAGAGGAGTCCTCCTCTCCTAGTAGGTTCGGCCAAACCAGATTGGCTTGGAGCCAAGGCTTCCTCCTCTCCTCCTCTCCTCCTATATATACTGGTGGATTTTAGGGTTTTGCACTAGTTTTTTCAGCCACGTGCTACCCGTTCCTCCAGTGCATAGTTTCTCCTCTAGATCGGATTTCTACAGTGCTTAGGCGAAGCCCTGCCGGATTAGCTCCACCACCATCGCCGGAGCACCGTCACGCTATCGGAGAACTCTTCTTCCTCTCCACTCCTTCTTGCTGGATCAAGACGGTGGAGATCGTCATCAAGCTATACGTGTGTTGAACGCGGAGGTGTCGTCCGTTCGGCGCTAGATCGGATGGATCGTGATCAAGTTCGTGGGACGGATTGTGATCAAGTTCATGGGACGGATCATGATTGGATCGCGGGATAGATCGTGATTGGATCGCGGGACGGATTGTGATTGGATCGCGGGACGCACGGCGATTTGGATCGCGAAGACGTTCGACTACACCAACCGCGTTTCTTAACGCTTCCCGCTTAGCGATCTACAAGGGTACGTAGATCCACTCTCCCTCTCGTAGATGCTCATCACCATGGATAGATCTGCGTGTGCGTAGGAAAAAATTTATTTCCCATGCAACATTCCCCAACAGTGGTATCAGAGCTAGGTCTATGTGTAGATGAGATCTCGAGTAGAACACAAAAGGTTTGTGGGCGTTGATGCTTAGATTGCTTCCTCCCTTGGTCGGATTTTGGTTCAGCGGTTTTGTGAGATGAAGCGGCCTGGACCAAGATTACTCGTATGCTTACGAGAGACCGGTTCCCTCGACCGCAACTTGTTCCATAGATGGCTTGCGGGTGCCAATTTCTCTCACTTTAGTTGGGTCGGATTCGACAAAGGCGGTCCTTGAGAAGGTTGAAAAGCAACTAGTGTATCACCGTTGTGGTTTTTGCGTAGATGAGAATTGTTCTTGCTAGATACCCGTAGCAGCCATGTAAAACATGCAACAACAATTAGAGGACGTCTAACTTGTTTTTGCAGGGTATGTTGTGATGTGATATGGCCAATTACATGATGTGATATATGTGATGTATGAGATGATCATGTGATGTATAGATTATCACGACTTGCATGTCGATGAGTACGGCAACCGGCAGGAGCCATAGGGTTGTCTTTAATTATTGTATGACCTGCGTGTCAATCATTAAGTGCTATGTAATGCTTTACTTTATCGCTAAACGGTAGCAATAGTAGTAGAAGCATGTTGGGCGTGACAACCCCGATGGCGACACGTTCATGGAGATCAAGATGATGGAGATCATGGTGTCTTGCCGGTGACGATGGAGATCATGCTAGTGCTTTCAAGATGGAGATCAAAAGCACAAGTTCATGGCCATATCATGTCACTTATGATTTGCATGTGATGTTAATCCTTTTATGCACCTTGTTTTGCTTAGGACGACGGTAGCATTATAAGGTGATCCCTCACTTAATTTCAAGATAAATTGTGTTCTCCCCGAGTGTGCACCGTTGCGAAAGTTCGTCGTCTTGAGACACCATGTGATGATCAGGTGTGATAGACTCTACGTTCACATACAATAGTTGCAAGCCAGTGTTGCACGTGCAGAACACTCGGGTTAAACTTGACAAGCCTAGCATGTACAAACATGGCCTTGGAACACAAGAGACCGAAAGGTCGAACATGAGTCATATAGTAGATATGATCAACATAATGACGTTCACCATTGAAGCCACCTCAACTCACGTGATGATCAGACTTGAGTTGGTGGATTTGGATCATGTGACACTCATATGACCTGAGGGATGTCAATTTGAGTGGGAGCTTTAGTAATTTGATTAACTAAACTCATTATCTTGAACAATAGTCTAAGTAAACTTTGCATATTTATGTTGTAGATCAATGGCTCGCGCAATAGCACCCCTGAATTTAGTGCGTTCCTAGAGAAAGCTAAGTTGAAAGATGATGGAAGTAACTTTGTTAACTGGGCCCATAATCTGAGGATTATCCTCACGGCTTCCCAGAAATCATATGTCCTTGTTGCACCACTTGGTGACCAACCAGAAGACATGACCTCCGAAGACATTAAGAATGCTTGGGAGGCACGTCCTAGAGATTACTCAATAGTTCAGTGTGCAATATTGTATGGCTTAGAACTGGGACTTCAAAGATGTTTTGAACGTCATGGAGCATATGAGATGTTCCAGGAGTTGAAGTTTATCTTTCAGAAGAGCGCCCGGATCGAGAGGTATGAAACCTTCGATAAGTTCTATGCTTGCAAGATGGAGGAGAACGGGTCTATCGGTGAACATATACTCAGAATGTCTAGGTATTCAACTCGTCTAGCGGAGTTGGGAATTGCCCTTCTGCCAGAGGCGATCACTGACAGGGTTCTTCAATCACTGCCACCTAGTTACAAGAGCTTTGTGATGAACTATAACATGCATGGGATGAACAAGTCAGTCACCGAGCTGTTTGCGATGCTAACAGTCGTTGAGTCTGAAATCCAGAAAGAACATCAAGTGTTGATGGTCAATAAAACCACTAGTTTCAAGAAAAATGGCAAGGTCAAGGGCAAGGGCAAGAAGGGTAAAACCAAGAAGGACGGCAAAGCAGTTGCTACTCCTGTAAAGAAGCCCAAGCATGGACCCAAGCCAGAAACTGAGTGCTTTCATTGCAAGGGAACTCGTCACTAGAAGCAGAACTGCCCCAAGTACCTGGCTGACAAGAAGGCGGCCAACGACAAACAAGGTATATATGATATACATGTTATTGATGTGTACCTTACTAGCTCTCGTAGTAGTACCTAGGTATTTGATACCGGTTCGGTTGCTCACATTTGCAACTCAAAGAAGGAACTACGGAATAAACGAAGGCTGGCAAAGGACGAAGTGACGATGTGCGTGGGAAATGGTTCCAAGGTTGATGTGATCGTCGTCGGCATGCTCTTTCTTCGATTACCATCGGGATTAGTGATGAACCTGAATAATTGTTATTTAGTGCCTGCGTTAAGCATGAAAATTATAATCTTGTTTATTGCGAGACGGTTACTCATTTAAATCAGAGAATAAAGGTTGTTCTATTTATATGAGTTATATCTTTTATGGTCATGCACCCAATGTGAGGGGTTTATTCATATCGAATCTTGATAGTGATGATACACATGTTCATAACTTTGATGCCAAAAGATGTAGAGTTGATAATGATAGTACCACTTTCTTGCGGCACTGCCGTTTAGGTCATATTGGTGTAAAATGCATGAGGAAGCTCCATGCTGATGGACTTTTGGAGTCACTTGATTTTGAATCACTTGACACATGTGAACCATGCCTCATGGGAAAGATGACTAAAACGCCGTTCTCTGGAACAATGGAACGGGCAAGTGACTTATTGGAAATCATACATACTGATGTGTGCGGTCCAATGAATGTTACGGCGCATGGTGGATATCGTTATTTTCTCACCTTCACTGATGACTTAAGTAGATACGGGTATATTTACTTAATGAAACACAAGTCTGAAACCTTTGAAAAGTTCAAGCAATTTCAGAGTGAAGTTGAGAATCATCGTAACAAGAAGATTAAGTTCCTGCGATCTGATCGAGGAGGTGAATATCTGAGTTATGAGTTTGGCAGTCACTTAAGACAATGTGGAATTGTTTCACAGTTGACACCGCCCGGAACACCACAGTGTAAAGGTGTGTCCAAACGTCGTAATCGAACCTTATTAGATATGGTGCGTTCTATGATGTCTCTTGCTGATTTGCCACTATCATTTTGGGGTTATGCATTAGAGACAGCTGCATTCACTTTAAATAGGGCACCATCAAAATCCGTTGAGACGACGCCATATGAACTATGGTTTGGCAAAAGGCCAAAGTTGTCATTTCATAAAGTTTGAGGATGTGATGCTTATGTCAAAAAGCTTCAGCCTGAAAAGCTGGAACCCAAAGCGGAGAAATGTGTCTTCGTCGGATACCCGAAAGAGATAGTCGGGTATACCTTCTATCTCAGATCCGAAGGCAAAGTGTTTGTCGCTAAGAACGGAACATTTCTTGAGGAAGAGTTTCTCTCGAAAGAATTGAGTGGGAGGAAGATAGAGCTTGATGAGGTTATTGAACCTTTACTTCAACCAGAAAGTAGCGCAGCACAGAAAGTTGTTTCTATGGACCTACGATGGTAGAAGAGGAAGTTAATGATGATGATCATGAAGCTTCGGATCAAGTTTCTATTGAACCTCGTAGGTCAACAAGGGCGCGTACTACTCCTGAGTGGTACGGCAACCCTGTCTTAGAGGTCATGTTGTTGGACAACAATGAACCTACGAGCTATGGAGGAGCAGTGATGGGCCCGGATTCCGAGAAATGGTTAGAGGCCATGAAATCCGAGATGGGATCCATGTATGAAAACAAAGTATGGACTTTGGAAGTATTACCTGAAGGGCGAAAGGCCATTCAGAATAAATGGATCTTTAAGAAGAAGACAGACGCGGACGGTAATATCACTGTCTATAAAGCTCGCCTTGTGGCAAAGGGTTTTTCACAAGTTCAAGGAGTTGACTACGATGAGACTTTCTCACCCGTAGCGATGCTTAAGTCTGTCAGAATCATGTTGGCAATAGCTTCTTATTTCGACTATGAAATTTGGCAGATGGATGTCAAAATGGCGTTCCTCAACGGTTTCCTTGAGGAAGAGTTGTATATGATGCAACCTGAAGGTTTTGTCAATCCAGAGAATGCTGACAAAGTTTGCAAACTCCAGCGATCCATTTATGGACTGGTGCAAGCATCTCGGAGTTGGAATAAGCGCTTTGATGAGGTGATCAAAGCGTCTGAGTTTATACAAGTTGATGGAGAAGCTTGTATTTACAAGAAAGTGAGTGGGAGCTCTATAGCATTTCTAATATTATATGTGGATGACATATTGCTGATTGGAAACAATATAGAAATGCTGGAAAGCGTGAAGGAATATTTGAACAAGAGTTTTTCAATGAAGGACCTAGGAGAAGCTGCTTACATATTAGGCATTAAGATCTATAGAGATAGATCGAAACGCTTAATAGCACTTTCACAGAGCACATACCTTGATAAAGTTTTGAAGAAGTTCAAAATGGATCAGTCCAAGAAGGGGTTCTTGCCTGTGTTACAAGGTGTGAAGTTGAGTAAGACTCAATGCCCAGTGACTGCAGAAGATAGAGAAAAGATGAGTGTCATCCCCTATGCTTCAGCCATAGGCTCTGTCATGTATGCAATGATGTGCACAAGACCCGATGTCAGCCTTGCCATAAGTATGGCTAGAAGGTTTCAAAGTGATCCTGGAATGGAGCACTGGACAGCGGTCAAGAATATCCTTAAGTACCTGAAAAGGACTAAGGAAATGTTTCTCGTTTATGGAGGTGATGAAGAGCTCGTCGTAAAGGGTTACATCGATGCAAGCTTTGACACTGATCCGGACGACTCTAAGTCGCAAACCGGATACGTATTTATTCTCAACGGGGGAGCGGTAAGCTGGTGCGGTTCCAAGCAAAGCATGGTTGCCGATTCTACGAGCGAAGCGGAGTACATCGCAGCCTCGGAGGCGGCGAAGGAAGGTGTCTGGATGAAGCAGTTCATGATAGATCTTGGAGTAGTGCCCAATGCACTGAATCCAATGAACTTGTTCTGGGACAACACTGGTGCCATTGCTCTGGCCAAGGAACCAAGGTTTCACAAGAGGACCAGACACATAAAGTGACGCTTCAACTCCATCCGCGATTACATCGAGGAGAAAGACATAAATATTTGCAAAGTGCACACGGATCTGAATGTTGCAGACCCGTTGACTAAACCTCTTCCAAGGGCTAAACATGATCAACACCAGAACTGCATGGGTGTTCGATTCATTACAATGTAAATCACATAGTGATGTGAACTAGATTATTGACTCTAGCGCAAGTGGGAGACTGTTGGAAATATGCCCTAGAGGCAATAAATAAAGTGTTTATTATTGTATTTCCTTTTTCATGATAATCGTTTATTATCCATGCTATAATTGTATTAATTGGAAACACATTACATGTGTGGGTAAATAAACAACACTCTGTCCCTAGTATGCCTCTAGTGAACTAGCTCGTTGATCAAAGAAGGTCAAGGTTTTCTAGCCATTGACATGTGATGTCATTTGATAACGAGATCACATCATTAGGAGAATGATGTGATGGACAAGACCCAAACTACAAACATAGCATATGATCGTGTCAGATTATTGCTACTGTTTTCTGCTTGTCAAGTATATGTTCCTATGACCATGAGATCATGCAACTCACGGACATCGGAGGAGTGCCTTGTGTGTATCAAATGTTATAACTGGGTGACTATAAAGGTGCTCTACAGGTATCTTCGAGGGTGTCTATTGAGTTGGCATGGATCAAGACTAGGATTTGTTACTCCGTGTGACGGAGAGGTATCTAAGGGCCCACTCGGTAATACAACATCACAATAAGCCTTGCAAGCAATGTGACTAAGTTTTAGTCACGGGATCTTGTATTATGGAACGACTAAAGAGACTTGCCGGTAACGAGGTTGAACTAGGTATGGAGATACCGACGATCAAATCTCGGGCAAGTAACATACCGAAGAACAAAGGGAACATCATACGGGATTAACTGAATCCTTGACATAGAGGTTCGACTGATAAAGATCTTCGTAGAATATGTAGGAACCAATATGGGCATCTAGGTCCTGCTATTGGTTATTGACCATAGAGGTGTCTCGGTCATGTCTACATAGTTCTCGAACCCGCAGGATCTGCACACTTAAGGTTTGGTGACGTTTCGGTAGTATAGAGTTATGTATGGTGGTGATCAAAGGTTCTTCGGAGTCCCGGATGAGATCCCGGACATCATGAGGAGCTCCGGAATGGTCCGGACGTAAATATTTATATATAGGAAGTCCTGTTTTGGTCGCCGGAAAAGTTCTGGGCTCATCGGTAGTGTACCGGGAGTGCCGGTAGTGTACCGGGAGGCCTCCGGGAGGGGTATTTCGACCCAAGAGGCTTCATGGGATGTGGGAGAGTAAATATCAGCCTTAGTGGGCTGGTGGGAACTCCCACACAAGGCCCATGTGGATGGAGGAAAAAAACCAATAGGAAAAGGTGGAAAAAAAGGCAAAAAAGGAGCAATCCTAGTCCTACTAGGATTGGAGGAGGAGTCCTCCTTTCCTAGTAGGTTCGGCCGAACCAGATTGTCTTGGAGCCAAGGATTCCTCCTCTCCTCCTCTCCTCCTATATATACTGGTGGATTTTAGGATTTTGCACTAGTTTTTTCAGCCACGTGCTACCCGTTCCTCCAGTGCATAGTTTCTCCTCTAGATCGGATTTCTACAGTGCTTAGGCGAAGCCCTGCCGGAATAGCTCCACCAACATCATCGTAGCGTCGTCACGCTGCCGGAGACTCTTATTCCTCTCCACTCCTTCTTGCTGGATCAAGATGGTGGAGATTGTCATCAAGTTGTACGTGTGTTGAACGCGGAGGTGCCGTCCGTTCGGCGCTAGATCGGAAGGATCGTGATCAAGTTCGTGGGACGGATCGTGATCAAGTTCGTGGGACGGATCGTGATTGGATCGCGGGACGGATCGTGATTGGATCGCGGGACGGATTGTGATTGGATCGCGGGACGCATGGCGATTTGGATCGCGAAGACGTTCGACTACACCAACCACGTTTCTTAACGCTTCCCACTTAGCGATCTACAAGGGTACGTAGATCCACTCTCCCACTCATACATGCTCGTCACCATGGATAGATCTATGTGTGCGTAGGAAAATTTTTGTTTCCCATGCAACATTCCCCAACACATAGGTTTTACTATAGGCTTCTCTCTTGAAGGCAAATATCATGGTGGGTAAACAAATTACTATCAAGAATTGATAGAAAAGCGAATAACTATGTTGTTATCCAAGGCAATGATCATGCATATAGGTGATACGTCTCCAACGTATCTATAATTTATGAATTATTCATGCCATTCTTACAATAATTCTATATGATTTTGGTATGGTTTTATTTGAACTAACCCGGACTAACGTTGTTTTCAGCAGAACTACCGTGGTGTTGTTTTTGTGTAGAAATAAAAGTTCTCGGAATGAGCTGAAAAATTACGAAGAATATTTTTGGAAAATATAAAAAATACTGGAGCGAAGATTCACCGGAGAGGAAGGCCGAGGAAGCCACAAGCTTGTTACTTCCTCGGGAACCTTCTGGACATGGGACCGACGCCAAAAATTCCTATAAAAACTAAAAAAACAGAAAGAAACCTAGATCGGGAGTTCCGCCGCTGCAAGCCTCCAGAGCCACACAAAAAACAATCGGAAGCCCGTTCTGGCACCCTGTCGGAGGGGGAAACCATCACCGGAGGCCATCTTCATCATCCCGACGCTCTCCATGACGAGGAGGGAGTAGTTCACCCTCAGGGTTGGGGCATGTACCAGTAGCTATGTGTTTGATCTCTCTCTCTCTCTCTTGTTTTCTTGAGATGGCACGATTTTGACGTACCGTGAGCTTTATTGATATAGATGAATCATATGGAGTTTTCCTCTCTCTATATTGTTGTGATGAATTGAGTTTTCCCTTTGAAGTTTTCTTATCGAATTGAGTCTTTAAGGATTTGAGAACACTTGATGTATGTCTTGCTATGGGATATCCGTGGTGACAATGGGATGTTCTATTGATCCACTTCATGTATGTTTTGGTGATCAACTTGTGGGTTTCGTGACCTTGGGAATCTATGCATAAGTGTTGGCACACATTTTTGTCTTGACTTTCTGGTAGAAACTTCGGGGCACTCTTTAAAGTTCTTTGTGTTGCATTGAACATGATGAATCTGAAATTATGTGATGCATATCATATAATCAAGCCCATGGGTACTTGTGGTGACATTGGAGTATCTAGGTGACATTAGGGTTTTGGTTGATGTGTATCTTAAGGTGTTATTTTAGTACGAACTCTAGAGCTGTTTGTGACACTTATAGGGATAGCTCATAAGATTGATCGGAAAATATAACTTTGAGGTGGTTTCATACCCTACAATAATTTCTTCATTTGTTCTCCACTATTTGTGACTTTGGAGTGAACTCTTTGTCGCACGAGAGGTATTCACATATGATTCAACTATGCCAATATTGTTGAGAGAAATTGCACTAGTGAAAGTATGAACCCTAGGCCTTGTTTTCAAGCATTGCAATACCATTTGTGATCATTTTTGTTACTTATTACCTTGCTGTTTATATATTTTCAGATTACAAAAACCTATATCTACCATCCATATTGCACTTGTATCATCATCTCTTCGCCGAACTAGTGCACCTATACAATTTACCATTGTATTGGGTGTGTTGGGGACACAAGAGACTCTTTGTTATTTGGTTGCAGGGTTGTTTGAGAGAGACCATCTTCATCCTACCCCTCCCACGGATTGATAAACCTTAGGTCATCCACTTGAGGGAAAATTGTTGTTGTCCTATGAAACTCTGCGCTTGGAGACCCAACACGAGTCTACAAGAATAAGGTTGTGTAGTAGACATCAATAGGCATCACGTCAGTGACAAGTAGACCGAAATGGTTCTGCATTTACTACTATTACTCCACACATCGACCAACTCCTGCCTGCATCTAGAGTATTAAATTCATGAAGAACGGAGTAACGCATTAAGAAAGATGACATGATGTAGAGCGATAAACTCAAGCAATATGATGAAAACCCCATCTAGCTACCCTTGATGGCAACAATACAATACGTGCCTCCCTACCCCTACTATGTGACTGGGTGAGGACACCGCAAGATTGAACCCAAAACCAAGCACTTCTCCCATTGCAAGAATTACCAATCTAGTTGGCCAAACCAAACCAATAACTCAAAGAGACTTGCAAGGATATGAAATCATGCAAATAAGAATTCAGAGGAGATTCAAATAAGATTCATGGATAATCTAAACATAAACTTGCAATTCATCGGATCTTGACAAACACACCACAAAAGAGGATTACATCAGATAGATCTCCATGAAGATCATGAAGAACATGGTATTGAAGATCAAAGACAGAGAAGAAGCCATCTAGCTATTAGCTATGGACCCGTAGGTCTATAGTGGACTACTCATGCATCATCGGAGGGACAATAGAGTTGATGTAGATGCCCTCCATGATCGAAACCACCTCCGACAGATTACCGATAAGGCTCCAAGATTGGATCTCTCAGGAATGAAGGCTTCCGGTGGCAGAAAAGTATTTGTGTGGCTCCTTTTGATGTTGGGTGAATATTTTGGTATTTATAGGCCAAGAATTAGGGTTAGGAGACCTGCCAGGAGGCGACAAGCCTGCTAAGCACGGCCAGGGCGAGCCTAGCAGGCTTGTGGAACCCTGGCTCCTCCCCTGACGTGCACTCCAAGCTGGGATGACTTGTTTCCTTCTAGAAAAATTCCTTCCACAGGTTTATTCTGTTTTGACTTCGTTTAATATTCCATATCTGCAAAACTCAAAAACAAGAAAAAAACATAAACTGGCACTTGGCTCTAGATTAATAGGTTAGTCCCAAAAATAATATAAAATAGCATATTATGCATATAAAACATCCAAAACAGATAATATAATAGCATGGCATCATCAAAAATTATAGATACGTTGGAGACGTATCAGCATCCCCAAGCTTAATTCCTGCTCGTCATCGAGTAGGTAAATGATAAAAACAGAATTTTTGATGTGAAGTGCTACCTAAATATTTATCCAAGTAATATTCTTTATTGTGGAATGAATATTAAGATCCGTAAGACTCAAAATAAAAGCTTAATATTGATATACAAACAATAACATTTCAATCATACTAGCAAAGCAATTGTATCTATTCAAAATATAATGGCAAAAGAAATTTATCCCTACAATATCATATGGTCTGGCTATGCTCCATCTTCCCCACACAAAGTATTTATATCATGCACAACCCTGATGAAAAGTCAAGCAATTGTTTTCACACCTTTATTTTCTCAAACTTTTTCAACTCTCACGCAATACATGAGCGCAAGCCATGGATATAGCACTATAGGTGGAATAGAAAATGGTGGAGGTTGTCAAGGAAAGGGAGAAGATAGTCTCACATCAACTAGGCATATCAACGGGTTATGGAGATGCCCATCAATAGATATCAATGTGAGTGATTAGGTATTGCCATGCAACAGATGCACTAGAGCTATAAGTGTATGAAAGCTCAGAAGGAAACTAAGCGGACGTGCATCATGAAGAAAAATTCCACTAGCTATATGAAAGTGACAAAATAGGAGACTCTCTATCATGAAGATCATGGTGCTATTTTGAAGCACAAGTGTGGAGAAATGTAGTAGCAATGTCCCTTCTCTCTTTTCTCTCATTTTTTTGTGGGCATCTAAGGCCTCTTTTATTCATTTTTTTTAATTCGGGCTTCGATGGCCTCTTTTATTTTTCATAAAGTCCGGAATCTCATCCCCACTTGTGAGGGAATCATATCTTCCATCATTCTTTGCTCACATGGGACATGCTCTAATAATGATAATCATCACACTTTTATTTACTTATAACTCTAAAGAAAATTACAACTTGATACCTATGACAAAATATGACTCTATATGCAATATGGAAGTGATGGTGCATGTCATAAAAAGGAAACGGTGGAAATTTCATGGCAATATATCTCGGAATGGCTATGGAAATGCCATAATAGGTAGGTATGGTGGTTGTTTTGAGGAAAGATATATGGTGGCTGTTTTGAGGAAGGTATTTGGTGGCTATTTTGAGGAAGGTGTTTGTTGCACCGACGAAAGTTGTGCGGTACTAGAAAGGCTAGCAAAAGTGGAAGGGTTGGAGTTCTTATAATCCATGGACTCAACATTACTCATAAAGAAATCACATACTTATTGCAAAAGTCTATTATTCATAAAAGCAAAGCATTAAACACATGCTCCTAGGGGGGAGGTTGGTAGGAGTTAACCATCACGTGCCCCTGACCCTCACACAAAGGTCGACAATCTATAAACAAGTCATGCTCCGACTTCCTTACATAATGGTTCACCATACATGCATGCCACGGGAATCATAAACCTTTACACAAGTATTTTTACCAAATCACAATTTACTTCCTAACATGTTTCTTAACATTACCATCTCTATATCTCAAAACTTTATGCAAGGAATCAAACTTCTCATAAATACTCAATGCACTTAATATGAAAGTTTTTATTATATCCATTTTGGATGCCTATCATATTAGGACTAAATTATAACCTATACCAATTAACATGCTGTTTTAGAAACTGCCAAAATAATATAAGTGAGGTACGAGAGTTCAAGTATTTCTATAGAAATGCAAACACCACCGTGTTCTAGAAGATATAAGTGAAGCATGTAGAGCAAAATTGCCCAACTCAAAAGATATAAGTGAAGCACATAGAGTATTCTAATAAATTCATGATTCAGTGTGTCTCTCTCAAAAGATGTGTGAAGCACGGATGATTGTGTCAAACTAACAAGCAAATACTCATATCATACAAGACGCTCCAAGCAAAACACATATCATGTGGTGAATAAAAATATAGCCTCAAGTAAATTTACCGATGGATTGAAGACGAAAGAGGGGATGCCTTCCGGGGCATCCCCAAGCTTAGGCTTTTTGGCATCATTGAATATGACTTGGAGTGACTTGGGAATCCCCAAGATTAGGCTCTTGTCACTCCTTATTCCATAGTCCATCAAATTTTTACCCAAAACTTGAAATCTTCACAAATCAAAACTCAACAGAAAACTCGTGAGATCCGTTAGTATAAGATAATAAATAACCACTTTAGGTACTGTTGTAAACTCATTATTTATTTATATTGTTGTTATACCTACTGTAATCTAACTTCTCCATGGCTCATACCACATGATACAACCCATAGATTCATCAAAATAGGCAAACAACTCATAGAAAACAGAAGCTGTCAAAAATAGAACAGTCTGTAGAAATCTGGAAACTTCGTATACTTCTGTAACTCAAACAATTTTTAAAAATTAGGAAAAGCTGGGAAATTTGTATATCCATCTTGTGTAAAAAATTCATATCAGTTATATGCTCTTAAAAAATTAAAAAAATTCGGGACTTAGCGCAAAAGTTTCTGTTTTTTAGCAAGATCAAATCAACAACTACCATAGATCACCCCAAAGGTTTTATTTGGCTCAAACACTAATAAAAACACCAAAACACAATTAATACAGAAGTAATAATGTGGGAAACACTAAGAAACATAAGCAAAAATAGAACACAAAAATAAAATCGGTTGCCTCCCAACAAGCGTTATTGTTTAACACCCCTAGCTAGGCAAAACACAATAGATCTAGGTATTGTCATCTTTGGTATTGGCAACTTTTGTGAGGACCTTATCGAATCCAGGGGGTTCTTTCATATTTCCCCCATTTGTAGGGGGGATCCATCTTGTTTCCAAAATTTCCAAACTCTTATTGCAAAGGGTAATCAAAGTATTCAAACGATTAAGGTTCCCGTTGATATGTTTTACGGGTTTGTGATATTGTTGTAACTCGATCGAGTGCTTATGTAAGTCACCCAATTTGTCTAGAACTTGAACGCCCTCTTGTGAGAAAGCAAACCCCCTTTTTCGTGGAGGAACCCCCAAAATCCCTTCTAAAACTTCATAAGCGGCATTTGTGTCAAGCTCAATAAAATTTCCTTTTGAGGTGAAATATAGAAGCTCCGTATGATGCAAAGCTAAACCAATGTAAAAATTTCTAAGCAAACCATTCGCATCCCATTTTAGATTGGAAATACGATAAGGTTCCATTAAGCTATACCAAGCATCTTTCAAATTTTTCCCTTGTTTTTGTTTGAAGTAAAGAACTTCAAAATCTGGTGACAAGGGGGACGTGGTGATACTAGACATAGTGGTCCGGCAAGAAAGAAACAACCGAAAGAAGGAGAATAGAGAAGTGAATCCTTTTGGTATTTTCTGAAAATCGTTTTAGAAGTGGGGAGAGGAAAACAAGAGGCAACAGGCAAATAAAGTAAATGCAAGAGATGAATTTGTGATGGGTACTTGGTAGGCTTGATGTGTATCCTCCCCGGCAACGGCGCCAGAAATCCTTCTTGCTACCTCTTGACCATGTCTTGCTTTTCCGTTGAAGAGGAAAGGGTGATGAAGCGAAGTAGATAAGTATTTCCCTCGGTTGTTGATAACCAAGGTATAAATCCAGTAGGAGGAACAAGCAAGTCACCAATGGTTGCACCTACACAAACAATCAAACTCTTGCACCCAACGCTATAAAGGGGTTGTCAATCCCTTCACGGTTATTTGCAAGGATTAGATCCAATAGAGATAGATGTAACGAGTGCAAAAGGTAAAAGATAAATAAATTGCAGCACGGTATAGATCTGAAAATATATGATGGAAAATAGACCCGGGGGCCATAGGTTCCACTAGAGGCTTCTCTCTTGAAGGCAAATATCATGGTGGGTAATCAAATCATTGTCAAGCAATTGATAGCAAAGAGAATAATCATGTATTTATCCAAGGCAATGATCATGAATATAGGCATCACGTCCGTGACAAGTAGACCAAAACGATTTTGCATCTACTACTATTACTCCACACATCGACCGACTCCTGCTTGCATCTAGAGCATTAAGTTCATGAAGAACATAGTAACGCATTAAGAAAGATGACATGATGTAGAGGGATAAACTCAAGCAATATGATGAAAACCCCATCTTGTTACCCTTGATGGAAACCATACAATACGTGCCTCTCTACCCCTACTATGTCACTGGGTCAGGACACAGCAAGATTGAACCCAAAACCAAGCACTTCTCCCATTGCAAGAATTACCAATCTAGTTGGCCAAACCAAACCAATAACTCAAAGAGACTTGCAAGGATATGAAATCATGCAAATAAGAATTCAGATGAGATTCAAATAAGATGCATTGATAATCTGAACATAAACTCACAATTCATCGGATCTTGACAAACACACCACAAAATAGGATTACATCGGATAGATCTCCATGAAGATCATGAAGAACATGGTATTGAAGATCAAAGAGAGAGAAGAAGCCATCTAGCTACTAGCTATGGACCCATAGGTCTATGGTGGACTACTCACGCATCATCGGAGGGGCATTGGAGTTGATGTAGATGCCCTCCGTGATCAAAACCACCTCCAGCAGATTACCGAAAAAGGCTCCAAGATTGGATCTCTCGGGAACGGAGGCTTATGGCGGCAGAAAAGTATTTGTGTGGATCCTTTTGGTGTTGGGGGAATATTTGGGTATTTATAGGCCAACAATTTGGGTTAGGAGACCTGCCAGGAGGCGACAAGCCTGCTAGGCGCGGCCAGGGGGGCCCACGCCTAGCAGGCTTGTGGCACCCCGGCTCCTCCCGTGACGTGCACTCCAAGCTTGGATAACTTGTTTCCTTCCAGAGAAATTCCTTCCGCAGATTTTATTCCGTTTGGACTCCGTTTTATATTCCATATCTGCAAAAAACAAGGAAAAACAGAAACTGGCACTTGGCTCTATATTAAAAGGTTAGTCCCAAAAATAATATAAAATAGCATATTAATGCATATAAAACATCCAAAATAGATAATATAATAGCATGCCATCATCAAAAATTATAGATACGTTGGAGACGTATCAGACAACAACTACACTGTCATCGAATCTATCATCGCGCTTTTTGAAGATATGCTTGTAGGGTGATCTGATGAGGAAGGTTACCCAGTTTCTGATGGGTCACCGCGTCACGCTGAGGTCTACATGGCAGGCAATCAACTGAACCAGACAAGTTGCGGATGCAATCTGACTCAAGAAATTATGGTAGGCCAAAACTCGCCACCCACTCTGGGCTGGTGTTGGAGGCCTGAGTACCCAAGGGGTCACGAAAAGACTCGCGGCGCTCGAAAAGATCCTTGTAGAGCCAGTCACGGCGAAGAATGCAGCGACATGTATTGTAGAGATCGAGAAGTGTTGGGAGCATCTTGCGAAGGTGTTGTAGGACATCGTGGACGAAATTACACGTCTCATCAAAGTCCAATAAACCGTCTACGATGAAAGACGGCGTCTGGAGGAGTAGCAGGTTCACCTCAACTTCTGTCAGCACGCGATCACCATTGTCTAGCAAAGGAGGCAGCAAAGCCGTTTTCAGGTCCCGGGTGCGGTGATAGAGCCTGTAATCTTTTTTATATGCCACCACCTATCCAACCAATGGCGGATATTAGTTTGGAGGTCGTCTTAGGAGCAACAAGGATCGGTGTGGTGTCAGGTCCTAGAGGCATGACTCGTCAGCAGGCACCTCAATATCAGCAACATCAAATTCAGCAGTAGGCACAACAGCCACCTATGCGTTTTCATACACCACCTAGTCACTTCTCCAACCCGGTGGACAACCTATATGCAGCTAGTCAGAACTTTTCAGTGATCCCGATTGAGGGTAACATCCCATTTGAGATCAAGGCATAGAAGGAAATTTGACTGTTGCACACCATGTTGTTACCCAAATTGGTATTGGTGGCCATGTTGGAATTGGTAATGGCTATGAAAATTCTGACATGGCATTCCAACATGGCCGGCAATACCAACTCGGGTTACAAGAACCATGTCAGGATAACAATTGAGGTTTCTAGAAGCAAGCTCTAGGGTATCGCCCAACAAATTATCAACGAAGAGTGAAGGCCCCGTGCCCTAACAAAGCAGGCCTAACCGCCCATCTACCCACTCATGGGGGGGCTGTTACATTATGAGGGACTTCAAGAAAGCAGATTTTGGTGGCAACAACAATGACAGTCCACCCGATGGTTACCCAAGTAACCCCGGTGGTAACATGGGAGCTGGAAATCAGGCACATGTCAACCATGGTGTTGGTCAAGGACATCAGACAACTAGTGCAATCATCATTAGTATTTTGGATATTCATAGAATTCATACTAACAATATTTCTATCATGCTCATCATTCAAGGAATTCTCATCAAGTATTTTCATAAATTCTTCCTCTACCAATTGAGCACAATTTTCCGAACCAATATTTTCACGAAAGACATTAAATAGACAAAGCAAAGCAGGCCAAACTAGTGAAAAACAAGAAACTAAAAGATTTGATTGCAAGATCTAAGGATATACCTTTAAGCACTCACCTCCCCGGTAATGGCGCCAGAAAAAGAGCTTGATGTTTACTACACAACTTGTTCTTGTAGACTCGTGTTGCGCCTCCAAGCGCAGAGTTTTGTAGGACAGTAGAAATATTTCCCTCAAGTGGATGACCTAAGTTTTATCAATCCGTGGGAGGTGTAGGATGAAGATGGTCTCTTCTCAAACAACGCTGCAATAAAATACAAGAAATCTCTTGTGTCCCCAACACACCCAATACAATGGCAAATTGTATAGGTGCACTAGTTCGGCGAAGAGATGGTGATACAAGTGTAGTAATGATAATAGATATTGATTTTTGTAATCTCAAAATATAAAAACAGCAAGGTATCAAGTGACAAAAGTGAGCACAAACGGTAATGCAAAGCTTGAAAACAAGGCCTACGGTCCGTACTTTCGCTAGTGCAATCTCTCAACAATGCTAATCTAATTGGATCACATAACCATCCCACAACGTGCAACGAATAATCACTCCAAAGTTCTTATCTAATGGAGAGCATAAGAAGAAATTGTTTTGTAGGGTACAAAACCACCTTAAAGTCATCCTTTCCGATCGATCTACCCAAGAGTTCATACTAAAATAACCAAGTTATCCTTTCCGATCAATCTATCTAAGAGTTCATACTAGAATAACACCATATGATACGCATCAACAAACTCTAATGTCACCTAGATACTCCAGTGTCACCACAAGTATCCATGAGTTAATTATACGATACGCATTAAACAATTTCAGATTCATAATACTCAATCCAACACAAAGAACCTCAAAGAGTGCCCCAAGATTTCTATCGGAGAAGCTAGGACAAGAACCCCTATGCGTAGATTACCCCAATGTCACCTCGAGAATCTGCAAGTTGAGTACCAAGACAGAGATCAAGTGCTCTCAAATCCATAAAAGTATTCAATCCGATAACAACAAGATCTCAAAGGGAAAACTCAATTCATCACAACAAGATAGAAAGGGGAAAACACCATGTGATCCAACTATATTAACAAAGCCCGTGATACATCAAGATCGTGCCATCTCAAGAACACGAGAGAGAGAGAGAGAGAGAGAGAGAGAGATTGAACACATGGCTACCGGTACAAACCGTCAGCCCCGAGGGTGGACTGGTCCCTCCTCATCATGGACTCCATCGGGATGATGAAGATGGCCACCGGAGATGATCTACCCCCTCTAGCAGGGTACTGTTTTCTCTCCAGATTGGTTTTTCATCAATAAAGAGGCCTTGCGGCGGTGGAACAAGGAGTCTAGGGTTATTTCTGGTGGTTTTTATATTTATAGGAATTTTTGGTGTTTGTTTCACGCGGAGATGGAGCACGAGGTGAGCTCGGTCCACCAGGGCGCGGGTAGGGGTCCTGGTGCGCTCTAGTGGAGGGTGGACACCTCGTGACTCTTTTGTCCCTCCCATGAAGCGTGGAAGGCCTCTTTTGTCCAAAAAAATCATCAAAAAGTTTTAGGCGATTCCAAGAACTTTCATTTTTTGCACAAAAAACAACACCACGGTAGTTATGCTGAAAGCAGCGTCAGTCCGAGTTACTTCTAAATAAATCATATAAAATGCATCAAAACCATATAAAAGTATTGTAAACATAGGTGAATGTGGCATGAATACTTCATAAAATATTGATATGTTGGAAATGTATCAGCATCCCCAAACTTAATTCCTACTCGTCCTCGAGTAGGTAAATGATAAAATAAATAATTTATGAAGTGTGAATGCTAGCATAGTGCATAAGTTTGATCAATGATAATTTCAACCACTTTTCCTAGCATCATAACAACAACTCTTTCTCATAAAACTCATCATTATAAAGTAGCAACAAATTCACATGTTATGGTTCAAACAATGAATTCTCTTGAAACTTAACAACCTATGTTCTTAGTCACCAAACAATTGCAATTCAACTTATTCTCAACAAAGTCTAAGTAAGAGCTCGACATACTTAATCATCATATAGTCTTTTATGATTGCTAGTATTTTTAGAACAAATGGCATCCATCGAACACATAGAAAGATAGGGGCTTAATGTTTCGCCTCCTAACATACTTATCATAAAGATAATTGTCAACAATAATAAGTCATGATCAAACATATTTGACTGGCCATACGTTCTTAGATATTTCCCCACCACATGATGCTTGCCAACTAATAGAAGTAGGTTGGAAGAACAAGTTGACTCAAAATGAAAAGTAAATAACATGAAAGTAAATAGATTGTCCCTTCGCAGAGGGAATCGGGGATTTGCATATGTGTTAGGGCTCATTGTTTAAAACGGGGATAAATATAATTTTGGGAGGTGCACCCTTCCTGTCAACATTACGACCAAGAGTTATCAATATCTTCCATGTTCAACACATTAGCGACGGTTCCCAAGCGGTAAAAGTAAAGGTTTACTCCCCCTCCACCAACAAACAACTCCACGGCTAGCCAAATCCACGGGTACCATCCATACCAACAACATTCCTAGGGGAATTTTATTTAATTATGTGCGTTTTTTTATTTCGGGACTGGGAATCCCTATTACCGCCCCTCTCGTGCAAGGACGAGTGAATAAACACTCATCATGAGAATAACCCGCTTAACATGGAATGTGTTGTCCACCCCCTATCACTCCATGAGCGGCCCAGGCACACAAAACAAATGCTCATTTGAAATTTTAGAGGTTGCACATGCAAATTTACTTAGAAAAGCAGAGTAATACCGCATACAGGCAAATATAGTGGACTCTGGCAAGAAACTTGGTTTAAGGATTTGGATTCACAAGTAGTATCTCTACTTAGTACGAAGTTTTGGCTAGCAAAAGGTCCTAAACAAGCACCACATGTTGGAGGATCCATAACAATATAACTTCTATTCAAATATACACAACCATAACTCATTACGATGTCTTCCTTGTCCAACTTCAACTAATTTTCTCAAGTTTGAAAATAATTGATGGGTATTCATAATCATAGAACATGACCAAGATAATATCTTTGTATGTGAAAGTTCTATTCCTTATACCAACCATTCATGAGTTGCTTGTATGACCAATATTGTGATTGTCAAACTTCGATAGATTTTACTTTCTAAACCATATGTGAAGCTACTACTAAGTATAAATCACATTGATAATTTCAGATTTATGATATTCAATCCATTCACAATTTACTCTTAGGATATAAGTGAAGCACAAGAGTAAACATCAAACTACTCTCAAAAGATATAAGTGAAGGTCAATGAGTAGTCAAACAATAAAGTAGCTATGTGAGGGATCTCTCTCAATAAAGATTTTCGGATCTGGTTATTTTATTAGACAACAAGCAAAATAAAAATAGCACTCCAAGAATAGCACATATTATGTGGACAAATAAAAATTTAGTCTCAACATAGGCTAACCAAAAATTTAGGATCAACATAGGCTCAACGTACCTCTTGAAATATTTACTTGGGTTGCCTTGGGCATCCCCAAGCTCGAGCTTTTGTATCTCGTTCAATCCTCTCATATCCCAATTTCACCTAAGTCAAAAAACTTCATCCACAAAAAACTTGAAAAGGACTCATGAGATAGGTTAGTACACATTAAAAAATCAACACTTCATGTACTACCAAGACAAGTTGAATAATAATTTCAAACATCATCTACTGTTTACTATCATTTCCACAATTGATATCTACCACTATAGGCTATGGAAACTATATGAAAAGTAGATAACAAAACTATGACAACAATCTATCCAAACAGAACAGTATGTAGCAATCTATTAAAACACTGTACTTATGTAACTCAAATAATTATGAATATTTAAGAATTGATTAAGAATTTATATGAAAACACTATGTAAAAATTTCAGAAACTTTCTACATTCCGGTAAAATATGAAAATTCAAACACTACAGAAAAAGTTTTTGTTATTATACAGCACACATCAAAACTTGCAATGGAAGCATCTTAACGCAATTCTTGCCATTTTTTATTGAAAAACAAGATTATAAATAACATCTAATAGAGTACAAAAAATTATAATGACACTCCAAGCAAAACACATATTATGTGATGAATAAAAATATAGCTCCAAGTAAGATATACCGATAATGTTGGAGACGAAAGAGGGGATGCCTTCTAGGGCATCCCCAAGCTTAGACGCTTGAGTCTTCCTTGGATATTACCTTGGGGGTGCCTTGGGCATACCCAAGCTTAGGTCCTTGCTGCTCCTTATTCACCTCATATCGGTATCTCACCCAAAACTTGAAAACTTCAATCACACAAAACTTAACGGATCTTCGTGAGATGGGTTAGTGTAGTAAAGATAGATCATTCACTTAGGTACTATCAAGACGAGGTTCATAATTTTTCTCACATAATACCTATTGTATTCCATCATTCCCACAATTTATAGAACCAATACAACCTATGGAAACACTTGAAACAAGCAAACTATGCATGCAAAACAGAATTTGTCAAAAACAGAACAGTTTATAAAGATCTGAATGATCACCATACTTCTCTGACTCTAAAAATTCTGAAAGATTAGGACAATGCATAGAATTTGCATAGAAACTAAAATCAGTTAACTCATATACTAGACGCAAAACTTTTTGTTTTTGCACAGAATCAAACAAGCAAGTATCCACACTATCCCAAAGGCTTTACTTGGCACTTTGTTGAAATAAAAGACATAAAACATCATTACTGAAGTATCTTAATCATGTGAACACACAAAAATGGAAAGTAAAAGTGTTTGGTTGTCTCCCAACAAGCGCTTTTCTTTAATGCCTTTTAGCTAGGCTTGATGATTTCAATGATGCTCGTATAGGAATAAAAGTTGAAAATGCAAGAGAGCATCATGAATCACATGATAAGCACATTTAAGTATAACCCACTTCCTGTGCATAGGGATTTTGTGAGCAAACAATTCATGGGAACAAGAATCAACTAGCATAGGAAGGAAAACGAGCATATCTTCAAAATTTTGAACACATAGAGAGGAAACTTGATATTATTGTAATTCCTACAAGCATAAGTTCCTCCCTCATAATAGTTTTTAGTAGCATCATTAGGGAATTGAAGAATATAACTATAATATGCAGCATTCTTTTCATGATTCACAAGCATAGAATTTTTATTACTACCCACATAAGCAAATTTCTTGTCATAATAATGGGAGCATCAAATGAGACTTGAATACTATAAATTGTTTCCTCAGTAAAAGAGTAATGTTCAGTAAAAGGATATTCAAAATTATGACAATAATCATCACTACTTTTTATAACATAAGTATCATCACAATAATCATCATAAGTAGCAACTTGTTCTCATCATAGTCAAGTGAAACCTCTTCCAAAATAGTGGAATCGTTACTAAATAAAGTCATGACCTCTCCAAATCCAATTTTATCATTATGATAAAATTCAACACCCTCCAAAATAGTGGGATAATAATTATGTAAAGTTGACACTATTCCATACCCACTTCCATAAATATCGCAATCATCATAAATAGGAGGCATGCAATCATCATAACAAATTTCATCATTCAAAGTAGGGGAACTAAAAAGATCATATTTATTAAGCATAGCATCCCAAGCTTGGGACAAACAGTAATTGCAGCAAATAAATTCTCAAACATGTCATTCTCATCAAACATAGCATCCCCAAGCTTGTGGCTTGACATATCATAAGCATAATGACTCTCATCATTAATAGTATGAATAGCACCAATAGTATAACAATTATTATCATTATAATTTACCAAGTTGGTGCCAAAAATAATTTCAAGATTATAAGAAGTATCATTATCTTCCCAATCATAGTCATCAAAATAAGCAATAGGCATAACAAAATCATCATCAAGTGTATCATCTTCCACAATTATTTTTGATTCATCCTCGTGAGGCACAAAAATAATAGGAGCAACATCACTTGGGAGAGATACCCTTGTACCTCTACTCTTTCTTCTTCTCTTCTTCTTCACCAATCATGTGTGGGTTTAATTAATCTTTTTGAACTTTTTAGTGATGAGATTTGTTGAATAGGGAGATCCTCCTCATCACCTATTACATCATGAGAGACAATAGGAGGAAAAGTGAAAATATTTACCCTTTCATTAGTATTTATTTTATATTCTATTGGTTTTCCCATCTTTCTATAGTTGGCAATATAAGCATTCTCAGTGCAATTTACCATGCAAAACATATAGATATTATTTAGTTTAGTTTCAATGTCGTCCTCGAGAATGAATACTTCAAACCAACTATTTTTATGTGTCCATTCTTCACTCCCCAAAAATAGAGAAATCTCATTATAAAGTTCAAGGGTGATCATGTCATTACAATATTTGGCCATGATTTGATCATGAAAAAGTTTGCATTGGAAATTAAGATGACTAACTTTATTGCAAAGTTCACAACTAATAGGACAAAGAAAGCATAATTTTGTAGAAAATTCATCTATCACTTTGAGAAAAAAAATTGGTTCTTTCATGCTTATGCTTCTTACAAAATCTATCCTCCATATAAGGCATGTCTTCACAAACTTTATGCACTCCACAAAAATTGACATGCTTATAAGAAACATTTTTATGATGACTAGTGCAATCATCATTAGTATTTTGGATATTAATAGAATTCATACTAACAATATTTCTCTCAGACTCGTCATTCAAGGAATTCTCATCCAGTACTTTCATAAATTCTTCCTCTACCCATTGAGCGCAATTTTGTGAACCATCATTTTCACGAAATACATTAAAGAGATGAAGCAATTGATGCAACCTAAACTCCATTTTTTTTTTTATAAAACCGAACTAGTGAAAAACAAGAAACTTAAAGATTTGATTGCAAGATCTAAAGATATACCTTCAAGCACTCACCTCCCCGGCAACGGTGCAATAAAAGAGCTTGATGTCTACTACTACAACTTGTTCTTGTAGACTCGTGTTGGGCCTCCAAGCGCAGAGTTTTGTAGGACAGTAGCAATTATCCCTCAAGTGGATGACCTAAGTTTTATCAATCCGTGGGAGTTTTAGGATGAAGATGGTTTCTCTCAAACAACCCTGCAATCAAATACAAGAACCCAACACACCCAATACAATGGAAAATTGTATAGGTGCACTAGTTCGGCGAAGAGATGGTGATACAAGTGTAGTAACGATAGTAGATATTGGTTTTTTGTAATCTGAAAATATAAAAACAGCAAGGTAGAAAGTGACAAAAGTGAGCACAAACGGTATTGCAATGCTTGAAAACAAGGCCTACGGTCTATACTTTCGCTAGTGCAATTGTTGGGGAACGTTGCATGGGAAACAAAAAATTCCTACGCTTCACCAAGATCAATCTAGGAGATGAGCCTCTATGAGAGGAGAGATTGGATCTAAGCACCCTTGGAGATCGCTAAGCGGAAGCGTCAAAGAACGCGGTTGATGTAGTGGTACGTCTCCGCAATCCAAATCGCAAGCCGTCCCACAAACTCCCGATCAAGTGCCGAACGGACGGCACCTCCGCGTTCAGCACACGTGCAGCTCGATGAAGATCTCCACCTTGTTGATCCAGCAAGAGGGAGCGGAGAGGTAGATGGGTTCACCGGCAGCACAACGGCGTGGCGGCGGTGGTGGTGGAGCTGATCCGGCACAGCTTCGCTAAGCAACGCCGAACCAATCTACTAGAGGAGAAGCAATCGGGGAGGAAGGAAGGGCTGCGCCGTGACTTAGGGTGCGGCTGCCCTCCTCCCTCTCTCATATATATAGGGGGAAGGGGTTAAGGGGTTGCACCCTAGGGTTCCCACCCCTAGGGGCGGTGGCCAAGAGGAGGGGGCAACGGCCAAGGGGTGGCTTGGCCCCCAAGGCAGGGTGCCGCCCCCCTTAGGGTTTCCTCCCTCCACCCTTCGACCACATGGGCCCTTGTGGGAGGGGAGGACAGCCCACCATGGGATGGTGGGCCTTATCTCACAGCCCATGTGGCCCTTTGGGGCTGGTGGACCCCTGGGACCCTCCCGGCACCCCTGGTACGTTACCGGTGACGCCCGAACTTTTCACGGTAACCAACACGGAACTTCCTATATATGAATCTTTTCCTCCGGACCATTCCAGAGCTCCTCGTCACGTCCAGGATCTCATCCGAGACTCCGAAAAACCTTCGGTCACTAACACACATAACTCACCTATACCAAAACATCACCGAACCTTAAGTGTGCAGACCCTATGGGTTCGAGAACCATGTAGACATGACCGAGACACCTCTACGGCCAATAACCAATAGCGGGACCTAGATGCCCATATTGGTTCCTACATGTTCTACGAAGATCTTTATCGGTCGAACCTCTATGTCAAGGATTCAGACAATCCCGTATGTTGTTCCCTTTGTTCTTCGGCATGTTACTTGCTCGAGATTCGATCGTTGGTATCTCTATACCTAGTTCAACCTTGTTAACGGCAAGTCTCTTTACTCGTTCCGTAATACAAGATCCCGCGACTAACACTTAGTCACATTGCTTGCAAGGCTTGTTGTGATGTTGTATTACCGAGTGGGCCCTGAGATACCTCTCTGTCAGACGGAGTAACAAATCCCAGTGTTGATCCATGCCAACCCAGCAGACACCCTCGGAGATACCTACAGAGTACCTTTATAGTCACCCAGTTACGTTGCGACATTTGATACACACAAGGCACTCCTCCGGAGTCAGTGAGTTGCATGATCTCATGGTCATAGGAACATATACTTGACATGTAGAAAAACTGTAGCAATAAACTGACACGATCATATGCTACGTTTATGGTTTGGGTCTTGTCCATCACATCATTCTCCTAATGATGTGATCCCGATATCAAATGACATTTGATGTCCATGTCTAGGAAACCTTAACCATCTTTGATCAACGAGCTAGCCTGCTAGAGGCATACTAGGGACACATTGTTTGTCTATATGCCCATGCATGTATTTAGTTTCCAATCAACACAATTATAGCATGGACAATAAACGATTATCATGAACAAGGAAATATAATAATAAACACTTTATTTATTGCCTCTAGGGCATATTTCCAATAGCAATCTCTCAACAATGCTAATATAATTGGATCACATAACCATCCCTCAACGTGCAACAAATAATCTCTCCAAAGTTCTTATCTAGCGGAGAGCATAAGAAGAAATTGTTTGTAAGGTACGAAACCACCTTAAAGTTATCATTTCCGATCGATCTATCCAAGAGTTCGTATTAAAATAACCAAGTTATCCTTTTCGATCAATCAATCTAAGAGTTCATACTAGAATAATACCATATCATATGCATCAACCAACTCTAATGCCACCTAGATACGCCAATGTAACCACAAGTATCCATGAGTTAATTATACGATACACATCAAACAATTTCAGATTCATAAAACTCAATCCAACACAAAGAACCTCAAAGAGTGCCCCAAGATTTCTACCAGAGAAGCGAGGACAAGAACGTGTATCAACCCCTATGCATATATTACACCAATGTCACATCGGGAATCCGCAAGTTGAGTACCAAGACATAGACCAAGTGATCACAAATCCATAAAAGTATTCAATCTGATAACAACAAAATCTCAAAGGGAAAACTCAATTCATCACAACAAGATAGAGAGGGGAAAACACCATGTGATCCAACTATGTTAACAAAGCACGTGATACATCAAGATCGTGCCATCTCAAGAACACGAGAGAGAGAGAGAGAGAGAGACTAAACACATAGCTACTGGTACAAACCGTCGGCCCTGAGGGTGTACTACTCCCTCCTCATCATGGACTCCGTCAGGAAGATGAAGATGGCCACCGGATATGATCTACCCCCTCCGGCAGGGTACTGTTTTCTCTCCATATTGGTTTTTCATCAATATAGAGGCCTCACGGAGGCCAAACGAGGAGTCTAGGGTTATTTCGGATGGTTTCTATATTTATATGAATTTTTGGTGTTGGTTTCACGTGGAGATGGACCACGAGGTGGGCACGCTGCACTAGGGCGCGGGTAGGGGGTTTGGCGTGCCCTGGTGGAGGGTGGCCACCTCGTGACTCTTATGGCCCTCCCATGAAGCGTCAAAGGCCTCTTTTGTTCCAAAAACAATCGTCCAAAAGTTCCGGGCGATTCTGAGAACTTTCATTTTCTACACAAAAAACAACATCATGGTAGTTCTCCTTAAAACAGCGTCACTCCGGGTTAGTTCTAAGTAAATCATATAAAGTGCATAACACCATATAAAATTATTGTAAACATAGGTAAATATGGCATGAATACTTCATAAATTATCGATATGTTCGAGACGTATCAACAAGCAGCGAGCAAAACTTTATATAAATGTTTGAAAATGAGGCCTAGTGTTCATACTTTCACTAGTGCAATCTCTCAACAATGCTGACATAATAGAATCATATGATCATCCCTTAACATGCGACAAAGAATCACTCCAAAGTTCATATGTAGCAGAGAACATAAGATGAAATTGTTGTAGGTAGTAGAACCACATCAAAGTTATCCTTTCGGATCAATCTATTGAGATATTCCTATAAGTGTCACAAGCAGACCTAGAGTTCATATAAAAATAACACCTATGATACATATCAATCAACCCTAATGTCACCTAGATACTCTAATGTCACCACAAGTATTCGTGGTCTAATTGTCCGACATGCATCAAACAATTACAGATTCCTCATATTCAATCCATAACAAAGAACTTCAAAGAGTACCCCAAGATTTCTATCGGAGAAGGTAGGATGAAAATGTGCAATCAACCCAAGTGCATAGATTCCCCCAAGTTCACTAGAATCCGCAAGTTGGTGCCATAACATATATCAAGTGAATCAATAAAATACCCCATTGTCACCACGGGTATCCACACTCAAGACATACATCAACTGATCTCAAACCCAAATTATTCAAATCCAACATAATGAGATCTCAAAGGGAAAGATTCAATTCATCACAACAATGTAGCAATGAAATAACACCCTATGATCCAACCATATTAACAAAGCCCATGATACATCAAGGTCGTGACATCTCATGAACACGAGAGAGAGAGAGAGAGATCATAGCTACTAGTACATATCCTCAGCCCCAAAGGGTGAACTACTCTGTCCTTGTTATGCAGACCGTTGGGATGATGAAGATGGCCTTCGGTGATGATTGCCCCCTTCGGCAGGGTGCCGGAACAGGGCTCTGGATGAGTTCTCTTCGGTATAGAGGCTTGCGGCGACGGAGCGGAAGTTTTAGATTTATTTTTGAGGGTTTCTGTATATTTAGGATTGTCAGCATTGGAATCACGTCAAACGGAGCCACGAGGTGGTATCAAGCTATCAGGGAGCGTGCAGGGGGTGAGAGTGCCCTGATGGATTGGCGGCACCTGGTGGCCCCCCTCCGGTGGTTCTTTGCTTTGATATTCCTCATATGTTCCAGAAAAATTATCAAAAAATCAAGCAATTCCGAGAACTTTCATTTTCTGCACAAAAAGCAACACCACGGTAATTTTGGTGAAAATAGTGTCAGTCCATTTTAGTTATAATTAAATCATATAAATTGCATCCAAACCATATAAAGTATTGTAAACATAGGTGAATATGGCATGAATACTTCATAAATTATCGATATGTTGGAGACGTATCAGCAATAGTGTGCAGTCGAGGCCACTAAGTTCCGGTGACCAGCGCGTCCATTGCAGTCTCCCCCCATTTCACCGCTCGCGTCAATCAAGATTCCAGCAACCTATAAATGCTACCCGCCAAGATGTCATCTCGCCTGCATTTTGTCCTTGCTCCCCCCATGATACGTCTCCATCATATCTACATTTCCAAACTCTTTTGCCCTTGTTTTGGACTCTAATTTGCATGATTTGAATGGAACTAACCCGGACTCACGTTGTTTTCAGAAGAATTGCCTTGGTGTTATTTTTGTGCAGAAATAGAAGTTCTCAGATTGGCCTAAAAATTTACGAAGAATATTTCTGGAATTAATTAAAAATACTGGCAAAAGAATCAACCAGAGGGGGTGCACCCATTGGCCACAAGCCAGGGGCGCACCCAGGTGGCTTGTGGGCCCCCTACAACTCCTCCGACCTCAACTCCAACTCCATATAACCCTATTCGGGGAGGAAAAAATCAAAGAGAATAGTTCATCACGTTTCACAATACTTCCATACTACTTTGCTACTAAATACTTTGTTGCAGATATTAAGTCTTTCAGGTGTGGTTGAATTGACAATTCAGCTACTAATACTCGAGAATATTCTTTGGCTCCCCTTGTGTCGAATCAATAAATTTGGGTTGAATACTCTACCCTCGAAAACTATTGCGATCCCCTATACTTGTGGGTTATCAAGACCTTTTTCTAGAGCCGTTGCCGAGGAGAATAGCTCTATTCTCTGAGTCACTTGGGATTTATATATGTTGATCACTATGAAGAATCTGAAAGACCCAAAAACTAAGATCTATCCCTCTACTACGAGGGGAGGTAAGGAACTGCCATCTAGCTCAGCACTTGATTCACCTACTGTTATGAGTAAATCTGCGACACCGCCACTTGCTATTGATTCTGATATGTC
Source organism: Hordeum marinum (assembly GCA_022496015.1). Lineage (NCBI taxonomy): Eukaryota > Viridiplantae > Streptophyta > Magnoliopsida > Poales > Poaceae > Hordeum > Hordeum marinum. Next base: position 225,148,821 of record CM039678.1, on the reverse strand, counting down.
GCAAGTATTTGATGATGCCACTTATGCTATGCATGATGCTTATGATGATACTTTGCTTGATAATACTATTCCACTCGGTGAATTTCTTGATGAACAAATTGCTAGAGTCAATGCTGAAACTGATGAAATTATTGAAACTGAACACTATGAGACACCTGTTAGACCTAGCTCTCCCAGATATGAATTGCCTAATATACCTAAGGGTTATGGTATGGAGGGAGAGGTAGCTAGGGACTTTCTTGATTGTAAGGATAGAGATGATCTTCCGAAATAGCTATGCAAGTGGAAGGAAAAATCTTTGAATGCTATAATGCAATATGATCCTTAGTTTGCTACTTCACCTATCTTTGTTACTGATAAGGATTATGAATTCTCTGTCGATCCTGAGCTAATTACTTTGGTTGAATCTGATCCTTTCCATGGTTATGAATCTGGAACTGTTGTGGCACATCTTACTAAATTGAATGATATAGCCACCCTATTTACTGAGGAAAAAAATTGTTATTACTATATTCTTAAGTTGTTTCCTTTCTCATTAAAGGGTGATGCTAAGATATGGTTTAATTCTGTTGCTCCTGGTTGTGTGCTTAGTCCCCAGGATATGATATATTACTTCTCTAAAAAATATTTTCCTGCCCATAAGAAACAAGCTGCCTTGCAGGAAATATTTAACTTTGTGCAAATTAAAGAAGAGAGTCTCCCACAAGCTTAGGGGAGGCTTCTCCAATTACTTAATGCTTTGCCTGATCATCCTCTCAAGAAAAATTAAATACTTGATATCCTTTATAATGGACTAACCGATGCTTCTAGGGACCACCTAGATAGTTGTGCTGGTTGTGTTTCCAGGGAACGAACTGTTGAACAAGCTGAACTACTATTGAATAATATGTTGAGCAATGATAATGATTGGACTTTCCCGAACCACCTCCAAATCCCACTCCGAAGAAAAGAGGTATTCTATTTCGTAGTCCTGAAGATATGCAAGAGGCAAAGAAATCTATGAAAGAAAAAGGTATTAAAGCTGAAGATATTAAGAATCTACCACCTATTGAAGAAATACATGGTCTTGATAACCTAATACAGGTAGTAGAGGTAAATTCTCTCCGTAGATTTTATGAAGGTGATATTCCTTATAATAAGTCTGCTAGCCAATTATTGGATGAGTTTGATAACTTTATTGTTAAGCAAGAAAATTTCAATGCTTATGTTAGTAGACAATTGAAACAAAATGCTTACATGCCTGATCGCTTAGGTGATTATATGAGTAGAACTATTAATGATCTTAAGCTTATCAGTAAACATGTTTCCATGGTAACTACTCAAGTAGAACAAGTACTCAAGGCACAAAATGATCTGCTTAATGAGATGAATGGTAAGAACAATGACCATTCTATTACAGTTGTGACTAGAGGTGGTAAAATGACTCAGGAACCTTTGTATCCCGAGGTCCATACTAAGAGAATTGAGCAAGATTCTTTGAGAATTAATACTAATGCACCCAGTCGTCCGAGTAATAAAAGGAAAAAAGAATGATGATAGGACTTTGGATGCTGCTAGTGAACATGTTATAGATACACCTGAAAACCCAAATGATATTTCTATTTCTAATGCTGAGACACAATCTGGTAATGAACATGAGCCTAGTGATAATATTAATGATTATGTTCATGTTGATGCTCAACCTAGTAATGATAATGATGTGGAGATTGAACCTGTTATTGATCTTGATAACCCACAACCTAAGAATAAAAGATATGACAAAAGAGACTTTGTTGCTAGGAAGCATGGTAAAGAAAGAGAACCATGGGTTCAGAAACCCATGCCCTTTCCTACTAAACCATCCAATAAAAAAGGATGATGAGGACTTTGAGTGTTTTGTTGACATGCTTAGACTTGTCTATTTGCGTATGCGCTTGACTGATATTCTGAAAATGTCTCCTTATACTAAGTATATGAAAGATATTGTGACACATAAAAGAAAGATATCGGAAGCTGAGATTTCCACCATGCTTGCTAATTATACCTTTAAGGGTGGAATACCAAAGAAACTAGGAGCTCCTGGAGTACCTACTATACCATGCTCTATTAAAAGAAATTAGGTTACAACTGCTTTATGTGACCTTGGAGATGGTGTTAGTGTCATGCCTTTCTCTTTGTATCATAGACTTGATTTGAATAAGTTGACACCTACTGAAATCTCTGTGCAAATGGCTGATAAATCAACTGCTTTACCCATCGGTATTTGTGAGGATGTGCCTGTCGTAGTAGCAAATGTTACTATCCTAACAGACTTTGTTATTCTTGACATTCCCAAGGATGACAGTATGTAGATCATCCTTGGTAGACCTTTTTTGAATACTGCAGGGGCTATTATTGATTGCATCAAGGGCAATGTCACTTTTCATGTTAATGGTAATGAGCATACGGTACACTTTCCGAAAAACAACCTCAAGTTCATAGTACCAACTCCATTGGAAAAATTTCAACGATTATTATTACAGATTTTGAATTCTCTCTCCCCACTGACAAACAAAAATATGATATACTTATTGTCGGGGACATGCATATCCCCGTTGAGGTAACCTAGTGTTATTCAAAAATTCTCCGGTTCCGTGTCATTCCAAAAAAGTTTGTCAATAAGAATTGATCAACCTTATTGATAGATTCTTTTTGATGAGCATGAGATGCATTAATTTAGGACGCACAATCTTCTGTACCCAACTTGTACTTTCTGTTATTTAGATTAAACAAAGTAAAAAAATGCTATTATTTTTCTGTTTTCTGATTTAGTCGTGCAATAAAAAATGACCTGGAAATAAAAGTTCTCCAAATGCCCTGAAAATGTAGTATGATTTTTCTGGAATATTTAAGAATTTATGGCACTGATAACATATCAGGGGGCTGCACCAGTGGACCACAAGCCCATAGGGCGTGCCCACCCCCCACCCCTCCCCCCACCCCGGGCACGCCCCTGGCTTGTGGGTCCCATGTAGGCCCCCTCACTTATTCCAGCACCCATCCACTTCGTCTTCCTCTAGAAAAAATCCCACCATTGCCTAGCCCGTGTTCTAGCTCATTTTGCTGCCATTTTCGATCTCCTTGTGCAAAGCTCCATTTGCAAAACTGTTTTGGGCAACTGGTCTTTGGTATGTGACTCCTCCAATGGTCCAATTAGTTTTCGTTTTAGTGCTTTATATACTGCAAATTTTTGCTGCTGTGGTGACCTTCTTCTTGAGCATGCATGTCAAATTTGTATGGTCCCAAGTAGTTTTGATGCATGATATAGCCTCTAGGCACTTGTGGGAGTAGCTGCTATAAGTTTTGTTGAGTTTTGTTCACCTTTATTTTTGAGTCACTAAAAATTTCAAAAAAAATTCAGAGCAAGAAATGATGAGGAGATTGTTAAGAGGCTCTTCAAGCTGGGGCTCTAAAGTGTTGGAAATATGCCCTAGAGGCAATAATAAAATGGTTATTATTGTATTTCCTTGTTCATGATAATTGTCTATTGTTCATGCTATAATTGTGTTAATTGGAAATCGTAATACATGTGTGAATGCATAGACCACAACATGTCCCTAGTGAGCCTCTAGTTGACTAGCTCGTTGATCAATAGATGGTCACGGTTTCATGACCATGGACATTGGATGTCATTGATAACGGGATCACATCATTAGGAGAATGATGTGATGGACAAGACCCAATCCTAAGCATAGCACTAGATCGTGTAGTTCGTTCGCTAAAGCTTTTCAATGTCAAGTATCATTTTCTTAGACCATGAGATTGTGCAACTCCCGGATACCGTAGGAATGCTTTGGGTGTGCCAAACGTCACAACGTAACTGGGTGGCTATAAAGGTGCACTATGGGTATCTCCGAAAGTGTCTGTTGGGTTGGCATGAATCGAGACTGGGATTTGTCACTCTGTGTGACGGAGAGGTATCTCTGGGCCCACTCGGTAAGACATCATCATAATGAGCTCAATGTGACTAAGGAGTTAGTCACGGGATGATGTATTACAGAACGAGTAAAGAGACTTGCAGGTAACGAGATTGAACAAGGTATAGAGATACCGACGATCGAATCTCGGGCAAGTATCATACCGATAGACAAAGGGAATTGTATACGGGATTGATTGAATCCCCGACATCGTGGTTCATCCGATGAGATCATCGTGGAGCATGTGGGAGCCAACATGGGTATCCAGATCCCGTTGTTGGTTATTGGCCGGAGAAGTGTCTCGATCATGTCCACGTGTCTCCCGAACCCGTAGGGTCTACACACTTAAGGTTCGATGACGCTAGGGTTATAGGGAAATGGTATACGTGATTACCGAAAGTTGTTCGGAGTCACGGATGAGATCCTGGACATCACGAGGAGCTCCGGAATGGTCCGGAGGTAAAGATTGATATATAGGAAGTCCAGTTTTGGTCACCGGAAAGTTTTCGGGCTCATCGGTAGTGTACCGGGAGTGCCGGGAGGGTGCCGGAGGACCCCCGGGAGGGGTGTGACGACCAAAGGATTTCGTGGGCCCTTAGAGGAAGTGTGTCAGCCCTTTTTGGGCTGGCCAAGACCTTCTAGAAAGGCCCATGTGGCTGGAGATAAGAGATAGGGCTGAAAAGGATTCAAAAGGAAGAGATCCACCTCCCTTGTGGGAGGTGGACTCCTCCCTAGGGTCGGCCGAACCTCTCCTCTTTGGAGGAGGGTCCAAGGCAGCCCTCCCTCTCCCTCCTCCTATATATATGCAAGGGTTTGGGCTGTTTTGAGACACGACTTCTTTCTCTCTCGGTGCAGCCCTACCCTTCCTCTTCCTCGTTCTCCGTAGCGCTTGGCGAAGCCCTGCCGGAGTTCACGTAGCTCCACCGTCACCATGTCGTCGTGCTGCCGGAGCTCTCCCTCAACCTCTCCCTCCTCATTGCTGGATCAAGGTGTGGGAGATGTCACCGGGCTGTACGTGTGTTGAACGCGGAGGCGCCGTTGTTCGGCGCTGAGATCGAAATCCACCGCGATCTGAATCGCTGCGAGTACGACTCCACCAACCGCGTTCTTGTAACGCTTCCGCTTAGCGATCTTCAAAGGTATGAAGATGCAATCTCTCCCCTCTCGTTGCTGGTTTCTCCATGGATAGATCTTGGTGATCGTAGGATAATTTTTGATTTACTACTACGTATCCCAACAGTGGCATCATGAGCTAGGTCTATGCGTAGAATCTATGCACGAGTAGAACACAAAGCAGTTGTGGGCATCGATTTTGTTAATTTGCTTACCACTACTAGTCTTATCTTGATTCGGCGGTATTGTGGGATGAAGCAGCCCGGAATGACTTTACACGTACGCTTACGTGAGACTGGTTCCACCGCCTGACATGCACTTGTTGCTAAGGTGGCTAGCGGGTGTCTGTCTCTCCCACCTTAGTCGGATTGGATTCGATGAAAAGGGTCCTTATGAAGGGTAAATAGCAATTGGCATATCACGTTGTGGTTTTGGCGTAGGTAAGAAACGTTCTTGCTAGTAACCTATAGCAGCCACATAAAAACTTGCAACTACAAATTAGAGGACGTCTAACTTGTTTTTGCAGCATATGCCTTGTGATGTGATATGGCCAAAGGATGTGATGTGATGCATTGTGATGTATGAGATTGATCATGTTCTTGTAATAGGATTCACGACTTGCATGTCGATGAGTATGACAACCGGCAGGAGCCATAGGAGTTGTCTTATTTTATTGTATGACCTGCGTGTCAATCATAAACGCCATGTAATTACTTTACTTTATTGCTAAACGTTAGCCATAGTGGTAGAAGTAATAGTTGGCGAGACAACTTAATGAAGACACAATGATGGAGATCATGATGATGGAGATCATGGTGTCGTGCCGGTGACAGTGATGATCATGGTGCCCCGAAGATGGAGATCAAAGGAGCAAGATGATAATGGCCATATCATGTCACTATATTGATTGCATGTGATGTTTATCAGGTTTACATCTTATTTTCCTAGAACGACGGTAGTAAATAAGATGATCTCTCACTAAAATTTCAAGAAAAGTGTTCACCCTAACTGTGCACCGTTGCTAAGGATCGTTGTTCTGAAGCACCACGTGATGATCGGGTGTGATAGGTTCTAACGTTCGCATACAACGGGTGTAAGCCAGATTTACACACGCAAAACACTTAGGTTGACTTGACGAGCCTAGCATGTACAGACATGGCCTCAGAACACGGAAGACCGAAAGGTCGAACATGAGTCGTATGGAAGATACGATCAACATGGAGATGTTCACCATGGATGACTAGTCCGTCTCACGTGATGATCGGACACGGGCTAGTTGACATGGATCATGTGTCACTTGGATGACTAGAGAGATGTCTATCTAAGTGGGAGTTCATTAAATAATTTGATTATGTGAACTTAATTATCATGAACTTAGTCTAAAATTATCTTTACAATCTATATTGTAGATCCAATGGCCAACGCGAATGTCACCCTCAATTTCAACGTGTTCCCAGAGAAAACCAAGCTGAAAGATGATGGAAGCAACTATGCGGACTGGGTCCGTGGCTTGAGGATCATCCTCATAGCTTCCAAGAAATTGTATGTCCTTGATGCACCACTAGGTAACCCACCCCTTCTCCCAGCAGAGCAAGACGTTGCGAACGCTTGGCATTCTTGCTGCGATGATTACTCCATTGTTCAGTGTGGCATGCTTTACAGTTTAGAACCAGGGCTCCAAAAGCGTTTTGAGCAACACGGAGCATATGAGATGTTCCAAGAGCTGAAACTGGTTTTCCAAGCTCATGCCCAGGTCGAGAGATATGACGTCTCCGACAAGTTCTTCAGCTGTAAGATGGAGGAGAATAGTTCTGTCAGTGAGCACATCCTCAAGATGTCTGGGCTACACAACCGCTTGACTCAGCTGGGAGTTTATCTCCCGGATGACTCGGTCATTGACAGAATCCTCCAGTCGCTTCCACCTAGCTACAAGAGCTTTGTGATGAACTACAACATGCAAGGGATGGAGAAGTCCACTCCTGAGTTGTACTCGATGCTGAAATCAGCAGAGGTCGAGATCAGAAAGGATTATCAAGTGTTGATGGTAAATAAGACCACTAGTTTCAAGAAAGGCAAGGGTAAGAAGAACTTCAAGAAGGATAGCAAAGTTGTTACCGCGCCCGGTAAGCAAGTTGCCGGGAAGAAGAAGAACAAGCATGGACCCAAGCCTGAGACTGAGTGCTTTTACTGCAAGGGTACCGGTCACTGGAAGCGGAACTACCCAAAGTACTTAGCGGATAAGAAGAACGGCAACATTAAAGGTATTTGTGATATACTTGTTATTGATGTGTACCTAACCATCGCTCGTAGTAGCTCCTGGGTATTTGATACCGGTGCAGTTGCTCACATTTGTAACTCCAAGCAGGAGTTGCGGAATAAGCGGAGGCTGGAAAAGGACGAGGTGACGATGCGCGTCGGGAATGGTTCCAAGGTCGATGTGATCGCCGTCGGCACGCTACCTCTACATCTACCTTCGGGATTAGTGTTAAACCTTAATAATTGTTATTTAGTACCAGCTTTGAGCATGAACATTGTATCTGGATCTCGCTTGATGCGAGATGGCTACTCATTTAAATCTGAGAATAACGGTTGTTCTATTTATATGAGAGAAATGTTTTATGGTCATGCCCCGCTGGTCAATGGTTTATTTTTGATGAATCTCGAACGTGATGTTACACATGTCCATAGTGTGAGTACCAAAAAGTGTAAGGTTGATAACGATAGTCCCACTTACATGTGGCACTGCCGCCTTGGTCATATTGGTGTCAAACGCATGAAGAAGCTCCGTACTGATGGACTTTTGGATTCTCTTGATTTCGAATCATTTGAGATGTGCGAACCATGCCTCATGGGCAAGATGACCAAGACTCCATTCTCCGGAACAATGGAGCGAGCAAATGACTTATTGGAAATAATACATACCGATGTATGCGGTCCAATGAGTGTCGAGGCTCGTGGTGGCTACCGTTATGTTCTCACCCTCACTGATAACTTGAGTAGATATGGGTATGTCTACTTAATGAAACATAAGTCTGAAACTTTTGAAAGGTTCAAGGAATTTCAGAGTGAGGTAGAGAATCAACGTGACAGGAAAATAAAGTGCCTATGATCTGATCGTGGCGGAGAATATTTAAGTCACGAGTTTGGCATGCACCTAAGGAAATGTGGAATTGTTTCACAACTCACGCCGCCTAGCACACCTTAGCGAAATGGTGTGTCTGAACGTCGTAATCGCACTCTACTAGATATGGTATGATCTATGATGTCTCTTACCGACTTACCGCTATCATTTTGGGGATATGCATTGGAGACTGCCGCATTCACTTTAAATAGGGCACCATCAAAATCCGTTGATACGACACCGTATGAATTATGGTTTGGAAAGAAACCTAAGCTGTCGTTTCTAAACGTTTGGGGATGCGATGCTTATGTGAAGAAACTTCAACCTGAGAAGCTCGAACCCAAAGCGGAAAAGTGCGTCTTCATAGGATATCCCAAAGAGACTATTGGGTATACCTTCTACCTACGATCCGAGGGCAAAGTCTTTGTTGCAAAGAATGGATCCTTTCTTGAGAAAGAGTTTCTCTCGAAAGAAGTAAGTGGGAGGAAAATAGAACTTGATGAGGTAATTGTACCTCCACTCGAACCGGAGAGTAGCGCAGCACAGGAAGTTGTTTCTATGGAGCCTACACCGGCTAGAGAGGAAGTTAATGATGATGATCATGAAACTTCAGATCAAGTTACTATTGAACGTCGAAGGTCCACTAGGACACGTTCCGCACCAGAGTGGTATGGCAACCCTGTCCTAGAGATCATGTTGTTAGACAACGGTGAACCTTCGAACTATGAAGAAGCGATGGCAGGCCCGGATTCCAACAAATGGCTTGAAGCCATGAAATCCGAGATAGGATCCATGTATGGGAACAAAGTATGGACTTTGGTGGACTTGCCTGATGATAAGCGAGCCATTGAAAATAAATGGATTTTTAAGAAGAAGACTGACGCGGATGGTAATGTGACCGTCTATAAGGCTCGGCTTGTCGCTAAGGGTTATCGACAAGTTCAAGGAATTGACTACGATGAGACTTTCTCACTCGTAGCGATGCTGAAGTCTGTCCGAATCATGTTAGCGATTGCCGCATTTTATGATTATGAGATCTGGCAAATGGACGTCAAAACGGCATTCCTTAATGGCTTCCTCAAGGAAGAACTGTATATGATGCAGCCGGAAGGTTTTGTCGATCCTAAAGATGCTAACAAGGTATGCAAGCTCCAGCGCTCCATCTATGGGCTGGTGCAAGCATCTCGGAGTTGGAACATTCGCTTTAATGAAGTGATTAAAGCGTTTGGGTTTGTACAAGTTTATGGAGAACCCTGTATTTACAAGAAAGTGAGTGGGAGTTCTGTAGCATTTCTCATATTATATGTGGATGACATACTAATAATGGGAAATGATATAGAACTCTTGGAAAGTGTAAAGGCCTACTTGAATAAGTGTTTTTCAATGAAGGACCTTGGAGAAGCTGCTTACATATTAGGTATTAAGATCTATAGAGATAGATCGAGACGCCTCATAGGTCTTTCACAAAGCACATACCTTGAAAAGATATTGAAGAAGTTCAATATGGATCAGTCCAAGAAGGGGTTCTTGCCTGTGTTACAAGGTGTGAGATTGAGTATGACTCAATGCCCGACCACGGCAAAGGATAGAGAAGAGATGAGTGTCATACCCTATGCTTCAGCCATAGGCTCTATTATGTATGCCATGTTGTGTACCAGACCTGATGTGAACCTTGCCGTAAGTTTGGTAGGGAGGTACCAAAGTGATCCCGGAGCGGAACACTGGACAGCGGTCAAGAACATCCTGAAGTACCTGAAAAGGACAAAGGACATGTTTCTCGTATATGGAGGTGCCGAAGAGCTCGTCGTAAAGGGTTACGTCGATGCTAGCTTCGACACAGATCCGGATGACTCCAAGTCGCAAACCGGATACGTGTATATTTTGAACGGAGGGGCAGTAAGCTGGTGCAGCAGCAAGCAAAGCGTTGTGGCGGCATCTACATGTGAAGCGGAGTACATAGCTGCTTCGGAAGCAGCAAATGAAGGAGTCTGGATGAAGGAGTTCATCACCGACCTAGGAGTAATTCCAAGTGCGTCAGGCCCGATGACTCTATTCTGTGACAACACTGGAGCTATTGCCCTTGCGAAGGAGCCCAGGTTTCACAAGAAGACAAGACACATCAAGCGCCGCTTCAACTCCATCCGTGATTACATTCAGGAGGGAGATATAGATATTTGTAAAGTGCATACAGATCTGAATGTCGCAGATCCGTTGACTAAACCTCTCTCACGAGCAAAACATGATCAACACCAGAATGCTATGGGTGTTCGATTCATCACAATGTAACTAGATTATTGACTCTAGTGCAAGTGGGAGACTGTTGGAAATATGCCCTAGAGGCAATAATAAAATGGTTATTATTGTATTTCCTTGTTCATGATAATTGTCTATTGTTCATGCTATAATTGTGTTAATTGGAAACCGTAATACATGTGTGAATGCATAGACCACAACATGCCCTAGTGAGCCTCTAGTTGACTAGCTCGTTGATCAATAGATGGTCACGGTTTCATGACCATGGACATTGGATGTCGTTGATAACGGGATCACATCATTAGGAGAACGATGTGATGGACAAGACCCAATCCTAAGCATAGCACTAGATCGTGTAGTTCGTTTGCTAAAGCTTTTCAATGTCAAGTATCATTTCCTTAGACCATGAGATTGTGCAACTCCCGGATACCGTAGGAATGCTTTGGGTGTGCCAAACGTCACAACGTAACTGGGTGGCTATAAAGGTGCACTGCGGGTATCTCCGAAAGTGTCTGTTGGGTTGGCACGAATCGAGACTGGGATTTGTCACTCCGTGTGACGGAGAGGTATCTCTACGCCCACTCGGTAAGACATCATCATAATGAGCTCAATGTGACTAAGGAGTTAGTCACGGGATGATGTATTACAGAATGAGTAAACAAACTTGCCGGTAACGAGATTGAACAAGGTATAGAGATACCGACGATCGAATCTCGGGCAAGTATCATACCAATAGACAAAGGGAATTGTATACGGGATTGATTGAATCCCCGACATCGTGGTTCATCCGATGAGATCATCGTGGAGCATGTGGGAGCCAACATGGGTATCCAGATCCCGCTGTTGGTTATTGGCCGGAGAAGTGTCTCGGTCATGTCCACGTGTCTCCCGAACCCGTAGGGTCTACACACTTAAGGTTCGATGACGCTAGGGTTATAGGGAAATGGTATACGTGATTACCGAAAGTTGTTCTGAGTCCCGGATGAGATCTCGGACATCACGAGGAGCTCCGGAATGGTCCGGAGGTAAAGATTGATATATAGGAAGTCCAAGTTTGGTCACCGGAAAGTTTTCGGGCTCATCGGTAGTGTACGGGAGTGCCGGGAGGGTGCCGGAGGACCCCCGGGAGGGCTGTGACGACCAAAGGATTTAGTGGGCCCTTAGAGGAAGTGTGCCAGCCCTTTTTGGGCTGGCCAAGACCTTTTAGAAAGGCCCATGTGGCTGGAGATAAGAGATAGGGCTGAAAAGGATTCAAAAGGAAGAGATCCACCTCCCTTGTGGGAGGTGGACTCCTCCCTAGGGTCGGCCGAACCTCTCCTCTTTGGAGGAGGGGCCAAGGCAGCCCTCCCTCTCCCTCCTCCTATATATATGCAAGGGTTTGGGCTGTTTTGAGACACGACTTCTTTCTCTCTCGGTGCAGCCCTACCCTTCCTCTTCCTCGTTCTCCGTAGCGCTTGGCGAAGCCCTGCCGGAGTTCATGTAGCTCCACCGTCACCACGCCGTCGTGCTGCCGGAGCTCTCCCTCAACCTCTCCCTCCTCCTTGCTGGATCAAGGTGTGGGAGACATCACCGGGCTGTACGTGTGTTGAACGCGGAGGCGCCGTTGTTCGGCGCTGAGATCGAAATCCACCGCGATCTGAATCGTTGCGAGTACGACTCCACCAACCGCGTTCTTGTAACGCTTCCGCTTAGCGATCTTCAAAGGTATGAAGATGCAATCTCTCCCCTCTCATTGCTGGTTTCTCCATGGATAGATCTTGGTGATCATAGGAAAATTTTTGATTTACTACTACGTATCCCAACATAAAGAACATGAAAATGAGGTGAAGAAGAAGTCTGAATACAATATTCCTCGCGTCGCAGAAGTTCGGCCATGTGAATGGCCAAGTAATGCATTCTTGAGGGCAGACAGAATTTATGAAGATTTCTATTATTTGGCAGAGAATGCAGGCATCACCGACTTCCTTAATGATAAGTGTGACCAGTACCTCCTACTCATTAATATCTTCATGCAAAACTTTCACTTTTATCCTAGGAAGGATCCTCCCATGGTAGAGTTTTACTTGTATGATGTGCCCAAGAAGATGACACTTTACGATTTTTGCAATGTGTGCAAAATACCTTATGAGGGCAACATCAGTGAACCACGTCCTAGAGACATGGAGGACGTTATTGCCGCAACCATTGTGGGGGAAGAGAGAGGGGTGTCAAAGGCAAGAGCAACTAGTTTACATTTTCCTATTCTACGCTATTATTCATTATTTGCGGGGAGATGTTTAGTTGTTCGTGGGGAGAGTGGAGGCCTTAGTGCTCCCAACCTTGCCATTATGCGCCACGCTTTACTTGCTAATAGAACTTTTAGTCTGGGCGTTATGGTGGCCCAACGGTTGAACTTAAACCGTTCGAAGGTCCCCATATTTGGAGGTATCTATGCATCTCGTCTAGCCAAACACTTTAAGATGCCCATTAGTCTTGACGAGGAAGAGTAAATGCTGCTACCTACAAGATATTTAGACTATGATAGTATGGTAGCACATGATTTTATTAGGAAGGATAATGATAGGAGGCTTCTTTAGAACTTAGTATTTAGTCAAGATACTTGTGAGATTATTGCTCTGCCTGCTTCTTCTTTGTTCGATATCCATTCACACAGGTACACTATTATGCCCGAGGACATCTACAGATATTGGGGTCTGTCGCAACCCCCAGCACCTGAGCCGGCACCAGCCCTTGATCTGTATCAGGATCCAGTTTTTCAGTGGGAGCCACAGGAGCTAGCCAACCAGTGGAACCCTCAGGACCCTCCGGAGTATCCAGGAGATGGTTATTTTCAGCCATGGCACTAGACAAACTTAGTCTAAAATCCTAAGCTTGGGGGAGTACGTATTTCTCACCGACATTACATTCATGTTCACACATTCATCTTAGTAGTCGGTGCTCATACTTTTTCATTGTACCATCCATGGTAGTTTACTTCTTCTTTCCGCCTTTTTCTTGTGTGCTTAATTAACCTTGAGAAAATCCAAAAAAATAGTTTTAGCCTTACCTTCTAGTCTGTTTAGTTGTAGAATTAAAATAAAACCCAAAAAAGATTTCTCGCTCTTCTTTTGCTTGTTGGGAGCTTTCCCATGTAAATAGTTTTTCTTGTTCTTGTTTTGAAATTTCTTTCTTTGGGTCGTAAGGAGAAGACCACAATAAAATTATGAGTGTCTCTCTTATTGTTTATCTATCGGAGAGCCCATATTACCTTGCCTTCTCCCTTGAGTTATTGTTTGCAGATTCCAGCTTAGTCCAATGCATGTGCACTCTTATTATTATTCACACCATTCGGCCGTGAAAGTGAAAGGCAATAATGACAATATATGATGAAGTGATTGAGATGGAGAAAATCTAGTACGAACTCGGCCTATTTTGTTTTTGTAAATATGATTAGCTCATCGTTTTGGATTCAGCTCATTATGGATGAAACATGTTTGCAATGACAATTAGAGATTATAGTTACTCATGACATGCTTAATTAGCTAAGAGTGTATAATGGTTTACCTTGAGTGCCAACATGCAGTTTAAAATGGTTGTGATGTAGTATGATAGGATGGTATCCTCCTTTGAATGATTCAAGTGGCTTGACTTGGCACATGTTCACGCATGTAGTTGAAACATAATCAGCATAGCCTCCATGATATTTATGTTCATGGTGATGTATATCCTACTCATTCTTGCATTCAATGTTGGTTAACCTCAATGCATGTTTATGAGTGTTGTCGCTCTCTAGTTGGTCGCTTCCCAGTCTCTTGCTAGCCTTCACTTGTACTAAGCGAGAATACTGCTTGTGCATCCACTTCCTTAAACCCAAAGTTGTTCCATCTGAGTCCACCATACCTACCTATATGTGGTATTTACCTGTCGTTCCAAGTAAATTTGCATGTGCCAAACTCTAAACCTTCAAATAATATTCTGTTTTGTATGCCCGAATCGCTCATGTAGCGACTGGGGGCGGTCAGTATCTTCCATGCTAGGTGGATTATTCTCACGATATGTGTTGATTCACTATCATTCATGAGAAAGTGGCTCGTATTCGGGATGCCCAGTTCCATGCTCAAAAATCAAATCAAAATATAATGAAACAAAACTCCCCCAGGATTGTTGTTTGTATGGACGGTACCCATGGATTCGGCCAGCCGTGGAGTGTGTTCGATTGGTGGAGGGGAAGTAAAAACTTTATCATTCTGTTTGGGAACCTCCTATAATGTATCTAGCATGGAAGATGGTGAAATCTCTTGGTTGTTATGTTGACAATGAAAGCATACCGCTCAAAATTATTATTCATCCCTGTTTTAAAAGCTCGAGGTCTGGCACCTCTGCAAATCAATGCTTCCCTATGTGAAGGGCTTATCTATTTTACTTTATTGTTGAGTCATCCTCCTCTTGTAAAAAAACACCAGTTAGAGAGCACCACCATCATTTGTATGCTTTGTTATTAATTGATATTGAATATGACTGTGACTGGATCTCTTTTACCATGAACTACAATTTCCAGATAGTCCTTGTTCTTCAGGGGTGCTCTGTATTTATGTTATGCGGTCTCAGAAAGGGCTAGCGAGATACCATTATATCATATTGTATCATGATTATTTCGATAAAATTGTTGTCATCCGAGATTTATTATTATTGGTTGCTAGTTGATTATGCCATTGATATGAGTAAATGTGAGACCTAAATATTATTGTGAATGTGGCTAGTCTATAATCTTTGCTGACAATCTCAACATCAGTTAGACATATTTACAACAACAAGATCAAACAAAGTTTGCATAAGTTTTTCTTTGTCACTTTCAGTTTGTCAACTGGATTGCTTGAGGACAAGCAATGGGTTAAGCTTGGGGGAGTTGATACGTCTCCATCGTATCTACTTTTCCAAACTCTTTTGCCCCTGTTTTGGACTCTAATTTGCATGATTCGAATGGAACTAACCCGGACTGACGTTGTTTTCAGCAGAATTGCATTGGTGTTATTTTTGTGTAGAAATAAAAGTTCTCGGATTGACCTGAAAATTTACGAAGAATATTTTTGGAATTAATAAAAATATTGGCGAAAGAATCAACCAGAGGGGTCCACCCATTGGCCACAAGCCAGGGGCGCCCCCCCAGGGCACGCCTAGGTGGCTTGTGGCCCCCCTTCAACTCCTCCGACCTCAACTCCAACTCTATATAACCCTATTCGGGGAGGAAAAAGTTAGAGACAAGAGTTCATCGCGTTTCACGATACGGAGCCGCCGCCACCTCATGTTCTTCCTCGGGAGGGCAGAACTGGAGTCCGTTTTGGGCTCCAAAGAGGGGAAATCGACGCCATCGTCATCACCAACCATCCTTCATCACCAATTTCATGATGCTCTCCACCGTTCGTGAGTAATTCCATCGTAGGCTTTCTAGACGGTGATGGGTTGGATGAGATTTACCATGTAATTGAGTTAGTTTTGTTAGGGTTTGATCCCTAGTATCCACTATGTTCTGAGATTGATGTTGCTATAACTTTGCTATGCTTAATGCTTGTCACTAGGACCTGAGTGCCATGATTTCAGATCTGAACCTATTATGTTTTCATGAATATATATGTGTTCTTGATCCTATCTTGCAAGTTGTAGAGTCCTATTACGAGTTATGTTCTGCATCCCCCAGGGTGACAATAACTGGGATTCTTTGGTCCTATTCTCTATTAAAAGGAGGCCTTAATATCCCTTAGTTTCCATTAGGACCCCGCTGCCACGGGAGGGTAGGACAAAAGATGTCATGCAAGTTCTTTTCCATAAGCATGTATGACTATATATGGAATACATGCCTACATTACATTGATGAATTGGAACTAGTTCTGTGTCACCCTATGTTATAACCGTTGCATGATGAATGCCATCCGACATAATTATCCATCATTGATCCATTGCCTACGAGCTTTTCACATATTGATCCTTGCTAAGTTACTTTTCTGTTGCTATTGTTACAATCACTACAAAACTGCTACTCTCACTTTTGCCATCGTTATCGTTACTTCCATACTACTTTGCTACTAAATACTTTGATGCAGATATTAAGTCTTTCAGGTGTGGTTGAATTGACAACTCAGCTGCTAATACTCGATAATATTCTTTGGCTCCCCTTGTGTCGAATCAATAAATTTGGGTTGAATACTCTACCCTCGAAAACTGTTGCGATCCCCTATACTTGTGGGTTATCACCCCACCCCTCACACGAAAATCAGCCATTGCACCGTCAGCCTGTCCTCAAACAGATGAGGAGGCACCACCTCGTGAGGACGTCATGGCACAGAGCAGCAACGAGGAGGAACACTGTGTGTCGCCACACGAGGTCACGCTAGACCCCCCCCCTCCAACGGAGGAGTGGTTTTGAGGACAGTTCAATCTGGCTATGTGGAAGGCGTTGCCATCGGCTGAGAGAGTCAAGTAGGTGGCGTTCAAGAAGGAACTGACGGAGGAGCGCCCAAGTACCTCGTGGTCTGGAATGCCTATAGTGCTACATCGAAAAAGGAGGAGCTGGAGCTTTGGCGGCGAGCGCGTTGACAAGCGTGGGTGTATGTAGATGGCTGATACCACTCAATGAAAGCCAGAGGCGCTAGGCACCTCATATCTGCGTGGAGGTGGGTCGATAAGCTCGAGCATGCCAACGCCAAAGGGCTCCGATGGGCGCCCAGTGAAATAGACGGCATGATCGTGCGCCTCCGCCAGCAAGAGGCTGATCGGCACATAGAGTGTTGCGAGGCGAAGGAGCCGGTGAACTCCCTACACGTTGGGAAGCCACCATGCACCAGGGAGTTGCTGGTGAGAGGCTATCGGAATACTGCTCCTCGCTCAAGGAGGGATTATATTAGTTTATTACTATCATTCATCTTTAGTTTTTATTCACTATACGTATTAGCTAAATATTGTCATATATGTGATGATACATTATATCCTTAATGATCTATTTAAAAATTAATGTATATTATTAATTTCACACTTCTATTTGTTTCATACTCATTTCTAGCTCTAGTTGTTACACATACTGAAACATAACAATAGAATAGAAATCATTCACATTGAAACAAAGCAATATTATGATTATTGTGTAGACATTGTGATCGAGAATCAAATGGTTCAACAAAATAAAACGTGTCCATGACTATCACCCTAACCTATGGAAGCTCTTGGCTCTACCTGAACTCGTTCAAGCATTCGTCCAAGCGGTTGACACGCTCGCGGTACAGCTGGAGCGAGATCTCAAGCTCCAAGCTGGCTATTTCATCAGAGATTACCATCTCAAGGATGCGGTGGCCATTTTCTTTTATTACTCTTCGCTGGACACCTGGCCCAAGTAGGCACTTGAGCCTACCAACCAACATGTTGGCATCGAGGGGGGCACGGACAAGGAGAATGGCATGGCCGGCGTCCGGTGCAAGTACGGTGCAGCTGGGATCTGGTGCAAGTATGCGCAGATGGCCGCTTCCATTTCTAGCAAGGAATTGGGCTACTAACATGTCGTGGACACAGTTGCAATGTCATGTCAGGTGGTACAATCGGCAAGCGGGGATGGAACCTCTCTTGCTCTGTCGTGCGCCACACCTCTCGCTCTACGGCCCTCCATCGGTCTTGTTGTGCGGCGCGCCTTGCCCTCTCAGCGCAGACGCACATGTTTTTCTCTACGGAGCACCACCGATGATCTTGTTGTGCGACACGCAGCGGCCTTTCGGCAGAGAGGCGGCTATGTTGCTCGGCAGCGCTGCCATGCCCCGCGCCAAGGGTCTGCTCAACCCTGGCGATGACACATAGCACATTGTTGTCCGACGTGTTGCCAAGGACGCCCTAGTCCTCGACGGTCCATTGCACCTGCACCGGATCATTTTCATCATCAACGAGGTTGCTGGCAGAGGCAACACATCGTCAGGTTGGCATGCTTTAAAATGGTAGTGGGCTAGGATGCCAAGTGTACATCCGCTCGTTTTGCGTGTCGCCTAGGCTCTTATGCTCAATTGCTTGTGGCAGGAAATCGATGGGGAACTGGCGGCAAGAGGTGGCATGTTTCGTTAACACCATCAATGTAGAACTTAGGAAAGAAGAAAGCCCGGTAGGGATGGTTTTTGGGGGGATTTTCGCAAGCCGGACGGGAAAAATTCCACGATTGCATGCGAACGGGCTCACGGCGCATGGCCAAACGAAACATTTGTGCGGTGCTCAAGCATGCACTGGAATCCTCTGGCTGCAAGGCGCTGACAAGACGTGCAAGAGTAGGACGGGATGATGCGCAGGCAGATGGGTAGTAATAAAAAATGTCTTCAATTTTAATACATAGCAAACGGCAGTTCCCTACGTAGCGTTGGTAATGCTTTCATCGTTTGTAGATAATTGTTTACCAGCAAACGATTGCCCACAATACACACAGGTTGTTACCAGGCATCGTCTGTGTTATTTTTGGTGTTCGCAGACGATTCTCATTACTGGCATGTTTGACATGTATCACACACATCTTCTGCCGCCAAATCATTTGTGTTCTGCTAGATTAGCGCAATAGTTTATCCGGGTGACCTATATGTCGTACATTATACACATGTGTATTTGATTAACCATTTGTGTTATTTTTCCTCATCGCAAATAGTTCGTAAGTATCAATTGTATGCCACGTATCGCACATCCATGTCTTATCTGAATCATGCTTGATGGATCCGCCATCTCACACAGTTCATATTATGGTGACGGAGATAGAACTATACCGTTTGTGATTCATGCATTGCACACAGTTTGGTCGAAGGGTCTCTCATAGATGTGTCATCTTAGGACCTTCCTGCAATAGTGATATCATGCATTGATTATATGCAATGTCGAATCTTTGATCTATATGTTGTCATCAATTATCAAAACGGGAGAGATTGAAAGCACAACTTCTCCCTTGGTGGTTTCAGTAATTAATCTCTACCTAATATTAAAGGGATGATCATTTCTCCACTTTATAGTCCGGCCTAGCTTTTGGTCCGTCATTTTTTTGCATGTTCTTTTTTCGCTATATAATCGGAAATTAAAAATATTGCTTTCAATGGGATAGAACTCCTAACCTCCCATATAATCCAGGAGGGCACGACCAACTGAGCTATCCAATTGGTTTGTTCAAAGACATGATTTGTTGTCTCGTAAAATAGTCCCACGCGGCTCCTTTTATACTAAATCGCAAAAAAATATGTCCACAGGTCGTCTAGAAAATAAGCGAGCTATCTTAAGAGTCATCAAGAAAAAAACGGGACTGGTGTGGCTGCATGCCAGAAAAGGAGAAATACCAAATATGGAATTGAGATGTGTGGCGCCTGTGTGTTCTAGTCAGATCTAATTAAATTTTAAGAGAAGTAATTAGTTAAGAGAAGGAATAAATTATGCTCTTATATGAGCACATGAAAGGAAAGGAATAAATTCTTGAACCGAGGAAGGAAACTAATTAAGAGAATGAAATAAATTGTGATATAGAAGGGAAGGAATAAATAAATTCTTTAATCCAAAAAGGAACGAATTAAGAGAAGAAACTGTATTTTAATGAGGGATAAAGGAAGCTCCGATTAAATTGGCCGATGCACACGCACGCGGCCATGAAATTGGGATTTATGATGCTTGGACGGGCTAAATTCCTGGAGTGAATTTAATGGATGAAATGGGTCCCAATTAAGTTGGACCAGTAGAATGATGACTAATTAGATGGAATATTTATTTTGATGAACAATTACACATAGTATGAAACTTTGATTTCTCTCTCGTGCTTCCTTTCCTTCATCCTATCTAAAAAAAGGGTAACGTTCTCTACCCGTCGTGTTTTCATCAAACTCCCTTCCTACATGTGTAGCGATCTTAGTTTTTTTTTCTCGATTGGATCGATCCAACAGCCTAGCACTGTTTCTTTTCAAGGAACGATCTAGATCGGATTATCTTTGCCGAGTTGGAACCATCCCTCGCACGGGCCGTTTTCATATTGTATGGGCACGTTGCATGCAACTTTACAACATCCTAACACTTGTGATTTTCTAGCCTGGTCGGCCCGTATAATTATAAGACACATATGCAAAAAAACAAAAATGTAGCTTTGTAAAGGTACACTCACGACCACACCTAGTTTCAACATATATCTCATTGAACTAATGAACAAGCAAGTATATTTTAGAAAATGTTTAATGAACGGAATGGCTAGGATATATTCTGAGGAACCCCTAATATGCAAAGGAATCATATTGGCAAAGGCTTCAAGACTCTACATTTTACTTTAAGTGATTTTATCACATTGAGTCCATAGGAAAGTCAATGCTATTAAGAGGGGGTGAGGTTGTAAGAGCACATTTCTCTATGTGTGGTTTTGGTAATTGATGAAAATCCCTATGGACTAATGGTTTCCTTGAGTTATATTCGAAGGATTTGTCCATAGGCACTTCTTGAAGTCCATCTGTTGGTTTCAAGGAGTTTATATTGTGACCAAGGTGGTATTCAAGGTTGATCCAAAGATTGGTCATGTGAGAGCTGAGCTTATTGCAAGCATGTCTTGAAGAATAAGACTGTGTGAGCATTCATGTTTACCTTCAAGACATCATCTTTATGAAGATATAATATAAGATACAAGGTTGATCAAGATTAAGTCAAAGCATGAAACAAGTTGATCAACACACAAAGCGTACAAGATGTACCGAGAGGAATCAAGTGATCCCATGGTATGGTAAGTGTTGGGAGACGTAGTAGTAAATCAAAAAAATTCCTACGATCACCAAGATCTATCCATGGAGAAACCAGAAACGAGTGGGGAGAGATTGCATCTTCATACCTTTGAAGATCGCTAAGCGGAAGCGTTACAAGAACGCGGTTGGTGGAGTCGTACTCGCAGCGATTCAGATCGCGGTGGATTTCGATCTCAGTGCCGAACAACGGCGCCTCTGCGTTCAACACACGTGCAGCCCGATGACGTCTCCTAGGCCTTGATCCAGCAAGGAGGAAGGAGAGGTTGAGGGAGATCTCCGGCAGCACGACGGCGTGGTGACGGTGGAGCTACGTGAACTCCGGCAGGGCTTCGCCAAGCGCTACGGAGAACGAGGAAGAGGAAGGGTAGGGCTGCGCCGAGAGAGAGAGAAGTCGTGTCTCAAATCAGCCCAAACCCTTGCATATATATAGGAGGAGGGATAGGTAGGGCTGCCTTGGCCCCTCCTCCAAGGAGGAGAGCTTCGGCCGAACTAGGGGGAGAGTCCACCTCCCACAAAGGAGGTGGATCTCCTCCTTTTTAAATCTTTTCAGCCCTATCCTTTTATCTCCAGCCACATGGGCCCTTCCGGAAGGTCTTGGCCAGCCCAATAAGGGCTGGCACACCTCCTCTAAGGGCCCACGAAGTCCTATGGTCGTCACACCCCTCCCGGGGGTCCTTCGGCACCCTCCCGGCACTCCCAGTACACTATCGATGAGCCCGAAAACTTTCCGATGACCAAAACTGAACTTCCTATATATCAATCTTTACCTCCGGACCATTCCGGAGCTCCTCGTGACGTCCGGGATCTCATCCGTGACTCCAAACAACCTTCGGTAATCACGTATACCATTTCCCTATAACCCTAGCGTCATCGAACCTTAAGTGTGTAGACCCTACGGGTTCGGGAGACATGTAGACATGACCGAGACACCTCTCCAGTCAATAACCAACAGCGGGATCTGGATACCCATGTTGTCTCCCACATGCTCCACGATGATCTCATCGGATGAACCACGATGTCGGGGATTCAATCAATCCCATATACAATTCCCTTTGTCTATCGGTATGATACTTGCCCGAGATTCGATCGTCGGTATCTCTATACCTTGTTCAATATTGTTACCGGCAAGTCTCTTTACTCGTTCCATAATACATCATCCCGTGACTAACTCCTTAGTCACATTGAGCTCATTATGATGATGTCTTACCGAGTGGGCCCTGAGATACCTCTCTGTCACACGGAGTGACAAATCCCAGTCTCGATTCGTGCCAACCCAACAGACACTTTCGGAGATACCCGTAGTGCATCTTTATAGCCACCTATTTACTTGTGACATTTGGCACACCCAAAGCATTCCTACGGTATCCGAGAGTTGCACAATCTCATGGTCTAAGGAAACGATACTTGACATTGAAAAGCTTTAGCAAACGAACTACACGATCTTGTGCTATGCTTAGGATTGGGTCTTGTCCATCACATCATTCTCCTAATGATGTGATCCCGTTATCAATGACATCCAATGTCCATGGTCATGAATCCGTGACCATCTATTGATCAACGAGCTAGTCAACTAGAGGCTCACTAGGGACATGTTGTGGTCTATATATTCACACATGTATTACGGTTTTCGGTTAACACAATTATAGCATGAACAATAAACAATTATCATGAACTAGGAAATACAATAATAACCATTTTATTATTGCCTCTAGGGCATATTTCCAACAGTAAGCATTGTCCATTGCGCTTTGTGTACTAACCAATGATCTACGTGAGAGTTATATGTGGGGTTAGGTATGTTTCCATGGGATTGCGTCAAGAGGAAGATCTCATACAACCCATGGAGGATGACATAAAGTGAAGATCGTCATCAAGTTTGGCGTGTGCAAGTTCAAGTGGAGCATCGTGAAGAGACAATGCTTGAAGCTTGCCGACCATTGTGGTGAAAATAGACTTGTGAAGATGCGCCGAAGAGTAGCTCACCCATAGTGGAGTATGGGGGAGCAATATAGTAGTCTTCATCAAGCCAGCGCAATCAAGAAAGGTGGTCCATCTTGAGGAGGACAAGATTGTCATCATCTAGCTCAAGTGGACTATGCGCAAGGCAGAGGTTTTCCATTGATAGGTTTTCTATTTTTACCAGTCTCATGGCGGTAGTTGGGAGACCGGGTTATAGCATCGATAGTCGTAATATCAAGGGGGGCTCTCAAATGAGTAGCTTGATCGTATCGTTCATTGAGATCTCAAACCATTGATTTCTTGGCATCATCATCTTTCTTGGTTCTTGTTGGGATTTTCACTTTGTGAGTTTTACAGCTTATGGTCATCTTCATGACAAGCTCGAGTTCATCGAAAACGGATTCCATATGCATCTTCTATGATGTTTTCGATGTTGGAGTTATTGTTGGTTCTTCATTGACACAGGTTTCACATCTCTATATCATTGGCATTGATAGTATTTGCCGTCTCCTATCCAGCAAGCTTGAGTTTTCTCAATTCGGATCTCGTATGCGAAAGGTATGGTAGTTTTAGTGTCGGAGCTTTTTGCCTCTGATCAGGCGGTAGTACCGCTCTGATGGGCGGTAGTACCGCTCTAGCGGTACTGCCGCCCTGGAAGTTCTGCGCCCACTTCCACTTATATTTTTCTTCTGGCATTCTGGTTTTTCTAAAAGGAAGTACCGCTCCTGACCGCTCCGGGCGGAAGTACCACTAGAGGGAGCGGTGGTACCGCTCCGGTGGCTCTACTACCTCCTATGAGCTCCTGTGTTGCACGCTATGGTTTGATTCTTCTGTACCAGCGAAAGTACTGCTCACCTGAGCGGTACTACCGCTTATGCATGGGCTGAGTGCATAACAGCTGGATTTGGGGGAACCTATTTAAGGGGGTATTCTTCCCTAATGGTTCCTATCCTTTTAGCTCATGTTCTTACCCCATTGTTGACCTTCTTCGAGCTTTCTAAGTCTCGGTCCCTCCAATGATTCTTGCTAGTTCTTGAGGGAAAAGAGAGAGGAGATCTAGATCCACATTTCCACCAATCTCTTTCTCCTCTATGTGAGGGGAACCCCTTGGATCTAGATCTTGGAGTTCTTCGTGTTCTTCGTTCTTTCTCTCATTTTCTTCCATAGCATTAGTTGTTGTGGTGGGATTTGGAAGATAAGGACTTGGGCATTCCGTGTGCCCTTGCCATTGCATTTGCTACATAGGTTTGAGTTCTCCATGGTGATACGTGGAAGTGAAGTTTGAGAAACTTAATACTCTTTGGTGTTTGATCACCCTAGAGTTTGTTCCTCTTGGGTGACTTAGCGCCCTAGATGATTGGTGGCGTCTCGAAGCTCAATCATTGTGGTCTAAAGCTCCGGGAAAGTGTCGGGGTCTCCAATTAGGTTGTGGAGATTGCCCCGAGCAATTTGTATGGGTTCCGGTGACCTCCCCCAAGGGTTGCCAAAGTGTACGTGTACGGTGACCGCCCCCAAGGGTTGCCATTTGTACGGGTTCGGTGACCGCCCTCAAGGGTCCCTTAGTGGAATCACGACATCTTGCATTGTGCGAGGGCGTGAGGAGATTACGAAGGCCCTAGTGGCTTCTTGGGGAGCATTGTGCCTCCTCACCGCTCCAAACGGAGATTAGCATCCGCAAGGGTGTGAACTTCGGGATAGATCGTCATCTCCGCGTGCCTCGGTTACATCTTACCCGAGCCCTTTACTTATGCACTTTACTTCGAGATAGCCATATTGTTTCATGTTATTTATCTTGCTATAACTTAGTTGTTTATCTTGCTTAGCATAAGTTGTTGGTGCACATAGGTGAGCCTAGTTGTTTTAGGTTTTGTGCTTGACTAATTAAACGTTAGTTTTATTCCGCATTTGTTCAAGCCAAAACCGTAATTATTTTAAAGCGCCTATTCACCCCCCCCCCCCTCGCTCTAGGCGGCATCCATGTCCTTTAAGAGGTACTGATGATGATCTGGTTTCTCAAGTGCTTAAAGATCTGCCACCAAAAACCTCAAACACTTCCTCATAAACACTTCTGTCCAAAACCCTAAAAGCCAGTTTGGTCCCACCGAGTTTCCCATTTCAGACTCATGGAGCCAGCCCTAGGCAGGACCCTAAGCCAAACCCTAAGTTCTCAGTGCAACTGAGACTGTGTTTGATGGAACTGAAAAGCAGTGACCAACTTTTTGTGGTCGAGATATTTCTTTTTGGAATATCCGAGATGAAGTATTTGGAGCCTCTGAAGTGTTGGATTTGCCTAGGTTAAGTCGAATCGGTCTCACTGAGTTGTTCCTTTTGGTCTCACCGAAAAGCTAAAAGTTGGAACCTTTTGCACTAGTCAGTACCACCCAGATTTATCTTCGGTGCCACCAAGTTGAGCAATAATGTGGTAACGGTTGGATTTTTTGTGAAGACTATATATATCCCTGCACCACCTCTTTCTCTCTAAGAGAGCCATCAGAACAAAGCTATAGTTCCACCATTAATTTTCTAAGAGAGAACCACCTACTCATGTGTTAAGATCAAGGGATTCCACTCCAGCCAATAGTCTTGATTTCTAGCCACCTACTCATTGCAAGTTGTTTTCCACCCAATCGTCCTCTTCTACCAAGCAAATTTCTGTGATATAGTGTTTGAGTGTTGAGGAGGCTATTTTTTAAAGCACAAGAGTAAGGAGTTCATCATCAACACAACATCTATTAACTCTTGGAGAGGGGTGTCTCCTAGATTGGTTAGGTGTCGCTTGGAAGCCTCCAAATTGTGTAGAGTTGAACCAAGAAGTTTTTAAGGACAAGGAGATCGTCTACATCGTGAAGATCTACCCCTAGTGAGGCTAGTACTTCGTGGACGTAAGCCAAGGTGGAATAGACAAGGTTGCCTCTTTGTTGACCCAACGTGGGTGGAACCCTTCTTGGAATCGCGCGGGCATTAATCTCTATGGGTTGAAGTCTCCATCAATGTGGACATACGATAGCACCACCTATCGGAACTACGCTAAAAATCTATGTGACTTCATTGCGCTTGATCTTCCTATCCCTCCCTTTACACTCACCTGCAATGTCTTTACTTTTCCCTGCATAACTCATAGACTTGCATGTGTAGGGTGTGCTAGACTTAGCAAAATGGTTAAAAACTTGCCAAACGATAAAATTGGGAAAAGATTAAGTTTTAATTTGGTCAAGTAGTCTAATCACCTCCCCCCTCTAGACATACTTTCGATCCTACATGGGCATAGCCCGACGGGCTCAGTGCGGCAAAGCTTGTCCTCGTTCGTTGTTCGGGGAGTGGAACTTGAAGCACATAGCTCGCCACACTTGAATTTTTTGAGAGCAAGGACCACATCGATTACTCTCACATCCATACTTAATAATAATGGGGTTATTGCTTCTTGTGTTATGCCATGGAAATTGTCTTCAATGTTGTAAAATATTATTCATCGATGCAACCTATAAGTGATAAAAATGTTTCACACACGGGAATCCCCTGCCTGGATCGGCCCATGCAGTAGGGACCTTCTATACTGCGCTTTACACAGCGGGAGAAGACACAAAGCGCCTGCTTGGCTTAACACATGTCTCGCCGGCATATTTTAAAATTTTGGTTCTTATTTTTTTTGCTTTTGTTTAGTTTTTACTTAAAATAATTTGGGACTTCAATAAATTTCCTAAAATTAAAAACATGAGAATTTTGAAATAAATTTTTTAGTAAATCATAATGTGTTTGTGGATTCAAAAAATGTTCACGATTTTATAAAAAAAAGTCTGTGTATTCGAAAAATGTTCTAAATTTTGAAGACATATGTTCGGGAAATTAAAAAAACATGATTTTTAAAAAGTTCGTGTATTAAAAATTGTAATGACATTAAACAAATTTTTGCCACATCGAATAAAAAAATCATGAATAGAAAAATATCCTAAAATTTTAAAAATTGTGTGTCACTTACATAATAGTTTATTCAATCATAAAATGTTTGTTGGTTCACAGAATGATGATGCATTTCAAAAAATATTGGTTACATCAAATAAATGTTCTTGAATTTAAAAAATTATTCTACCAATTTATGGAACGATATTCATCCATTCTAGAAATGTCCGCTGGTTTGAAAATTTTGTTTTGAAAAATGTTCACAATTTTATAAATGTTTGCAAATAATGTAAAATTAGAAAGGTTGGGCGTGCTTTGCTGCATCATTGGTGTTGTTAGGTTTGTTAAAAAGCACTTTGTTTCAAAATATAAGGTGTATTGTTTTTTGAAAAAATAAACCTTTTAAGGTTTGATATAATCTGTAGATAAGTGTATCGAAATTCATCATATCAAATCGGCATTTTAGATTCATTGTGAAATGAATTTTCATACTTTTTTTAATATTTTGGATGTCGATACTTTTGCTATGAGCTTGGTCAAAGTTAAAAACTTTGACTTTCTGAAAAACTAATACCCCTTATATTTTGAAACTGGTGGAATAATTAGTTTGAGGGGTAGGGAAGGTGGTAGTGTGCTTTATTTTTATTTACAAAGCTATATTGGTGCTATAATATCACATGGTGACGGATTTTTTAGATGATGGAAGGATGCACGGGATTGATATGTTTCTATAGGTCGGTTGTTGCTGGTTGATTTGGAAAATCGTCAGTCCGATCAAAATCACAAACCAAATCCAAAATTTAATACCTCAAATTAATTGAAGTCTTAAAATTAGGGAACATGATGAATTAAGTGAGGGAGCTTTGATAAATTATTTAAGGAGTCAAAATCGAGTGATTCAATTTTAATTGGAGACCTTTATTAAATATGAGCTCTTTAAAACTAAAAAACCTAGTGTTATAAAGGATGTTCACAAATCCAAAAAATGTTCTTGATTTTATAAAAATTTATAGAAGTGTTCATGAATTTAAAAAATGTTTACGATCTTAAATATGTTTACGAGTTAAAAAATGTTCATAATTTCACAAAATTGAGAATGGTAATGTATCTTGCATCAATTTCGAGAATGATAATGTATCTTGCTAATGCAGCAAAATGTGATTGTGACCATTAAACAATTTTTTTCCTCTCGCTGCAACGCACAGGCCCTTTTGCAAGGCAAATAAAGCAACCAACGCCAAAACGTGAACACAAGCATAGCCCGAACCCTGACAAAGATGTACGCATGCATACACCCCATTACACAATCCCGGAACAGGTGCTGTTGTAGAATTTGTAAAATAGTAACCTCATACTCCCAGAAACAACTCCTCGGAAAGAATCTTTAATGAGAAAGACTACCACAGTGACTCACCAGGAAGGTACTCATGTACAACACGAATATACGACAGACAATACGGTACGACGACCATGCTCCACGCCTTAAACAAAAGAACTCGGGCAGCATCCGTTGCCCAACCACTGCTATCCATCCTACAACCTGTCTGATATATAATCAAAAGATATTATTTTCAATCCGCTCCCACATACCATCACCATCCTTCAACTCATCATGCTCTGATAGATTCGAGTTCTCCTCCTCTGCTACAGAGATCCAGGTTCTTTGTAACTTGGTTTATGCTGATTGCTGCGACTGCTGTTGCTGCTGCGACTGCTGCTGCTGTTGCTGAGCCTGCTGCGTCTGGGATGACTGCTGCTGTTGATGTTGCTGCTGCTGTATTTGCAGCTGCTGCATTTGAATCAGCTGGGAGTTCATCTGCTGCTGTAGGCCCGCCTTCGACATACGAGCATCGGTTATCTCCCCGGTTGCAAGTTTCAGCCGCTGGACCTCACCCGTTAGTGCTTCATTCAGAGCTGGGATACACATGAATCCGTTAGAAAAACGTAAATTAGTGGACAGATTTTTACATTGCAAAACAACATGACTAAATTACATAGTAGCCTTCATTCCATCAATGCAATAGGTGGCAAAAAAAATACAATGTGCATCAACAAGGAAATAAAATCTTGCATTATCTGAAAAGAAAAAAAATACACGTGCACAGTTGATTTCAATAGTTTAGCACTCAAAGTCACAAAACCCAAATAAACACAATGAAACATGACTGGTTTAATATACACTGCAAACACCAACCTGAACAACTAAACATGGACAAATATAACGCAACACATAACTAATGCTGTGACATCAGGCATGAAGATAATGGAAATATCATTATCATGCATACTTCCATTTGCCTAGCAAGTTATCCGGGTAGGGCTAGCAATTGGCATATGATGTCATCTTGCAGTGAGATCAACTTCTAGTGAAAGACCAGCAATTTATTATACCAACCACAAGACAATATGTCTGGGCGGACAGCCCGAACACCGTGTGGACCCCAAAAAACGCCACCCAACCAGACCCCCCAAACCCAGCCCATATGTTCGGGCTGTCTTGCACCCCTCAAACCCAGCTCATATGTGGGACGGATTTGCGGCCTCCGCCCAGCTCATATGTTCGGGCTGTCTGGCACCTCAAACCCAGCCCATATGTGGGACGGATTTGCGGCCACCTGATGCGTCCATCACGATGGATCTGACAGGCCAGACCCACCCAAAATCCCTCCAAATTGAAAACCCTTTTTCTTTTGTCCGCGCCGTCACCCTCCTCCGCCCTTTCTCCACATTTGCATCGCCGATCTCCTTCATCCTAGTCGTCCACCCGCACCATGGAGGACGGTTCAACGAGTCCATGGGGGTCTACCGTTGGGAGCAAAGCGGAGACAATCATTCGCAAGGGGCATGCGTGTCCAGCAGTGCACCTGTGAGAAGGCAGGGAAGTTGCGGAGAAGGACGCCGTCGACATTGGAGTTCACCGCATTTGCCCCCTCAGCCACGCATGCGCCCTACGTCGTTCCAGCTTCGCAATGGTCAGGCATCCCGGATGCCTTCACGCAGGACCTGGACACATCGTACAAGTCACCGCAACTCCAACAGTCACAGATAACATCGGGAATCTCCAGCACCGAACGTGCCTAGCAACTGTTTGAAGATATTCCTCAACAAAATACTTGGGTCTTTTTTGCCCCCATGTGCATCTATCACATCAATTTTAGGATGGTACTTTCTTGTGATGCATCGTAGGACTCATTCATGATGGATATGATAAATGACGGTCAAGTTCCTCCAAATTATGAGATGGGTGATGAAAATTTGCCTTTGTTTGAACAAGTTTTGCGGTTTCTATGCATAAGAGGTGAATAGGCACAAAAGTGGTATTGGAGTCGATAGCCATGTAAGTTCTGTTTGCTTCACATTGGTCATCATCTTTCTTGCTTGCTTCATTTCTTGCATTATGTACGTGTGATTTTTGCTTGCTAGATGAGGTTTGCCGCCACTTTGTAGCATTAGGTTAAGAAAAAACAATGCATTATGTCCCATTGTTGGTTACAACTGAATGGGAAACCGAAGTGGTCAAACCTCTTTGAAGATATCAAGAACCCCGTCAAAAAGGTGAAGAACAACGATGACACAAGCTCTCACCAGTCTATACGATTGGATGATGACGATGAGCCAAATGGAGGGGTGGACAGGCATGGGACCGAGACAAAGAGGAATAGACACTTGAAGTGGAGGAAGTGGGAGAACGATAGGCTCACACGTGACGGCGTGGCAAGCAAAATGTCCGCCACATGGACGGGCATCTTTTGCGACAAGAGCGAGAAATTGAAGAAAATGGAGGAGAAAAGGGAGGAGAAGCGGGAGGGGTACAAGCTTTTCTTGTATGTGCAAAGGCAGGCGATGGAGTTCAAGCAGAGAGAGGGTGTGGGTGTGGGATAGGATGATCATGGAGAGGGAGAGGATAGACATGGAGAAGCAAGAGAACAAGGAGGAGAAGCGGGAGTGGTACAAGTTCTTCTCGTATGTGTAAAGGGAAGGGATGGAGTTTGAGCGGGAGAGGGTGCGGGAGAGGGTGGTCATGGAGAGAGAGGATAGACATGGAGAAGCAAGAGAATGGCAAAAAATGGAGCTTGAGAAGGCAAAGGCATATGAGACAGTTGAGCTTGAGAAAGAGAAGGTGAGACTCACTAGGATCACAGAGTCAAGGATCATGTTGGCCAACACTATCCTCATGGATGACAATAGCAAGAACTGGTTCATCAACAAAAATGAGATCAATGAGTGCAACAACGGGGGCGATTGATTTGTTCATGTATCGCCTATGTATGAATTGTTGAATTTTATTTGTCGTGGATTATTTTGGCTTGTGTTGAATTGGTTGTGTGCTATATGATCTACATGCATGGCTTTGTATGGATTTGAGGTTTTGGAAATGAGGAGTGTGGTTGCCGAGGCGAACAAATAGGGGACGGTAAGCTCTTGTCCGCAGATGCATCCAGCAGATGCATCCACAAACATACATGGGGTAAGATTAGGCAAGTCTGATTGGAGATGCTCTTAGAACTGTATATTAGCTACATACGAACTATATATCAATAGCGAGGGCCCATGCCAACAAAATCACTAGCATAAATTGCTGACTGCTAGCTAAGTAGTTACAACATTTATTTAAAGCCTGAAACCAATTGTGGTCCCACAAAAGACAAAGAGATAGATCTTCAATCTTACATTGCATTAAAAATCGTCAAGAACAAGTATACGCCACCAGCGTGAACTTTCAGAAATGATTTGTGCAATAGTTGAAATAGCAATCTAACATTCAGATCTGAATAGGCTACTAAACACAATTTAAAACTAGATATATGGAATATTTGAATCTTTTCAAATGCCATTAAGGAAAAATATACAAGCCTTTTCGACAAAAGCGAGTATAAGAAGACAATTTCTACAGTATATGCCTATAGTACTTATCAACCATAAAATTTGACCAAAGGAACCAAAACGAACGGTAGGCCACATTAGCATCTAAAGGAATTTGGCCATTAGTTGATATATCCTCATGTAAGCCAAGAGTAACAAACCTAGTCCAACTAGACACACAGGAGGAAATCGGGATAAAATAGTGTCGAGGTATGAAAGGTTTTCAAAATATTTTAAAACATATCTATTCTATATCTATATCTATACCAATATAAAAAGAGCCAAAGGGACAGATCCAACTAATCTCGGCCATCAAACCAGGTCAATCCAACAACCTAGAGTACTAAAATGATGAGCGCTCAACATGTTTAGCGTGCAATTAATATCATACCAAATATAGCACTAATCACATAATTAACATGCAAATAATATCCTACCTAATATCCGCATAAAATTAATATACTGCCTAATATTAGCGTGCATTGCACGCACACATTTACTAGTATTGATTAATGATAAAACAGTGTTGAGACATGCAAGATTTTCCAAATACATGTTGATCAAAAAAAGAGTTTCCCAGTAAAATTATATACCATGATGATACAATCCAGTCACCTGGTGACAGACCCCCTTGCAACTAATAATATAAAATGAATAGATTTTTTAGAAAAGGATAAAATGGATAGATTGTGCTAGCAATTTTCAAATCAACCAATTTACAAACCGTGGTCTTTCCTGAAACAAAAGGACTTTAATCTACTCAGCAAGCAATCAACGCCGGGAAAATGTGCACACCAGCACAAAAAGAATCAGCAAATTTATAATGTTAGTTTAATGTAACTGACTATCACAGAAAACAAGCAACGCGATCTTTTGTATAATGGTAGCCAAAAATTGCTAGCCAATATTTTGGCATGCCTACATTTGGCGACTTAATATAACTGACTGTCACAGAGAGACAAGCAGGCAATCTTTTGTAAATCGCGAAACAAAGGTAATAGAGTGTGCTTTTGTTGGCAGCCAAAAATTGCTAGCCAAATATTTTGGCATGCCTACATTTTGCAACTACAAAACTTGCCAGATGTAGGCAACTTTTGAGAGAAGTTGGTACCCAGCCAATTGGTTTAAGCTTTGGCTTGCATAAATATTGGCAAGCCATCTTTCGGCACCAGACCATGAATTTTTCATTACAAACATAACCAAGATGCATTGTAAATTAAGAAGCAATAAATCTATAATGAGACACATGAAGCATGCAGTACAAAACATCCAAGAACCACTCGACTATCACATTTTAATGTAAACTGGATGGTAAATCTGGTTTGCTTGGGCTTGATAAACCCTACAGTATCGAGTGCACATAAACATAAACTATCCCAACTCAACAATAAAATGACTTTTCTGCATTGGTGATACTACATGCCTACCAAACCTGCCCAGAAAATCGGAAGTCGGCACAAACACATGCTGGCATAATATTTCAAGACCGCTAGTTTTTTATTGCTGTTTGCTAGTTTGCCGAGAAGACATAACCCGGTTTAATTTTCACCAAAAGAAATGAAGAACAATGCTGAAGGGGGCCATTAGAAGCATACCATCTCTCAGCTGCGCCTGTTGCTCCATTGCTTGCAGCCTTATTTTCAACTCATTGTTCTGAGTCGCAAGTCCTCCAGAGTCCCTCTGCAAACAAGTGCATCAAGAATTTGTTCCGTCCTAGCATAAGCAAAATCAAAATGCAGAGCAACTCCACAAGACAAACCTGCAGCATTGTCAATTGTGCTGAAAGCGTAGTCGCCTCTGTCTGCAAGACCTGTACCTTATGCTCGAGTTCTTGAATGTACCTCATCTTGCGCTCCTTTGACCTTGCCGCAGACTGGCGATTTGCCAATATCCTGTCAATTTAAAAAAAAGTCAGGATGCTTAATTTGAGGTGAAAATGTTTTTTCCACTCTATGAAGAAATGCACACCTCTTGACCCTCTTAGGATCTGTCAAAGCTATCTCTGCGAGGCGTTCATTTGCCATGATCTTCTTCTTCTCAGCCTCAGTGAACTCCCCGTTGGCAAACTCGGTACCAAACAGTGACGCAGCACCACCACCATCCAAAGACCCGCTCCCGCTCCTGGAAAGGCCACCGCTGGGGGACGGCAGTGGTAGCTTTGGCGAATCGTCACCTGTGGCATAGTTGAGCTTCCCCATGAAGCTGTCCATGGACAAGCTGCGACAATGCCGAGACTTGGCTCCGTCCTTCCTCTCCGCTGAGGTGGACTGGCTCTCGGCTTCGTTCTCGCTGCTCTCGGCCGCGCTGGCAGCGCGGGTACCGCTGGCACGGCTGTGGCTGTCACGGTCGTCGTGGCGGTCCTCGGAGGAGTTGAGCGCGTCCATCCCGTCCAGGTCCATGTAGGCGTTGACAAGGTCGTACAACGCAGCATCGTCGCCCTCCAATCTGCCGCCATCCTGTCCAGTGGCCACCTCGCGCTTCACCGGCGCCGGGGGCGGCAGGGGAGGGCTGAGCTGCGAGAAGCCGAAGGGGATGTCGCTCTGAGAGCGGCGGTGGCCAGCCCTCCGCGGCGGCAGGCCGAAGGGCGGCGGGTCGGAGCTTGAAGACGGCGGGGAGGGCGGGATGGCGGGCGGGCCGGCCAGATCGGCGTACGGCGGCGGCGGGAGCGAGTCGAGGGAGAAGAAGAGGGGCTGCGACAGCGAGCGCGCGTGGTGGGCCGCGGCGCCGGAGGGGATCTGGCCGTAGGGCGACGGCAGACGCACCTGCGGGTGAGCCGGGGGCCGGGGCGACGGGGAGAGGCGCCTGTGGTGGTAGGCGGACGCAGCGGCGAGGTCGAGCGGGGTCGGGGAGCGCGGCACTGGCGGCTGCCCGCCCCCACCGCCCTGCGGGGACAGATGCTGGCGCGCCGGATCAGCGCCACCGGAGTCGTCCATGGAGAAGCTTGTAGAGGGTGGCTCCGGCAGGGGGAGGCGGCGGAATGCCGACGGCGAGGAGAGGTGAGGACCAAGCGCCGACCTCGAACTGAAGATGTGGGGGAGAGAGAGAGAGAGAGGGAGAGAGGGGCAGCCTCGCGAGGAGCTCGCTCGCTTGCTCGCCCGAAAACAAAAATAAAAGCTGATTTTCTCGTGGCACGTAATAACAATTTTTAATTGGGGTTTGCGTGTGCATGTGGTCCGAGGCGGAGCTACGTGACGCGTGACTCCATTGGACAGAGGGACATGAAAAATCCCTCGCTCTTTTTCTTGTGTTTATTTATTGCTTCGGAAATGAAGGCCGGTTTGACCAGACGCTCTGCTATATTCCGGGGTGGTTTTGCTTCTGTGCTTGGTCTTGTCGCCGTTAATGATTGATAGCGGCAGCTTGATTGATGCGCCGTGATTAGTGGGTGCGACTGCGACTGCGAGAGCGTGGGATTAGGGTCCTGTTTCAAACTCCCCCCGGAGACTGGACGACTCACTTCTTTATCTCCTCTGCCACATTCTTTTTTTATGGTGGCCTCACATGGTTTTACTCTTCAACGATACAAAGTTAAAGGCCTCTTTAATTCGTATAATTTTAAAAACGTAAAGATAGAAAAAGTATAGGATTGAGGTGGCATGTTCATTTGACAACGAGGAAACAGGAGTTAAAGGCCTCTTTAATTCGTAGAATTTTAAAAACGTAAGGATAGAAAAAGTATATGATTGAAGTGGCATGTTGATTTGAACCCTATAGGATTAGCAAGGAGTGTTTGATGGCACGAAAAAACAAAGAAATTGTAAAAAGAGGTTGGAGTGGACGTTAGATTTTCTATGAAATGTAGTACAAATGATTTCATAAAAAAATCCTATGAGATCTAATCCTATGAATTAAAGGATCAATGTAAAAAAAATCCTACAGATCTCAATCTTCCGAAAACCCTATAAAATTCATTTGAATCAAAGGAATCCTAAATTCATAAAACCATCACAACTATAACGCCATTAGCAAAAAGGCACCATTGTGTGGAGGGCGCAAAAACCGCCGAACACAACATTAAACATGGCGACTGCTAAGCGCCAACGCGTCGGCCCAAAGTTTCGGTCGCTCTTGTGCCCCAGCAGTTGAATGTAAGCTGTGTCGTCGTTGGATACGGACAAAACAAATGGTTTGCCCGCTTCGTCTTCTTCCTTGGGCTGGATCTGCATCTCCCCCTCAGGGTGCGTGGCGTCGCGCCTCATGTCCCCTCCAGTGGTCGTCACAGTACCCACCCTCGCGGGCCATCCCCGTCGTCAGTCCCCATCCTCGCCGTCCGTCCTCGTCGTCTGTCCTACCCTCGTCAGTCGTCCTTGTCGACGGCTCGATTCATGCAACAGTTGCACCTGCAGTTTCAGCTCTCAACGGTGACGGTTGTAACTCCGCCGCCGTCCCTCGCCATTGCACGGAATTGTGTCAACGACGACCGAGTCAACGCCGTTTTGAATGGGTCTAACAAAAAAACATCATCGGTCGTAGCAAAAAAGGACAACGGTTGCGGTAAAAATCGTCGTCGTCGTCATCGCGAGGTTGAAGCTCTACGTGAATGGATGTAGCAAAAAACTTTGTCGGTAGTAGAAAAATCCAACTACGGTTGCAGCAAAAAGTCTTTTGCCGTCGTGGCGAGGTCGCAGCTCCGCCCCGATGCATGTAGGAAAAAACTTCGCAACAGGTAGTAAAATCCAACTATGGTTGCAGCTTTCCCTGTTAGGCGGTGCCAATTGAAGCTTTCTCTGTCTATGGTTGAAGATTTTTTCAACGGCTATTTAAACTGTTTTAGGTGACAATTGCAACACTTGTATATATAGGCGCGGGTCCGGTCATGGAGGCAGGCAACCATGGCATCTCCTTGCTAGTTCCAGCATTCTTCCACCACGTTTGCAACCTCCCTGGTCACCTTCGGTCATTACCGTCAGGTGTGCCTGGCCGTCGTGGTTGCAGCACCTGGTCACCGCCATGGGAGCACCCGCCCGCCCGCAAGGAGAGCTCGTGGTGGCTCGGTCGCATCACGTGGGTGTTGGAAATATGCCCTAGAGGCAATAATAAAGTGGTTATTATTATATTTCATTGTTCATGATAATCATTTATTATCCATGCTATAACTGTATTGAATGGAAACTCACATACATGTGTGGATATATAGACAAATACTACGTCCCTAGTGAGCCTCTCGTAGACTAGCTCATTGATCAAAGATGGTCAAGGTTTCCTGACCATAGACATTAGTTGTCATTTGATAACGAGATCACATCATTAGGAGAATAATACGATAGACAAGACCCAACCATAAGCATAGCAGTTGATCGTGTCAGTTTATTGCTATTCCTTTATCCATGTCAAGTATTTGTTCCTACGACCACGAGATCATGCAACTGCCTGACTCCGGAGGAATGCCTTGTGTGTATCAAACGTCACAACATAACTGGGTGACTATAAAGGTACTCTGTAGGTATCTACGAGGGTGTCTGTTGGGTTGGCATGGATCGAGACTGAGATTTGTCACTTCGTATGATGGAGAAGTATCTCTGGGCCCACTCAGTAATAGAACATCACAAGAAGCTTGCAAGCAATGTGACTAAGGAGTTAGTCATGGGATGTTGTGTTATGGAATGAGTAAAGAGACTTGCCGGTAACAAGATTGAACTAGGTATGAAGATGTCGACGACCGAATCTCGAGCAAGTAACATACAGATGGACAAAGGGAACCGTATACGGGATTGCGTGAATCCTTGACATTGTGGTTCGACTGATAAAGATCTTCGTAGAATATGTGGAAACCAATATGGACATCCAGGTCCCGCTATTGGTTATTAATCATAGAGGTGTCTCGGTCATGTCTACATAGTTCTCAACCCATAGTGTCTGCACACTTAACGTCCGGTGATGATTTGGTATTGTTGAGTTATATATGTTGGTGACTGAAAGTTGTCCGGAGTCCCGGATGAGATATCGGACGTCACGAGGAGCTCTTAAATGGTTCGAAGGTAAAAAATGATATATTGGATGATAATATTTGGTCTCCAGAAGGATTCCGGAATTCACCGGAAAAGTTTCGGATGGTTCCAGAAATGTTCTGGTGCGAGGACAGTTTGGTTGGGCCAAGGGGTAAGGCCCACGGGGCTTTAGGCCTGTGCAAAAGGAAGTTTTGCACAGGCTGGGGACCAGATGCCAGGGACCCTGGCGTCTGGCCTAGACGTCAAGGACTGTGGCATCTGGTGCGGGAATCTAGGAAGGACTCTTCCTTGCGTTCCAAACCGACTTTTGGATGGCTCTCTCCCCAACTTACTGTTGGGGAACGTTGCATGGGAAACAAAAAAATCCTACGCACACGCAAGATCTATCCATGGTGATGAGCATCTACGAGAGGGAGAGTGAATCTACATACCCTTGTAGATCGCTAAGCGGAAGCGTTAAGAAACGCATTTTATGTAGTCGAACATCTTCACAATCCAATCATGATCCGTCCCGCGATCTCATCACGAGCCGTCCCGTGATCACATCATGGTTCTTCCGATCTAGTGCCGAACGGATGGCGCCTCCGCGTTCAACACACGTACAGCTCGATGACGATCTCCGCCTTCTTGATCCAGCAAGAGGGAGCGGAGAGGTAGATGAGTTCTCCGGCAGCGCGAAGGCGTTGCAGCGATGGTGGTGGAGTAATTCCAGCAGGGCTTCGCTTAAGCACCGCTGAAAACTGATCTAGAGGAGAAAACGATCTAGAGGAAGAAGAGGGCAGCACGTGGCAATTAGGGTTAGCTTTCCCCTCTAAATCCTCTAGTATATATAGGAGGGAGGGAGGGGAGGAGGCAGCCTCAAACCCTCAAGGTTTGGTCGAAATTGGAGATGGAGGAGTCCTACTCCAATCTTATTAGGAGTAGGATTCCTCCTTTCCACTTGGAAACTCTTTCCGCCTCTCCACCTTTGGGTCTTTTCCTTCTCAAACCTCATGGGATTTAGTGGAGGCTTATTACAACCAACTAGGGGCTGGTTTGTCTCCTCCCATAGCCCATGAGGCCCCTCGAGGCGTGACACCCCTCCCAATGGTCCCCGAGTACCCTCCCAGCACTCCCGGTACACTACCGATGAGCTCGGAACTTTTCCGGTGACCAAAATAGGACTTCCTGTATATCAATCTTTACGTCTGGACCGTTACGGAGCTCCTCGTGATGTCCGGGATCTCATCCTGAACTACGAACAACCTTCGGTCACCACCATGCATAACTCTATACTACCGAAACGTCACCAAACCTTAAGTGTGCAGACCCTGCGGGCTCGAGAACTATGTAGACATGACCGAGACACCTCTACGGTCAATAACCAATAGCGGGACCTGGATGCCCATATTGATTCCTACATGTTCTATGAAGATCTTTATCGGTCGAACCTCTATATCAAGGATTCAATTAATCTCGTATGATGTTCTCTTTGTTCTTCGGTATGTTACTTGCCCGAGATTCGATCGTCGGTATCTCCATACCTAGTTCAACCTCGTTACCGGCAAGTCACTTTACTCGTTTCCGTAATACAAGATCCCGTGACTAACACTTAGTCACATTGCTTGCAAGGCTTGTTGTGATGTTGTATTATCGAGTGGACCCTGAGATACCTCTCTGTCACACGGAGTAACAAATCCCAGTGTTGATCCATGCCAACCCAATAGACACCCTTGGAGATACCTGTAGAGCAACTTTATAGTCACCCAGTTACGTTGTGACGTTTGATACACACAAGGCACTCCTCCGATGTCCGTCAGTTGCATGATCTCATGGTCGTAGGAACATATACTTGACATGCAGAAAACTGTAGCAATAAACTAACACGATCATATGCTACGTTTGTAGTTGGGTCTTGTCCATCACATCATTCTCCTAATGATGTGATCCCGTTTTCAAATGACATCTCATGTCCATGGCTAGGAAACCTTAACCATTTTTGATCAACGAGCTAGTCTACTAGAGGCATACTAGGGACATGGTGTTGTCTATGTATCCACACATGTATCTGAGTTTCCGATCAATACAATTCTAGCATGGATAATAAACGATTATCATGAACAAGGAAATATGATAATAACTAATTTATTATTGCCTCTAGGGCATATTTCCAACAGTCTCCCACTTGCACTAGAGTCAATAATCTAGTTCACATCACCATGTGATTCGCATTGTTATGAATCTAACAGCCAATGAGTTTGGGGCTCGATCATGCTTTGCATGTGAAAGAGGTCTTTTAGTCAACGGGTCTGTGACATTCGGATCCGTGTGTACTTTGCTAATCTCCATGTCATACTGTAGACACTGCTACCACACTCCACTTGGAGCTATTCCAAATGGTTGCTCCACTATACGTATCCAGATTGCTACTCAGAATCATCTGGATTGGTGTTAAAGCTTGCATCGACGTAACCCTTTACGACGAACTCTTTATTACCTCCATAATCGAGAAACATTTCCTTTGTCTTTTAGTTACTAAGGATAATCTTGACCGCTGTCTAGTGATCCACTTTTGGATCACTCTTGTACCCCATGATAGACTCATGGCAAGGCACACACAGGTGCGATACACAGCATGGCATACTATATAGAGCCTATGGCTAAAGCATAGGGGACGACCTTCGTCCTTTCTCTTTCTTATGTCGTGGTCGAGCTTTGAGTCTTACTCAACTTCACACCTTACAAATCAGGCAAGAACTCTTTCTCTAACTGATCCATGTTGAACTCTTTCAAAATCTTGTCAAGGTATGTACTCATTGAAAGTCTCATCAAGCATCTTGATCTATATTTATAGATCTTGATGCTCAACAATTAGGTAGCTTTATCCAGGTCTTCCTTTGAAAAACTCTTTTGAAACAACCATTTATGCTTTCCAGAAATTCTACATCATTTTCGATCAATAATATGTCAACCACATATGCTTATAAAAATTCTATAGTGCTCCCACTCACTTTATTGTAAATACAAGTTTCTCATAAACTTTGTATAGACTCAAAAACTTTGATCACCTCATCAAAGCGTATATTCCAACTCCGAGATGCTTGCTCCAGTCCATAGAAGGATCACTGGAGCTCGCACACCTTTTAGCATCCTTAGGACTGACAAAACCTTCTGGTTGTATCACATACAACCTTTCCTTAAGTAAACCGTTAAGGAAACGATGTTTTGACATCCATGTGCCAGATTTAATAATTGAAAAATGCAGCAACTGCTAACATAATTTCAACAGACTCTAGCATCGCTACGAGTGAGAAAGTCTGATCGCAGTCAACTCCTTGAACTTGTCGGAAACTTCTTTGCGACAAGTCGAGCTTTATAAATGGTGACCTTTACCATCAGCGTCTATCTTCATCTTAAAGGTCCATTTGTACTCAACGACCTGCCGTCCAATGAGCAAGTCTACCAAAGTCTATACTTGGTTTTCATACATGGATCCTTTCTTAGATTTCATGGCATTTAACCATTTGTCGAAATCTGGGCCCATCATCGCTTCTCCATAGCTCGTAGGTTCATCGTTGTCCAACAACATGACCTCCAAGACAGGGTTGTCGTACCACTCAAGAGCAGTACGTGTCCTTGTCGACCTACGAGGTTCAATAGTAACTTGATCTGAAGCTTCATGATCATCATCATTAACTTCCTCTTCAACTGACATAGGCTCCACGGAAACATCTTTCTGCGCTGCGCTACTCTCTGGTTGAATAAAGGTTCAACAACCTCATCAAGTTCTATCTTCCTCCCACTCAATTCTTTCGAGAGAAACTCTTTCTCGAGAAAGGGCTCGTTTTAGCAATAAACACTTTGTACTCGGATCTGAGATAGAAGGTATACCCAACTGTTCTTAGGGTATTTCCATGAAGATGCATTTGTCCGCTTTGGGTTCGAGCTCATCAGGTGAAAACCTTTTTTCACATAAGGGTCACAACCCCAAACTTTTAGAAATGACAGCTTAGGTTTCTATCAAACCATAATTCATACGGTGTCATCTCAACGGATTTAGATGGTGCCCTATTTAAAGTGAATGTAGTTGTCTCTAATGCATAACCCCAAAACGAAAGTGGTAAAATGATAAGAGTCACTACTGGAATTCAGTTATTTGCCATTTGCCAGCTCTTTGCCGTCTGTTGGCAGACGACAAAGGGGTTGTTTGCCGTCGGCTTTGGGAAAGCAGACGGCAAAGAGCTGGCTGATGGCAAAGACACTATTTGCCATCAGCCAGCTCTTTGTCGTCTGCCAGCGGACGACAAAGCTTCTTTGACGTCCGCTAGCAGACGGCAAAGAGGTGGGGTGGGGCCCAGTGGAGGCCAGTTAACTACAACGGCCCACCCCACCTCTTTGCCGTTTGCTAGCGGACGACAAAGAAACTTTCCCGTCTGCTAGCAGACGGCAAAGAAAATAACTCTAACGGGCCGTTACCCCCCTCCTCTCTCTCTTCTCTCTCTCTCTCTCTTCTATTTTCGTCTCCCGCCGTCGCCGCCCTCCGCTCCCCCGCCCCTCCCCCTCCGTCGCCCCGCACAGTCGACGGCCCCCCGCCCCCGACCGCACCGTGCCGCCGCCCCGACCCCCCGCCGCTCCGGCACGCCTCCCGCCGCCCAGCGCCCCGCCGCCTCGACAACCAGGCGCCCCGCCGCCCTGACGCCCTCGCCGCCCCGGTGCCCCGCCGCCCCGTCGCCCCACTCCGGTGAGCTCTCCCCCCTGTTTTTTTCCTTTTTTTGCTGTTAGTTAGGTTAGTTACTACTGTTAGTTAGGTTAGTTAGATTAGTTCTAGGTTAGTTAGGTTAGTTCTAGGTTAGTTAGGTTAGTTCTTGAAAAAAAATTATTAGGAGAAGAAAAGAAGAAGAAGAAGATGAAGAAGAGGAGGAGGAGGAGAAGAAGAAGAAAAGGGGGAGGAGAAGAAAAGAAGAAGGAGAAAAAGGAAAGAAGAAGGAAAAAAGGAAAAATAAAAAAGGAAAAGAACAAAAAATAATAAGAAGAAGAAGAAACAGAAGAAGAGGAGGAGTAGAAGAAAAAGAAGAAGAAGAAGAAGAAGAAGAAAGAGGAGAAGAGGAGAAGAAGAAGAGGAAAAAAAGGAAAGGAAGAAGAAGAAGAGGAGGAGGAGAAGAAAAAAGAAGAAGAAGAAGAAGAAGAAAGAGGAGAGGAGGAGAAGAAGAAGAGGTGTTTTTTATTCTTCTTCTTCTTCCCCGACGCTATGGACCCCCGACCCCCGACGCCACCGACCCCAAACGCCACCGACCCCCGACGCCACTACCCCCTACCCCCGACGCCACCGACCCCCGACCCCCCGACGCCACCGACCCCCGATGCCATCGACCCCCGACCACCGATGCCACCGACCCCCGACCCCCGACACCACCGACCATCGACCCCCTACCCCCGACGCCACTGACCCCTGACGCCACTAACTCCCGACGCCACTGATCCATGACGCCACTGACTCCCGATGCCACTGACCCCCGCCCCCCGACACCTATTATGTCTCCCGTTGACCGAAAAGCTGCTCTTCGGCCTTCCAAAGGCCAAGGAGGTCATAGTTTTGTAAATTATGAGTTAGGTCACATATTTTCTGATTTTGTTATAAAAACATCATATTTGTGTTGATCGGGTGAATTTTAATGTGTAGTTGTTCGACGACCTCCACGTGCATTGGACGAGCTCCGCCCCTGCGTTTGTTGGTGAGCACAAATGACTTCTCCTCCTACCCCCTTAATTTGCTCTATTCCGGTCTTCGTGCCAATGAAACTTGCTAGCTATAGGTTTCTCCAATCATGAGTATGTGTGACCAGTATGCGTCTCCCGTTCGAAAGGGAGACATCTATAAATATGCATGTCTTTGCATATTTATAACCGCCA
Source organism: Hordeum marinum (assembly GCA_022496015.1). Lineage (NCBI taxonomy): Eukaryota > Viridiplantae > Streptophyta > Magnoliopsida > Poales > Poaceae > Hordeum > Hordeum marinum. The sequence continues at coordinate 225,105,101 of CM039678.1, read as the reverse complement.
TCCTTTCGAATTGTCCAACGTTATCCATGGACAGCCCGAGTATGTGTAGATTGGGTTCGTTTTCCCGTATGCTGTGCTCCGGATCCGATGTGGAATTTCGTCAGTGCCTCCCCGTTGTTCTCCGGGTACACATCCTCTCTGCTTATTGCCGAGACGTGTATCAGGAGAACAACGGGGAGGTGCTGCCGAAATTCTGCATCGCATCTGGAGCAGAGCATGGGAAAACGAACCCAATCTACACATACTCGGGTGGGATTAGGACCTATCTTTACCTATTAGCGTGTAGGTTGCATGGACGTAATAAAACTGACAAACTTGATTAGCGGATGAATATAGGTGATGAATTATATATTTATTTCTTGTGCGCCCATAGGTAGCTAGGCAACATGAGTGATCGTGCTTGGATGTACACTGGTCACCCTAGTCAGAAAGACATGACCAATGAATGGTTAACAAAAACCAGGGGGTTTGTGGGAGCTACATTTGCAAATGGCCAGCAAAAAACATGGTGCCCCTGTCCCAACTGCAACAACTAGAAAAAGCAGACAGAGTTTGAAATGGGTAAACACCTATAGAAGTGGGGTTTTACGCCTAATTATACGGTGTGGACTTTTCATGGTGAGTCTGACCAACATGCCAGAGCTGAGGTGATTCGTCATCACATCGACGAGCATGGTACCGGGATCGAAGACATGGTGCAAGACTTTGATGATGCTCGAGATTCAGACGATGAGATGGAGGAATTTGCAAAGGCCTTCTATGAAATGTTGGAGTCTTCAAAACGTCCTCTCCACGAGCAGACTGAGCTTTGTCAGCTGGATGCCATCGCGCAAGTAATGGCTCTGAAGGCTCAATTCAACCTAGGCAGAGATTACGACGCGATGATGACGATATTTGGACGCTTTCTACCCAAAGGCCATGTACTGCCTATAAACCTGTACCGGTCACAGAAAATCCTCCGTGTACTTAAGATGCCCTATGAGAAGATACATGCCTGTGAGAATGGATGTGACTTATTTAGGCTTGAGTATGCAGCCTTGAACTATTGCCCCATTTGCAATTCTTCCAAGTATATTGTGGTAGACAACGGTATGGGTGAGAAGAATCAGACCAAAATCCCCATTACTGTTCTTCGGTATCTGCCAATCGTACCAAGACTTCAACGTCTTTTCATGGTCGAAGAGATGGCTAGACAGATGACATGGCACAAATTGGGCAAAAGAACCGAACTAGATGCGGATGGGAACAAGATGCTGGTACACACTTCAGATGGTTTTGCGTGGAGGCACTTCGATGCATTACATAAGGATAAATTGGAAGATCCAAGGCATCCAAGAGTTGCCATCAGCACGGATGGGTTCAATGTGTATGGTATGACGGCAGCACAATACGGTTGTTGGCCTGTATTTGTCATCCCACTCAATTTCCCACCCAGAGAGATTATGAAAAGAAAGAACATTTTCCTGAAGTTGATAATTCCAGGGCCCAACTATCCGGGGAAGAATATGAATGTGTACATGCAGCTGCATAAGGATGAGTTGCAAGAAGCCTGGGATAATGGGATCAAGACCTACGATGCCGCTACCAAAACAAATTTCAAAATGCATGTGTGGTACATGTACTCGACGCATGATTAACCGGCGTTTGCGCTATTCTCTGGCTGGTGTGTGCATGGAAGGTTCCCGTGCACCACATGCAAGGCAGCTCTTCAGTTCCGTTGGCTGCAGGCTGGTCGCAAGTATTCTTGCTTCGACATGCATAGATAATTCCTAGATCCTGACCATAAGTTCAGAAGAGACAAGAAGAATTTCATCAAAGGTAGAGTTGTCAAAAACACTGCACCAGCTGCGTTGACAGGCCAACAGATCCTGGATCAGATAAACGCTCTCGAGTTGGATCCAGATCGTCCAGGGTATTTCAAAGGGTATAATACGGAACACGCCTGGACTCACAAGATATGTTTGTGGGATCTGCCTTACTTTAAAGACCTCCTTTGCCCACACAACATCGACGTGATGCACACTGAAAAGAATATCGCGGAGGCCATTTTTGGTACATTGTTCGGCATAGAGGGGAAGTCAAAAGATAATCCTAAGGCTAGAATCGACCTGGAGGCTCTATGTGATAGACTGTTACAAAACTTGCGACAACGGAAAGGAAAGCAAAGCATAGCGAAGCCAAAGGCATGGTTCAATCTTGAAAGGCCAGCTATGAGGGAAATGCTATTATGGGTGAAAATGCGGTTGATGTTCCCCGATGGGTATGCTGCGAATCTAAAGAGGGGAGCGAGTCTTGAGAAATTGAAAATATTTGGTCTCAAGAGTCATGATTGGCACATATGGATTGAGTGGGTAATGCCGGTGATGTTGCGTGGCTTTATCCCTGAGGATGAATGGCTAGTACTGGCAGAGCTGGGCTATTTCTTCCGTTCTCTTTGTGCGAAAGAACTATCGCCTGGCATGCTATATGAAATGGAAGAGTTGGCGCCGGAGTTGATCTGCAAATTAGAAAAGATCTTTCCACCGGGCTTCTTTAATCCAATGCAGCATTTGATTTTGCATCTCCCGACCAAGGCAAGATTGGGGGGGGGGCATTCAAAATCGATGGTGCTTCTCAACTGAGAGGATGCAGAAGATGCTTCGAGCTAAGTGTAAAAATAAACGTAGAATTGAAGCATCGATGGTCGAGGCATTCATTACTGAGGAGGCGGCAAACTTTGTGACAGCACACTACGAAGCCAAAAATCATCATTTGCATAACCCGAAGCCTCAGTACAATGATGACGATCCAAAAAAAGGTCGATCCAACCTCAGCCTATTCAAAGGGAAGCTCGCACCATCCGGTGCTTCGACAGGTAAATCGTTGGATGTCGAAGAATGGCGGACCATTTCATTGTATATCTTCACCAACCTAACAGAAGTGCGGCCGTACATCGAGTAAGTTCTCAGTAAATTATTGTTCCGCAACTTCTAATTCTTCCAACTACTCTTATTCCCGGATATTTGATATAGTCGATACGTTGCCGAATTCTCGGACGGAGCGGCCATCGAAAAGGATTTCGTCGAAGAGTATGAGCTTCTCGCAAAGCATGGAGGCGACTATCCTAGTTTCATCTCTTGGTTCAAACAAAGGGTAATTAATTACCATTAATGGTCCATTTGATTTCTTGGTCTAATTTGCGGCTAATGCATCCATTCTTTCGTATTAAACTTGTAGGCTGATGCAGAGTCTATGGACGCCGAGTTGAGACAAGTCGCTAATGGTTTTGACTATAAGGTCCGTTCATTTGACAAATACAACATCAACGGGTATCACTTTCGTACCTTTGGAAAAGAGCTATCTATGCCCGACCTAAAGACTACAAATTGTTCTGTCCCTGCTATCGGCGAAGGAGGCACCGAGTATTATGGAAGAGTTGAAGCAATTTATGAACTTCTATTCTATGGTGAAAACCCACCGACCGTCGTAGTCTTCAAATGTTATTGGTTTGAGCCGAGGGAGACTAGAAGGACTCATGAATATATAGGACTAGTCGAAATCAACCAAAACACCCACTTGATGTTCCCGATGTCTATATTACGGCTCAACAGGCGACACAAGTTTTCTATCTACCATGGGCCTGCCAAACTAATCCAAATCTGAAAGGTTAGGATGTCGTTTATGAAGTGCCACCACATTTTAGACCACCTACCCTCAATGAAGAGGATTACGAACCTCACATTAACCCAGACACATATGAAGGAGAATTCTTCCAAGAAACACGTATGTCCAAGAAACGTTTCAAGAACCGCTCTACCTCACCCCAGAACATTGAAGTAGACAGCGACAGTGAATCCGTCTTAACCCCTGAGCCCGAACAGGAAGAGCAGGAAGAAGAAGAGGTTACTGTTGCGGATGATCTGTCACTTCTTGACCGATTACATAATGGTGGCCTTCCACATGTTCTTCCTGATAGTGATGATGATGATGCATTTATTGATGATAGTGATGATCATGATGCATTTATTGACCCCAAAGCATATATAGACGAGCACGATTAGTTCATGTCAGGTTTTCAACTATTACTATATATAAATTTTGAGTTCATGTTAGGTATTCAATTTTTATTAGTCATGTTGGTATTTATGATGATGATACACTTAAATTATATACATTTTATTACTCATGTTGGTATTTATGTTGTACTAATTTCATTTACTCTTTGTCATGACAGGTGTTGAAAGATGGTGGGAAAGGGTCGAAAGCACTCTGCGTCTCCTTCTTCGTCGGCGGGTCGTGGGATGGGTACTTCCATTCCTGACTCGCCTCTTCGGAGAGCGTTGCTCTCTACTCTGCATGGAGTGGCCGCTTTTTCGACTCTCGCGGCCCCCGTGAGAGGAGGTCGACCCCCTGCGAAGCCGACAGGTACTAATGGTATTACTCATGTTGGTATTTATGTTGTACTCATGTTGGTATTTATGTTGTAGTCATGTTGGTATTTATATATATTTTATTACTCATGTTGGTATTTATGTTGTACTAAAGGTACACGTGGCTGCCGGAGAGGTAGGGCGGTGGCTGCCATGCCTTCCTCGCCGCCACCCCGAGCTAATTCACCTGAGCACAGGACTTCTAGGGTGGATTTGTCTAAGGTGGAGGCTACACGGTCTCCGGTTCACGAGCCTCAGGTCGACGAGCCTCAGGTCGATGTGCCTTCGACCCACGAGACTCGTGTCCCAAAGGCTTCGTTCCAAGCGACTTCGGAGCAAAGCAGGGATGAGGGTACGTCCCCAGAGACCCAGTGGGATACTTGAGCTGATCAGGGTCAGCCTGAGCCAAGTGGCCATGCTGATAGCGACGAGGAGCTGGGTGAGGGGGCTACCATCTACCAGCGTGGTAGTTCGGGGATCCCGCTCATGTCGGCGACCCGCGAGCAGAGGTGGTCGATTAAGCCAAATGGGGAGAACTAAGTTAATTTACTCTTATTTAACCTTTTGCCTTCACGTTTTCTCAAATATCTAATGTTTTGGCTTTAATTTGTCATACTGCATCGGGTGGATTGTTGCCAAGGGTGTCCGCAAGCCCAACAGCGTCCTTGGTGTGCTTTGCCATCAAAACTTCCCAGGGTTTGTTACATTGCCCGGTCGGGAGCGAGAGGTAGGAATGACCTGGGAGCACTACTTGGGTGCCCCGGCCCCGCCGGAGGTGGAGATCGACGGTGTTTTGTGCCACACGAGGGCCGACATGGTGATCCGATAGTTCTGGGTAATTTCTCCTTTATACAATTATAAATCAACCATAGCTAGTTATTGTACTAATCGGTGTTGTCTCATTTGCAGACCTACTACATGTGTGAGGAGGGATACGAGGAGGACGCGACAAAGGTTATCGATACCGAATGTAGTCGCCTACTTCAAAACTTTCGGCACAAGGTTTGGGTGCGCTGTTCGAGACTACTATGCCTCGCGGCGTATTAGGAAGGACAAGGCGAAGTGCCGCGATTCTAAGATCGAGAAGGAGCATTACATGAAGGTAATTACATATTATTAAGGCTTTGTAGTTAGTTTCCTTGATTTGGTTCTTACGCGCTCAAATTTCTCTTTATTAACTTAGGTGCCCCCAAGATGGTGTGTGGATAAGATGGATTGTTGGGAGGCCTTGATGGATCAGTGGTGCTCTGAAACGTGGGAGGCCAGCCACAACAACGCCAAGGAGAGGCATGGCAAAATGGTTGGTGTGCCACACCATCAAGGGAGCGTCAACTTAATCCAATTTGGCGAGAACTGGGTATGTGGTTTGCTTCATGCCTCATGCAATTCATTCTTAATGCTATCTTGAGACCTTTACTAATACAATTTTCCTCTCTCTCTCTCTCTCTTTTAGGCGTATCACAATAAGACGGAGGTGCCACAGATGTACGACCTATATGCGATGGCCCATACTGTCTCGTACAAGAAGGTCAAGGCATTCTCTGAGTCTGACCTCGAGCATCCAGAAAACTTCACCAACATCTCCTCCCACCACAAGCTCGTGAAGTACAGAGATCACGGGAAGGCGAGGAAAGGGGAGGACTTTAACCCGAACGAGGGGCCTATTGATCCAGAGCTGGTGATGATAGCTGGCAATGGGAGGCCCATGGCTCGATCGCCATTGGAGACGGCCTTATACATTGTCCTAGCACTCTCCGGCAGATAAAGGCACGCCAAACGAGCTCATGTCCTGAGATAACACCTCGTCCACGGCCAGTCGAGCTTGCCATCGAGGTTAGTTTAATGGACTCAACTATCTTTCCGCATTATGTTGTGCGTGGGAATCAATATGATTACAATGATAACAATGAGTTCTGTTGCAGGCTGCTATTCTGAAAGAGAGAGATGCAATGCAGGCGGCTTTGGCGGAGAAGGATAAGGAGATGAAGGAGCTGGAGGAGAGGACGACTGCATTGCTGGAGGCGGAGAGGGCACGGAATGATGCGTCTAACAGGGCCATGTACGAGCTCTTCCTGGTCAGTTTCTTCTTCATATTATTTCAAATCTTGCATTTTAATGTCCATTTCATTAATAACTAAAAAGTTTGACTTGTCAAAACCAAATGTACAGTCTATGTGCGAGAAGACCGGCCAAGTCCCTCCAGCGATGCCAGTCATTAACATGGCGGGGACGGTCAGTTTCATTTCAATGCAGCGATCTTAAGAGTGTCATCATGCTAACGACACATTGCAAACGATGTTTGGTGCAGAATATCTCCCGAAACGCATCGCACGACCCTTCTAGAGTGGAGCCTTCTCCAGGGCAGCCTTCTCTAGGTGAAACAAGCCAGAGCCACCGTGCTTCATTGTCATGATGACGATAATGGTATGTTTGGTGAGAAGAAGGAGAAGAAGAGAAGAAGAAGGAGAAGGAGGAAGAAGAAGGAGAAGAAGCTCCTTCTCCTTCTCCTCCTCCTCCGTCTCCTTCTTCTTCTTCTTTTACTTCTCCTTCTTCTTCTCCTTCTCCTTCTTCTCTTCCACCTAAATGACATAATTAGCTTAGTTAGCTCCAAAATGGCCTATTTAATAAAAAATGACCTATACTTACCTAATTTTCCTCCAAAATGACATAATTAGCTCCAAAAAGGCATAACTAGCTAATTTAGCCCGAACAAGAGGACAAGAGGAGAAGAAAGAGGAAAATGAAAAGAAGGAAGAAGAAGAAGAAGAAAAGAAGAGAAGAAGAAGGAGAAGGAGAAGGAGGAAGAAGAAGGAGAAGAAGGAGGAGAGAAGCTCCCTCTCCTTCTTCTCCTCCTTCTCCTTCTTCTTGTCCTTCTTTTCTTCTTCTTCTCCTCTTCCTTCTCCTTCTCCTTCTCCTGCTCCTGCTCCTTCTCCTCTTCCTCCTTCTTTTTTTACTTCTCCTTCTTCTTCTCTTGTTGCTTCTTCTCTTTATTCTTCTACGTAGCTTACACTCATCCAACAAATACTAAATTGGCTAATTATCCTACAAAATGACATAATTAGCTTAGTTAGGTGAAAACATCATAAGAACCTTGGTTAGCTCATTAAAATGACTAATTTAGCTCAAAAATTAAATAATAATCTCAAAATGGCATAAGAACCTTGGTTAGCTCATGAATATTATATACTTAGCTTGGCTTCCACCTAAATGACATAATTAGCCAATTTAGCTCCAAAATGCCTTAATAATCACAGTTGGCTCCAAAATGAAATATTTTACCCAAGTTAGCTCTAGAATGGCTTATACTTAGCTTGGCTTCCACCTAAATGACATAATTAGCCAATTTAGCTCTAAAATGCCTTAATAATCATAGTTGGCTCCAAAATGACATATTTTACCCAAGTTAGCTCTAGAATGGCCTATACTTAGCTTTGGCTTCCACCTAAATGACATAATTAGCTTAGTTAGCTCCAAAATGGCCTATTTAATAAAAAATGGCCTATACTTACCTAATTATCCTCCAAAATGACATAATTAGCTACAAAAAGGCATAATTAGCTAATTTAGCCCAAACAAGAGGACAAGAGGAGAAGAAAGAGGAAAAATGAAAAGAAGGATGAAGAAGAAGAGAAGAAGAAGGAGAAGGAGGAAGAAGAAGGAGAAGAAGGAGAAGAAGGAGAAGAAGGAAGAGAGAAGCTCCTTATCCTTCTTCTTCTCCTTCTTCTTTTCTTCTTCTTCTCCTCTTCCTTCTCCTTCTCCTTCTCCTCCTCCTCCTCCTCCTTCTTCTTTTTCTTCTCCTTCTTCTTCTCTTCTTGCTTCTTGTCTTTCTTCTTCTACGTAGCTTATTTCCCCCCCAAAAGACATAGTTAGCTAATTATCCTCCAAAATGACATAATTAGCTTAGTTAGTTAAACATCATAAGAACCCTGGTTAGCTCATTGAAATGACTAATTTAGATCCAAAATGACATAATAAGCTCAAAATGGATTAATAATCATAGTTCGCTACAAAATGACATATTTTATCCAAGTTAGCTCTAGAATGACCTATACTTAGCTAAGTTCTCTCCTAAATGACATAATAAGGCTATGTAGCTCCAAGATGACCTATTCCACCTAATTTAGCTATTAAATGGCCTATACTTAGCTAAGTTCTCTCCGAAATAACCTATACTTCTCTTCTTCATCTAGTCTTCTTCTTCTAACTTTCTTATTTGCCATTTTGCAGATTACATTCACTTCACGAGAAGCTTGGATTATATTGATGGAATGCTTGAATATGGTTTCTTCTACCATGGATTCACGGAAGCTTTGATTGAAACTATTGCAGTATATGGATATATATGAAACTTTGTATGCATGGATGAAACTGGTGTAATATATGGTTTAACTTGCATAGTATGTATGTATTATATATATCCTGATTATTTTAATATGGTTATGAGTACGGAAACAAAATTATTTCTGTCAAATATATATACATATATCCTGATTATTGTGAAAATTGCTGGATATAATAGGAAGTAAAATAAAGGGGGGATGTTTTGAGTCTTTGCCGTCCGCCCACCGATGGCAAAGGACCTAGGGCAGACGACAAAGGCTCAAAACAACCTGGCTGAACCACGCTGGGAGCGCCCCTTTGCCGTCGGCCTAGAACATGGCTGACGGCAAAGGGGGGTGGGCTGACGGCAAAGGTGGTGGGAGAAAGAGGCTGTCAGTGCCCCTTTGCCGTCGGCCCACCCATGGCTGACGGCAAAGGGGGTAGGGCAGATGGCAAAGTGGGTAGGGCAGACGGCAAACAGAAGGTGGGCCCAGCAACCTGTCGTTAGCACTTTACGGGAGCGTTTGCGGATCTGCCGTCCCATTTTTTTTGCCGTCAGCCCACCCATGGCAAAGATTCTTTGCCGTCCGCCTTACTAAAGCTGACGGCAAATAACCTCTTCACCGAATATTTTTTTGCCATCTAGTTTGCCGTTAGCTGACGGACGGCAAAGCCTTTGTCGTCCGGTATTCCCCCTTTGCTGTTAGCCATGGCAGACGGCAAAGTCTCAGATTCCTGTAGTGAGTCATCATATTATGCACCACATCCAATAGAGCATGACTATGACGTTCGAACACACCATCACACTATGGTGTTCCAGGTGGCGTGAGTTGTGAAACAACTTTCACATTGTCTAAAGTTGTATGCCAAAATCGTAACTCAGACATTCACCTCCACGATCATATCGCATACATTTTTTATCTTCTGTCACGATGATCTTAAACTTCACTCTGAATTTGCTTGAACTTTTCAAATGATTCAGACTTGTGTTTCATTAAGTAAATATACACTATATCTACTCAAATCATTAGTGAAGGTAAGAAAATAACGATATCCACCGCACGCTACATGACTCATTGGATTGCATACGTCAACATGTATCATTTCCAATAAATTACTTGCCCGCTCCATCAAACCGGAAAACAGGGTCCTTAGTCATCTTGCCCAAGAGGCATGGTTTGCATGTCTCAACCGATTCGAAATCGAATGAGTCCAAAGATCCATAAGCATGGAGTTTCTTCATGCGATTTATACCAATATGACATTTAGCGGCAGTGCCACAAATATGTGGTACTATCATTATTAACTTTGTATCTTTTGGCATCAATGTTATGAACATGTGTATTACTACGATCAAGATTCAACAAACCATTTTCACTGGGTGCATGACCATTGAAGGTATTATTCATGTAAACAGAATAACCATTATTCTCTAACTTAAATGAATAACCGTGTTGCAATAAACACGATCTAATCATGTTCATGCTTAACGCAAACACCAAATAACATTTATTTAGGTTTGTCACTAATCCCGAAGGTAGAGAGAGCGTGTGATGTTGATCACATCAACCTTGGAAACATTTCCAACACACATCATCGCCTCACACTTAGCTAGTATCTGTTTATTCCGTAGCTTTTACTTTGAGTTACTAACATTTAGCAACCGAATCGGTATCCAATACCCAGGTGCTACTAGGAGTACTAGCAAGGTACACATCAATAACACATATATCAAATATACTTCTGTCGATGTTGCCAGCCTTCTTATCTACCAAGTATCTAGGGTTGTTCCGCTTCAGTGACCGCTCTCCTCATAATAGAAGCACTTAGTCTCGGGTTTGGGTTCAACTTTGGGTTGCTTCACTAGAGCAGCAATTGACTTGCCATCCATGAAGTTTCCTTCCTTGCCCTTGCCCTTCTCGAAACTAGTGGTTTTACTAACCATCAACACTTGATGCTCCTTCATGATTCCTACCTTCGCGGTGTCAAACATCGCGAACAGCCCAGGGATCATCATTTCCATCCCTGACATAATTATAGTTCATCACGAAGTTCTAGTAGCTTAGTGATAGTGACTCAAAGAACTATATCAATCACTATCTTGTCTGGAAGATCAACTCCCACTTGATTCAAGATATTATAGCACCCAGACAATCTGAGCACATGCTCAATGATTGAGCTATTCTCCTTCATATTGTAGGCAAAGAATCTTGTTGGAGATCTCATATCTCACAACACGGGCACGAGCCTGAGACAATCTCAGCTCTTAGAACATCTCATATGTTCTGTGACGTTCATAACGTTTTGGAGCCTCAATTCTAAGCCGTAATGCATGACACACTAAACTATCAAGTAGTCATCGCAACGTGCCTGTTAGATGTTCACAACATCTACAGACGGCGCCAGAGGGGGTGGCGCACCGAGCGATGCATTAAGGACATAAGCCTTCTGTGCAGCGATGAGGACAATCCTCGGATCATGGACCCAGTCCGCAATATTGCTACCATCATCTTTCAACTCTATTTCTCTAGGAACATATGAAAATTCAAGGGAGCGTGAGCTAGTAATCTACAACATAATTTGCAAAGACACTACTGACTATGTTCATGATAATGAGTTCAATTAATCATATTACTTAAGAACTCCCACTCAAATTGACATCACTCCGTTCATTCGAGTGATACATGATCCAAATTCACCAACTCAAGTCCGATCATCACGTGAGTTGAGGTGGTTTCAATGGTGAACATCATCATGTTGATCATATCTACTATATGACTCATGTTCGACCTTTCGGTCTCTTATGTTCCGAGGCCATGTCTGTACATGCTAGGCTCGTCAAGTTTAACCTGAGTGTTCTACATGTGCAACACTGGCTTACACCCGTTGTATGTGAACGTAGAGTCTATCACACCAGATCATCACGTGGTGTCTCGACACGACGAACTTCCGCAACGGTGCACACTTGGGGAGAACACAATTGATCTTGAAATTTAAGTGAGGGATCACCTTATAATGCTACCATCATCCTAAGAAAAACAAGGTGCATAAAAGGATTAACAACACATGCAAATCATAAGTGACATGATACGGCCATGAACTTGTGCTTTTGATCTCCATCTTGAAAGCACTGACATGAACTCAATCGTCACCGGCATGACACCATGATCTCCACCATCTTGATATCCATCAACGTGTCGCCATCGGGGTTGTCGCGCCCACCATGCTTCTACTACTATTGCTACCGTTTAGCGATAAAGTAAAGCATTACATAGCGCTTAATGATTGACACACATGTCATACAATAATTAAAGACAACCCTATGGCTCCTGTCGGTTGCCATACTCATCGACATGCAAGTCGTGATATTCTATACAACACATGATCATCTCATACATCACATATATCTCATCATGTAATTGGCCATATCACATCACAGCATACCCTGCAAAAACAATTTAGACGTCTTCTAATTGTTGTTGCATGTTTTACGTGGCTACTACAGGTATCTAGCAAGAACAATTCTCACCTACGCATAAACCACAATGGTGATACATAAGTTGCTTTTCAACCTTCTCAAGGACCGCCTTTGTTGAATCTGATCCAACTAAATTAGGAGAAACAGACACCCGCCAGCCATCTTTGTGCAACGAAGTTACACGTCAGTCGATGGAACCGGTCTCTCGTAAGCGTACAAGTAAGGTTGGTCCGGGCCGCTTCATCCCACAATACCGCTAAACCAAAACACGACCAAGGGAGGAAGCAATCTAAGCATCAACGCCCACAAACTATTTGTGTTCTACTCGAGATCTCATCTACACATAGACCTAGCTCATGCTGCCACTGTTGGGGAACGTTGCATGGGAAACAAAAAAATTCCTACGCACACGCAGGATCTATCCATGGTGATGAGCATCTACGAGAGGGAGAGTGAATCTACATACCCTTGTAGATTGCTAAGCGGAAGCGTTAAGAAACACGGTTGATGTAGTCAAATGTCTTCACAATCCAATCATGATCCGTCCCGCGATCCCATCGTGGTTCTTCCGATCTAGTGCCGAATGGACGGCACCTCCGCGTTCAACACACATACAGCTCGATGATGATCTCCGCCTTCTTGATCCAGCAAGAGGGAGCGGAGAGGTAGATGAGTTCTCCGGCAGTGCGACGGTGTTGCGGCGATGGTGGTGGAGTAATTCCAGCAGGGCTTCGCCTAAGCACCGCTGAAAACTGATCTAGAGGTGAAAACGATCTAGAGGAAGAAGAGGGCAGCATGTGGCAATTAGGGTTAGCTTTCCCCTCTAAATCCTCTAGTATATATAGGAGGGAGGGAGGGGAGGAGGCAGCCTCAAACCCTCAAGGTTTGGTCGAAATTGGAGATGGAGGAGTCCTACTCCAATCTTATTAGGAGTAGGATTCCTCCTTTCCACTTGGAAACTCTTTCCACCTCTCCACCTTTGGGTTTTTTCCTTATCAAACCTCATGGGATTTAGTGGAGGCTTATTCCAGCCCACTAGGGGCTGGTTTGTCTCCTCCCACATCCCATGAGGCCCCTCGGGTCGTGACACCCCTCCCGATGGTCCCCCAGTACCCTCCCGGCACTCCCGGTACACTACCGATGAGCCCGAAACCTTTCCGGTGACCAAAATAGGACTTCCTGTATATCAATCTTTATGTCTAGACCATTACGGAGCTCCTCGTGATGTCCGGGATCTCATCCCGGACTCCGAACAACCTTCGGTCACCACCATGCATAACTCTATACTACCGAAACGTCACCAAACCTTAAGTGTGCAGACCCTGCGGGTTCGAGAACTATGTAGACATGACCGAGACATCTCTATGGTCAATAACCAATAGCAGGACCTGGATGCCCATATTGATTCCTACATGTTCTACGAAGATCTTTATCGTTCGAACCTCTATGTCAAGGATTCAGTTAATCCCGTATGATGTTCCCTTTGTTCTTCGGTATGTTACTTGCCCGAGATTCGATCGTCGGTATCTCCATACCTAGTTCAACCTCGTTACCGGCAAGTCACTTTACTCATTTCTGTAATACAAGATCCCGTGACTAACACTTAGTCACATTGCTTGCAAGGCTTGTTGTGATGTTGTATTACCGAGTGGGCCTTGAGATACCTCTCCGTCACACGGAGTAACAAATCCTAGTGTTGATCCATGCCAACCCAACAGACATCCTCGAAGATACCTGTAGAGCACCTTTATAGTCACCCAGTTACGTTGTGACGTTTGATACACACAAGGCACTCCTCCGATGTCCGTGAGTTGCATGATCTCATGGTCGTAGGAACAGATACTTGACATGCAGAAAACTGTAGCAATAAACTGACATGATCATATGCTACGTTTGTAGTTGGGTCTTGTCCATCACATTATTCTCCTAATGATGTGATCTTGTTTTCAAATGACATCTCATGTCCATGGCTAGGAAACCTTAACCATCTTTGATCAACGAGCTAGTCTATTAGAGGCATACTAGGGACATGGTGTTGTCTATGTATCCACACATGTATCTGAGTTTCCGATCAATACAATTCTAGCATGGATAATAAACGATTATCATGAACAAGGAAATATGATAATAACCAATTTATTATTGCCTCTAGGGAATATTTCCAACAATTATGACCCCAGGGCTCAACATATAAATAGAGGAGCAGGGCTAGCCCCTAAAACATAAGTTTTAGATCCTCCTCTAGTCGATCTGGTTCTAGTTCTAGTTGGTCCTAGTTGACTAATTAGAGCTAGCCCTAGCTACCTCAAAACCTCATAATTAGAATCCCAATGTGGTTCTAATCTCCTTCCTCCAGTTCATCCTCCACTCTAAATCCGATGTGCTTGGTGAAGCCCTATAGAAATAGTTTCACCACCATCGACACCATGTTGTTGTGCTGCCGGAACTCATCTACTACTCCGCCCTCACTCGCTGGATCGAGGAGGTAGAGACGTCATCGAGCCACACATGTGCTGAACGCGGAGCTGCCGTCCGTTCGGCGCTAGATCGGGATGAATCGCGATTGGATCATGAAGACGTACGACTACATCAACCGCGTTATGTACGCTTCCGCTTAGCGATCTACAAGGGTATGAAGATACACCTCCCCGCTCGTGGCTATGCATCTCCATGGATAGATCTTGCGTGTGCGTAGAATTTTTTTGTTTTCCATGCAACGTTCCCCGACACTGGCATCATGAGCTAGGTCTATGCGTAGATGATATGCACGAGTAGAACACAAAAGAGTTTTTGGGCATTGATGTTCAGATTACTTACCTCCTTAGTCTTATCTTGATTTGGCGGTATTGTGGGATGAAGCAGCCCGAACCAACTTTATTCGTCCACGTACGAGAGACTGGTTCCATCCACTGACATGCAACTTGTTGCATAAAGATGGCTGGAGGGTTTCTGTCTCTCCCACTTAAGTTGAATCGAATTTGACAGAGGAGGTCCTTGTGGAAGGTTAAAAGGTAACTTGATTATCACCATTGTGGCTTTGCGTAGGTAAGAACGGTTCTTACTAGTTGCCCATAGGAGACACGTAAAACTTGCAACAAGAAAGTAGAGGACGTCTAACTTATTTTTGCAGGGCATGTTGCTATGTGATATGGTTAAGATGTGATTTAATATATGTTGATGTATGAGATGATCATGTTTTGTAATAGTTATCACGACTTGCATGTCGATGAGTACGACAATCGGCAGGAGCCATAGGGTTGTCTTTAATTTATTGTATGACATGCGCGTCAATCACTAAACACCATGTAATTGCTTTTACTTTATCGCTATGCGTTAGCAATAGTTGTAGAAGCAATAGTTGGCACGACAACTACATGAAAACATGATGATAGAGATCATGGTGTCATGCCGGTGACGATGGAGATCAAGCCAATGCTTTGGAGATGGAGATCAAAGGCACAAGATGATGATGGCCATGTCATATCACTTATATGATTTGCATGTGATGTTAATCCTTTTATGCATTTTATTTTGCTTAGGACGACGGTAGCATTATAAGATGATCCCTCACTAAAAGTTTCAAGATAAAATTGTGTTCTCCCCAAGTATGCACCATTGCGAAGGTTCATCGTTTTGAAGCACCTTGTGATGATCGGGTGTGATAGAATCTACGTTCGCATATAGTGGTAGTGGGTGTAAGCCAGATTTACACACGCGGAATACATGGGTTAAACTTGACAAGCCTAGCACGTACATACATGGCCTCAAAACACAGGAGACCGAAAGGTCAAACATGAGTCATATAGTAGATATGATCAACATGGATATGTTCATCGTTGAAGCCACCCCATCTCATGTGATGATCGAACTTGGGTTGGTGGATTTGGATCATGTTACACTCAGAAAACCTGAGGGGTGTTGATTTGATTGGGAGTTCTTTAGTAATATGATTAATTGAACTCATTATCATGAACATAGTCAAAATATTTTAGCAAATTATGTTATAGATCAGTACTCGCGCTATAGCTCCCCTATATTTTGATACGGTCCTAGAGAAAAACTAGGTTGAAAGATGGTAGTAGCAATTATGCGGACTCGGTCCGTAAACTGAGGATTGTCCTCATTACTGCACAAAAGGCTTATGTCCTTGATGAACCGCTCGGTGCGCCAACCTCTCAAGTGTCGTCTGTGGGTGTTGAGAACATCGGACAGACACGTTTTTTTTATGACTACTTGATAGTTCAGTGCGTCATGCATTACAGCTTAGAATTGAGGCTCCAAGTTGTTTCGAACATCACAGAGCATACGAGATGTTCGAAGAGCTGAATTTGGGATTTTAGGCTCATGCCCGTGTGAGAGGTATGAGACCTCCAACAAGATTCTTTGCCTGCAAGATGAAGGAGAATATCTCAATTGGTGAGCATCTACTCAGAATGTCTGGGTGCTACAATCGCTTGAATCAAGTGGGAGTTAATCTTCCAGATAAGATAGTGATTGATATAGTTCTCCAAGTCACCGCCACAAAGCGAATAGAGCTTCGTGATGAACTATAAACATGACAGGGATGGAAAATATGATCCCTGAGCTATTCGTGATGTCTGACACCGCGAAGGTAGAAATGAAGAAGGAGCATCAAATTTTGATGGTTAGTAAAACTACTAGTTTCGAGAAGGGCAAGGGCACAAAGGGAAACTACATGAATGGCAAGACAGTTGCTGCTTCAATGAAGAAACCCAAGGTTGAACCTAAACCCGAGACTAAGTGCTTCTATTATTAGGAGAACGGTCACTGAAGTGGAACCGCCCTAGATACTTGGTAGATAAGAAGGGTGACTACGTCAACAGAAGTATATTTGATATACGTGTTATTGATGTGTACCTTACTAGTACTGCTAGTAGCACCTGCGTATTAGATACCGGTTTAGTTGCTGATACGTCCATTTTGCATCATGCTTTTATATTGATATTTATTGCATTATGGGATGTTATTACATGTTATGGTACAATACTTATGCCTTTTCTCTCTTATTTTACAAGGTTTACATGAAGAGGGAGAATGCCGACAACTGGAATTCTGGACTGGAAAAGGAGCAAATCTAAGATACCTATTTGGCACAACTCCAAAAGTCCTGAAAATTTACTGAGAATTATTTCGGAATATATAAAAAATACTAGGCGAAACAGATACCAGAGGGGGCTCAACCAGGAGGTGGCAAGCCTGCCTGGCGCGGCCACCCCCCTAGCCGCGCCTAGCAGGCTTGTGACCCACCTAGCAGGCCCCCGACGCCCATATCCTGTTATATGGAGGGTTTTGACCTAGAAAAAAACATAAGGAAGCTTTCGGGATGAAGCGCCGGCGTCTCGAGGCGGAACTTGGACAAAACCAACCTAGAGCTCTGGCAGGACTGTTCTGCCGGGGAAACTTCCCCCCCGGAGGGGGAAATCGAAGCCATCGTCATCACCAACGATCCTCTCATCGAGAGGGGGTCAATATCCATCAACTTATTCACCATCACCATCTCCTCTCCAAACCCTAGTTCATCTCTTGTATCCGATCTTTGTCTCAAACCTCAGATTGGTACCTGTGGGTTGCTACTAGTGTTGATTACTCCTTGTAGTTGATGCTAGTTGGTTTACTTGGTGGAAGATCATATGTTCACATCCTTTATGATAATTAATACTCCTCTGATTATGAACATGAACATGTTTTGAGAGTAGTTACGTTTGTTCCTGAGGACATGGGGTAAGTCTTGTTATAAGTAATCATGTGAATTTGGTATTCGTTCGATAGTTTGATGATATGTATGTTGTCTCTCCTCTAGTGGTGTTATGTGAATGTCAACTACATAACACTTCACCATTATTTGGGCCTATGGGATGCATTGGGAAGTAATAAGTAGATGATGGGTTGCTAGAGTGACCGAAGCTTAAACCCTAGTTTATGCGTTGCTTCGTAAGGGGCTGATTTGGATCCATATGTTTCATGCTATGGTTAGATTTATCTTAATTCTTCTTTCGTAGTTACGGATGCTTGCGAGAGGGGTTGATCATAAGTGGGAGGTTTGTCCAAGTAAGGGCAGCACCCAAGCACCGGTCCACCCACATATCAAATTATCAAAGTAACGAATGTGAAGCGAATGAGCATGATGAAAACTAGCTTGACAGAAATTCCCATGTGTCCTCGGGAGCGCTTTGCTTTATATAAGAGTTTGTCCAGGCCTATCCTTTGCTACAAAAGAGATTGGGCTACCTTGCTGCACCTTTGCTACACTTGTTACTTGTTACTCGTTACGAATTATCTTATCACAAAACTATTTGTTATCGATAATTTCAGTGCTTGCATAGAATACCTTACTGGAAACCGCTTGTCATTTCCTTCTGCTCCTTGTTGGGTTTGACACTCTTACTTACCAAAAGGAGTACGACAGATCCCTAATACTTGTGGGCCATCAAGACTCTTTTCTGGCGTCGTTGTCGGGGAGTGAAGCGCCTTTGGTACGTGGAATCTGGTAAGGAAAAATTTATATAGTGTGCTAAAATTTACTGTCACTTGTTACTATGGAAAGTAATCCTTTGAGGGGCTTGTTCGGGGTATCTTCACCTTGATAGGAAACACAAAAATTTGTCCCTCAATCTACTAAAAATATTTATTATGAAATTCCTTCGGGTATGATAGAGAAACTGCTTGCTAATCCTTATGCAGGAGATGGAACACTACATCCTGATTTGCATCTGATCTATGTGGATGAAGTTTGTGGATTATTTAAGCTTGTAGGTCTGCCCGAGGATCACGTCAAGAAGAAGGTCTTTCCTTTATGTTTGAAGGAGAAAGCATTGACATGGTATAGGATATGTGATGATATTGGATCATGGAGCTACAACCAATTGAAAATGGAATTTCATCAGAGTTGTATCCTATGCATCTAGTTCATCATGATCGGAATTATATTAATAATTTTTGTCCTCGTGAAGGAGAAATAATCACTCAAGCTTGGGCGAGGCATAAGTCAATGTTATATTCATGCCCCAATCATGAGCTCTCGAGAGAAATTATTATTCAGAATTTTTATGCTTCGCTTTCTCGTAATGATCAATCCATGCTCGATACTCCTTATGTTGGTTCCTATATGAAGAAAGATATTGACTTCAAATGGGATTTATTGGAAAGAATTAAACACAACTCTGAAGATTGGGAACTCAACAAAGGTAAGGAGTCAGGTATGAACCTTAAGTTTGATTGTGTTAAATCCTTCGTAGACACCAATGCTTTTCATGAATTTAGCACTAAATATGGACTTGACTCTGAGATAGTAGCTTCTTTTTGTGAATCTTTTGCTGCTCATGTTGATCTCCCTAAGGAGAAGTGGTTTAAATATCATCCTCCCATTCAAGTTAAAGTAGTTTAACCTATTAAAGTTGAAGAGAAAACTATTACTTATAATGTTGATCATGTTATTCCCGCTGCTTATATCGAAAGACCACCTTTCCCTGTTAGAATAAAGGAACATGCTAAAGCTTCAATTGTGGTTTGTAAGAGCTATGCTAGAACACCTACACCCCCTGAGCAAATTAAAGTTGAGCCTAGTATTGCTATGGTTAAGGATCTCTTGGTTGATAATATCGATGGGCATGTTATTCAATTTTGTGATGAAGCCCCTAGAATTGCTAAACCTGATGCTAAAGATAAACATAGACCCATTGTTGGCATGCCTGTTGTTTCTGTTAAAATAGGAGATCATTGTTATCATGGCTTATGTGATATGGGTTCTAGTGTAAGTGCAATTCCCTTTTCCTTATATAAAGAGATTATGGATGATATTGCACCAGCTGAGTTAGAGGAAATTGATGTTACAATTAAACTTGCTAATAGAGATACTCTTGGGATTATTAGATATGTTGAAGTTTTGTGTGGGAAAATAAAATATCCTACTGAATTTCTTGTTCTTGGCTCCCCACAAGATGATTTTTGTTCCATTATATTTGGTAGACCCTTCTTGAATACTGTTAATGCCAGGATAGATTGTGAGAAGGAAACGATAACCGTAAGTTTTGGGGATGCGTCTCATGAGTTTAATTTCTCTAAATTTAGTAGACAACCCAGTGATAAAGAATTGCCTAGTAAGTATGAAATTATTGATCTTCCTTATATTGTTGTGCCTCCTACTGATCCTTTAGAGCAATATTTGCTAGACCATGAAAATGACATGCATATGAATGGAAGGAATGAAATAGATAAGATTTTGTTTGATCAACATCCTATTCTAAAACACAACTTGCCTCTTGAAATACTTGGGGATCCTCTTCCACCCAAGGGTGATCCCGTGTTTGAGCTTAAACAATTACCGGATACTCTGAAATATGCTTATCTTGATGAAAAGAAGATATATCCTATTATTATTAGTGCTAACCTTTCAGAGCATGAAGAACAGAGATTATTAAAAACTCTGAGGAAGGATCGTGCTGCTATTGGATATACTCTTGATGATCTTAAGGGCATTAGTCCCACTCTATGTCAACATAAAATTAAAATGGAGCCCGATGCTAAACCTGTTGTTGATCACCAATGACGATTAAATCTTAAAATGAAGGAAGTGGAAAGAAATGAAGTATTAAAGCTTCTGGAGGTAGGTATGTAAGAGCACATTTCTCCATGTGTGGTTTTGGGTAGTTAATGACAATCCCTATGGACTAATGTTTGCCTTGATTTATATTCTAAGGATTTATCTGTAGGTACTTCTTGAATTCCATCTGTTGGTTTCAAGGAGTTTATATGGTGACCAAGGTGGTATTCAAGGTGTTATCCAAAGATTGGTCATGTAAGAGTTGAGCTTACTGCAAGCATGTCTTGAAGAAGAAAATTGTGTGAGCATTCATGTTTACCTTCAAGACATCATCTTTATGAAGAGAGAAGATAAGATACATGGTTGATAAAGACTAAGTCAAAGAGTGAACCAAGTTGATCAACACACAAAGCGTACAAGATGCCCCGAGAAGGATCAAGTGATCCCATGGTATGGTAAGCATTGTCCATTACGCTTTGTGTACTACCCCATGGTTTATGTGAGTGTTCATTATAGGGTTAGGTAATTTTCCATGGGATTGCATCGAGAGGAAGATCCCATACAACCCATGGAAGATGACATCAAGTGGTGATCATCATCAAGGTTGCGATGTGCAAGTTCAAGTGAAGCATCATGAAGAAATCATGCTTGTACCTTACCGTCCATTATGGTGAGAATAGACGTGTGAAGGTGTGCCGAAGAGTGACTCACCCATAGTGGAGTATGGGGGAGCAATCAACTAGCCTTCATCGAGCCAACGCAATCACGAAAGGTGGTCCAACTTGAGGGAGTCAAGATCGTCACCATCTAGCTCAAGTGGACTTCGTGAAAGGCAAAGGCTTGCCCTTGATAGGTTTTCTATTTTATCGGTATCATGGTGATAGTTTGGAGACCGGGTTATAGGATCGATAGTCGTACTATCAAGGGGGGCCCTCAAGTGAGTAGCTTGATCGTATCGTTCATCGAGAGCTGAAACAATTGCATCCTTGCATCATATTTCTTGATTCTTATTTGTATTTTCTCACTTTGAGGTTTTATAGCTTGTGGTTATCTTTGTGACAAGATCTAGTACATCGAAAACGGATTTCATATGCTTCTTCTATTGCGTTTTCGGTGTTGGAGGTTTTACCGATCTTATCCGAGGAAGGGTTCTCACCATTTTCTTATGGGACTTTTCTCATTTGTTTCTTATTGATAATTCTATCAATATTGTGTTATCCCATGTCGTTAGCTTTCTAGCAAACTTGGTTTCGTTGAATTCGGAGTCCGTTTGCAAAAGTTGTGGCAGTTTCGGTGTTCTTAAAAGGCTACAACGGTACTACCGCGGCTAGAGCGGATGCATTTTTTTTACTACTGCTCCAGAGCGGTACTACCGTGGCTCCAGAGAAGTAGTACCACTCCGGACCAAAATCTAATGTAAGTCCGGCCGTGGTAGGCACGGATGTATTTTTAGTACCGCTCGCAAGCAGTAGTACCGCTACCCGTAGAGGTAGTACCGCTATCCATAGTGGTAGTACCATGGGGACGAGAGATAGTACCGCTCTGGCGGTTCTACTGGACTTTTGCCTCCTCGGAGTTGTTTTTTCAAAGGGCTTCCACCGCCCCAGCAGCAGTGTCGCTCCCATGAGCGGTAGTACTGCTCTGTGCGGGCTGTGAGCATAACAGTCGGATTTTTCGCCACCTATAAAAGGGGGTCTTCTTCCCCATTGAACCTTATCCTTTGAGCTTGTGTTCTTCCCCCATTATTGACCTTCTTCAAGCTTGCTAACTCTCAATCCCTCCAATGATTCTTGCTAGTTCTCGAGGGAAAACAGAGAGGAGATCTATATCCACATTTCCACCAATCACTTTCTCCTCTAAGTAAGGGGAACCCCTTGGATCTAGATCTTGGAGTTCTTCGTGTTCTTCTTCATTCTTCCTATCATTTTACTCCCTAGCATTAGTTGCTTTGGTGGGATTTGGGAGAGAAGGACTTGGGCACTCCATGTGCCCTTGCCATTGCATTTGGTGCATAGGTTTGAGTTCTCCATGGTGATACATGGAAGTGAGAAGTTGAGAAGCTTATTACTCTTGGGTGTTTGATCACCCTAGAGCTTGTTCCTCTTGGGTGCTTTGGCGCCCTAGACGGTTGGTGGTGCCTCGGAGCTCAATAATTGTGGTGCAAAGCTCCAGGCAAGCTTCGGGGTTTCCAATTAGGTTGTGGAGATTGCCCCGAGCAATTGAGATCACCTCGGAGCCACAATCCATTGTGGTGAAGCTTCGCAGTGTCGTTGGGAGCCTCCAATTAAGCTGTGGAGATTGCCCCAACCTTGTTTGTATGGGTTCGGTGACCACCCTCAAGGGTCCCTTAGTGGAATCACGACATCTTGCATTGTGCGAGGGCGTGAGGAGATTACGGTGGCCCTAGTGGCTTCTTGGGGAGCATTTTGCCTCCACACCTCTCCGAACGGAGATTAGCATCCGCAAGGGTGTGAACTTCGGGATACATCGTCGTCTCCGCGTGCCTCGGTTATCTCTTACCCGAACCCTTTACTTATGCACTTTACTTTGTGATAGCCATATTGTTTCTTGCTATCACTTAGTTGTTTATCTTGCTTAGCATAAGTTGTTGGTGCACATAGGAGAGTCTAGTTGTTTTAGGTTTTGTGCTTGACTTATTAAACGTTAGTTTTATTTCGCATTTGTTCATGCCTAAACCGTAATTATTTTAAAGCGCCTATTCACCCTCCTCTAGGTGACATCCACATCCTTTCAATTGGTATCAGAGCTAGGTCTCTCATTATTAGATTTAACAACCTAGAGATTAAGGATGTCGACTAGGGGATTAGGATTCTCTGGCACTCTTTGTTTCAATGGCACAAATTTTGATGTTTGGGTAATTCGCATGCTTAATATCTTTAGGGTCATGAACCCGTCTTTAGAGAGAATTGTAGATATGGGTTTTTCTCCTCCAGAGGATTCTCAACACCTATCTTTGGAGGATGAGAAAAACTCTTATCTCAATGCTCAAGCTTCTAATGTGCTTTTTGATGCTTTGAGCAATGTAGTTATATTTGAACTCATGCCGTTCTGGGATGCTCATGAGTTGTGGACAAAGCTTCAAGATAAATTTGGTGAGTCCAAGATTTGTAGGGATGATTGTTCTCCCTCCACCTCCGTTCGTGTTGTCTTCTCAACTTCATGTACTTCACCTACATGTGGATTGCCACAAGGTAGATGGTATGCTTGCTATATCTTGTTGCAATGATAAAAATGTATCTATTTCCTCGAGTTGTTGTGCTAACAATGTAGAGGAAACCCAACACTCCATGGAACAAGATGTGGTCTTGAATGGTGCTTCAAGGGATCCTACATCATCATCTATTGTTTCTCACTTTTGCCTTATGGCTAAGGCTTCAAAGGTATCTCCTACTTTGAATCCCAGTATATCTCACGATGATCATGTTGATGATAATGATGAAGAGAGTGATAATATTGCTTCCTTAAAAATTAAGGGAGAAATGGTTTTTAAAGCTCTTCATAAGAATAAAATTGCTCGTTCCAACTTCATGGAAATCATGTCTATTGCCATTGAGGGCAAGAAATATATTGAGGAGTTGGAAGCTCATCTCGAGGAGCATGAGACCACCATTGATAAAATGGAAGATCATGAGCGTGATTACGCCAATGAGATCGCGGAGCTATCTCAAGCTCTTGAAAATGAACAAACCACCAAGGAATCTCTTGAGGAGACCTTTGCTCTAGAATTATCTAGATTAAAGGAATCCCATGAAAGAGCTCTCAAGGTGGCAAATGATTTTAGAACTAAAAATGATATTCTTGAAGTTGCACATGCTAAACTCCTTGAGGACTTTGAGCACCTCGAAAATGGCTCAAGGGTCGTTCAGAGTTTGCTCATTGAACTCACCGAGTCTCATGCTCAACTTAAAGTTTCATATGCTAAAGAGCTTGCCAATTTGCCTTCTCATCTTGCTGTTAATGATGATGCTTGTGCTACTAACTCTATTTCTTGTGAAGCATCCATATTAAAGCAGAATGTTGAGCTAAGGGATCAACTTGAGTTGCTATCTAGCAATTATGGGAAATTGGAAGAAAGTCATGAAAAGCTTTCTAGATCTCATGGCGATCTTCTAGTATCGCATAATGTGCTAAAGATAGCTCATGAGGCTAGTACCACTAAGTTAACATCTAGCGAGCCTCTTGTGCATATTAGCACTACATATAGTAGAAATGCTTTATTTCCATGTGCTAGTACTCGTAGTTCATCTACTCATAATGTTGGTACATCTTGTGATGAATTACTTTCCTTGCCTTGTTGCTCTACCGATGAAGCTTATACTTCCTCTAGCACTTGTGTTGATTCTAACCATGTAGAGGAAATCAATGATCTCAAGGCCCAAGTCACTTCTTTGAAGAAAGACTTGGAAAAGAGTCATGAAGGTAAGTACACACTCAACAATATCTTGAGTGTGCAAAAATTCCCAAATGACAAAGGTGGACTTGGATTCAACTCCAAGAAGAAGAAGATGTCCACGAAGTACAAGAAGAAGGACCAAGATCAAGTCAAGAATTCGACCAAGATTATTTGCTTCAAGTGCAAAATAGAAGGGAACCATGTAAGATCTTTCCCATTGAAGAAGAAGCCTCGAAGTAACAAGCAACAAGGGAAGCAACCACAAGTTCAATCGCATGCTCAACCACAAGTTAAAGAAAGGCCTCTTCCCAAGAAGACCCAAGTCATCGCTCCTCAAGTTGAGAAATCAATTGAGAAGAAAGTAAAGGGTAGATGTTGCTACTTATGTCGTGATAAGGGTCACTTCGCTTCTTCTTGCACGAAAGGTAACTTAACCCACCCAATCATTATTGATGATATCTATTCTATTGGGAAGGATAAGCTTGGCATTGTGTTTGCCAAATGTGTTGGTACTCAAAGTGGTGTCAAGAAAAGAACCATTTGGGTAGCCAAGCCTATTGTGACTAACCTCTTAGGAACCAACTTGGTTGGGGACCAACAAGCTTAAACTTGATCAATAGGTGTTGTTGGAGGGCATTGGTGACTTGGCTACATCATGAAGAATTAAGGGATCTTCATGATTCATATTATCTCAGGCCAAGTCATTTGGATTATCAAGTTTCTATCTTATATCCAATGCGCCTCCTTACGGTAACTTGTACTTAAATTGTTTACATTGATAGTTACTTGTCCCTTTGCATGTTGTGGTTTTGTACTTTGCATGTGTTTGTATATGGTGTGCCTCTGGCTTGCTTATCTTGAGTAACCAGGTATGGGTATGTTGGTTTGCACATCACGTACATGTGCGTATTGTGTTGAGCCTTTTTTTGCATCTTGTATTATCTTAGTGGTTCTCTTGAGAGATTAATGGATCATCCCATTTTGGGGAAGTGATGTGCTTTGTGCACTTCACAATCCAAAAATGTGTGTACATGAGGAATAACACTTAGTATTGATATCACAAGATTATCTAGCTTCTATTTGGTATGTTTCTCATGATAAATTCAAATTCTAAACACCCCATTAATTATCTCTTGTTGGATTTCATTTGCCACTTGTTATTAAAGTTGGGTTACCACATTATGGGGGAGTAATATGCTATGTGCATATGACAAGCCCAGAGAATGTGTACATTTGAGATATTGCCACTTAGATTTGATATTAGAATTTATCTTGTTCCTAGGTGTCATGCTAGATCTACAATTGTCATTTGCTTGTGATTGAGGAGTAAAGATGATGTTCGATCTATTTTGCAATCTACAAATGGGAATTATTTCCAAATACTTCTTGTCCTTAACAATTGGTATTCCTTTTAAGTGTTAGAGATTGCTAATCATCTTTACATAGGATTTAATTTATCGTTTGTCTTCCTTGCCTCTTGTGGATCTTTTTGAGCATGTCTAGTGTTTCTATAGATATAGGGAAAGTGATGATCCCATCGTGTGCATTTTGTATTCAAATGCAAATTCTATATAATGCACATCTCTTGGGGGAGCTATCCTATTTTCTGTAGAACACTCTCTTTATGTGTTCATCATAAAATCTTTTGATCTTCATCAAGTGTGTGTTGGTGGGAGGCAAGCCTTCTCTCTATGGTGCTTTGTGCCATCATGAAAATTTGCGGAGGGTTTGGTTTGTTTGGAACCTAGCTCTATTTTGGTAACTTGATACCTCTTGTTTTCCTTCAATTGGTATATTGTTTCCTTCTATTTGGCATGTGTCGATGGATATCTCATTCCTTGATGTATCTTTTAGTTGGTATTCTTCAAGTGATAATTTTTAGTTTGGTGTCTTATTTTCACTTGATACCCTATATTTTGGTATCTTAGCAACTATGTGTTGATTTGATTCTTGAAAGCCTTGAGAATGCATATTTTCTACATGTACTTTCGTTGGCATGTTCTGTTTCCTTGACCCAATATATAGGGGAGACTCCACTATGACATAAATTGGCTAAAGTGTGCATGAAATTAAATTTCATATCTATATGCACATATTTATGTGGAGTTTTGTCCTGTGTATTGTTGGTCCACTAACTTTTTGGTCCCAATGAGTTTGGGTACCACTTTGTTTGTGGTGTTGTTCTAGGAACAACTGGAGATACATTGGACACTCGACTCACTTACAAAGAAGGTGTTGACACCATGTGCTTATTAGAGCCATACTAGGATGATCGATGAACCATTGTCCCATCCAATGCTATCTCGGTAACAAGTATCTACTTAATGCATACATTTCTTGCATTCAACCTTTTGTAGGTTGCATCATGGCATGAAGTTCTTGATTCATTCTTGTAATACTTGTTTCCTTTTTGAAAGCATCCCAACGATGATCTCTTGTTGCTAGTTGTGATGTATTTGATGTTCGTATGCTGGGAGTTCATTTATGTACAATAATAAAATACCAGGCCATGTGCTATGCTTTCAAGCAAAGATCTTATTGGTATATTTATGACTTGCTTTTGGATATCTTGTCCATTCCTTCTTGTAACTATTTCGTGTGTACATCATTCTTTGTGGATATATCATCATGGTTGTCCTCTACCTAGAATCTTATACACATGAGACAAGTTACATCTCTAGTTGATATCCTCTTTTCTTTCACATCCACTGTTGCATTCCCTTTTTTTTCCTTGGTGGTTTCGTGAAAGAATTTGTGTTGAGTGCGGATCTTATATCCTTGCATCTTGATGCACTCTTTGGTGGTAAAGATTATTTTCCTCATGCTTGTCTTCACGAGGGTTTTGCCATCTCGATTGGTATTCCTTCTCTTAACAAGGCTATTATTTCCTATATTCACCAAGGCTTGTCACAAGCTTTGGTTTTTAATTTTCTTCTTAGTAAGCTTGTGAACCTAGTAGCTAGTGGGTTGTGTGTGGGAAGGATATGTCTTGCACTTTGTGTCTCATTTCATCAAGACTATGTTGATGCTTAATGCTCATCCTTATATTAGTCTTCTCAAGTGCTTTGCGATGACTCACACACATCATTTTGGTTTAGGCTATCCTTAAATTGCCTCCTTTACCTATTACTCAACCATATGTTTAGTGCAAGTACTATGCTCATTGTCTTATCTACTTACTTGCACTTGTTGTGTGTTTGTATTGATTTTGGGGAAGTCATGATCCTATTTTGTGCACTTGTAGTCAAATACAAAAAAATCTTAATTGTGTTCAAATCATGGGGAGCTCCTCTAGTTTCTTTATAAACACTATTTTGCCCATATCATAATATCTTTTATTCATCTGGCTCATAGGTCCATGTGATTGATTGTTCCAATTGGTATCTTTTGATTGCTTCCTTCACTCTGGTGTATGTCTTTGTGCCATACGATCCTTTTTGCAATCTTTCGATCCTCAATATAGTTTGTTTTCCTCCAACTACTTATCATTGGATTTGTGTATTTCTTTGCACACGTATTTTGAGAAATACAAACCTTTTGGAGGAACACCTATTATATTGGCTTTCTAAGCTTTTCGGCCATTTTAGAAGTCGATGCCAATGGGGGAGAAGTTTAGAGAGTTTAGTTTGAAAATCTTAGAGCGTTTTGCTTTTATTACTTAAGCATTTGCATCTCACATCCATGCATTCCTTTGCATTTGTGTGTTCTTGGTTGTGCTTATTTCCTTATATAAACTCTCTTGAAAGTGGTTGTCATCAATTACCAAAATGGGGAAGATTTTAAGAGCACATTTTTTCCATGTATGGTTTTGGGTAACTAATGACAATCCCTATGGACTAATGGTTGCCTTGAGTTATATTCTAAGGATCTGTCCGTAGGTACTTCTTGAAGTCCATCTATTGGTTTCAAGGAGTTTATATGGTGACCAAGGTGGTATTCAAGGTGTTATCCAAAGATTGGTCATGTAAGAGTTGAGCTTAATACAAGCATGTCTTGAAGAAGAAAACTATGTGAGCATTCATGTTTACCTTCAAGACATCATCTTTATGAAGAGAGAAGATAAGATACAAGGTTGATCAAGACTAAGTCAAAGAGTGAACCAAGTTGATCAACACACAAAGCGTATAAGATGTACCGAGAAGGATCAAGTGATCCCATGGTATGGTAAGCATTGTCCATTACGTTTTGTGTAATAACCCATGGTCTACGTGAGTGTTCTTTGTAGGGTTAGGTATTTTTCCATGGGATTGCATCGAGAGGAAGATCCTATACAATCCATGGAAGATGACATCATGTGGTGATCATCATCAAGGTTGCGATGTGCAAGTTCAAGTGAAGCATCACGAAGAAGTCATTCTTGTAGCTTGCCGTCCATTATGGTGACAATGGACGTGTGAAGGTGTGCCGAAGAGTGACTGACCCATAGTGGAGTATGGGGGAGCAATCAACTAGCCTTCATTGAGCCAACGCAATCACGAAAGGTGGTCCAACTTGAGGGAGTCAAGATCGTCATCATCTAGATCAAGTGGACTTCGTACAAGTCAAAGGTTTGCCCTTGATAGTTTGTCTATTTTACTGGTCTCATGGCGATAGTTGGGAGACCGGGTTATAGGATAAATACCCGTACTATCAAGGGGAGCCCTCAAGTGAGTAGCTTGATCATATCATTCATTGAGAGCTCAAACCATTGCATCCTTGCATCATATTTCTTGATTCTGATTTGTATTTTCTCCTTTTGAGGTTTTAGAGCTTGTGGTTATCTTCATGACAAGCTCTATTACATCGAAAACGGATTTCATATGCTTCTTCTATTGCGTTTTCGGTGTTGGAGGTTTTACCAATCTTATCCGAGGAAGGGTTCTCACCATTTTCTTATGGGCCTTTTCTCATTTCTTATTATTGATAATTCCATCAATATTGTGTTATTCTATGTCTTTAGCTTTCCAACAAACTTGGTTTTGTTGAATTCGGAGACCGTTTGCAGAAGTTGTGGCAGTTTTGGTGTTCTTAAAAGGCTCCGACGGTACTACCGCGGCTAGAGCGGATGTAATTTTTTACTACCGCTCTAGAGCGGTACTATCGCGGCTCCAGAGCGGTAGTACCGCTCCGGACCAAAATCTCGTGTTAAGTCCAGTCGTGGTAGGCATGGATCTATTTTTTAGTACCGCTCGCATGCAGTAGTACCACTACCCGTAGAGGTAGTACCGCTATCCATAGCGGTAGTACCGTGGGGATGAGCGGTAGTACCGCTCCAGTGGTTCTAATGGCCTTTTGCCTCCTTGGTGTTGTTTTTCGAAGGGCTTCCACCGCCCTGGCGGTAGTACCGCTCCCGTGAGCGGTAGTACCGCTCTGTGCGGGCTGTGAGCATAACGGTTGGATTTTTCCCCACCTATAAAGGGGGTCTTATTCCCCATTGAACCTTATCCTTTGAGCTTGTTTTCTGCCCCCATTGTCGACCTTCTTCGAGCTTGCTAACTCTCAATCCCTCCAATGATTCTTGCTAGTTCTTGAGGGAAAAGAGAGAGGAGATCTATATCCACATTTCCACCAATCACTTTCTCCTCTAAGTGAGGGGAACCCCTTGGATCTAGATCTTGGAGTTCTTCGTGTTCTTCTTCATTCTTCCTCTCATTTTCCTCCCTAGCATTAGTTGCTTTGGTGGGATTTGGGAGAGAAGGACTTTGGCACTTTGTGTGCCCTTGCCATTGCATTTGGTGCATAGGTTTGAGTTCTCCATGGTGATACATGGAAGTGAGAGGTCGAGAAGCTTATTACTCTTGGGTGTTTGAGCACCCTAGAGCTTGTTCCTCTTGGGTGCTTTGGTGCCATAGATGGTTGGTGGTGCCTCGTAGCTCAATCATTGTGGTGCAAAGCTCCGGGCAAGCTTCGGGGTCTCCAATTAGGTCATGGAGATTGCCCCGAGCATTTGAGGTCACCTCGGAGCCACAATCCATTGTGTTGAAGCTTCGTGGTGTCGTTGGGAGCCTCCAATTAAGTTGTGGATATTGCCCCAACCTTGTTTGTACGGGTTTGGTGACCACCCTCAAGGGTCCGTTAGTGGAATCACGACATCTTTCATTATGCTAGGGCATGAGGAGATTACCATGGCCCTAGTGGCTTCTTGGGGAGCATTTGCCTCCACACCTCTCCGAACGGAGATTAGCATCCGCAAGGGTGTGAACTTCGGGATACATCGTCGTCTCCGCGTGCCTCGGTTATCTCTTACCCGAACCCTTTACTTATGCACTTTACTTTGTGATAGCCATATTGTTTCTTGCTATCACTTAGTTGTTTATCTTGCTTAGCATAAGTTGTTGGTGCACATAGGCGAGTCTAGTTGTTTTATGTTTTGTGCTTGACTTATTAAACGTTAGTTTTATTCCGCATTTGTTCATGCCTAAACCGTAATTATTTTAAAGCACCTATTCACCCCCCTCAAGGGGACATCCACGTCCTTTAGGTATCATTTACCCTATTGCTGATAGTAGATGAGTTAGTCCCGTTTATTGCGTCCCTAAGAAAGGAGGTATTACCATAGTTCCTAATGATAAAAATGAATTGATCCCGCAGAGAATTGTTACAGGATATAGAATGGTAATTGATTTTAGGAAAATGAATAAATCTACTAGAAAAGATCATTACCCTCTACCTTTTATTGATCAAATGCTAGAAAGATTATCCAAACACACACATTCTTCTTTCTAGATGGTTATTCTGGTTTCTCTCAAATACCTGTGTCAAAAGAGGACCAAGAGAATACCACCTTTACCTGCCCTTTTGGTACCTTTGCTTATAGACGTATGCCTTTTGGTTCATGCAATGCACCTGCTACCTTTCAATGATGCATGACTGCTATATTCTCTGATTTTTGTGAAAGGATTGTTGAGGTTTTCATGGGTGATTTTTCCGTTTATGGAACTTCTTTTGATGATTGTTTGAGAAACCTTGATCGAGTTTTGCACAGATGCGAAGAAACTAATCTTGTCTTGAATTGGGAGAATTTCCACTTTATGGTGAATGAAGGCATTGTCCTCGGACATAAAATTTCCGAAAGAGGTATTGAAGTTGACAAAGCTAAAGTTGATGCTATTGAAAAAATGTCGTGTCCTACGGATATCAGAGGTATTAGAAGTTTCCTTGGTCATGTTGGTTTCTATAGGAGATCTATTAAAGACTTCTCTAAGATTTCTAGGCCACTCACTAATCTCTTGCAAAAGATGCTCCGTTCGTTTTTGATGATGATCGTGTAGAAGCTTTTGAAATTCTTAAGAATGCCTTGATTTCTGCACCTATTGTTCAACCACCTGATTGGAACCTACCCTTTGAAATCATGTGTGATGCTAGTGATTATGCCATTGGTGCTGTTATAGGACAAAGAGTTGATAAGAAATTAAATGTTATTCATTATGCTAGCAAAACTCTAGACAACGCTCAAAGAGACTATGCTACCACTGAAAAAGAATTTTTAGCAGTCGTGTTCGCTTGTGATAAGTTTAGACCCTATATTGTTGATTCTAAAGTAACTGTTCACACTGATCATTTTGCTATTAAATATCTTATGGAAAATAAAGATGCTAAACCAAGACTTATCAGGTGGGTTCTGCTACAAGAATTTGATTTGCATATTGTTGATAGAAAGGGTGTTGATAACCCCGTAGCAGATAAATTGTCTAGGTTAGAGAATGTTCTTGGTGACCCACTACCTATTGATGATAGCTTTCCTGATGAACAATTAGCTATCATAAATGCTTCTCGTAATGCTCCTTGGTATGCCGATTATGCTAATTACATTGTTGCTAAATTTATACCGCCTAGTTTGACATAACAACAAAAGAAAAAGTTTTTCTATGATTTAAGACATTACTTTTGGGATGACCCACACCTTTATAAAGAAGGAGTAGATGGTGTTATTGGATGTTGTGTACCTAAGCATGAACAGGAACCGATCCTACACAAGTGTCATTCCGAGGCCTATGGAGCACACCACGCTGGAGATAGAACTGCACATGAGGTATTGCAATCTGGTTTTGATTGGCCTACTCTCTTCAAGGATGCTCGTAAGTTTGTCTTGTCATGTGATGAATGTCAAAGAATTGGCAATATTAGTAGATGTCAGGAAATGACTATGAATTATTCTCTTGTTATTGAACCATTTGATGTTTGGGGTTTTGATTATATGGGACCTTTTCCAACATCCAATGGGTATACTCATATTTTGGTTGCTATTGATTATGTTACTAAGTGCGTAGAAGCTATTCCAACTACTTATGTTGATCATAACACCTCCATTAAGATGCTTAAAGAAGTTGTTTTCCCTAGATTTGGAGTCCCCATATATTTAATGACTGATGGTGGTTCACATTTTATTCATGGCGATTTCCGTAAATTGCTTGCTAAGTATGATGTTAATCATAGAATTGCATCTCCTTATCATCCTCAATCTAGTGGTTAAGTAGAATTAAGCAATAGAGAAATGAAATTGATCTTGCAAAAGATGGTTAATAGATCAAGGAAGAATTGGTCTAAGAAACTTGACGATGCATTATGGGCTTATAGAATTTCTTACAAGAACCCTATGGGTATGTCTCCGTATAAAATGGTTTATGGTACATCATGTCACTTACCTCTAGAGCTAGATCACAAAGCTTATTAGACAATCAAAGAGCTCAATTATGATTTCAAACTTGCTGGTGAGAAGAGGTTATTTGATATTAGCTCACTTGATGAATGGAGAACCCAGGCCTATGAGAATGCCAAGTTGTTTAAAGAAAAAGTTAAGAGATGGCATGATAAAAGGATACAAAAGCGTGAATTCAATGTAGGTGATCATGTCTTGCTATACAATTCTCGTTAAGATTTTTTGCAGGAAAACTTCTCTCTAAATGGGAAGGGCCTTACATTGTTGAGGAAGTATATCGTTCCGGTGCCATCAAGATCAACAACGCCGAAGGCACAAATCTGAAGGTGGTAAACGAGCAAAGAATCAAACATTATATCTTAGGTACTCCTATTAATGTTGAAACCAATGTTATCAAAACCATAACTCCAGAAGAGCATATTAGGGAGACCTACCAGAACGTTTTAGACTTCAAAAATGAATAGGTATGTGGTACGGTAAGTAAACCAACTCCAAAAATTTCCCAATAGCAATTTTACTCAGTTTTGGAATATTTAAAAAATTAGGAAAATCAAATGTAGTCCGAAGGACGCACGGGGAGGCGACAAGCCTGCTAGGCGCGGCCACCCCTTGGTAGTGCCTAGGGGGCTTGCCACCACCCCGTGCACCCTCCGGACTCCATTTTCTTGTGGAACACCCCTTCGGGTCGGCAAAAATTCATTATATAATCTCCCAAAGGTCTGCACTTTCGTATCACGACAATACCTCCTATTTTCGTTTTGAGCTGTTCCTGCAGCAGATTTAGAGAAAGATGTCATCGTAAGGATCGACAGGGGAGAGTCGTGTTTCTCACCCAACACAGGAACCTGGAGCATACACTGAATCTAATCACTTTGGGCGAACCACAGAGGAGGATATGGAGGCTGACTTGAAAAGGGTGGATGCCATGGAGGAAGACCAAGAAGTCAACTCTCATCCAAAACCCGGAGTCATGTTGGAGGAACTTCAGAGCTCGGCAATCCCGAATTCGGTTATTCCTCCCGACGCTAAATTTCTTACTTATGAAAACCTGTAAAGGAGTGTTGTCTTTTCACCCACAACAATGAAACATCCATGGGTGAAGGGTTCTCTAACCATCACTGGAAAACTTCACAAGGAAATAATAGATCTTAGGCAGCAAAATAACAAGCTTTAGGAGGAGAATCGCATTCTAAGGGGTATCATCGCCGAGAATATTGCACCATCACCCCCGAAGAAGGACACATGAGAACATGGGTATGTGCACTCCCCTTGGATTGTGCCAAGCTTGGGGGAGGCGCCCCGGTATCGTATCACCATCACAACCTTTTCCTTTTTCCTTTTTCTTGTTTTTCTTAGTTCGATCCTTTTTTATTTTGTTTTGATCTAGTAGAATAAAATTTTAGTATGATCTAGCTTTGAGTTTTGCTTTTGTCTCCCCTTATGTAAGCAAGTCCGAGAGTTATATAATAAAAAGTAGTTTTGATGTGAGGGCTCTGCTAGCTTACTATGCTCTTGACAGTAATAAATAAAAGAAGAATAGAATAAAAGCAAAGAGCATACATAATGATCTTATTGGGAGTGATGACTTCACATATAAGAAGTATGTCAATTGAAATTTTTTGGGAGTTAACAAACATAATAATTGGTCATTGGTGCGATTGAAAAGGAAGTGATAAAGAAAGAGAGATTCACATATAAATATATTATCTTGGACATCTTTTATGATTTCGACCACTCATTAAAGTATTACATGCCAAGAAGTTGATGTTGGACAAGGAAGACATCATAATGGGTTATGTTTGCTTGCCTCCGGATAGAATTTATATGGTTTTAGATCCTCCAACATGTAGTGCTTGCTTCCAACTCATATTAGCCAAAACTTCCGCACCAAGTAGAGATACTACTTGTGCATCCAAACACCTCAACCCAGTTTTGCCATGAGAGTCCACCATACCTACCTACGGATTGAATAAGATCCTTCAAGTAAGTTGTCATTGGTGCAAAAGGCAATAAAAATTGCTCCAAAATATGTGCGATCTTTTATTGTAAGGGAAATAAGCATTGTACGAACTTGTGATAGTAAAGAAATAAAAGCGACAGACTGCATAAGAAAGGTTGCTATCACAAAGGGCAATACAACATGGTTTTCCTTTGCACTAAGGGTTTGTGCATCCCAAAACAAAAAGCGCATGACAACCTATGCTTCCCTCTATGAAGGGCCTATTTGTTACTTTTACTTTTAAAGTACTTACCTTTATGCAAGAGTCACGACGATCCTCACCACTTCCTACATTTTGCCTCTCTCTTGGCAAGCATTATGTGTTGGGGAATGATCTAGACGCATGTATCCACTCAGATGTGGGTGATCATGAGTTATTATTGTTGACATCACCCTTGAGGTGAATAGTTGGGAAGCAAAACTATAAGCCCCTATCTTTCTCTGTGTCCGATTGAAGCTTTAATCTCATGAGTACCGCGTGAGTGTTAGCAATTATGAAAGACTAAAAGATGATTGAGTATGTGGGTCTGCTTTACAAGATCTTATATTGACTCTTTCTGATGTTATGATAAATTGCCAATTGCTTCAATGACTAAGATCATAGTTTTTTGGTTTTCAATAGAGTTCTTGGTTTATATTTTATATTGTGAACGAATTGTTACTTTGGCATAAGAAATCTTATACAATAAGTATTGCTGTTCTAAAGATGTTCATGATGCCCTCATGTCCGTATTGTATTTTATCGACACCTCTATCTCTAAAAATGTGGACATTTATCGATCTCGGCTTTCGCTTGAGGGCAAGTGAGGTCTAAGCTTGGGGGAGTTGATGCGTCCATTTTGCATCATGCTTTTATATCGATATTTATTGCATTATGGGCTGTTATTACACGTTATGGTACAATACTTATGCCTTTTATCTCTTATTTTACAAGGTTTACATGAAGAGGGAGAATGCCGGTAGCTGGAATTCTGGACTGGAAAAGGAGAAAATCTGAGATACCTATTCTGCACAACTCCAAAAGTCCTGAAAATTTACAGAGAATTATTTTGGAATATATAAAAAATACTGGGCAGAACAGATAACACAGGGGGCCCATCACGAGGTGGCAAGCTTGCCAGGCGCGGCCACCCCCCTGGCCATGCCTAGCAGGCTTGTGATCCACCTGGCAGGCCCCCGACGCCCATCTTCTGCTATATGGAGGGTTTTGACCTGGAAAAAATCATAAGGAAGCTTTCAGGACGAAGCGCCGCCGTCTTGAGGCGGAACTTGGACAAAACCAACCTAGACCTCCGACAGGGCTGTTCTGCCGGGGAAACTTCCCTCCCGAAGGGGGAAATCGAAGCCATCGTCATCACCAACGATCCTCTCATTGAGAGGGGGTAAATCGCCATCAACATATTCACTAGCACCATCTCCTCTCCAAACCCTAGTTCATCTCTTGTATTCGATCTTTGTCTCAAACCTCAGATTGGTACCTGTGGGTTGCTAGTAGTGTTGATTACTCCTTGTAGTTGATGCTAGTTGGTTTACTTGGTGGAAGATCATAAGTTCAGATCCTTTATGATAACTAATACTCCTCTTATTATGAACATGAACATGTTTTGTGAGTAGTTATGTTTAATCCTAAGGACATGGGATAAGTCTTGTTATAAGTAATCATGTGAATTTGGTATTCGTTCGATATTCTAATGAGATGTGTTGTCTCTCCTCTAGCGGTGTTATGTGAACATCGACTACATAATACTTCACCATTATTTGGGCCTAGGGGAAGGCATTGGGAAGTAATAAGTAGATGATGGGGTGCTAGAGTGACAGAAGCTTAAACCCTAGTTTATGCGTTGCTTCGTAAGGGGTTGATTTGGATCCATATGTTTCATGCTATGGTTCAATTTATCTTAATTCTTCTTTCATAGTTGCGGATGCTTGCGAGAGGGGTTAATCATAAGTGTGAGGTTTGTCCAAGTAAGGGATGCACCCAAGCACTGTCCCACCCACATATCAAATTATCAAAGTCACGAACGTGAATCAAATGAGCATGATGAGAACTAGCTTGACAGAAATTCCCATGTGTCCTCGGGAGTGCTTTGCTTTATATAAGAGTTTGTCTAGGCCTGTACTTTGCTACAAAAGGGATTGGGCTACCTTGCTGCACCTTTGCTACACTTGTTACTCGTTACTCGTTACGAATTATCGTATGACAAAACTATCTGTTACCGATAATTTCAGTGCTTGCACAGAATACCTTAGTGGAAACCGCTTGTCATTTCCTTCTGCTCCTTGTTGGGTTCGACACTCTTACTCATCGAAAGGACTACGATAGATCCCCTATACTTGTGGGCCATTAGTTGGTAATGTTAGTAACTGGAAATAAAAGCTACAAAATAAACAGAGACTAGCTAAGGGCGAGGTGACGATGTGTGTTGGAAGTGTTTCCAAGGTTGTTGTGATCACCATCGCACACTCCCTCTACCTTCGGGATTACCGTTGAACCTAAATAAATGTTATTTAGTGTTTGTGTTGATCATGAACATGATTAGATCGTGTTTATTGAAATACGGTTTTCATTTAAGTCAGAGAATAATGGTTATCCTGTTTACATGAATAATACCTCCAATGGTCATGCACCCAATGTGAATGGTTTACTAGAATCTCGATCATAGTGATACACATGTTCATAATATTGATGCCAAAATGTGCAAAGTTAATAATGATAGTACCACATTCTTGTGGCACTGCCGCTAAGGTCATATTGGTGTAAAGCGCATGAAGAAACTCCATGCTGATGGATCTTTGGACTCACTCGATTTCAAATCGGTTGAGACATGGAGACCATGCCTCATGGGCAAGATGACTAAGACCCCATTTTTGATATGACAGAGCGGGCAAGTGACTTATTGGAAATGATACATGTTGATGTATGCAGTCCAATGAGTGTTGAAGCATGCGGTGGATATCATTATTTTCTTACCTTCACTGATTATTTGAGTAGGTACGGGTATATTTACTTAATGAAATACAAGTCTGAAACGTTTGAAAAGTTCAAGCAAATTCAGAGTGAAGTTTAAAGATCATCGTGACAAGAAGATGAAATGTCTATGATATGATCGTGGAGGTGAATATCTAAGTTACGAGTTTGATATGCAACTTAAGACAATGTGGAAACTGTTTCACAATTCACGCCACCCAGAACACCATAGTGTAATGGTGTGTCCAAACATCGTAGTCATGCTCTA
Source organism: Hordeum marinum (assembly GCA_022496015.1). Classification (NCBI taxonomy): domain Eukaryota; kingdom Viridiplantae; phylum Streptophyta; class Magnoliopsida; order Poales; family Poaceae; genus Hordeum; species Hordeum marinum. The sequence goes on along the minus strand of CM039678.1, from coordinate 225,066,047 downwards.
TTTGATATGGTGCGTAGTATGATGTCTCTTATCGTTTTGCCACTATCGTTTTGGGGTTATGCACTAGATACAACTACATTCACTTTAAATAGGGAACCATCTAAATCTGTTGAGATGACACAATATGAATTATGGTTTGGCAAAAACCTAAGCTGCCATTTCTTAGAGTTTGGGAATGCGACACTTATGTGTGATAAGCTCGAACCCAAAGCGGAAAAGTGCACTTCATAGGATACCCTAAGGAAATAGTTGGGTATACCTTCTATCTCAGATCCGAGGGCAAAGTGTTTGTTGCCAAGAATGGATCCTTTCCAGAGAAGGATGTTCTCTCGAAATAAGTAAGTGGGAGAAAGGTAGAACCTGATAAGGTTGTCGAACCTTCACTTGAATTGGAAAAGTAGCACAACACGAAAAGGTGTTCATGTGATGCGTAAACCAATTGAAGAGGAAGCTAATGATTATGATCATCAAACTTCAGATCAAGTTACTACCAAACATCATAGGTCGACAAGGACACATATTGCCCCGAGGGATACGGTGATCTTGCCTTGGAGGTCATGTTGTTAGACAACAGTGAACCTATGAGCTATGAAGAAGCGATGGTGGGACCGAATTCCAACAAATGGCTAGGAGCCATGAAATCCAAGATAGTATCCATGTATGAAAACCAAGTATGGACTTTGGTAGACTTGCCCGTTGAACGACCGGTCGTTAAGTACAAATGGACCTTTAAGAAGAAGACATACGCTAATGGTAAATGTCACCATTTATAAAGCTCGACTTGTTGCAAAGAATTTTTCCGACAGGTTCAAGGAGTTGACTATGATGAGACTTCTCACCCGTAGCGATGCTAAAGTCTGTCGGAATTACGTTCGTAGTTGCTGCATTTTTCGATTATGAAATCTGGCAAATGGATGTCAAAACATTGGTTCCTCAATGGTTTCCTTGAGGAAAGGTTGTATGTGATATAACCAAAAGGTTTTGTCGATCCTAAGGATGCTAAAAGGTATGCAAGCTCCAACAATCCTTCTGTGGACTGGAGCAAGCATCTCGGAGTTGGAATATACACTTTGATGAGGTGATCAAAGTTTTTGGGTTTATGCAAGGTTTATAAGAAACTTGTATTTACAAGAAAGTGAGTGGGAGCACTATAGAATTTCTGATAAGTATGTGGTAGACATATTGTTGATCAAAAATAATGTAGAATTTCTGGAAAGCATAAAGGGTTGTTTGAAAGGAGTTTTTCAAAGGAAGACCTGGAATGAAGCTATGATTCCTACTACGCAACTTTATTCTTGTAAACTCGTGTTCGGCCTCCAAGCATAGAGTTTTGTAGGACAGTAGCAATTTTCCCTCAAGTGGATGGCCTTATGTTTATCAATCAGTGGGAGGTGTAGGATGAAGATGGTCTCTCAAACAACCCTAAAATAAAATACAATATATCTCTTGTGTCCCCAACACACCCAATACAACGGCAAATTTTATAGGTGCACTAGTTCGGCGAAGATATGGCGATACAAGTGTAATATGGATGATAGATATAGGTTTTTAATCTGAAAATATAAAAACAGCAAGGTAACAAGTGGTAAACCGCGAGCAAAACATTGTATAAATGCTTGGAAATAAGTTCCGCGGTCCGTACTTTCGCTAGTGCAATCTCTCAACAATGCTAATATAATTGGATCACATAACCATCCCTTAACGTGCAACGAAGAATCACTCCAAAGTTCTTATCTAGCGGAGAACATAATAAGAAAGTGTTTGTAGGGTATGAAACCACCCTAAAGCTATCCTTTCCAATCGATCTATCCAAGAGTTCGTACTAAAATAATACCAAGTTATCCTTTCCGATCGATCTATCTAAGAGTTCGTACTAGAATAATACCACATGATACACATCAACCAGCTCTCATGTCATCTAGATACTCCAATGTCATCACAAGTATCCATGAGTTAATTATACAATACACATCAAACAATTCACATTCATAATACTCAATCCAATGCAAAGAACCTCAAAGAGTGCCCCAAGATTTCTATCGGGGAACAAGGTATGAAAACGTGCAATCAACCCGTACGCATAGATCTCCAAGGTTATGGGAATATGCAAGTTGACGCCATACCATATATCAAGTGAATCACTTGAATATCCCAATGCCACTACGGGTATCCACATGCAATACATTCATCAAGGGCTCTCAAATCCATAAAAGTATTCAATCCGATAATAACAAAATCTCAAAGGGAAAACTCAATTCATCACAACAAGATAGCAAGGGGGAAACACGATATGATCCAACTATATTAACAAAGCCCATGACACAACAAGATCACGCCATCTCAAGAATACGAGAGAGAGAGAGATTGAACACATAGCTACTGGTACAAACCGTCAGCCCCGAGGGTGGGGTACTCCCTCCTCATCATGGCCTCCATCGGGATGATGAAGATGACCACCGGAGATGATCTACCCTCTCCGGCAGGGTACTAGAACGCCTCTAGATTGTTTTTTCGTCGATATAGAGAGTTGCGGCGGTGGAACAAGGAGTCTAGGGTTATTTCTCATGGTTTCTGTATTTATAGGATTTTTTGGTGTTGGTTTCACGCGAAGATGGGCCACGAGTGGACCACAACCCACCAGGACATTCCAGAGGGGGCCGACGCATGGTGGTGGGTTGTGCCCACCTCATGGCTCTTCTGGCCCTCCCACGAAGCTTCTAGTCCCTCTTTTGTTCCAAAAAATCAGCAAAAAGTTTTGTTACATTTGGAGAACTTTTATTTCTGCACAAAAAACAACACCATGGTAGTTCTGCTGAAAACAACGTCAGTCCGGGTTAGTTCTAAATAAATCATATAAAGTGCATAAAGCATATAAAAGTATTGTAAACATAGGTGAATATGGAATGGGTACTTCATAAATTATAAATACGTTGGAGACGTATCAGCATCCCCAAGCTTAATTCCTACTCGTCCTCAAGTAGGTAAATGATAAAAGAAATAATTTATGAAGTGTGAATGCTAGAATAGTGCATAGGTTTGATCAATGATAATTTCAACCACTTTTCCTAGCATCATAATAGCAACTGTTTCTCATAAAACTCATCATGATAAAGTAGCAACCAATTCACATGTCATGGTTTAAACAATGAATTTTCTTGAAACTTAACAACCTATGTTCTTAGTCACCAAACAATTGCAATTCAACTTTTTCTCAACAAAGTCTAAGTAAGAGTTCCACATACTCAATCATCATATAGTATTCCATGATTGCTAGTACTCAAAGTATATTTTTAGAACAAATGGCATCCATTGAACATAAATAAATATAGGGGCTTAATGTTTTGCCTCCCATCTCATTTATCATAGAGATAATTGTCAACAATAATAAGTCATGATCAAATATATTTGACTGGACATATGTGCCTGGATCTTTCCCCACCACATAATGCTTGCCAACTAGAGACTAATTGAGGTTGAAATGAGAATGCATACTATTTACTCTTGCATAAAAGTAAATATTTAAAGGTAAAAGATAGGCCCTTCGCAGAGGGAAGCAGAGGTTGTCATGCGCTTTTTGGTTTTGTATGCACAATCCCTTAATGTAAATAACTTCATGTTATATTGCCCCTTATGATAGCAACCTTTATTATATATTCCATAGCTTTTATTACTTTTCCATAACAAGTTCGTACAACACTCAATTTTCTCTTACACTAAATGATCAAACACATTTAGAAGCAATTTTTATTACCTTTTTGCACCGATGACAACTTACTTGAAAGTTCTTATACAATCCATAGGTAGGTATGGTAGACACTCATGGCAAGAAACTGGGTTTTAAGGGTTTTTGGATGAAGACATAGTATCTCTACTTACTACGAATTTTTGGCTAGGAAAAGATCCTTAGCAAACACCACATGTTGGAGGATCCATAACAATATAACGTCTATGCAAATATACACAACCATAACTCATTACATTGTCTTCCTTGTCCAACTTCAACTAATTTGCTCAAGTTTGAAAATAATTAATGAATATTCACAATCATAGAAGATGTGCAAGATAATATATTTGTATGTGAAAGTTCTCTTCCTTATACTAATCATTCACGAATTGCTTGTATGACCAATATTGTGATTGTCAAGCTTCAAAAGATTTCACTTTCTAAACCCAATGTGAAGCTACTACTAGGCATGATATGATATTATATAATTTCAACTTCATGGTATTCAATTCATTCAACAATTTACTCATAGAATATAAGTGAAGCACAAGAGTAAATGACAAGCTACTCCAAAAAGATATAAGTGAAGCTCAAGCGAGTAGTCAAACAATAAAGTAGTTATGTGAGGACTCTCTCTCAATAAAGATTTTCAGATCTAAGTATTTTATCCAAACAGCAAGCAAAAGAAAAATACCACTCCGGTAATATCACATATCATGTGGAAAAATAAAAATTTATGCTCAACATAGGCTAACCGATGATTGTTGATGAAGAGAGGTGGGATGCGTAGCATCCCCAAGCTTAGATGCTTGAGTCTTCTCGAAATATTTACTTGGGATGCCTTGGGAATCCCCAATATTGAGCTTTTGTATATTGTTCAATCCTCTCATATCACGGTTTCACCTATTCTCAAAAAATTCATCCACACAAAACTCGAAAAGAACTCGTGAGATAGGTTAGTACACATAAGAATTAATACACACTTCATGTACTGTCAAGACAAGTTGCACAATAATTTTCAAACGTCATCTACTGTTTACTGTCGTTTCCACAATTTATATCTACCAATATAGGCTATGGAAACTATAGGATAAGTACATAACAAAACCATGACAACTATCTATCCAAACAGAACAGTCTATAGAAATTTATGAAAACAATGTACTTATGTAACTCAAAAATTTATGAAAATTTATGCAGTGATAAATAATTTATATGAAAATTCTGTGTAAAAATTTCAGAAACTTTACACGTCTAGTAAAACATGAAAATTCAAACACTACAGCAAAAGTTTCTGTTTTTACACAACACATATCAAACATGTAACTCAAGCATCCTAAGCGGAAATTCTTGGAACTTTTTATAAATATCATATAATAGATAAGAACAAATTATAATGACGCTCCAAGTAAAACACATATCATGTGACGAATAAAAATATAGCTCCAAGTAAGATGTATCGATAATGTTGGAGGCGAAAGAGGGGATGCCTTCCGGGGCATCCCCAAGCTTATACGCTTGAGTATTCCTTGGATATTATCTTGGGGATTCCTTTGGCATCCCCAATATTAGGTCCTTGATTCTCCTTGTTCACCTCATATCATCATCTCACCCAAAACTTGAAAACTTCAATCACACAGAACTTAACGGAACTTCGTGAGATGGGTTAGTGTAGTAAAGATAGATCATTCACTGAGGTACTGTCAAGAAAAGATTCATATATATTATAACATACTCCCTCCATTCCTTTGTATAAGGTGTATTATTTTCAGCACGGTGATCAAGGCATATAATTATAGACATGTTAAGACTAAATTACCCTTGGTAAATTTGTTGGTTAGTGGAAAGTGAATCAGTTAGTCCAGAAAAGTGTGAGATACATGCAAACGACAAACAGATAGTTTCCTTCTTTTGCTATAAGGAGAGATACAGACAATCAGAAAAGAGATACTTTCCTTTTTTAAGAGGGCTAACACGGGAATTATGAAGAATTAAAAAAATGCACCTTACATTTTGGAATTTTATCAAAAAACAAATACACCTTATATAGAGGAACGGAGGGAGTAATAAATACTATATTACATCATTCCCACAATTTATGTCACCAAATATAAGCTATGGAAACACTTGAAACAAGCAAACTGTGCATGCAAAACAGAATGTGTCAAAAACAGAACACACTGTGAAGATCTGAATGACCACCATACTTTCCTGACTCTAAAAATTCTGAAAAATAGGACAAGGCATAGAATTTGCATAGAATTTCTTTGTAAAAATTTGAATTTTTTTGACGGTCGACTAAAATCATATAATTTATATACGGGACGTAAAACTTTCTGTTTTTGCATAGAATCAAACAAACAACTTTCCACACTATCCCAAAGGCTTTACTTGGCACTTTATTGAAATAAAAGACACAAAACATGACTAATACAGTAGCTTAATCATGTGAACACACAAAATCATAAAGTAAAAGTGTTGGGTTGTCTCCCAACAAGTGCTTTTCTTTAATGCCTTTTAGCTAGGCATGATGATTTCAATGATGCTCACATAAAAGTAAAAAATTGTAACACAATGGGAGCATCATGAAGCATATGAGAAGCACATTTAAGTCTAACCCACTTCCTATGCATAGGTATTTTGTGAGCAAACAATTTATGGGAGCAAGAATCAAATATCATAGGAAGGCAAAACAAGCATATCTTCAAAATTTTGAACACATAGAGATGAAACTTGATATTATTGCAATTCCTACAAGCATAAGTTCCTCCCTCATAATAGTTTTCAGTAGAATCATCTAGGAATTCAACAATATAACTATCACATAAATCATTCTTTTCATGATGCACAAGCATAGAATTTTTATCACTCTCCACATAAGCAAATTTCTTCTCATTCATAATAGTGGGAGAAAACTCAACAAAATAACTATCATGATGTACTTGATTGACATAACCACTTTGAATATTAAAATCATGATGCTAAGTTTCATGGTTGTCATTACTATTTATATCATGCATGTCATCATCATAATTAGGAGGCATGCCATCATCATAATAAATTTGCTCATCAAAACTTGGGGGACTAAAAATTCATCTTCATCAAACATAGCATCCCCATTGTTGTGGCTTTGCATATCATTAGAATCATGGATATTCATAGAATGCATACTAATAATATTATTATCATGCTCATCATTTATGCCAAACATTTTATTGAATTCTTCTTCTATCAATTGAGCACAATTTTCCTTTCCATCATTTTTCAAGAAAGACATGATAAAGACGAATAATATGAGGCCACCTCAATTACATTTTTTAGTTTTCTTTATAAACCAAACTAGTGATAAAACAAGAAACTAAAAGATTCAATTGCAAGATATAAAGATATACATTCAAGCACTCACGTCCCCGTCAATGGCGCCAGAAAAGAGCTTGATGTCTACTACGCAACTTTAAGCTTGTAGACTCATGTTGGGCCTCCAAGCGTAGAGTTTTGTAGGATAGTAGCAATTTTCCCTCAAGTGGATGACCTAAGGTTATCAATCCATGGGAGGTCTAGGATGAAGATGGTCTTTGTAAAACAACCCTGCAATGAAATACAAGAAATCTCTTGTGTCCCCAACACACCCAATACAAGTGCAATATGGATGATAGATATAGGTTTTTGTAATTTGAAAATATAAAAAACAACAAGGTAACAAGTGGTAAACAACAAGAAAAACATTGTATAAATGCTTGGAAATAAGGCCTACGGTTCGTACTTTCGCTAGTGCAATCTCTCAACAATGCCAATATAATTGGATCACATAACCCTCCCTCAACATGCAATGAAGAATCACTCCAAAGTTATTATCCAGCGGAGAACATAAGAAGAAACTGTCTGTAGGGTACAAAACCACCTTAAAGTTATCCTTTTCGATCGATCTATCCAAGAGTTCTTACTAAAATAACACCAAGTTATCCTTTGCGATCGATCTACCTGAGAGTTCTTACTAGAATAACACCATATGATGCGCATCAACCAACTCTAATGTCACCTAGATACTCCAATGTCACCACAAGTATCCATGAGTTAATTATACGATACGCATCAAATGATTTCAGATTCATAATACTCAATTCAACACAAATAACCTCAAAGAGTGCCCCAAGATTTCTATCGGAGAACAAGGTATGAAAACGTGCAATCAACTAGGCATAGATCCCCAAGGTCACCAGAATCCACAAGTTGATGCCATAACATATATCAAGTGAATCACTTGAACACCCCAATAACACTACGGGTATCTGCATGCAAGACATACATCAAGTGATCTCAAATCCATAAAAGTATTCAATCCAATAAGAATAAAATATCAAAGTGAAAACACAATTCATCACAACAAGATAGCGAGGGGGAACACCATCTAATCCAACTATATTAACAAAGCCCATGATACATAAAGATCATGCCATCTCAAGAATAAGAGAGAGAGAGACAGAGAGAGAAAGAGAGAGAGAGATTGCACACATAGCTACTGGTACAAACTATCAGCCCCGAGGGTGGACTACTCCCTCCTCATCATGGCCTCCGCCGGGATGATGAAGATGGCCACCGGAGATGATCTACCCTCTTTGGCAGGGTACTGAAACGCCTCCAGATTGGTTTTTCTTCGATATAGAGAGTTGCGGCAGCAAAACGAAGAGTCTAGGGTTATTTCTGATGGTTTCTGTATTTTTAGGATTTTTTGGTGTTGGTTTCATGCGAAGATGGGCCAAAAGTGGACCACAACCCACCAGGGCACGCTAGAGGGGGCTCGCGCGTGGTGGTGGGTTGTGCCCACCTCGTGGCTCTTATGGCCCTGCCAAGAAGCTTCTAGTGCCTCTTTTGTTCCAAAAAACGTCAAAAAGTTTCGTTGCAATTGGAGAACTTTTATTTCTGCACAAAAAACAACACCGAGGTAGTTTTGCTGAAAACAATGTCAGTCCGGGTTAGTTCTAAATAAATCATATAAAGCGCATCAAAACCATATAAAAGTATTGTAAACATACATGAATATGGCATGAATACTTCATAAATTATAGATATGTTGGAGACGTATCAAGCTACTCAAATATTGGGCATCAAGATCTGTAGAGATAGATCAAAATGCTTGATAGAACTTTCAATACATACCTTGACAAGATTTCAAAGGAGTTCAAAATAGATCAGCCAAAGAAGGAGTTCTTGACTGTGTTGTAAGGTACGAATTTGAGTAAGACTCAAGTCTCGACCACGGCAGATGAAAGAGAAAGGACGAAGGTCATCCCCTATGCCTTAGTTGTAGGCTCTATATAGTATGCCATGCTGTGTACCACACCTGGTGTGTGCCTTGCCATGAGTCTATCAAGGGGTACAAGAGTGATCGAGGAGTGGATCACTGGACAACAGTCAAAATTATCCTTGGTAACTCGAGGACTAAGGAAATGTTTCTCGATTATGGAGGTGATAAAGAGTTCGTCGTAAAGGTTTACGTCGATGCAAGCTTTGACGCCGATCCGAATGACTCTGAGTAGCAAACCGGATACGTATACTGGAGCATACATTTTGAATAGCTTCGAGTGGGGAGTAGCAGCAGCATCTACAGTATGACATAGAGATTTCCAAAGTATACATGGATCTGAATGCAGACCCGTTGACTAAAACCTCTCTCACAAGCAAAACATGATCAAACCCCAAAACTCATTGGGTGTTAATCACATGGTGATGTGAACTAGATTATTAACTCTAGTGCAAGTGGTAGACTGTTAGAAATATGCCCTATAATCAATAATAAAGTGGTTATTATTATATTTCCTTGTTCATGATAATAGTTTATTATCCATGCTATAATTGTATTGAATGGAAACTCAGATACATGTGTGGATATATAGACAAACACTACGTCCCTAGTGATCCTCTAGTAGACTAGCTCGTTGATCAAAGATGGTCAAGGTTTCCTAACCATAGACATGAGTTGTCATTTGATAATGGGATCACATCATTAGGAGAATGATGTGATAGACAAGACCCAACTGTAAGCATAGTGGTTGAGCGTGCGAGTTTATTGTTACTCCTTTATCAATGTCAAGTATATGTTCCTACGATCATGAGATCATGCAACTCCCTAACTCCGTAGGAATGCCTTGTGTGTATCAAATGTCACAACATAACTGGGTGATATAAAGGTTCTCTATAGGTATCTCCGAGGGTGTCTATTGGGTTGGCGTGGATCGAGACTGGGATTTGTCAGTCCGTATGATGGACATGTATCTCTGGGCCCACTCGATAATATAACATCACAAGAAGCTTGCAGGCAATGTGACTAAGGAGTTAGTCATGGGATGTTGTGTTACAAAATGAGTAAAGAGACTTGACGGTAACGAGATTGAACTAGGTATTGAGATGCCGACGATTGAATCTCGGGCATGTAACCTACCAATGGACAAAGGGAACTGTATACGGGATTGCGTGAATCCTTGAAATTGTGGATCGACCGATAAAGATCTTCATAGAATATGTGGGAACTAATATGGGAATCTAGGTCCCGCTATTGGTTATTGACCATAGAGGTGTCTTGATAATGTCTACATAGTTCTCAAACCCGCAGGGTCTGCACACTTAACATTCGATGACGATTTCGTATTGTTGAGTTATATATGTTGGTGACCGAAAGTTGTTCGAAGTTCCGTATGAGATCTCAGACGTCATGAGGAGCTCTGAAATGGTTCGGAGGTAAAGATTGATATACTGGATGATAATATTTGGTCTCCAGAAGGGTTCCGGAATTCACCGGAAGAGTTTCGGATGGTTCTAGAAATGTTCTGGTGCTGGGACTCTATGGTTGGGCCAAGGGGTAAGCCCCACAGGGCTTTAGGTCGATGCAAAAGAAATATTTGCAGAGTTCGAGGACCAGATGCTAGGGACCTTGGCATTTGGCCCTGGACGCCGAGGACCGTGGCGTCCGCTGCAGGAATCCGGGAAGGACTCTTCCTTGCGTTCCAAACCGACTTTGGGGAGGCCCTCTCCCCAAGGTGCGACCCCAGGGCTCAACATATAAATAGAGGAGTGATATGTCTCCAATGTATCTATTATTTTTGATTGTTCCATGCTATTATATTATCTTTTTTGGATGTTTTATATGCATTAATATGCTATTTTATAGTATTTTTTGGGACTAACCTATTAATCTAGAGCCTAATGCCAGTTTCTACTTTATAGATACATTATTGATCCACTTTAAATAGAAAAAATAAAGTAAAGAGTAAATAAGAAAACAGAATATTCTGTCTCATAGTTCTGAAATAGAGTTCTTTATTTTTATTTTTATAGTATTACTTCTCATTATACTGCATTTTTCGTTGTTTTTGAGTATTGCAGATAAGGAATATTAAATGGAGTCCAAACGGAATAAAATCTTTGCGATGATTTTTCTAGACCAGAAGACACCTACCAGGCTTGGAGTGCAAGGCAAGTCACCTACTAGGAGGTCACAAGCCAGGGGGCGCAGCCACCCCCTTGGCCGCCTGACATGCTTGTGACTCCCTGGCAGGACTCCTAACCCTAATCTTCGTCTTATAAATACCCAAATATTCCCCCAATACCCAAAAGAGCCATGCAAATGCTTTTCCGCCGCCAGAAGCCTCCGTTCACGGGAGATCAAATGTTGGAGCCTTTTCCAGTAATCTGCCAGACGGGGATTCGATCACGGAGGGCATCTACATCAACTCCATTGCCCCTCCGATGATGCATGAGTAGTCCACCATAGACCTATGGGTCCATAGCTAGTAGCTATATGGCTTCTTCTCTCTCTTTGTGCTTCAATACCATGTTCTTCATGATCTTCATGGAGATCTATCTAATGTAATACTCTTTTGTGGTGTGTTTGTCGAGATCCGATGAATTGTGGGTTTATGATCAGCTTATCTATGAATATTATTTGGTTCTTCTATGAATTCTTATATGCATGATTTCATATCTTTGTAAGTCTCTTCGAGTTATTGATTTGGTTTGGCCAACTAGATTGGTAATTCTTGCAACGGGAGAAGTGCTTAGTTTTGGGTTCAATCTTGTGGTGTTCTCACCCAGTGACAAAGTAGGGGTAGCGAGGCATGTATTGTATTGTTTCCATCAAGGGTAACAAGATGGGGTTTTTGTTGGAAATATGCCCTAGAGGCAATAATAAATTAGTTATTATCATATTTCCTTGTTCATGATAATCGTTTATTATCCATGCTATAATTGTATTGATCGGAGACTTAAATGCATGTGTGGATACATAGACAAAACCATGTCCCTAGTATGCCTCTAATGGACTAGCTCGTTGATCAAAGGATGGTTAAGGTTTCCTAGCCATGGACATGAGATGTCATTTGATAACGGGATCACATCATTAGGAGAATGATGTGATGGATAAGACCCAAACTACAAACATAGCATATGATCGTGTCAGTTTATTGCTACTGTTTTCTGCATGTCAAGTATATGTTCCTATGACCATGAGATCATGCAACTCACGGATATCGGAGGAGTGCCTTGTGTGTATCAAACATCGCAACGTAACTGGGTGACTATAAAGGTGCTCTACAGGTATCTCCGATGGTGTTTGTTGAGTTGGCATGGATCGAGACTGGGATTTGTTACTCCGTGTGACGGAGAGGTATCTCAGGGCCCACTCGGTAATACAACATCACAACAAGCCTTGCAAGCAATGTGGCTAAGTGTTAGTCACGGGATCTTGTATTACGGAACGAGTAAAGAGACTTGCCAGTAACGAGGTTGAACTAGGTATGGAGATACCGACGATCGAATCTCGGGCAAGTAACATACCGAAGAACAAAGGGGACGTTATACGGGATTAACTAAATCCTTGACATAGAGGTTCGACCGAAAAAGATCTTCGTAGAATATGTAGGAACCAATGTGGATGTCCAGGTCCCTCCATTGGTTATTGACCGTAGAGGTGTCTCGGTCATGTCTACATAGTTCTCGAACCCGCAGGGTCTGCACACTTAAGGTTCGGTGACGTTTCGGTAGTGTAGAGTTATGTATGGTGGTGACCGAAGTTTGTTCGGAGTCCCGGATGAGATCCCGGACATCACGAGGAGCTCCGGAATGGTCCGGAGGTAAAGATTCATATATAGGAAGTCCCAGTTTGGTTTCCGGAAAAGTTTCGGGCTCATCGGTAGTGTACCGGGAGTGCCGGTAGTGTACCGGGAGTGCCGGTAGTGTACCGGGAGGCCTCCGGGAGGGGTATTTCGACCCCAAGAGGTCCATGGGCTGTGGGAGAATAATAACCAGCCCTTAGTGGGCTGGGAAAACAGCCACAAAGGCCCATGGCGCAGGAGAGAAAGTCCTAAAGCAAAAAGTGGAAAATCAGCCAATAGGAGGCAATCCTACTCCAACTAGGATTGGAGGTGAAGTAGGATTTCTTCCCACCTCCTATTTCGGCCGACCCAAAGGCCTTGGCTGCCTCTCCTCTCCTCTCCTCCTATATATACTAGTGGATTGGGTGGTTTTTGGACAGAATTTCCGGCCACGTGCTACCCGTTTCACCGGTGCACAGTTTCTCCTCTAGATCGGTTTTCCGCAGCGCTTAGGCGAAGCCCTGCCGGAATTGCTCCACCACCATCACCGGAGCGCCGTCACGCTGCCGGTGAACTCTCTCTCCTATCCACCTCCTCTTGCTGGATCAAGACGGTGGAGATCGTCATCAAGCTGCACGTGTGCTGAACGCGGAGGTGCCGTCCGTTCGGCGCTAGATCGGAAGGACCGTGATCGAGATCGCGAGACGGTTCGTGATGAGATCGTGGAACGGATCGTGATGAGTTCGCGGGACAGATCGTGATCAAGATCGTGAGACGGATCGTGATGAGATCGCGGGACGGATCGTGATGAGTTCACGGGACGTATCGTGATTGGATCGCGGGACGGATCGTGATGAGATCGCGGGACGCTCGGCGATTTGGATCGCGAAGATGTTCGACTACACCAACCGCGTTTCTTAACGCTTCCCGCTTAGCGATCTACAAGGGTATGTAGATCCACTCTCCCTCTCGTAGATGCTCATCACCATGGATAGGTTTGCGTGTGCGTAGGAAAATTTTTGTTTCCCATGCGACGTTCCCCAACAGTGGTATCAGAGCTAGGTTGATGGTTCGATGAGATCTCGAGTAGAACACAAAAGGTTTGTGGGCGTTGATGCTTAGATTGCTTCCTCCCTTGGTCGTATTTTGGTTCAGCGGGATTGTGAGATGAAGCGGCCCGGACCAACATTACTCGTACGCTTACGAGAGACCGGTTCCCTCGACGCAACTTGTTGCCTAGATGGCTTGCGGGTGACAGTTTCTCTCACTTTAGTTGGATCGGATTCGACAAAGGCGGTCCTTGAGAAGGTTGAAAAGCAAACTAGTGTATCACCGTTGTGGTTTATGCGTAGGTGAGAATCGTTCTTGCTAGATACCCATAGCAGCCACGTAAAACATGCAACAACAATTAGAGGACGTCTAACTTGTTTTTGCAGGGTATGTTGTGATGTGATATGGCCAATTACATGATGAGATATATGTGATGTATGAGATGATCATGTGATGTATAGAATTTCACGACTTGCATGTCGTTGAGTACGGCAACCGGCAGGAGCCATAGGGTTGTCTTTAATTATTGTATGACCTGCGTGTCAATCATTAAGCGCTATGTAATGCTTTACTTTATCGCTAAGCAGTAGCAATAGAAGTAGAAGCAGGGCTGGCGCCACAACCCCAATGGCAACACATTGATGGAGATCAAGATGATGGAGATCATGGTGTTGTGCCGGTGACGATGGAGATCATGCCGGTGTTTCGAAGATGGAGATCTTAAACACAAGTTCATGGCCATATCATGTCACTTATGAATTGCATGAGATGTTAATCCTTTTATGCACCTTGTTTTGCTTAGTACGGCGGTAGCATTATAAGGTGATCCCTCACTTGAATTTCAAGATGAACTGTGTTCTCCCCGAGTGTGCACCGTTGCGAAAGTTCGTCGTGTTGAGACACCACGTGATGATCGGGTGTGATAGACTCTACGTTCACATACAACGGGTGCAAGCCAGATTTGCACGCGCAGAACACTCGGGTTAAACTTGACGAGCCTAGCATGTACAGACATGGCCTCGGAACACGAGAGACCGAAAGGTCGAACATGAGTCATATAGTAGATATGATCAACATAATGATGTTCACCATTGCAGCCACCTCAACTCACGTGATGATCGGACTTGAGTTGGTGAATTTGGATCATGTATCACTCGAATGATCGGAGGGATGTCAATTTGAGTGGGAGTTCTTAAATAATATGATTAATTGAACTCATTATCATGAACATAGTCAAAGTGTCTTTGCAAATTATGTTGTAGATTACTAGCTCGCGTTGTGGCTCCCTTGTATTTTTATATGTTCCTAGAGAAATAGAATTGAAAGATGTTGGTAGCAATATTGCGGACTGGGTCCGTGATCTGAGGATTGTCCTCATTGCTGCACAGAAGGCTTATGTCCTTAATGCACCGCTCGGTGCGCCACCCCCTCTAGCGTCGTCTATAGATGTTGTGAACATCTGACAGGCACGTTTCGATGACTACTTGATAGTTTTGTGCGTCATGCATTACGGCTTAGAATTGAGGCTCCGAAACGTTTTGAACGTCACGGAACATATGAGATGTTCTAGGGGCAGAGATTGTGATCTCAGGCTTGTGCCTGTGTTGCGAGATATGAGATCTCCAACAAGATTCTTTGCCTGTAAGATGAAGGAGAATAGCTCAATCGTTGAGCATGTACTCAGATTGTCTGGGTACTACAATCGCTTGAATCAAGTGGGAGTTGATCTTCCAGATAAGATAGTGATTGATATAGTTCTCCAAGTCACTGTCACTAAAGCTACTAGAACTTAAGTGATGAACTATAATACACCAGGGATAGAAGTATTGATCCCTGAGCTGTTCGCGATGTTTGACACCGCGAAGGTAGAAATCAAGAAGGAGCGTCAAGTGTTGATGGTTAATCAAACCACTAGTTTCGAAAAGGGCAAGATCAAGGAGGGAAACTTCATGGATAGCAAGTCAGTTGCTGCTCCAGTGAAGCAACCCAAAGTTGAACTCAAACCCGAGACTAAGTGCTTCTATTATGAGGTGAGAGGTCGCTGAAGCGGAACAACCCTAGATACTTGGTAGATAAGAAGGCTGGCAACATTGATAGAAGTATATTTGATATACGAGTTACTAATGTGTACCTTGCTAGTACTCTTAGTAGCACCTGGGTATTGGATACCGGTTCGGTTGCTAAATGTTAGTAACTCGAAATAAAAGCTACGGAATAAACGGAGAACTAGCTAAGGGTGAGGTGACGATATGTGTTGGAAGTGTTTCCAAGGTTGATGTGATCAAAATCGCACGCTCTCTCTACCTTCAGGATTAGTGACGAACCTAAATAAATGTTATTTGGTGTTTTGCGTTGAGCATGAACATGATTAGATCATGTTTATTGCAATACGGTTATTCATTTAAGTTAGAGAATAATGGTTATTCTGTTTACATGAATAATACCTTCAATGGTCATGCACCCAGTGAGAATGGTTTGTTGAAATCTTGATCGTAGTATTACACATGTTCATAACATTGATGTCAAAAGATACAAAGTTAATAATGATAGTACCACATACTTGTGGCACTGCCGCTAAATGTCATATTGGTATAAAGCGCATGTAGAAACTCCATGCTGATGGATATTTGGACTCATTCGATTTCGAATCGGTTGAGACATGCGAACCATGCCTCTTGGGCAAGATGACTAAAGGACCCCGTTGGATGGAGCGGGCAAGTGATTCATTGGAAATGATACATGTTGATGTATGCAATCTAGTGAGTCTTGTAGTGTGCAGTGGATATCATTATTTTCTTACCTTCACTGATGATTTGAGTAGATATAGTGTATATTTACTTAATGAAACACAAGTCTGAATCGTTTGAAAGGTTCAAGCAAATTCAGAGTGAAGTTTAAAGATCATCGTGACAAGAAGATAAAAATGACTGCGATATGATCGTGGAGGTGAATATCTGAGTCACGAGTTTGGCATACAACTTAAGACAATGTGAAAGTTGTTTCACAACTAAACGCCACCTGGAACACCATAGTGTGATGGTGTGTCCGAACATCATAGTTATGCTCTATTGGACATGGTGCGTGCTATGATGTCTCTTGTCGTTTTACTACTATAATTTTGGGGTTATGCATTAGAGACAACTACATTCACTTTAAATAGGGCACCATCTAAATCCGTTGAGATGACACCATATGAATTATGGTTTGATAGAAACCTAAGCTGTCGTTTCTTAATACTTGGGGCTGCGGCACTTGTGTGAAAAATGTTTTCACCTAATGAGGTCGAACCCAAGGCGGACAAATGCATCTTCATAGAATACCCTAAGATCAGTTGGGTGAACCTTCTATCTCAGATCCGAGTGCAAAGTGGTTGTTACTAAAACGGATCCTTTCTCGAGGAAAGGTTTCTCTCGAAAGAATTGAGTGGGAGGAAGATAGAACTTGATGAGGTTGTTAAACCTTTGTTCAACCAGAGAGTTGCGCAGCGCAGAAAGATGTTTCTGTGAAGCCTACGTTAGTTGAAGAGGAAGTTAATGATGATGATCATGAAGCTTCAGGATCAAGTTACTATCGAACTTCGTGGGTCGACAAGGATGTGTACTGCTCCTAAGCGGTACGACAACCCTGTCTTCGAGGTCATGTTGTTGGACAGCGATGAACCTACGAGCTATGGAGAAGCGATGATGGGCCCGGATTCCGACAAATGGTTAGAGACCATGAAATCCGAGATAGGATCCATTTATGAAAACCAAGTATAGACTTTGGTAGACTTGCTCGTTAGACGGCAGGTCGTTGAGTACAAATGGACCTTTAGAATGAAGACAGACACTGATGGTAAATGTCACCATTTGTAAAGCTCGACTTGTTGCAAAGTTGTTTGTGACAAGTTCAAGGAGTTGACTGCGAGGAGGCTTTCTCACTCGTAGCGATGCTAAAAGTCTGTTGGAATTATGTTAGCAGTTGCTGCATTTTCAATTACGAAATCTGGCAGATGGATGTCAAAACGTCGTTTCCTTAACGGTTTACTTAAGGAAAGGTTGTATGTGATACAACCAGAAGGTTTTGTCAGTCCTAAGGATGCTAAAAGATGAGAGAGCTTCAGTGATCCTTCTATGGACTGAAGCAAGCATCTCGGAGTTGGAATATACACTTTGATGAGGTGATCAAAGTTTTTGTAGTTTATACAAAGTTTACGAGAAACTTGTATTTGCAATAAAGTGAATGGGAGCACTATAGAGTTTCTGATAAGTATATGTGGTTGACATATTGTTGATCGGAAATAATGTAGAATTTCTGGAAGGCATAAAAGGTTGTTTGAAAAGTGTTTTTCAAATGAAGACCTGGATAAAGCTACCTAATTGTTGAGCATCAAAATCTATAGAGATAGATCAAGATGCTTGATGAGACTTTCAATGAGTGCATACCTTGACAAGATTTTGAAAGAGTTCAAAATGGATCAGCCAGAGAAATAGTTCTCGTCTGATTTGTAAGGTGTGAAGTTGAGTGAGACTCAAAGCTCGACAACGGCAGAAGAAAGAGAAAGGATGAATGTCGTCCCCTATGCCTTAGCCATAGGCTCTATATTATGCCATGCTGTGTACCGCACCTATGTGTGCCTTGCCACGAGTCTGTCAGGGGGTACAAGAGTGGTCCAGGAGTGGATCACTGGACAGCGGTCGGAATTATCCTTAGTAACCAGAGGACTAAGGAAATGTTTCTTGATTATGGAGGTGATAAAGAGTTCGTCGTAAAGAGTTACGTCGATGCAAGCTTTAACACCTATCCAGATGACTAGTAGTAGCAATCTGGATACGTATAGTGGAGCAGCCATTTGGAAATAGTACCAAGTGGAGTGTGGTAGCAGTGTTTACGGTTTGACATAGAGATTTGCAAAGTACACACGGATCTGAATATCGCAGACCCGTTGACTATAAGACCTCTCTCACATGCAAAGCATGATCGAGCCCCAAAACTCATTGGGTGTTAGATTCATAACAATGCGAATCACATGGTGATGTGAACTAGATTATTGACTCTAGTGCAAGTGGGAGACTGTTGGAAATATGCCCTAGAGGCAATAATAAATTAGTTATTATCATATTTCCTTGTTCATGATAATCGTTTATTATCCATGCTATAATTGTATTGATCGGAGACTTAAATGCATGTGTGGATACATAGACAAAACCATGTCCCTAGTATGCCTCTAATGGACTAGCTCGTTGATCAAAGGATGGTTAAGGTTTCCTAGCCATGGACATGAGATGTCATTTGATAACGGGATCACATCATTAGGAGAATGATGTGATGGATAAGACCCAAACTACAAACATAGCATATGATCGTGTCAGTTTATTGCTACTGTTTTCTGCATGTCAAGTATATGTTCCTATGACCATGAGATCATGCAACTCACGGATATCGGAGGAGTGCCTTGTGTGTATCAAACATCGCAACGTAACTGGGTGACTATAAAGGTGCTCTACAGGTATCTCCGATGGTGTTTGTTGAGTTGGCATGGATCGAGACTGGGATTTGTTACTCCGTGTGACGGAGAGGTATCTCAGGGCCCACTCGGTAATACAACATCACAACAAGCCTTGCAAGCAATGTGGCTAAGTGTTAGTCACGGGATCTTGTATTACGGAACGAGTAAAGAGACTTGCCAGTAACGAGGTTGAACTAGGTATGGAGATACCGACGATCGAATCTCGGGCAAGTAACATACCGAAGAACAAAGGGGACGTTATACGGGATTAACTAAATCCTTGACATAGAGGTTCGACCGAAAAAGATCTTCGTAGAATATGTAGGAACCAATGTGGATGTCCAGGTCCCTCCATTGGTTATTGACCGTAGAGGTGTCTCGGTCATGTCTACATAGTTCTCGAACCCGCAGGGTCTGCACACTTAAGGTTCGGTGACGTTTCGGTAGTGTAGAGTTATGTATGGTGGTGACCGAAGTTTGTTCGGAGTCCCGGATGAGATCCCGGACATCACGAGGAGCTCCGGAATGGTCCGGAGGTAAAGATTCATATATAGGAAGTCCCAGTTTGGTTTCCGGAAAAGTTTCGGGCTCATCGGTAGTGTACCGGGAGTGCCGGTAGTGTACCGGGAGTGCCGGTAGTGTACCGGGAGGCCTCCGGGAGGGGTATTTCGACCCCAAGAGGTCCATGGGCTGTGGGAGAATAATAACCAGCCCTTAGTGGGCTGGGAAAACAGCCACAAAGGCCCATGGCGCAGGAGAGAAAGTCCTAAAGCAAAAAGTGGAAAATCAGCCAATAGGAGGCAATCCTACTCCAACTAGGATTGGAGGTGAAGTAGGATTTCTTCCCACCTCCTATTTCGGCCGACCCAAAGGCCTTGGCTGCCTCTCCTCTCCTCTCCTCCTATATATACTAGTGGATTGGGTGGTTTTTGGACAGAATTTCCGGCCACGTGCTACCCGTTTCACCGGTGCACAGTTTCTCCTCTAGATCGGTTTTCCGCAGCGCTTAGGCGAAGCCCTGCCGGAATTGCTCCACCACCATCACCGGAGCGCCGTCATGCTGCCGGTGAACTCTCTCTCCTATCCACCTCCTCTTGCTGGATCAAGACGGTGGAGATCGTCATCAAGCTGCACGTGTGCTGAACGCGGAGGTGCCGTCCGTTCGGCGCTAGATCGGAAGGACCGTGATCGAGATCGCGAGACGGTTCGTGATGAGATCGTGGAACGGATCGTGATGAGTTCGCGGGACAGATCGTGATCAAGATCGTGAGACGGATCGTGATGAGATCGCGGGACGGATCGTGATGAGTTCACGGGACGTATCGTGATTGGATCGCGGGACGGATCGTGATGAGATCGCGGGACGCTCGGCGATTTGGATCGCGAAGATGTTCGACTACACCAACCGCGTTTCTTAACGCTTCCCGCTTAGCGATCTACAAGGGTATGTAGATCCACTCTCCCTCTCGTAGATGCTCATCACCATGGATAGGTTTGCGTGTGCGTAGGAAAATTTTTGTTTCCCATGCGACGTTCCCCAACAGTTTTCATCATATTGCTTGAGTTTATCCCTCTACATCATGTCATCTTACTTAATGTGTTACTCTATTCTTCATGAACTTAATACTCTAGATGCAGGCAGGAGTCGGTCGATGTGTGGAGTAATAGTAGTAGATGCAGAATCATTTCGGTCTACTTGACACGGATGTGATGCCTATATGCATAATCATTGCCTTGGATATCATCATATTTATTCGCTTTTCTATCAGTTGCTCGACAGTAATTTGTTCACCCACTCTGATATTTTCCTTCAAGAGAGAAGCCTCTAGTGAAACCTATGGCCCCCGGGTCTACTTTCCATATCATATTTTCAGATCTATAAATCTAAAATGCCAAAAATACCTTGCTGCAATTTATTTACTTTTTTTACTTTCCTCAATATTTTACATCTATCTCTATCAGATCTAATCCTTGCAAATAACCGTGAAGGAATTGACAACCCCTTTATAGCGTTGGGTGCAAGAGTTTGATTGTTTGTGTAGGTGCATCCATTGGTGACATGCTTGTTCCTCCTACTGGATTGATACCTTGGTTCTCATCAACTGAGGGAAATACTTATCTACTTTGCTGCATCACCCTTTACTCTTCAAGGGAAAACCAACACAAGATCAAGAGGTAGCAAGAAGGATTTCTGAGTCACTAATGAAAGATACGTTGGACCATGGTGAAAGGATAGATATGGTTGACTAGAGGCGGGGGTGAATGGGTAACTACCAACTTTTAAGCTTTTCTTAACAAACTAGGATTAGCAACAAATAGGTTCTCTAAAAGTGTAACTATATGGACAACCCAAATGATGCTAACAACAAAAAGTATACAAGCAAGCATATGAAACAACACAACTAAGCTTGCACAAAGTAAAGGTGAGAGATAACCACAAGTGGAATCGTTGGAGTCGAAGATGTGTTACCGAAGTTCCTTCACTTTGAGGGGAGGTACATCTCCGTTAGAGTAGTGTGGAGGCACAGTGCTCCCCAAGATGCCACTAAGGCCACCGTATTCTCCTTACACCCTCACACAATGCGAGATGTTGTGATTCCTCTAGTGGTGCCCTTGGAGGCGGCAACCGAACCTTTACAAACAAGGTTGGGGAAAGCTCCACAGCATAAATGGAGGCTCCCAACAACACCACAAAGCTTCACCACAATGGATTGTGGCTCCGAGGTGATGTCAACCGTCTAGGGCACTCAAACACCAAAGAGTAACAAGATCCGCAAGGGATTAGTGAGGGGAATCAAATTTCTCTTGGTGGAAGTGTAGATCGGGGACCTCTCAACCAAACCCTAGAGCAACAACAAGTTTCGTTGGCTATGGAGAGAGATTAGGCTAAAAAGGAGCTTTGGAGCAACAATGGAGCTTAGGAGGGAATAGGTGGTATTCTTGGGGAAGAATACCACCTTTATATAGTGGAGAACATTTCCAACCATTACCCACTTGTGCAGCCCGCACATGAGCGGTACTACCACTCCAGCGCGCGGTACTACCGCTTATTAGGGGTAGTACTGCTCCTAGGAGCGGTACTAGTGCCGCAGTTGCAGAGTAGCAGACTAGGAGGGAGGCAGAGTAGCAGACCAAGAGGGAGGGAGCGGTACTACCGCTTATAGGTGGTACTATCGCTCAGAACTATTGGTCGACAACCGCCCAGTCCGACACGAAAAGTGTTGAGACCCCGAGGTAGCGGCACAAGCGAGAGACAATAGCAAGGGCAATTCTACCCGAGAGTGGTACTAACGTAGACCTGGGGCAGTACTACCCCTAATAAGTGGTAGTACCACTCCCCACTCTTGGTGTACGGTACTACCTCTTGGGGTTGTTTCAGGCTGGAACAGGGCAAGGATGGGGCTCGATCAAAGTGGGAAAGGGAGATGGGAGATAAAGAATGTGTACGTGTTGATTCCACCCAAACATTTCCCAAGTGGACCCCCTCTTAATAGTACGGTTCTCCTACAACTCAAATCCATCGAAAAAGAAGCACATGAACTAAACCGTATTCACTTTAAACCACAGAGAGGCTAGCATCATCTTGTGCCATATGATAGATTATTTGAAATAATTAATGGACACGATTAGTCCGCAAAAAAGCCTCGTTATCAATTACCAAAACCAGTGGGGGTGCAAATATCAATTACCTTTCTGGTGGATTGATGACAACACTTGATTTGCACAGATAATATCACGAGATAGAAAGCATACCCAAGAGTCTACAAAATATAGAGGCCCCCTCGATGTGTGCTATATTTGACATGATTTTGGAATGCAAAACACACATACTTGGATCAACACTCCCTCTATATTTTATAGACTAACACTACTTGCAACACCAGGATAGGAGATGGATATAACTGCAAGAAGTGACATGTGAGAATTAACATTTAGCACAATATAAGCATAAGTCACATAATAAGACATATAAGGATAATTAAAGTATACCATAAGTCTCACACCATATGAAAAAGTCGCATAAGTCTCACAAGCATAAAAATGATAAAAGATCACGAGCAAAGAAAGCAGGCAACTAGAAAACACACTCGTGACTTGACAAATCCCTACACTCTCCCCCCTTTGGCATAGGGACACCAAAAGGTTAGAGAGGACTAAGACGATCCAAGTGGTAGTACCTGCTGGAAATATGCCCTAGAGGCAATAATAAAATAGTTATTATTATATTTCCTTGTTCATGATAATCGTTTATTATCCATGCTATAATTGTATTGATTGGAAACTCAAATACATGTGTGGATACATAGACAACACCGTGTCCCCAGTATGCCTCTTGTAGACTAGCTCATTGATCAAAGATGGTCGAGGTTTCCTGGCCATAGACATGATATGTCATTTAATAACGGGATCACATCATTAGGGGAATGATGTGATGGACAAGACCCAAACTATGAACGTAGCATATGATCGTGTCAAGTTTATTGCTATTGTTTTCTACATGTCAAGTATATGTTCCTATGACCATGAGATCATGTAACTCACTAACACCGAAGGATTGACTTGTGTGTATCAAACATCGCAACATATCTGGGTGACTATAAAGATGGTCTACAGGTATCTCCGAGGGTGTTTGTTGAGTTGGCATGGATCAAGACTGGGATTTGTTACTCTGTGTGACGGAGAGGTATCAAAGGGCCCACTCGGTAATACAACATCACAATGAGCTTGCAAGCAAAGTGATGAAAGAGTTAGCCACGGGATCTTGTATTAAGGAATGTGTAAAGATACTTGCCGATAATGAGATTGAACTAGGTATGGAGATACCAACAATCGAATCTCGGACAAGTAACATATCGAAGAACAAAGGGAACTACATACGTGATTATTGAATCCTTGACATAGATGTTCAACCAATAAAGATCTTCGTAGAATATGTGGGAACCAATATGGGCATCCATGTCCCACTTTTGGTTATTGATCATAGAGGTGTCTCGGTCATGTCTACATAGTTCTTGAACCTACGAGGTCTGCACACTTAATGTTCGGTGATTGTTAGGTATTGTTGAGTTATATATGTTGGTGAACTAAGGTTGTTCGGAGTCCCGAATGAGATCTCGAACATAACGAGGAGTTCTGGAATGGTCTGGAGGTAAAGATTGATATATAGGAAGTTGATGCTCGGGAATCAAAATGTTTTCTGGGTTTGCTCGGGTTTCATCGGGAGTGCTAGAAAGGTTCCGGGGGTCCACCTACGCCAGAGGGCCCCATGGGCTGTGAGAGGGTGTGTGTCAGCCCCTTTTGGGCTGGCCGCACATCCCACCAAGGCCCATGCGGCTGGAAGGGTGGGGGCCAAGCCAAAGGGGGCCACCGGCCCTTGACTTGGGTTGCAAGGCACCCCTTTGGCCGCCGAACCAACACTAGGGGAAACCCTAGGGCGGCCGGACCCCTTCTCTCCCCCTATATATATGTGAGGGGAGGGAGGGCTGCAGCACCTTAAGCCATGACTCAACCTCTCCCTCCCTCATAGATTGCTTCTCCTCTAGATTGGTTTGTTTTTTTGCTTCGCGAAGCTCTGCCGGATCAGCTCCACCACCACCGCCGCCACGTTGTTGTGCTGCGGGAAAACTCATCTTCCTCTCCGCCCTCGCTTGTTGGATCAAGGTGGCGGAGATTGTCATCGAGCTATACATGTGCTGAACACAGAGGTGTCGTTCGTTCGCCGCTAGATCATGATTGGATTGCGGGACGACTTGTGATTTGGATCATGAAGACGTTCGACTACATGAACCGTGTTTCTTACACTTCCCGCTTAGTGATCTACAAGGGTATGTGGGTCTGATCTCTCCTCTCGTAGATGCTCATCTCCTAGATTGATCTTGGTGTAGCACAGGATTTTTTTTGTTTCCCATGCAACGTTCCCCAATAGTGGCATCATGAGCTAGGTCTATGCGTTGATGGGACCACGAGTAGAACACAAAGGAGTTTGTGGCGTTGATATTCATATTGCTTCCTCCCTTGGTCTTTTCTTGATTCAGTGGTATGGTGCGATAAAGTGGCTCAGACCAACTTTACATGTCTATGTACATGAGGCCGGTTCGATCGACTAACATGTGACTTTGTTGCATAAAGATGGCTGGCGGGTGTTTGTCTCTCCCACCTTAGTTGAATCGGATTCGGCAAAGGCGGTCCTTGTAGAAGGTTGAATAGCAATTTGTGTATCACCGTTGTTGTTTTGCATAGGTAAGAATCGTCCTTGCTAGATACCCATAGTAGACGTAAAATATGCAACAACAATTAGAGGACGTCTAACTTGTTTTTGCAGGGTATGTTGTGATATGATATGGCCAAAGACATGATGAGATATATTTGATGTATGAGTTCATCATGTTTTGTAATAGTTCATATTGACTTGCATGTCGATGCATACGGCAACTGGTAGGAGCCATAGGGTTGTCTTTAATTATTGTATGACCTGCGTGTCAATCATTAAGTGCTATGCAATGCTTTACTTTATCTCTAAGCGGTAGAAATAGTAGTAGAAGCATGGTTGGCGCGACGAACCTGATGGAGACACGATGATGGAGATCATGGTGTTATGCCGGTGACGATGCAGATCATGCCAGTGCTTTGGAGATGGAGATCAAAAGCACAAATTCATGGCCATATCATGTCACTTATGATATGCATGTGATGTTAATCCTTTTATGCATCTTATTTTTCTTAGGACGACGTTAGCATTATAGGTGATCCTTCACTAAAATTTCAAGATAAAATTGTGTTCTCCCCGAGTGTGCACCGTTGCTAAAGTTCATCATTTCGAAGCACCATGTGATGATCGGGTGTGATAGACTCTACGTTCGCATACAACAGGTGCAAGCCAGTTTTGCGCATGCGGAACACTTGGGTTAAACTTGACGAGCCTAGCATGTACAGACATGGCCTCGGAACACAAGAGACCGAAAGGTCGAGCATGAGCCATATAGTAGATATGATCAACATGGCGATGTTCACCATTGAAACCACCTCATCTCACGTGATGATCAAACTTGGGTTTGTGAATTTGGATCATGTAGCACTCGGATGACCAGAGGGATGTCAATTTGAGTGGGAGTTTTATAAGTAATATGATTAACTAAACTCATTATCTTGAACAATAGTCTAAGTAATCTTTTCAAATTTATGTTGTAGATCAATGGCTCACGCAGTAGCACCCCTAAATTTCAATGTGTTCCTAGAGAAAGCCAAGTTGAAAGATGATGGAAGTAACTTTGTAGACCGGGCCCGAAATCTCAGGATTATCTTCACGACTTCCCAAAGGCTTGTGTCCTTGAAGCACTGCTTGGTGAACCACCCGCTCCAGTATCGTCTGCCGATGTTGTGAACGCCTGACAGATGCATTTTGATGACTACTCAATAGTTCAGTGTGCGATGTTGTATGGCTTAGAACCGCCACTTCAAAGACGTTTTGAATGTCATGGAGCATATGAGATGTTCCAGGACTTGAAGTTTATTTTTGAGAAGAATGCCCGAATCAAGAGGTATGAGACCTCCGATAAGTTCTATGCTTGCAAGATGGAGGAGAACGGGTTTGTCAGTGAACACATACTCAGAATGTCTGGGTATTCCAACCGTCTGGCTGAATTAGGGATGCTCCTCCCACCAGAGGTGATCACTGACAGAGTTCTTCAATCACTACCACCTAGCTACAAAATCTTCATGTTGAAATATAACATGCAAGGGATGAACAAGTCAGTCGCCGACCTGTTTCCGATGCTGAAAGTGGCTGAGTCTGAAATCCAAAAGGAGCATCAAGTGTTGATGGTCAATAAAATAACTAGTTTCAAGAATAATGGCAAGGGAAAGAAGGTTAACTCCAGGAAGAGTGGAAAAGCAGTTGCCCCTACTGTGAAGAAACCCAAGGCTGGACCCAAGCCAGAAACTAAGTGCTTTCATTGCAAGGTAACTGGTCACTAGAAGAGGAACCGCCCCAAGTATCTAGCCAGCAAGAAGGTGGACAACACCAAACAAGGTATATATGGTATGCATGTTATTGATGTGTACCTTGTCAACTCTCATTGTAGTGCCTGGGTATTTGATACCGGTTCGGTTGCTCACATTTGCAACTCAAAGCAGGAACTACAGAATAGATGGAGGTTGGCAAAGGACAAAGTGACAATGCGTGTGGGAAATGGTTCCAAAGTTTATGTGATCGCCGTCGGCACGCTCGCTATTTGATTACCATCGGGATTAGTGACGAACCCAAATAATTGTTATTTAGTGCCTGCGTTGAGCATGAACATTATATCTGGATCTTTTTTAATGCGAGACGACTACTCATTTAAATTAGAGAATAATGGTTGTTCTATTTATATGGGTAATATCTTTTATGGTCATGCACCCAATTTGAGGGGTTTATTCTTTTTGAATATTTATAGTGGTGATACACATGTTCATAACATTGATGCCAAAACATGTAGAGTTGATAATGATAGTACCACTTTCTTGTGGCACTACCGCTTAGGTCATATTGGTATAAAACGCATGAAGAAGCTCCATGCTGATGGACTCTTGGAGTCACTTGATTTTGAACCTCTTGACACATGTGAACCATTCCTCATGGGCAAGATGACTAAGACCCAGTTCTCCGGAACAATGGAACGGGCAAGTGACTTATTAGAAATCATACATGATGATGTGTGCAGTCCTATGAGCATTGAGCCACACGGTGGATACCGTTACTTTCTCACCTTCACCAACGACTTAAGTAGATATGGGTATATTTACTTAATGAAACACAAGTCTGAAACATTTGAAAAGTTCAAGCAGTTTCAGAGTGAAGTTGAGAATCATCATAACAAGAAGATTAAATTCCTACGATCTGATGGAGGAGGAGAATATCTGAGTTATGAGTTTGGCAATCACTTAAGACAATGTGGAATCGTTTCACAATTGGCACCGCGTGGAACACCACAACGTAATGGTGTGTCTGAACGTCGTAATCGAACCTTATTGGATATGGTGCATTCTATGATGTCTCTTGCCGGTTTTTCACTATCGTTTTGGGGTTATGCATTAGAGACAGCTGCATTCACTTTAAATAGGGCACCATCGAAATCCGTTGAGACGACGCCATATGAGCCGTGGTTTGGCAAGAAGCCAAAGTTGTCATCTCTTAAAGTTTGGGGATGTGATGCTTATGTTAAAAAGCTTCAGCTTGAAAAGCTGGAACCCAAAGTGGAGAAATGCGTCTTCATAGGATACCCAAAATAAACAGTTGGGTATACCTTCTATCTCAAATCCAAAGGCAAAGTGTTTGTCACAAAGAATGGGTCATTTCTCGAGAAAGAGTTTCTCTCAAAAGAATTGAGTGGGAGGAAGATAGAACTTGATGAGGTTGTTGAAGATTTACTTCAACCAGAGAGTAGTGCAGCACAAAAAGATGTTTTTGTGGAGCCTACATCGGTTGAAGAGGAAGCTGATGATGGTGATCATGAAGCTTCCGAACAAGTTACTATCAAATCTCGTAGGTCAACAAGGACACGCATTGCTCGTGAGTGGTACGATAACCTTGTCTTAGAGGTCATGTTGTTCGACAACGATGAACCTGTTGGGGAACGTTGCATGGGAAACAAAAATTTTCCTACGCACACGAAGATCTATCCATGGTGATGAGCATCTACGAGAGGGAGAGTGGATCTACATACGCTTGTAGATCGCTAAGCGGGAAGCGTTAAGAAACGCGGTTGGTGTAGTCGAACGTCTTCGCGATCCAAATCGCCGTTCGTCCCGCGATCCAATCACGATCCGTCCCGCGATCCAATCATGATCAGTCCCACGATTCGATCACGATCCGTCCCACGAACTTGATCATGATCCTTCCGATCTAGCACCGAACGGACGACACCTCCGCGTTCAGCACACGTACAACTTGATGACGATCTCCACCGTCTTGATCCAGCAAGAAGGAGTGGAGAGGAAGAAGAGTTCTCCGACAGCCTGACGGCACTCCGGAAATGGTAGTGGAGCAATTCCGGCAGGGCTTCGCCTAAGCACTGCAGAAAACCGATGTAGAGGAGAAACTATGCACTGGAGGAACGGGTAGCACGTGGTTGAAAATCTAGTGCAAAAACCCTCAATACCACCAATATATATAGGAGGAGAGGAGGAGAGGAGGCATCTTGGCCTCCAAGCCTCCCAGGCTTCGGCCGAACTAGGAGAGGAGGAGTCCACCTCCTCCACTCCTAGTAGGATTAGGATTCATTCTTTTTTTTCTTTTTTGCCTTTTCCACCTTTTTCCTTTTGGGTTTTCTTCTCCAGCCACATGGGCCTTGTGTGAGAGTTTCCACCAGCCCACTAAGGGCTGATATTCACTCTCCCACAGCCCATGAAGCCTCTTGGGTCGAAATACCCCTCCCGGAGGTCTCTCGGTACACTACCGGCACTGCCGGTACACTACCGATAAGCCCGGAACTTTTCCTACGACCAAAACAGGACTTCCTATATATGATTCTTTACCTCCAGACCATTCCGGAGCTCCTCGTGATGTCTAGGATCTCATCCGGAACTCCGAACAAACTTCGGTCACCACCATACATAACTCTATACTACCGAAACGTCACCAAACCTTAAGTGTGCAGACCCTGCGGGTTCGAGAACTATGTAGACATGACCGAGACACCTCTACAGTCAATAACCAATGGCGGGACCTGGATGTCCACATTGGTTCCTACATATTCTACGAAGATCTTTATCGGTCGAACCTCTATGTCAAGGATTCATTTAATCCCGTATGATGTTCCCTTTGTTCTTCGGTATGTTACTTGCCCGGGATTCGATCGTCGGTATCTCCATACCTAGTTCAACCTCGTTACTGGCAAGTCTCTTTACTCATTCTGTAATACAAGATCCCGTGACCAACACTTAGTCACATTGCTTGCAAGGCTTATTGTGATGTTGTATTACCGAGTGGGCCCTGAGATACCTCTCCGTCACACGGAGTAACAAATCCCAGTCTTGATCCATGCCAACTCAACAAACACCCTCGGAGACACCTGTAGAGCATCTTTATAGTCACCCTGTTACATTGCGACGTTTGATACACACAAGGTACTCCTCTGATATCTGTGAGTTTCATGATCTCATGGTCATAGGAACATATACTTGACATGCAGAAAACAGTAGCAATAAACTGACACAATCATAAGCTACGTTTGAAGTTTGGGTCTTGTCCATCACATCATTCTCCTAATGATGTGATCCCGTTATCAAATGACATCTCATGTCCATGGCTAGGAAACCTTAACCATCTTTCAATCAATGAGCTTGTTCACTAGAGGCATACTAGGGACATTGTGTTTGTCTATGTATCCACACATGTATCCATGTTTCCAATTAATACAATTATAGCATGGATAATAAACGATTATCATGAACAAGGAAATACAATGATAAACACTTTATTTATTGCCTCTAGGGCATATTTCCAACAGAACCTACGAGCTATGGAGAAGCGATGATGGGCCCAGATTCCAACAAATGGTTAGAGGCCATGAAATCCGAGATGGGATCCATGTATGAATACAAAGTATGGATTTTGGAAGTATTACCCGAAGGGCAAAAGGCCATTCAGAATAAATGGATTTTTAAGAAGAAGATGGGCGCGGACGGTAATGTTGCCGTCTATAAAGCTCAACTTGTGGCAAAAGCTTTTTCACAAGTTCAAGGAGTTGACTACGATGAGACTTTCTCACCCGTAGCAATGCTTAAATCCGTCATAATCATGTTAGAAATAGCTGCATTTTTCAATTATGAAATTTGGCAGATGGATGTCAAAACAACGTTCCTTAATGGCTTCCTTAAGGAAGAGTTGTATATGATACAAGAAGTTTTTTTTGATCTAGAGAATGTTGACAAAGTTTGCAAACTCCAGCGATCCATTTATGGACTGGTGCAAGCATCTCGGAGTTGGAATCTTTGCTTTGATGAGGTGATCAAAGCGTTCGGGTTTATAAAAGTTTACAAACATGCTTGTATTTACAAGAAAGTGAGTGGGAGCTCTATAGAGTTTCTAATATTATATGTGGATGACATATTGCTAATTGGAAATAATATAGAATTTTTGGAAAGCGTGAAGGAATATTTGAAGAAGAGTTTTTCAATGAAGGACCTAGGAGAAGCTGCTTTCATATTAGGCATCAAGATCTATAAAGGTGGATCGAGATGCTTAATAGGACTTTCACAGAGCACATACCTTGAAAAAGTTTTGAAGAAGTTCAAAATGGATCAGTCCAACAAGGGGTTCTTGCCTGTATTGCAAGGTTTGAAGTTGAGTAAGACTCAATGCATAGTGACTGTAGAGGATAGAGAAAAGATGAGTGTCATCCCCTATGCTTCCGCCATAGGCTCTATCATGTATGCAATGCTTTGCACAAGACCAGATGTCAGCCTTGCCATAAGTATGGACGGAAGGTTTCAAAGTGATACAGGAATAGAACACTGCACGACAGTCAAGAATATCCTTAAGTACCTGAAAAGGACGAAGGAAATGTTTCTCGTTTATGAGGTGATCAAGAGCTCGTCGTAAAGGGTTATGTCGATGCAAGCGTTGTCACTGATCCGAATGACTCTAAGTCTCAAACCGAATATGTATATATTCTCAATGGGGGAGCAGTAAGCTAGTGCAGTTCCAAGCAAAGTGTGGTAGCTGATTCTACATGCAAAGCGGAGTACATAGGTGCCTCGGAGGCGGCGAAGGAAGGTGTCTGGATGAAGGAGTTCATGACAGATCTTGGAGTAGTGCCTAGTGCAGTGGACCCAATGACTCTGATCTGTGACAACACTGGTGCCATTGCTCTGGCCAAGGAACCAAGGTTTCACAAGAGGACCATACACATAAAGCGCCACTTCAATTCCATATGTGATCACATAAAGGAGTAGAACATAAATATTTGCAAAGTGCACACGGATATGAATGTCGCAAACCTATTGACTAAACATCTTCCACGGGCTAAACAAGATCAACATCAGAACTGTATGGGTGTTAGATTCATTACAATGTAAATCACATAGCGATGTGAACTAGATTATTGACTCTAGTGCAAGTGGGAGACTTTTGGAAATATGCCCTAGAGGAAATAATAAAATAGTTATTATTATATTTGCTTGCTCATGATAATCATTTTTTATCCATGCTATAATTGTATTGATTGGAAACTCGAATACATATGTGGGTACATACACAACATTGTGTCCCTAGTATACCTCTAGTAGACTAGCTTATTGATCAAAGATGGTCAAGGTTTCCTAACCATAGACATGAGATGTCATTTGATAATGGGATCACATCATTAAGGGAATTATGTGATGGACAAGACTGAAACTATGAACGTAGCATATGATCGTATGAAGTTTATTGCTATTTTTTTCCTGCATGTCAAGTATCTGTTCCTATGACCATGAGATCATGTAACTCACTAACATCGGAGGAGTACCTTACGTGTATCAAACATCGCAACATAACTGGGTGACTATAAAGATGCTCTACACGTATCTCCGAGGCTGCCCGTTGAGTTGGCATTGATCAAGACTGGGATCACAATCGCAGGGGTGTGCCCTTTGCCCTTTTGGCTGAACGAGCAGAACGTAAAGGGGCAAGCACAGGAGCCGGGCAACCCAACTTATTGACTAAAGACACAGTTCGGAACCGATGCATATAAAGTGAACGCCAAGACGCCGAACACATGATAGGTGAGGCGATTTGTGTTTGAACTCGAGCCCCCGGGCTATTAGCCAGTTACCTCGCGTCATACCGAACAGGTTCACGAGAAGAGGGAGAAAAGAGAAAAATATGCGCCAGAAAAAGGATAGATGAGGCGAACTTGCGCCGCGTAATTTTGCGTTTCCGCAACAACTCTTATAATTTGGATTGCTGAAGCAACTATTTACAAGTATGTGATAGAAAATAAATGATAAAAATATACAGGAGTTGTTGTACCAGGGGTATTCGATTGGTAACCTGACCTCCTCGATATGCCCCTTGCTAGTTGACTCCTCCTCTTAGATGCACCTTGATGGGTGTTAGTGTCCGACGGGCGGATTTTGCTAACAAAATCTTGATAGGCCGCCGAATTGTACATGAGCTTTATGCTGTAGGCAGGCTCTTTTAGGAGCGCCTGCATTTTGTTAGAAGACCCATCTTTATTTCAGTTCGGGCCGGCCGAACACCCATCTTTATTTCCCCACCGCTACCCATGGAATCTTAAGTGCGAAGTTGTGCCTCCTCGACACATACTTTGATTGTCCTGAGGTTGTGCGGTGGGGGGTGAGTCCCTATAGAGGGGAGGAGGAAGGATCTGAGTTGTCGGTCTCAATCCGAACTCGCTTCCCATCCTTGTGTGCCTTTATGGCGGATGTCGACACTTGCCGATCTTTGTTGTAGCTAAATTTGACTGCTAAGGCCAATGCATGTTCCTCAGTTCTAAGGGACCGCTCTATATTGCTGTTAATAGTAATGACCCCCTTGGGGCCCGACATCTTGAGCTTGAGGTATGCGTAGTGTGGGACCACGTTGAAACGAGTGAACGTTGTCCGATCAAGCAGCGTGTGATAGACGCTGCGGAAGGGCACAATGTCAAAGATCAAATCTTCGCTGCGAAAGTTATCGGGCGAGCCAAACACAAGGAGCCCGTACATCGGGCCTCAATGCCTAGGATCACTCCTTTGAAGGTAGTGCATTGGGTTTGATCATTGGCAGATCTATGCCCATCTTTTTCATTGTATCTGAGTAAATTAGGTTGAGGCTACTTCCTTCGTCCATTAGGACTTTTGTGAGGTGATACCCATCTATAATGGGGTCTAGGATGAGGGCCGCCGAACCCCCATGGCAGGTACTGGTCGGATGATCACGCCGATCAAAGGTGATCGGTTATGCCGACCATGGGTTGTACTTCAGGGCTACGGGTTCCACAACGTAGACCTCCCGAAGGGCGCGCTTCCTCTCCTTGTTTGGTATATGGGTGGCGTATATCATGTTCACCGTTTTGACTTCGGGAGGGAATTTCTTCTGTCGGCCACCAATTGGACCTCGAGGTTCATCCTCGTCCTCGCTGCGAGAGCTTTTGCCTTGGTCCTCAGGTGGTATCTTGCCGGCCTGTTTAAACACCCAGCAGTTGCGGTGTGTGTGGTTGGCGGGCTTTTCCGAAGTCCCATGGATTTGGCAAGGCCTTTCCATGATCTTCTCCAGCTGAGTGGGTCCGTCACGATTGCCTTTAGGAGGCTTCTTCCGCTGCCCAGGCCTGGAGTTGTGGAATCCGGCGTTGATAGCCGTATCATCGGCTTCGCTATTATTGTGCCGACGCTTGTTCTTGTTGCGCTTTGGTTTTGAGTTCCCATCCCGGGCTTCAGGTGCTATGGGAACATCGGAATTATGTCTGCGTCTTGCCAGCCAATTGTCTTCGCCCGTGCAAAAGCGGGTCATGAGGGAGGTAAGGGCGGACATGGTCCGAGGCTTGTCCTGACCTAGCTTGCGGGCCAGCCACTCGTCCCGAATATTGTGCCGAAAGGAGGCTATGGCCTTAGCATTCAGATAGTCAATGATTTGGTTCTTCTTAGTCAAGAACCAATCTAGAATTGCCAAGCGGACTCTCCGGGCTTCTGGACGATGTTGCTGAGATCAGAATAGTCCGGCGGGCGGACATAGGTTCCTTGGAAGTTAGAGATGAACGCATCTTCCAGGTCTTCCCAGCATCCAATAGAATTTTTGGGGTGGCTATTTAACCAGTGCCGAGTTGGCCCCTTAAGCTTAAGAGGGAGGTATTTGATGGGATGGAGATCGTCTCCTCGCACCATGTGGTTATGGAGGAGGAAGTCCTCGATCCATACAGTTGGGTTAGTGGTCCCATCATACTGTTCTATGTTCACGGGTTTAAACCCTTCGTGGAACTGATGCGCATTACCTCATTTGTGAAGCACCGTGGGTAAGCGGCGCCTTTGACCCATGCTATGTCGTGGCTATACTCGACGTCTGTATGGGGCCGGTTGCATTCCTGGACTCTGTTGTTTTGGTCGAACCACGGTCTGTATCCACCCCGTCTATCAGGCGAGTACTCTCTAGATCCATAGATGGATCTTGTGCGGCCTGCCCTGTGATCTAGGTCATCTCACAGGTCGAACCTGTCATTGGGCTCTAGTGGCTCGTTACCCCGTCTCCGGCGCACTGCTGGTATATAACCGGTGTCGTCAGCCGTCTTGTCCTGACCACGAGGGGGGGGGCGGTCGGACTTGTCATATGGAGTACGGCTTGGAGACGGAGTATCGGTAAGTTCATCACTGAACTGCGGCAGCAACCTCCTCCGAGGGTAGTTTTTGGGTTGGTTTGACAGACCGGTGCCGTATACTTCCTCAGCTGAGAGGACTTTCATCCATCGATCATTGAGGTCGCCCTGTTCGGCTTTGAGTTGCCGTTCTTTGGCCTTCAAGCTGTGAGCCATTGCATGCTTTCTTCCTGATCCTCAAGGTTATCAGGGTTGTACAAGTCATCGGCTTCTAGTATATCCTCCTCCTCGACGGGGGGGGGGGGGGGGGAAGGTAATCATCACCCTCAGAGTCGTTGACGTTATCGGGTTTGTTTTGGTCCTCAGGCCCCTTTGGACCCTCTAACGGGTGCTCGGGGATATCGGGATTGCCATGATCAGCCGAGATATTACCGGCCCCGTTGATAGCTTTCCTTCCCTTGTTGTTTCTGGACCGCTTATGCGATTTACGACGCCTTGATGGCGCATCGCCCGATTTGTCGCCATCGTTATGTGTCATGTTGTCGCCATTGGTATGGGAGTATCCACCATGTAGACGTCGTATGTAGAAGCGGCGGTCCAACTCCTGATGTTAACGGGGGTGGGAGCATAGTCCTCCTGATCCATGTATTCTTCCTCCTTAGAGGCATAGTCCAGCATGTTGGTTAAATCTTCGACAATGGCTATCAAGTGGGTGGTGGGTGGGTCGAAAAATTAGTCCTGGCCCACAACATAACCGAACCGAGCGTAGATCGGTGGTGGATCGTTGGTGATCTTCATCGGCGAAAATCAATCCACGGGCCCGTCGACCGCTGAGGGCCCGATTGGATCCAGTTGTTCGAAACTCGTGGAGTTAACCTTCACGACGTCCAGACATGGGAAGTGTTCGGCAAGAACACATGTTTGGTCATATGGCTTAATGGCCGGACCGAGATAGGAGATCGTCTCATCACCATGTGTGACCCCATCGGCATGTCTGAAGAAGGAGCTCGAGGCTAAAGCCTAAGAGTCCTCGGGGGCTACAGGCGAAGCTGCGAGCCCGATTGATGACAAGTCACCCCGAGAGTCAACGGAGAACTCTAAGTTTCCTAATCTGACCTCTCGATTAGGGGCAAAGTTCTCAATGCGGCCTAGATGGCGAGTGGAATCAGCATGCAACACAACGCTGCCGAAGGCGAAGATCTGTCCGGGGACAAAAACGTCCATGTGGCGGACCTCTTCATTGATGACAAGTCAAGGCGTCGATTCCATCTTGCTCACAAAAGAACTCTCAATGAAATCACCAATGTTGGTGTCAAAACCGGTGGATCTCAGGTAGGGGGTCCTGAACTGTGAGACTAGAATCGATGGTAACATGAGACGAACGGGACAAGGATTTACCCAGGTTCGGGCCCTCCTATGGAGGCAATACCCTACATCTTGCTTGGTTGTATTGATGATATGGGGGGTTACAGATTTGACCTACCTCAAGATCGAATAGCTAACCCTAGATGAGTTGTTCTATATCTATACCGTGACCCCCCGGCTTATATAGGTGCCGAAGATGCCTAGGGTTTACACATGGTCGGTTACATGCCAAATAGATAAACATGCCTATTTACTACATCAAACGTGGAGCGCAAGCTGTGTTTCCTGAAGCTTCCATCCTAGAGACTGGGCCTTCAAATCTTCTGGTGTTCGGTAAGTAATCCTCATAGTCCGATCCATAACAATAGGTCGGTATCCGAGGACCCCCTAATCCAGGACTCCCTCAGCATGGCCGGGAATTCTTGGCCCTTGCCACACATCCTCGAGATGGGGTGACGAGACCACTTAGCGTGGATCATTGATCGTCACCACAGTTAACATAATGCTAATGGGTTGGGTATTTAATCTGAGTTTGTCGGTTGACCTTTTTTGCACTAACCTTCACGTGGGAGAAGTTAGGGGTACTCGGT
Source organism: Hordeum marinum (assembly GCA_022496015.1). NCBI lineage: Eukaryota > Viridiplantae > Streptophyta > Magnoliopsida > Poales > Poaceae > Hordeum > Hordeum marinum. Next base: position 225,028,473 of record CM039678.1, on the reverse strand, counting down.
GTCGTTGTATCAGCCGAAGCTCTTTGTACATCAGCAATGCTGCGGCATGCACTCGAGTGGTCTGTGATGGCATTGATCTTGTATAAGAGGTGCTAGGACTGATTTCGGCTGCCCTCGCATCGTGCATGAGTGCAAAGGGTGATTGGGCCCATGACACCTGCGCGCTTAGGATTTAGACAGGCGAGCTGGCCTCTCTGTTGAGCCTAGGTAGGTCGACGACGTGTTGATGTCCCGTGGCCGGGCATGACCCACGAAAGTGTGTCCGGCCAAAGGTTAACCAGCGTGTTGGGAAAATGTGGGGCACCCTTGTCCATGGTAACAGGACGACTTGGAGTTGTATCCCAATCTAACACAACTAGAATTGTGACTTAAAATTGAAATGTTTGGATTCAAGATTGCTTTCTCGCAGGGAGTCGAGGAAGAATCTCTGGGCGTTGCTAATTGAATTGCTACATTATAATTATGCAAATCTGCACTCTTCTAATGTTGCAAGACACTGAAGATGATAGTCTTCGATAGGACTAGACCTTCTCTCTATTTTGGCATTTCTGCAGTCAGTCCAAAGATACAACCCCATTCCTTTGATACTGATGCATACTTAGCATAGTTCTGATGTCAGTCTTGCAAGTACCTTTAGTACTCATCGTTGCTTTGATCCCCCTTTTCATCTTGATACGATTGCTGCGACCAGATGACGGAGCCCCGGAGACCGCTGATCCCGTCAATGACTAAAACTACCAAGATGGAGCTTACTACCACGTCGAGGCTGCCCCTGACTAGCAGTAGGATAGGAGGTTCCTAGGCAGGAGGCCTTGCCTCTTCCATGTGTTGTTATGTTTGTGCTAGCCTTATGAAGTCAAAACTTATTTACTTATGTCTGTACTTAGATATTTTTGCTTTCGCTGACTCATGTGTATGTCGAGCTTATGTATTCGAGCCCTCAAGGCCCCTAGCATGTAATATGAAGCTTGTAGGACTTTAATTTGTGTCTAGAGTTGTGTTGTGATATCTACCTGTGTGTCCCTAATCTTGGTCGTACGCATTTGCGTGTATGATTAGTGTATGATCAAAATGGGGGCATCATAGGTCGGTATCAAAGGGGTAAAAAGTGGAGAAGATAGTCTCACATCAACTAGGCGTACCAACGGGCTATGTAGATGCCCGTCGATAGATGTCGATGCAAGGAGTAGGGATTGCCATGCAAATGATGCACCAGGGCTATAAGTGTATGAAAGCTCAACTGGAACTAAGTGGGGTGTTGATATGTCTCCAACGTATCCACTTTTCCTAACACTTTTGCTCTTGTTTTGGACTCGAATTTGCATGATTTGAATGAAACTAACCCGGACTTACGCTGTTTTCAGCAGAACTACCATGGTGTTGTTTTTGTGCAAAAATAAAAGTTCTCGGAATGGAACGGATTTTTTGGAGATTTATTATGGAATATTTGAGGAATTATGGAGCTAGAAACCACCTGAGAGGGGGGCCATGGTGGCGACGCTCCACCAGGGCGCGCCAGGCCCCCCTAGCGCGGCCTGGTGGAGGGTGGACACCTCGCGGGTCCCCTGGCCCTAATTCCAACGGTATAAATTCACATTTTTTATGGACAAAAACCAGACTGAAGGTTTTACCTCGTTTCACGATATGGAGCCGCCGCCACCTCCTGTTCTTCATCAGGAGGCCAGATCTAGAGTTTGTTTGGGGCTCCGGAGAGGGGAATCTTTGGTCTTTGTCATCATCAACCCTTCTCCATCGCCAATTCCATGATGCTCCCCACGGGGAGTGAGTAATTCCTTCGTAGGCTTGCTGGTCGGTGAGGAGTTGGATGAGATTCACCATGTAATCGAGTTAGTTTTGTTAGGGCTTGATCCCTAGTATCCACTATGTTCTAAGATTGATGTTGCTACGACTTTGCCATGCTTAATGCTTGTCACTAGGGCCCGAGTGCCATGATTTAAGATCTGAACCATTTGTGTTATCATCATTATGTCTATGTTCTTGTTCCGATCTTTCCTAGTCATATGCACCTATTACGTGTTATGATCCTTCAACCCCGTAGTGATAATATTTGGGATACTTCATGGTGACGACCGTAGTTTGAGGAGTTCATGTATTCACTAAGTGCTAATGCTTTGTTCCGGTTCTCTATTAAAAGGAGAGCTTAATATCCGTTAGTTTCCTTATGCCCCCCGCTGCCACGGGAGGGTAGGACAGAAGATGTCATGCAAGTTCTTTTCTATAAGCACGTATGACTATATATGGAGTACATGCCTACATTACGTTGACGAACTGGATCTAGTTCTGTGTCGCCCTAGGTTATGACTGTTATATGATGAATATCATCCAACAAATACTCCAATCCAGTGCCTACGATCTTTCCAGTTATTGCTCTTGCTAAGTTACTATTACTGCTATCATTGTTGCACTTGCTACAAAACTATTGCTACTATTGCTATCACTACTGTTATTGTTACCACCGCTATCAAACTATCATATTACTATGCTATTGATCACTTTGCTGTAGATATTTATCTCTAGGTGTGGTTGAATTGACAACTCAACTGCTAATACTCTCAAATATTCTTTGGCTCCCCTTGTGTCAAATCTATAAATTTGGGTTGAATACTCTACCCTCAAAAACTATTGCGATCCCCTATACTTGTGGGTTATCAGGTGTGCATCCAACTTGCTTGCTCATGAAGACATCAGACATTTGAGGAATCCCGTCATCAGAATATATAAGGCAAGTTTATAATAATGGAAAAGTGATTCCCACTAGCATATGAATGACATAACACAAGACTCTCCATATGAGGAACAAGGTGCCACTTTGAGGCACAAGTGTGGTAAAGGATACTAATAAAGTCCCTTCTCTCATTTTCTCTCATTTATTTTTTATTTTTATTTTTATGGTGGGTTCATTTGGCTTCCCCCATTTTTATTTTCTCACTGGGACAATGCTCTAATAATGATGATCATCATACTTTTATTTACTTACAACTCAATATGAAAAACTGATAGGAAGATATGACTCTATATGAATGCCTCTAGTAGTGTACCAGGATGTGAAGATCTAGCATGAAATGTATAAAAAAATTGATGAATGGTGGATTTGGCACAAATACTATGTCATCTCTATATGATCATGCAAAGCAATATGATCATGAACGAACTAGTTATATGAAGTGACGATGGAATTTGCATGACAATATATCTCGGAATGGCTATGGAAATGCCATGATAGGTAGGTATGGTGGATGTTTTGAGGAAAATATAAAGAGGCTTATGTGCAACAAAGCGTATCATGTCATGGGGTTTGGATGCACCGACGAAAGTCGCACCGATCCTCGAGATGAGAATGAGCAATGCACAGTACCAAAGAGGCTAGCAAATATGAGGAGGTGAGATTGCGTATGTCCATGGTTTCACATTAGTCATAAATAAATCACATACTTATTGCAAAGTCTTATTAGTTTTATCACAAATCAAAGTACTACTCACATGCCCCGAGGGAGGAAGTTGGTAGGAGTTAACCATCACGCGCCCCCGACTCGAAACAACACTAGGATTTCAACGAGGAATAGAAATGCTCACACATCCTCACCACACCTTTTCAATATTTAGATAAACAAGAAGTTAAAACCTATTAATATTGACACTTCTACGAATAAACAATAATGCACTCACATCCTTTTCATATTACCACATCAATATCATTAACCCACAAGTTCTCTATATGTGCTACATGATGGTTTTAATTATCACTCATTGAATACCTGTTTTTTTGGGATTAGTTTTATGACCATGTAAATTACCGTCACTATTTATTAACTATCAAACAAATATAAGTGAAGAACGAGAGTGAATTTTTTCTATAAAATCTGTACACCACCGTGCTCAAAAAGATATAAGTGAAGTACTAGAGCAACTGCTATGCTCAAAATATATAAGTGAAGCACACAGAGTATTCTAACAAATTATGATGTTGTTGTCTCTCTCTCAAATAGGTGTGTCTAGCAAACTATGATTTTCGCAATCTGAGAGTAAATTCAAGGAAGGACGCTCCAAGCAAAATTTATAACATGTGATGAATAAAAATGTAGCTCGAAGTGACATACCGATGGTTTTAGACGAAAGAGGGGATGCCTTCCTGGGCTTCCCCAAGCTTAGATGCTTGAGTATTCATTATAATATTACCTTGGGGTACCTTGGGCATGCCCAATCTTTGGATTTTGCTACTCCTTATTCCGTGGTCCATCGTGATAACACCCAAAACTTGAAAACTTCAATCACATAGAACTTTAAAAAAACTTTGTGAGATCCGTTAGTATAAGCAACATATCAAATACTTTAGGTACTGTTATAAATTGATTCTTATTTTTTTTGCATAATAGGTACTGTATTCTAACTTCTCCATGGATTATACCCCCCGATACAATCCATAGCATCATCAAAACAAGCAAACTATGCAAGCAAAAAGAGAATCCGTCTAAAATAGAACAGTCTGTAATGATCTATAGAGAACCTATACTTATGTAAATCAAAGGATTCTGAAAAATTAGGAAGACCTGAGGAATTTTTATAGCAATACTGTGTGAAATATTCAGATCAAAAATATGTTCCAGTAAAATCACAGAAATTCTGCACTGGACGTCCAAGTTTCTGTTTTTGCACCGTATCAATTCTACTCATCAGGCAAATCATCCCAAAGGATTTACTTGGCACAAACACTAATTTAAACATAAAAACACAATCATTACATAGGCAATAATCATGTTATCACACTAAAACATCAAGTAAAAAGCAAAAAACAAGATAACTATTGGGTTGCCTCCCAACAAGCGCTATTGTTTTACGCCACTAGCTAGGCATAATGCATAGTTTTGAGTGTTGTCATCTTTGACATCAAGTTCCTTAATAACACAACCATGAATAATAGGAACAATAGGAGGCTTTAAAATATGATCTTTTATCAATTTTACAAAGTTGGGATCCACACTAATCATTTTGAGATCTTCATTTCTTTTGGTAGGAGGTGTACTAATGCTCTTAGGAATATATATGAACTTAGGACTTCTGTTTTGAGAGCTACTAGCATTAGTCTTAGACAGTGTGAAGGCGGAAACTACTTTAGCAATTACCTCCTCCATTTTATAAATTCTATTCAACCCTTGTTCTACCCTCTCATCAATAATAGTGTCCTTTTCCTTTAAAGTTTCAAAGTCATTCCTACCCGTGACCCAAATTGAGTGATATGATTATGAAGTTTTTGTATCTAACTCCTCAATTTGTTCACTTGTAATCATTTTCTTTTCAATAGCATCAAGCCTTTGCATAACATTGTCCAAGGTCAAATTGGTTTCATTAATGATGATGGGTGGTGCCCCAACAAGGTTTTCAATGGCATTATAAGCATCCAAAGTGTGACACATTAAGAAGTTCACACCGGTGATGGTGTCAAGGACAAACCTATACCAAGTTGTCACACCAATGTAAAAAATATGAAGTAAGGTAGTGGTGGATAGCTTATTAGTTTCTTTATTTTGAACATAGAAAATCCTATACCATGCATCTTTCAAACTTTCTACTCCCCTTTGTTTAAAGTTGACTACATCATTATTGGGAGTAACACTAGCAAAAGAAGAACTAGCCATGACTTCAAACAAGAAAACTAGTAACTAGCAAAGATAACTAAATTTTTTATTTTTATTTTTATGAGACAGACTAAGTTTAACAGCAAATAAAAGAAGAACAAGTGAATGGTAATTTGTGTGAAGTTACTTAATAGTTTATGATGATATTCCCCCACAACGGCGCCAGAAATCCTTGCTGATACTTGTGATCTGTGTTGGGTTTTCCGTGAAGAGGAACGGGTAATCGCAGCACAATATGGGTAAGTATTTCCCTCAGTTATGAAACTAAGGTTTATCAAACCAATAGGAATATCAATCCTCAACCCTCTTCAACGCCTGCACACAAAAGAGCAAACCACTTGCACCCAACGCAGGCAAGAGGGTTGTCAATCCCATTGGTCTCGTTATTTGCAACAAAACGAGTTGCGTAGATAATTGTAAATTGCAAAATAAAAATTAAATAAATGGAAGAAAGGTAGTAGTAGCGTTTGTAAATATATAAGTGAATAGACCCCGGGGGGCGTCGTTTTCTCTAGTGGCATCTCTCATGAAAATAGCATACGGTGGGTAGACTATTTATTGTTGGCGATTTTATAGAAAAGTGGATAATTATGTGATTTTCATGGCAATGATTATGTGTATATAGGCATCACATCCATAAAAAAGTAGGACGACTCATGCTTGCACCTATTACTATTACTCCACTTCAAGAGCGCTTCTATGCCTACCTCTCTACGTATTAAGTTCATGACAAATAGAGTAATGCATGGAGAACAATGACATGATGTAGACAAGGTAAACTCAAGCAATATGAATAAACCCCATCGTGTTATGCTTATCAGCAACAACAAAAAGATGTAACTTGTCCCCTTCCATCACTGGGATATAGAAATTCATCAGGTTGAACCTACTACAATGCACCTCTCTCACTAAAGAAAGATCAATCTACTTGGCCAAAGCAAACCAATAGGTTAGAGAGAATTACGAAGCTACAATGATCATGAAATTAAGAATCATAATAATTTCAGTGAAGATTCAAATACTTTTCATGAATAATCTGAACATAAACCCACAATTCATTGGATCCCAACAAACGCACCGCATAAAAGGATTACATCGGATAGATCAAAGCAAAGATGTGATGACCATTGTATTGAAGATCAAGAGAGAGAGATTTCCATCTAGGTACTAACTACGGTCCCGTAGGTTTGTGGTGAACTACTCACACATCATCATGAGGGAAGTAAGGTTGATGAAGAGGCCCTCCATGATCGATCCCCCTCCGACAGGGTGACGGAACGAAGCTCCAGATGGGCTCCTGTCAGAATAGAGACTTGTAGGAGCATAAAAAGTGTTTCGGGACCTCCTCTAGTGTTTTTAGAACATATGAGAATTTATAGGCCGGAGAACAAGGTCAGGGAGCCACAAGAGGGAAAGAATCCATCAGAGTGCGCCCTGTTGGCTTGTGGGGCACTCGTGCGGCTCCCAGTCTCCTTCTAAAGTTTCCAGATCTTCTTTTGGTCTAGAAAAAATCATCAAAAAGTTTCATGGCAGTTGGACTTCATTTGGTACTGTAAACTCGAAAAGTGAAGAACATGTAGAAAACAACAAATGGTACTGGGCACTGGGTCAATAGGTTACTGCTCAAAAATAATATAAATTGGTAAATAAATGCCCCAAAAGTATCCTAGAATGATAATATATCAGCATGGAACAATAAAAATTATAGATACGTTGGAGACGTATCAATGGCTAAAGCCACCTATGTTTGAGTCAATTGGTATGGCACCGCAAAGATTTTAACCTTGGGTCCATGGCCAAAACTCCTCTTTAAAGCACATGTGCCATAAAAATGGTTGATGTGAAAGGCTTGATCGATTAGTCATAATAGGGGGAGGGAGAGTTCATTGAGAGAACAACACTCCCCCTATGTCCATGCCTACATCTAAACGAGACATGATGATGAGTGAGGTATGATGTGCAAGGTTTCAAACCACATTGCTCGAATCAATGATACTTAGATGATGCCTTAACTCGCGCAACCTAGCTTCGTGTAATGGCTTCGTGAAGATATCTGCAAGATATTCATTAGTATTCAGATGAATACATCAATCTACTCACGCTTGATATGCTCCCGGATGAAATGACCATGTATCTCGATATGCTTCGTCTTTCATTGTTGAATTGGGTTGTTGGAGATCCTAATAGCACTTTTGTTGTCACAATAGAGAGGCATTTTTTCACAAGTGACACCATAATCCTTCAAAGTTTGCCTCATCCAAGAATCTATGTACAATAGCTTGCGGTGGCCAGATACCCGACCTCGGTGGACGAGAGAGAAACATATTTTTTGTTCAAAGACCAACTTACCAAAGATCGACTAAGAAATTGACAACCTCCAGAAGTTGACTTGCTCTCCTCACGGTCTCCCGCTCAATCCGAGTCCAAATATCCTATGAGATCAAATGAAGCACCTTGGGGTACCATAAGCCAAAGTTTTGGGTATGAGCCAAATATCGAAAGATTCTCTTGACAGCCACATAGTGGCCCTCCTTATATGCGGATTGAAAACATGCACAAATTCCCACACTCAACATAATATCTGATCTAGATGCATAAAGATAAAGTAGGGATCCAATCTTGGAGCGGTATACCTTTTAATCCATGGCTTTACCATTGGGATCACTGTCAAGATAGCATTGGAGAGGCATAGGAGTGTTGGCCTTGGTAGGATTGAGCTCATCCAACTTGAACCGTTTGAGAATGTCTTGAGTCTATTTAGCTTGGTTGATGAAGGTTTCTTGACTTTGTTGCTTGACTTCAAATCCGAGGAAGAACTTCAATTCTCCGATCATAGACATCTCAAACTCTTTGGTCATTAGTGCGACAAACTCACCATTGAAAGCTTTGTTAGGAGAACCAAATATAGTAGCATCAACATATAGTTGGCATATCAACAAGTTCCCTTTAACCCTCTTCGTGAAAAGAGTGGGATCAATTTTTTGCCAATTTCAAACCCATGGTATTGCAACATCTCAGTAAGGTGGTCATACCACACATGTAGGGCTTGTTTAAGGCCATAGAGAGCCTTATCGAGAACGTATACATGATTGGGGAACTTGGGGTCCTCGAACCCCGGGGGTTGCTTGACATATACCAACACCTTAAGAGTACCATTAAGAAATGCACTCTTCACATCCATTTGATATAATTTGAAATCATGATGAGATGCATATGCAAGCAACAGGCAAATAGATTCAAGGCGACCAATGGGAGCAAAAGTTTCACTGTAGTCGATACCCTCGACTTGGGAGTAGCCTTGTGCCACTAATCGTGCCTTGTTGCGAATGACGACACCGTTTGCATCTTGCTTCTTAAAGATCCACTTGGTTCCGATGCCATTGTGATTCTCCTTTGGTCTTGGCACCAATCGCCACACTTTGTTGTGCTCGAAGTTGTTGAGTTCATAATGCATGGCTTCAAGCCATTCCGTGTCCTCGAGCGCTCCTTGTACCTTGAGGGGTTCAATACAGGAAACAAGTGCGTGATGCTCACAAAATTTTGTTAATTGTCTACGAGTGGTTACCCCTCTTCTCAAGATTTCGTAGGCGTTCTCCAACACGTGTTGTTGAGTTCGAAGCTTGTTAGCAATCTTGGTGGCATGGTGCTCTAGTATTTCCTCCATAGAGGGTTCGGGAGGACCATCTTAACATGTTGGAGCGCCGTCATGAGCTTTCTCTTGAACACGAGTTTGCTCTTGGGAAGGAACTTGATCTTGGGCATCACTTGGTGGATCACGATCATCATGGGATCGATCTTGCCCTTGGTCTTGTTCACTTGGTTAAGGGCCTTCACTTTCTTCTTCAGAATCATGCGGGTCTTGCGTCGGTGATGGTTCCACTTGTGTGGAACATTGTCCTTCTCCTTCAGCCACAAGGGGTTCCTCAACGGGTAGGAAGTGTCCCACACTCATTCTTCTTATGGCTTGGGGACGAATTTCATCACCTACATCACAAAGACCACTTTGATCCACTTGGGATCCGTTATTTTCATCAAACTCTATGTTACACGTCCCCTCAATGAGTCTAGTGGACTTGTTGAGAACACGGTAAGCATGAGCGTTTGTATCATAACCAACAAATATGCCCTATTGAGATCTAGGTTCAAATTTACAAAAACAAACACATTTATTGAGAATGAAACACTTACAACCAAGCACTCGGAAGTACTTGAGGTTGGGATTGTTGCCGGTAAGTATTTCATATGGAGTCTTGTTCAAGCCTTTGTGGAGGTAGAGACGATTAGATGCATGCCATGCGGTGTTGATGGCTTTGGCCCAAAAAATGTACGAAGAATTGAATTCCGCCATCATGGTCCTTGCCGCATCCATCAATGTCTGGTTATTCCTCTCCGCAACACCATTTTGTTGAGGGGTATAGGGTACAGAGTATTGATGCTTGATCCCCTCATCACTAAGAAACTCATCCAAGGTGTAGTTCTTGAACTCGGTGCCGTTGTCACTTTTGATCATCAATATCTTTGCCTCATGCTGGCATTGAGCCTCATTTACAAAGTTGATGATGGTTCTTTGGGTCTCACTCTTCCTCTTGAAGAAATATACCCAAGTGTATCTTGAGTAATCATCCACCATCACCAAGCAATATTTTCTTCCTCCAATACTATCAAATGATGGAGGACCAAAGAGATCCATGTAAGGAGCTCTAGGGGCCTCTTGGAAAATCATAGTCGTGGGGCGGTGAGATGTCTCATGTAGCTTTCCCTCGATACAAGCACTACAAGCACGATCTTTGGCAAAACTCACATTTGTTAGTCCACAAATGTGATCCCCTTTGAGGAGACTTTGCAAAGATCTCATATTGACATGGGCTAACCCGGCAATGCCAAAGCCATCCCACATCAACTTTAGCCATTAGGCATGTCACGGTCTTAGTGCGTCGCTCCGAGAAGTTGACCACATGGAGACCGTTTTCGACATGCCCAACAAAGGCTACTTTAAGAGTCTTGCTCCACAAAAGGTCCACGGAGTCAATACCAAAGAAAGTACTAAAAAACATGAGTGCAAGTTGACGAACGAAAAGTAAATTGTATGCAAGGGTCTCCACAAGCATGACTCTCTCAACGGATAAGTCCGGAGAGATAAGCACCTTGACAAAACCCAATACCTTTCCAAACCTATTTGTCACCTGAGTAGCCAGGGCCAAGCCCGGCGAGAAATCCCAAGGGAAAAGCCCCTCCATCCTGATCAGTGGTGAAGATCTTCATGGTTTTTGGTGGAGGGGTGGGGAGGTGGGAGGTGTCAGAGGTGGGAGGTGGGGAGCCATTACCATAAGGTGTGAAGTTTTTTCTTCTCGTCGGCTATGGGCAACACGGAGTTTTTTCTGGTGGTTTCATTCTCTTCAGCCTCTTTTCCTCTCTCGAGTGAATCAGTTGGTGTAGCATTACAATGTTGCCTTGGTGGATTCAGTGATGGTTATAAGGTTTTACAAATCGATGATCGAGCATTCCGCTTTTCTGTGGCAAACAACAAAGTGGGACATTTCATCTATGGCCTAAAAGATCGCATTTGGCCTGATTTTGTATGTCACTTTCATCTATACAATGGTCCATACTCTAGAGCACGTACTTCAGCTTCATGTTGGCATGCGGATAAACACTTATATGATTTGTCTCACCGGTGCAATATGGCTGTCAAATCTAATTTGGGTTTTCATCATCGCAATCTTCTGGTGTGCAAGGATTGTTTACTCCACCTAAGAAAGTTCAAGATCACCCCGATTGATCAAATGGTTTTTTCTAACAAAAACAAGGCCAAATCCTCTTGTTCGAGTGTTGCGTCTCACCTACAGGATCCTAGCCACAGATTCAAACTTGCGTGTTTTTCGACTTTGGATAAACCTCTATCTCAGCACCAAGATTCACATATTGGATTGATGGAGCATTATTTGGCTCAAGCGCAAATTGAGGATCAGTATCAATTGAAGACCTCTCATTGGGGGCTTTTAATTGTGTCATTAAGGCTGATTATCCTACCCTCCCGCAATGCTTCCTTGCCTCAACTTTCAAATATGCCCCTAGTTGTGAGGCCTGGCCCCCATCACTCTCGACCCGACATAAAGCGGACCTAGCCGAAGCCCAATATCCGGAATAGGAAATCAATCATATTGCTGCCAAATGGCCAAATTTGTGCCCAACATGTCTACAATGGGGGCACAAAAATATTGCATGCCATGGTCAGATTATATGTATTCATTGTTCTACCCCAGACCATAAAGTCATTAATTGTCTGAACTTATTGGGTCCTCAATCTTCTCTAGATGTGAAATCATCAACTATTGGAAAGTGTATTAAATACACCGGATTTACAGCAAATACAGTATTAACTGGTACTGCTAAACATAAACCCCGACCCACTGTCCGATGCAAATGTTGTGGCGACTATGGACATCTGGAGCACTCCTACCTTAGGAAAATACGAGACGACAGATGGAAGTGGGTCCCCAAAACCAATTCTGCCCATCTTACCCCCCATGTTTCCGCTTCCGAGAAGATCTTCCAATCGTCGCCTCCTCTCTGCTACGCCCCTGTTTCACCATTGGCACCTTCGCTTTCGCTTGTTCCTATGGCGAACTACCTGCTGAACCCCGTGCCATTCCTACCGCCAGGCTTCACTGTCGAACCGGGTCCAGATGACCGCGTAGTGCAGAGCGGCATGGTGGTCGGACCTTTCCCACCACTCAACCATGATTTCCTGGCCATTGCAGAGGCCAGCCACTTCGTCCTGCTTCATCGCCGTGTAGACATCCGCAATATCATTGAAGGTATGCTCCATGAGGCTCAGTTCTTCCCCACTGAAGTGAGTGACCATCCTTTTGGGATTGGAATTTTTGGATTCGCCGATGCTTTTCTTTGAGATACCGCTGTAGCCACCTCACTGGAACTAGAGGATGAAGATTTTCTCATCACATTTGTCCCGCATAATGAGGCTCTCAATCGCCATAGCACCACCTTTGGGCCTGAGATCTGGCTAATGTATTTTGTATTTCCATATGATTATCAAACTGAACATTACATTGGCAAATCCCTTGGGGGTTTTGGTGCTCTAGTTTCTTGGTATAATCCATGACAAGATAGAAGGTTTGTGCTGCTCCGTGCTAGGGTTATCAGTCTCCGTCTCGTTCCCAAAAGTTTTGTTGTGTGGTAGTTAGGAGGAGCGAGGGATTGCTGGACTGTTCAAGTGGCGATCCTCCGAAGCAATGACTAGAATGCACTGCTACCAGAGGTCCCTCCTGCTGGTGAAGAACAGCCACCCCCAGATGGCAATCCACACCCCCAATTTGGACCGGACCTCACTGCCGAGTAGCTCTACCAACAATAGGTCCACAATTGTCTGGTTCAGAATGCAGCGCCTCCGGCCCCCAACCCTCCACCAACTGACAATGATCAGGCTCACGATAATGCTAGCTGGGGAGCTTGGCCTCAGCCATCGGCTCCAACTTTACCACCTTATCTCATGAATTTTCAAGCATGGCTTGCAGCGCAGGGAGTCACAGTGCAACATGCCTTGTGCCCGAAGACAATGACTCTGACAGTGCAGCACACGCATGGAATGAAGCTATCACTGAATCTGACGGTGCTAGTTCCATTGAGTCTGTTGATGTCTCCGTATCTTTAGAACACACTCTGCTCCATGTACTGGAAATATACCCCCAGAATCTCAAGTGGAGGATAGGAACTTGGTTCCTGGTGAAGATAGGATCTCCATCACTGTTGATCTAAATATCCAGGGTATGAGGTTTGGTCTCTCAGCTCAAGGTGAGACTCTGTTGGCTCTGCTCTTAACTAATTCTGTCCCCCGACAACAGCTGAATCCTGCTTTGTTCTCTGTCCTATGGCCATTGATTGCCTCCATGGGTCCCTAGCATGCCGGATATGGTAGGAGGCATGAGTGTATGTCTGTAGAAATCCAAGTGATTGCTGCCAATGGAGGCATCAAAGTCACTCAAATTTCCCCACGCACTCCCCCTATAGGTACCTCCACGGTTGTCATAACTGAACTATATGACATTAATGGTACCCTTGCTCTGAATGGCAATGTGGCAAGTCATATCGCCACTTATGTACCTATGCCACTCCCCCCAATGGAATCCACCTCTGTTGTTCTTATTCATGATGCTGATTCTCCCACACCTGAGATAGTTGCTCTGCCTGTTGCAAGTCAGTTTGATGACAGTCTGCCCCAGGATGCTCTACCTGTAGATACTATGGCCCAGTCTGCTAAACCTTCCATTGTGCACACTTTAGTTACCCAGGAACATCCTAAACTTAAGAAGGGGAAGATGATGGCACCTATTGACACCTCCAATCTATGCTGCAGCACTAGGTCCAATAAGTATGATGGTTTCCATGTCACAGGGCCTTCAGCTGGACGTATCTGCAAGTCCAAGGTGAAACCCAGAGTGATTCTTGCAGCTACACCACTCCACATCTCTGCTGATCACCAGGAGGAAGAAGACTTTGCACTAGTGAGACCCCCTTGTAACAGCCCAAGTGCACCCCTTGCCATTTTGGTCATGTATCTCATGTGGACCTCCATGTGTTGCCTATGTGGTTTGAATGATTTAACTTGCTTCATGTCATTCTTGCATCATGGCATCATAAGCATTCATCATCATGTTGTTGTGTGTGCCCAAGGTTGTTGTGGTGGTGTAAGTGATGTCTTTGGGGAGTGTATGCATGTGTGCTTGAAGTGTTGCTTGGTTGAAGTGTTGCTCTCCCCCCATTTCTATTTCCCATCACCTCTTCCCTCTCACTCAATTTTCCTCATGATATAAATTGCTTGTTGTTTTCTCTCTTTAAAAATGTTGGTCATATTCCAATTATTCTACTAGGATTTTCAAAAGTAATCCTTCTATTATGGTTGGAACTTTTCCCCTTTCAAATAATTTTCCAACATGTTTAGTTAAATATTAAGTAAAATATTTGCTTGCTCTAAAAATGCCCTAACCATTTTTATTAAATTGCTTGCATTTTTGTGAGCCCAAAAAGGTTTTTCTTTTTCTTTTAAACCTCTTTCACTAATCTTTGCTTAGTTTTATTCTCCGGTTTTAAAATAAAAGAACTGATTTGTTTTCTGTTTTTGTGTGAGAGAGAGGAGCCAGTGGGCCTCCTCCCGGCCCAACCGACGCAATCCCGCAGCTCAGCTGGCACGCACGACCTCCCTTCCAACATGGACTGAGCCGGTCCCACCTGTAGGCATCCTCCTCCCGCGTTCCTTCCTCATCCCTTTCCATCTCCCTCTCAAAGAGAGAGAGAGAGAGAGCAAGCAGGGTCCCTCCATGGCCGAGGTGGCGAGCAGAGCCGCTCCTCCTCAGGGCCTATTTAACCCCCTCGGCGTGCATGCCTAGGGTTTCCCTTCCCTCCAGTCGTCACCGCTTCTCTTCCCTCCACCTCTCTCTCCCCCCTCCGCAGGTAAGCTTTGTAGTTTTAGAGAAATTCAGAGTCCACTGCCGGCTTCTTCGTCGTTGTTGTCGCCTCCGGCGTCCGCCTCCTCGCTGTCCAAGATGCCCAGCAAGAGCTCGGTGCCGCCCGCGTCCCATTTCCGTTGCTAGGAGGAGGAGATCACCTCCGAGCCGACGACCCCGTCCACGTCTTCTGACGCTGGTTGCTTCCTTTGTTGTGCCGCACCCCGCGTCACCGGTGTGGATTTTCTTCCCCTTCGCTGCACCGAGCCCGTCTCCGTCCCCTCTCGGTGAGCAGTCGCTGCCCGCCTTTCCCGTGCGTCCTGTTAGCCTTGCCGTCGCCGTAGCACCGCCGCCGCTGCCCTGCCCGAGCGAGCGCAAGCTCAAGCTCGAGCGGAAATAGCGCGTAGAGTTTTCCCCTGTGAGTGAGGGAACGGGTTCGCCTCACCTCCCGCAGGCCCCGCCGGTGCATCTCCTCGTCGGAGTTGTCGCCGTTGCCGCGTTACACCGCTGTCGTGCGTCGCGGTTCGGGTTCTTTAGTTTTTTTAGGCTTTCGCATTGTCATACAGTAGTAGAGGAGCCGTTCCTCCCTTGTGTCAGCAACCAAAGCGTAGCATAGTGGTGCGTGCCTAGGGGAGACGACCGAGAGGTCACGAGTTCGAATCCCCCCGGGCCTTGTCTTTTTCGTGTGTGTGTGTGTATGAGCTTGTGTGTGTGTGTTCGATCTGGATCAGGTGTGGCCATAGGGATGGATTCCATGTGCTTGCGTGTGTGTGCGTGGGGTGGATCTGTGTGTGCTTCTGTGTGTTCTATGTGTGTGTGTGTGTGTGTGTGACAAGTGGGCCTGGCCCCACTTGTCATCCACACAGGGGCCCTGGCTCACTACCAGGTGGACCCCTCCTATTTTTTGTTTTATTTATTTATTTATTTGGCTTGTTTTATAAATACATTACATTTTTGGAATATGTCCAGATCTGGACATAGGCATTTTTGGCAGTGGCCCAAATAGGATACTTTTCACTTATAAGTTGTTTGTGATTTGGTGCTATTTGTAATTTGGAGTTGTGGGCAATTTATCTACAACGACATAGGGGTGTGATATATGGATTTGGGGTAGAAAAATCCCAGGAATCCATTGGTGTACTTGGTTTTAGCTTTTGAGCAAGTTTAGCAAATGTCATTTTGATCCAATATGTCATTTTATCATTTTTGTAAGAATAAATCCATGCATGCTATGATATTTGTGTCAACATGTAAGTGGTAGGGTTTTGTGAGTATTATGCCATGGTATTTTATTTTAACATGATAAACTTACATATAAGTGGGATTCTTGCTCCAAAGTAGCTAATGAAATGTTGCTGATTTCCACATGCCAAATATTTCTAAGTCTGAGAATCTGTTATTATATTTATGCCATGTTGAGTGGATGCTACCAAGCGTTCTGTTGAGTTTTAGCTCAAGCTCAGTGCTAGTGTTTTGTAGTAGATGTTGCCCTATACCATCCTATTAATTTTCATGCCATGAGGTGGTCTCTAGCATCCTTATTTTCTTCTGTCAGTTTGTTATCAGCTTAACTCAGATTCCAGAAAACTATGATTTTCACTAAGTCCCTAGAATCTGTTTCATTATGACATCTTGTGACCTTCATGCTTAGTGATCCTTGCTTCCTATAAAGTTTGTATAGTTGGAATATTTTTCAAGCATGTTATTTAGTTTCTGTACATACTTTGTTTGTGGATGGAAACATCCTATAGATCTAGGTATTGGTTGTGCAAGTTGCTATGTTGCTGATTAGGACAGTGTGTGTGTAGTTTTGTGTTGTGGCTTGTGGGAGCTATGCTCCATTGTTTTGCTTGATCTTTGGCTCTATTGTGTTTGGTTTTTCATTTCCTAACGAGTGGCTACCTTGGAATACCAAGGAATAGCCCATGGCCTTCCTTGCCTTGTATTTTGTCTTCGTACCTTGTCGTGAGCGTAGCGTGAGAACCGTTACTCCGTTTCCTACGTTTTACATATGCATTTGCATCGTTTTTGCATGAAGCATCCATATTTGCCATGATAATGCATGTTCAAACAACTTAACATGAGGTTCTGTCTAGAATTGTAAATAACTTAACTATTGCACGAGAAACATGACTAGCTTAGGATTGCCATGTTAAATACTTCAAATGAATCATGCATCATCTTGTTTGTGCATTACAGCTTGGTTGTTTGTTTATTGTTGTTGTTTCTCTTTGGGTAGATGTGAGTGTTGAACCTGAGTATGAGGATCCAGGAGAGTACCACTACGAGGACCCAGCTCTTTGTCCCTCTGAAGAACCAACAGGCAAGATGATCGTACCCGAATCCTGACACTATTTTTGCTTTGCTAGATGTCTCGCTCTTATCGTTACACTTGCATTACATACCACTTGAATGTCAAGCCTCCTACATTTCCATGATAGCCTCTAACCCGTCCACTACCTAGCAACCTTGTTTGGCTAAGTTACCACTGCTCAGCCCATCTTATAGCATTCTTAGATGCAGGTACACGTTGTTTCCATGTGATAACATGGATATCTGGAGATATCACAATATTTTCTGCTATTTAATTTAATGCACATATATATCTTGGTAAGGTGGAAGGCTTGGCCTTTTGCTCGGTGTTTTGTTCCACTTTTACCGCCATAGTTAGTAGTTACCGGTGTTATGTTTCCATATTTTGTGCTCCTAACATGCTCGGGGTTGTTATGGGGACCCCCTTGATTATCTGTTTGAGATTAAAGCTTGTCTAGCAAGACCCAACATTGGTACTATTTGCTTAACAACTTAATAAAAATGCATAGGGCTTAGCTACCCCGTGGATAATTAATCAACAACCCGGGCCAGTGCTCCTCATGAGTGTTGGTCCAAACCGAGTGATGTCTGGTGCCCCCTAGTCACCCGGGGTTTCAGCCAACCCGATGTCTAGCTCATCTGGTAGTGCCCTGAGACAGAGATATACGCGGCTCCTATTGGGATCTGGCCTGGCGGGCGTTCTTGCTGGACTTGTTTTACCTTTCTCGAATGTCTTGCATGAGGAACTCCGGTCTTCTTCAGGCTGTCTCGAGGTGTCGGTTTTCCTTTGGAATTGCCTAGGATGATCACAAGATCCATGGTCAAGGTTATTCCCGCGGCGTGTGGTTAATTTGTGATGGATTAGTTGGAGCACCCCTGCAGGGTTAAATCTTTCGGAAAGCCGTGCCGACGGATAAGTGGCAACTTGGATATTTTGTTTAACACCTGGTTATAGTCAACTTGAAGTAACTCTAATAAAATACACCAACCATGTGCATAACCGGGATCATCTCTGCTCGTGAACATAAACCGAGAGAACACGGTGGGGTTATGTTTGACGTAAGTAGGTGTTCAGTATCACTTAGTGGTCATGCTAGCATTCGACCGTATTTCGTAGAACACCATATTTACATTCATGTTCTCATAAGATAGCTACCAAATAAATGCTTAGTGCTTGCTGCAAACTCAACACTTACCCCTTCCAAACCCATAAGCTTACATAGTTTCGGTACCCGGGTTACATGATTGCCGAGTCCCTGTGGCTCATAGATTACAACAGTACAAATGCATGTGTTGATGAGTACGTGCCAGATGATGTGACCCAACTCCAGTGGGAGTATGATGAAGAACGTGGCAGGATGTACGTCACGTACCCTGATGAGTAGAGAGGCCATGGCCGTGATCTTTGGGATAGCAAGGCAGTTTTTCATTGCTTCTTTTCTTCGTTTGATTTTGCCCGTAGAAGGACCCTGTCTTCTGTATGATGCTTGAATAATTGTGTGAACTTGTAATTTAGCTTGTGGTGAGTGTAAGCCAACTCATATACTCATCTTCATACATGTATGCAATGTTTACTGCATTTGTGAAACGACGAGATGCGCCTCTATCCCTATCGAGCCCCCCGTGCCTAAATAAGGATAGGCGCGCATCTTGGGTGTTACACCCCTCCTACTGAGATCGTCACGATGCAAGAAATTGGTATACATCTCTATGCCATACCCACAGAGGAACTCTCGGTGGAAGAGCTCACTAAGGATAGCGAGGGCTCAGCCTCCTCTGCTTAGTGGTTTAACTATCGTTTACTTTTAGCTCATGGCCCTTTTGCATAATTGGAACATACTCTGTTGGAATATCCATGGCCTTAATTCCCTGAAAAATTGTTTAGCTTTATCTAATGCGATTGCCTCTAGTGGATGGTCTATCATTTGTTTGCAAGAGTCTAAAATGCCAGACTTTGATTCTGCTAGTTAAAATCTTTATGCCCCAAGCGCTTTGAAAAGTTTGCTTTCGTACCCTCAAGAGGTGCCTCGGGTGGTTTAATCACTAACCGGAACAGTAGTTTATTCCGAGGCTCAGTTTTCTTAGCTAAAGGTTATGCTCTAGGCCTTGCTTTCACCTCAACCCAATCCGGTCAGTCTTGGAAACTCATCAATATATACGGGCCATGTCAGGGGGAACCCCGGGACCTTTTCACTCAGTGGCTTTTTGAAATCAACATTCCCGCTAATGAATATTGGCTCCTTCTTCGGGATTTCAATTACATTAGATCTCCCAACAATCACAACAAGCCAGGAGGAGATGTAAATGACATGTTTACTTTCAATGATTTCATCCGAGAAGAAAACTTAACTAAACTACCTATTAAGGGACGAAAGTTCACGTGGTCAAATATGCGGTAGAATCCGCTGCTAGAACAGCTGGACTGGTTTTTTACATCGCTCAATTGGACCGTCTCATTCCCAAATACATTAGTTAAACCCTCTCGGCAAGCCAGTCTCAGACCATACCCCGTGCTCGGTCGTCATTCACACATCAATACCATGCAACAAACCGTTCAGGTTTGAAACCTACTGGATCGACCACCCGGGATTCTTGGATGTAGTCTCCCAAGCTTGGCAGGAACCAATTAAGCATGGCAAATCGCACAATGCTGCCACCACTCTCTGTCAGAAACTTAAAGCCACTCGACAAGCCCTCAAACATTAGAGCAAAGGGATCTCACGTTTGAAAGTGGCCATTGAAAACACCAACAAAGCCTTAGTTTAGCTTGATGGAATTGTAGATCGAAGGAACCTTACCACACCTGAACACAATTTCCAAATTATCCTCAAAAAACACCTCTTATGGCTACTACAGTACCAGTAGGATTACTAGAAGAAATGTTGCACGATCAGATGGATTCAATTTGGGGATGAAAAAACATTTTTTTCCAAACCATAGCTACTAAGCGATATAGGAGGAACTGCACCTCCAACTTAACTACCCCAGATGGAGCGGTTGTGGATGACCATGCTGGTAAAGAGTCAATTCTTTTCAACACCTTTAAAGAAAGAATGGGAACTTCTGATGAACAACATATGCGCTTTAACCTTTCAAAGCTATTGATAACTGATGTGGATTTTGAGAGTCTAACAACACCGTTCTCCACTAAGGAAATTGATGATGTGATCAAGGAGATGCCCCCAGACCGTGCCCCTAGCCCTGATAGATTCAACAGTGCCTTCCTTAAAGCCTGCTGGCCTATAATCAAACAAGATTTTTATCAGCTTTGCAATGAGTTACACTCAGGGGATCTAAACCTAGAAAGTTTGAATTATGGTATCATTACCCTGGTACCGAAGAAAACTTCCCCCAGTGATGTTAACGACTTTAGGCCCATTACCCTCCTCAACTGCTGCCTCAAGATGATCACTAAAATACTAGTGAATTGGCCATAGAAAATCATCCTCAAAATTGTCCACCGAAATCAATACAGTTTTTTGCACGGTCGATCGATACACGCCTACCTTGCGTGGACGTTTGAATTTATACACCAGTGCCAAGCCTCCAAGAGAAAGATCATGATACTCAAACTTGACTTTGCAAAAGCATTTGATACCATTCAACATCCTGCTATGATATAGATCATGCAAAACATGGGCTTGAATGATACGTGGATCAAATGGATGCATTGCATCTTCGACTCCAGAAAATCCTCTGTTCTCCTCAACGGGGTGCCTGGCTGATAATTCCATTGCAAATGTGGTGTCTGACAAGGGGACCCTCTACCCCGTTGATTTTTGTTCTGGCCACCGATCTTCTCCAAGTGGCCATCAATGAGGCTATGGTGAAAAACCTACTGCAACACCCGATCCGACTACAAGAGAAGCATGAGTACCCCGTTATCCAATACGCTGACGATACTATAATTGTAATACAAGCATGCCCAACCCAAGCGGAACACATGAAAGGAATTCTCGCGGACTACGCTAAATCTATTCGTTTAAAAATCAACGTTGATCCCCATCAACATACCAAATGAAAAGTGTACAGCCCTTCCAGAAATCTTTGGTTGTACAACGACAACCATGCCCTTCACCTACCTTGGTTTGCCTCTGGGTACCACCCGCCCGGGTGTGTCGGATATGACCCCCTGGTCTGCAAAGTCGAAAGGAAAATCACGGCTGCTATGTCTCTGATGTCACATGTTGGACGACTCGTGCTATCAAACTCTCTTATCACCTCGCTTATAATGTACCCGATGGGGACCATCAAGCTCCCACCAACGATCATAATGCAGCTTGATAAAATCCATCGCCACTGCCTTTGGAATAAGAAATCAGACAATGGAGACAAGAGCCAACCCCTTGTCGCATGGGATATGGTGTGCTGACCGAAGAAGAGTGGAGGCTTATGGGTCATAAACCTGCAAACGCAAAACAAGGCCCTATTGCTAAAGTTCCTACATAAATTCTACAACTGCCATGACATCCCTTGGGTGAATTTGGTATGGAGTAAATATTACACCGACACCGTACCCCATGCCAATGAACCATGTGGTTCCTTTTGGTGGTGTGATCTTGTTCAATTAATGCCTACATACAAAGGGATCACCCAAATTCACGCGAATGATGGGATGTCCACGCTATTTTGGAAAGACTATTGGACTCAAGAAATCCTGGCTGACAAGTTCCCGAGAGTGTTCTCCTACACCACTATGTAAGATGCCTCGGTAAGAGATTTTCTATCCATCACAAACCTACACATGGCATTCCATCTCCCCCTGTCCTTGCAAGCTCGCAAAGAACTGCAACAGGTCTAGGAGATGGTAGCATCTGTGACTTTGGAACACAAACCAGATGTCTGGACATATGCTTGGGCTGCGTCTAAATTCACAAGACTACTATAATTTCTATTATAGGAACGAGATTGCACCTGACGCTTTTAGATGGCTATGGAAGTCCAAATGTACCCTGAAGATCAAAGTCTTCGCCTGGTTGCCTCTATCAGATAGACTGAACACAAGAAATATGCTCAAGCGAAGACATTACAACATGGGTGATGATCTGGACTGCTTACTTTGTGGCAAACACGTTGAAGAAATAGTTGAGCATCTCTTCTTCCATTGCCGTTTCAGAAAACAATGTTGGTCCAAGATCAATGTTCGATGGAATGTACAGGGGGGTAGGCTCAAACTGATCAAAGACATGAAGATCACACACACCCGGGAAATGATAATGGAAACATTCATGGCGGCATCATGGAGCCTCTGGAAGGAACGAAATAATAACCATTTCAGAAAAATAGCCCCATCAATCTCTTCATGGGAGGAGAGGTTCAAGACTGATTTCACCAACATTAGATATAGGCTACCGCCCCACATAAGACATCTTGTGTCTGGGGTGATTGAATCCATCACGTAGAAAGTTTGTTGTGGAAAACATTGTACATGTAGACACCCACCCCAACCCCACCCCCACCCACGAATGGGTTGTAATTTTTTGTAAACTTTACACCTGTTCATTAACACAAGCGCAGTACGATCCTCTCCTACTGTTTTCATAGTAAAAAAACCAATACCTTTGAGATTGTTTCATTACCAAAGGAGACTTGAGTGGCCAAAGATGGATCAGGATGAACATCCACCACCAAGTCTATGCTTCTGGTTATATGATTTGTTGCTTCACTATCAAGCAACCATGACACTCTTCCGGAAGCAAACTCCTACAATAGACTAATGCTTGGAATTAGGTACCCATTCTTTAATGGGTCCTTTCGTGTTATTAACAAGAGTCTTAAGAACCCAAATAGACCATTCAATGTACTCATAAGAGGAACCAACATATTTGGCATAAACATGCCCATCTCTAGCATTACATAAAACATGAGGGATTAAAATTGCAGGCCCTATTGAACGAGGTGATCTTGCCCTTCTGGGCATTTCCACCCACAACATTGTCCTTATTCTTCTCATAAGTAACCTTCCCCACTTTGACAAAGGTTTCCTTGAGTGGGGAGCTTGCTTGTTCTTCAACTTCTTCTTCTTCTTAGGCTTGGGTGCAGACCGAATCCCTTCCTTTGCCACAACTTCCTTTTGATTGCTCAAAAGCTCATTGTAACGACCCGAATCAAAACGAGTCAAGCCTCTGTGTTTTCTGTGCCATCCCTGGATCAGTATGCTGGCACACACAGTACATCAATGTATATATCAAAGTGCAATCACATGTAATTAACGTAAAACTGATATATACCTTAAAATAGCAATGGATACAGTCAACGGGAGTGGAGTCCCAATAACACCAACGGCAAGTTGAGTGCGTACTGTAACCCTGAATCGTACTCTTACCCATCGTAGAAGAGTATCTGCAACATAAGATGTTGCAGCCGTGTAGGTCAGTACATGGAATGTACTGGCAAGATCACCATAGTAGAACAGAAGAATAAAGACTATTCTATATGCAAAGGCTTTGTGGCTCTGTGTCTAAGTTTTTGCATAAAAGCTTATTTTATTTTCCCTACAACAAAGGAATATCAGGAATTTCACTATGGAGTTACCTATAATGACATGGTTCCGCCAACCAATGTCTCAATTGCCCACAAGTATCATTAAGTTGCCCACAATTAGTTATCAGTCCAGTGTTGAGAGTTCAGAGATAGATCCAAGTCTAGAAGCTCAATTTGTCCGTAACCGGGGACACGGCTAATCGATTAGGTTTAACTCTGCAGAGTGTTGTGTACTTTACCCACAAGATTTGGTCGCCTCCGTTTGATTTCTCGCACTTCAGGGTGTTTGAGAAACGGATGACCAAAACATGGTCTTCCAAAGGGTTTCCCTGCGACTCTGTCGGTGCCCATCCTTTCCTACCGTTCTTCTACATCTCGTAGCACCGCCTGTCCAGGGTCACCACGATATCCAACCAAGCCAGAGCCCATAATGACTTGTGGCTACACAGGCAAGCTTCCGGGCATGAAGTATTCATCCTTCCCTTTGAGTCTGGGTGAGGCTTTCCGCGTGAATACTGGCCGTCTCCAGCAAAACCTAGGCAAATCCACTGGTTTCTCCAGGGTACCGTTTCAACCATCCCTCACCCAGTAGTGTGTATTGACAAACTTGTTTCTCGAGTCTCGAAGTCTTGAGGTCTTGAATATGCAGGTCTTGAAGAAGCCTTCATGAAGTCGTCGTTTTGACGTGGAGTCCTTCTTCACACCACTCACAAACACTCATACCAGACCCCGTCTACTTTAGCATAGCATTGCACTAACTAGCGTTCCCGGGGCTTTAGTAACAAGTGGTGGCTTCCTACCTCATGCATTCTACTCAACTACAAGAATTTCAATAACACTACGGGAGGGATTTGTTGAATGATGTCACTACATGCAATAAAACATAGGTATGAAATAGATGGTCAAAGTGAACTTGCCTGTACTGTTGATGAAGAGAAAGATCGCTCTCAGAAATAACTTGATAGACTATTCGTCACTCTCCGATGAAAATCTATATAACAAACATTGCATTCATAAGAAAACACTTCTAGCAATCAAAACTAACAATCACAATGTAACACAAGAACAAAAAGCAACAAGGTTGATGAAGGAAACACTTAAGACAAAACTCAAAGTCAAGAAAGTTTTCATAAAAACAACTAAGGTAGTTTTCCTCTACAACAACTAGTAAAAAAACAAAAACAAAGTAAAATATAACAAAAGTATTTTAGTAAAATAATTACTTTTGAAGAACAAGTAAGACTTATGAAAACAAAACTCTAAACAACATAAGTGTTTGCCCACTAAGCTTAACAACAAGTAAAACAATGCAATATTAAAATAAGGGAAAAACAAAGTACAAAACAATTAAGTTAACAGAAAATAAAACTTATAAAACAATTGTTTTAAATATTTTGTAAATAAGAACCAACTAGCATTACTAGAGCAACATGGCAAAACATAACAAAGCAAAGCAATGGACTCTAAGTTTTAGGTGGCTAAACCATTATTAATATAAACAAAACTATTGTTTTTGAAACCAAACTAATAGTTAACAGAAAAGGTTTAATACAGAAATATTTGTTATAAAACAGAATTAAATCCTCTAAAACTTTTGTGAAACTAATCTCTACTAATACTAAGTTGTTTTATCAAACATTACCTAAGGATGAAGAATATAGATTCCTATAGTAACTAAACTATTTTTATTAACCAAAACATTTCTTAACAGAAAAGATTTATTAAAAATTTATTTGTAAACAGAATCTAAATTACTTAAAACTTTAGTTAAAAGAATTATTACTAACTAATTTGTTTTTAACCAACTATACCTATTTGAAAAAAAGAGAGTATAGATCCCTACTATAAAATTTATAAACTAAACAAATTATCTTTGTTAACAGCAAGTAAACTACTAAAGTTTAGAACAACAGAACTAAATGAAATCTAAACATAAGTTACATCAAATCAGATTTCAAATTAAATCAAAAGAAATCAAACTAATTAAACTAATAGGAAATTAAAACAGATTCTGTTTTGGTTAAGAACACTAAACAAATTTATCCAAATAATTCTCAAACTTTACCTAATGATAACTAAGATCACTAGTGACAATTAGCAAAAAGAATCAATAAAAATATATATTTAAACTCAAGTTATTCAGAAAACAAAACTTAAATCAAATCTATTTAAATTTTCAAATATGGTCAAACTTGGCATCTACAGAAACTAGATAAAAATTGTAACCTAATGCAAAAAAGAATCAAGTTAAAATACTTAAAAACATAAAAGATATAAGCAAAACAAAATCAGAAACTATTCTGATTTTGAAATTAAAAAAGAAAAAAAGAAAACGTTTCTAACGGACAGGGGGCTACGTGGCTATTTCTGATTGGCTAGAGGGTGTGTGTGGTCTAATGACTCGGGCGGACGGCCGAAGCTTAAATAAAAACGATTCGGGATTTAAAACTTCTAATCTACGCCGTTGATCTAGATCCTACGGTGGAGAGGGGTGGTGGAGCTCACCGTGGATGGAGTGCAGTCCGGCGAGGCTCCGGCGACGGTGACGGCTCAGGATCGAAGCGGGCGACGGCTCCAGGGGGTCTCCGGTGAAGGTGATAGCACTGGTCGACGCGGGGAAGCATGGTGAGGACGATGGTGGCGTCGGAGGTGCTCGGGGGCGATGGTGTCGTCGACGGTGAGCTTCGCGGCAGCGGCGGCCTTCAGGTGTCGATGAGGAGAGGGCTCCGGTGGTGTCTGGGGCTCGGGCAGGGCACTGGGAGGTGCGTGTGAGTGAGAGAGAGAGGTTGGTGGGCTCGGGGGGTTTCAGGGAAGGCAGGGAGGAGCGGTGGTGCGGCAATGGCACGGCGGCCATGGTTGTCTTCGGCGAGAAATTTCGCACGCGTTAGGGGCTCGGGGTAGGAGGTGTCGCAGGGAATAGAGAGAGGGATGGGCTGGCTTTATATAGGCGCGGTCGGGGCTCGAGGGAGGGACAGGAGGAGGAGTCTCCGGCGCGGATTCGCCGGCGAGGTTAGGGGATGGGATGGAGGAGAGGGGTGACCGGCGACGGTTTCGGTCGGGGGTGGGGCCGGGCGTCAGTGAGAGGGAGCGAGGGGTTTGCGCGAGCGGTGGCCGATCGTAAGGTGAGTCGGGAGGGGGAATAAGGTAGGTGGGCCGGCCGTCTTTAAAACTTTAAAACTTTTCCATTTTTAATAAACAGAGCCATAAAAACTCTTTTAAAGCAATTGACTTAATTCCAAATATAGGAGTATTATATATCAAAATTAACAGAATAAATATTACATTTAATGAACATTTTTATTTTGGTATTTGAATACTTTGAAAACAATATTATTTTCAGAATTGGCCTATTTGTTTTTAAATCCTATTTGCAAATATTTTCAAATAACCCCATGGTTTTTATGATTCAAAAAACTTCACAAAATACCCCTGGTTTGGAGTGTCATATTTACTCCTCTCAAATTTTTGACAAGGGGTTTGAATACTTTGAAAACTTGAATAGGAACCAAATATGAAATGGATTCCAAAATAATTCAGAGGCACTTTCAAATCCTTTTAAACTCCCAACTCATATTTCATATAAATTGAAGAAGTCATATTATCCTCTCTCATGAAAATCATTGAGTTGCATAAAGTTTCTGAATTTGAAATATTTTCAAATGGAATTCAAACCATTTTCAAATCCTTTTTCATTTCTTTAAATGGAAGAAGTCATGTCATCTTCACTCTGGGGTTTTGTGATGAATTTGAATTCCTGGTGATCAAAATGCAGGGTGAAAGTTTTGGGAAAGTCATTTCATTCCCTCTCATCAAACTTTCAAAAGTTTCAAAAAGTTTCAAATTTCACTCACTTTCAATCACTCAAACAAACAAACAATCATTCTAATAATTATTATAGCATTCCAAAGTTTGGGATGTTACACTCATTGAGATTCTTCTCACCTTGGATACATGTCACAAGGCCTTTCTCAAGTTTCTCTTCCAACTTAGCATTCTCGTCCACAAGGTGCGCATGCTCACAACAAGAGTTAGTAGGAATGGCACTATCAATCAACACACACGGAGGACATGTAGATATTTCCTTAGTAAGCTTTGCTTGGAGTTGACGATGAGACTCCTTGAGAGATGCATGAGCACTCATCAATGCTTTGTGGGCATTGTCAAGTGCGTCAAACTCTTCCTTGAGTCTATCATGGCCATCCCCAAGTGCAATCTTATCAGATTTGAGCACACAATTAATGACAATATCATGATTATGATCTTTACATAATTGAGCAAGGTTAATGTTATGTGACTCCTCAAGAGTCAAACGAAGACCTTGCTTTTCATCGAGAGCAATGGAAAGATCCGCTATCTCATCGACATAATCACTACTATGCCCCTTCAACTCCTCGAGAGATTACTCTTGAGACTCAAGGATATCATTGGCCTTGCCAAGTTGTTCCAAAAGAGCAACAAAGTGCTTCTTGGATTCGCCTTTGAGTTTACGCAAGAATGTGTCAAACTCATTTTCATCCACCTTCACCTCCTCAGGTTCATCCACACAATCCAACAAAGAAGGAGTGTTAGAAATGGGAGTTTTAATGTTCGAGGTTTTGACTTTGGGGGTTACCTTGGTGATACCTTTGGTCATAAGGCACCTAGCAGTGTGATTCTCATTGGGGGCCTCGAAGAGAGACACCTTGGTTGGGGTAGAGGATGCAATTTCCACTATAGCCATTGCCATCCCTTCACTACTTGTATCTTCGCCATCAACATCATCATCGGAGGGATACTCTTCTTGAGCCATCAACACCTTGTGAGGCACCTTCTTGGTGAAGTTGTTCTTGTTGGGGAAGTACTTGGCCTTATATTTATGAATAAGTTTGCCACCATTGTCTTCCCTCTTCTAATATGGGAAATCCACCACGAAGTGACTCACATTACTGTAGTTGTAGCAAGTCCTCACACATTGCTTGCCTTTTGCACTAGTATAAAGCAGACCTTTTGTCCACCTCATTAGTCGCGGTTGGCTTTTGAACCAGCACTAATGTGATCATTAGTGCCGGTTCATGACGGGGATCATTAGTGTCGGTTCGTTACGGACCTTTAGTCCCGGTTCGTGCCACGAACCGTAACTAAAGGTGTGGTGGCAGGCTGGCGTCATACTGGGGCCCCACGGGAGCCTATAGTCCCGGTTGGTGGCTCCAACCGTGACTATAGGCTAACCTTTAGTCACGGTTGGAGTCACCAACCAGGACTAAAGGTCCCCCTATATTGAATCCCTTCGGCACCAGCCCAAGTAGAGTCCTCTGTTCTTTCCCTTTCCTCTCCTCTCTGTTCTTCCTCTTTTCCTCGAGCTCATCCTCCATTTTTGCCAAAATTTGTCAAGATTTGGAGGCATCCCATCCATCCAAGTGTTCACAAAGGTTAGCAACTTTGTCCTTTCATCTCTCATTCCTAGATTAGCTCTTGCAATGCTCTATAAGTATAGTAATTTGTGGGTTTTAGTTGGTATGTGGTAGTTTATTTGATTTATGCAATTTGAGCTCAAATTAAATTCTTACTTTGCATTTGTAGGTGTGGTTTAATTAATGCCTTCCCGTCCCCGTCCTAACCACCGTCGATCGCCCGCACCGTCCCGTCACCGACACTACCTTGGTGAGCCTCTTGTTCTTATCATTTTTATAAAAAAACATGTTTGTAAGATTTAGTTAGTTACTTCTATAGTTTTCTTACCTATATGGTTGTTTGTTATACATAGTGGCATGGTTTTGAAATCTGTCCCCGTCGGCCCTCGTCCGGTTTATGATGTGGATGTGGTATATACTCTCTTTTATAACTCTTTGTTTCATTTCATGTTCATGACAATTATGCCAATCAAGTTGACATAGATGTTTTTATCTAGGAGGTATGTGAATCGGAGATTCCAACCGACATAGATATTCTTGTGAAGAGTTAAATTTAGTTAAAAAGAAAACGAGTATTTGAAAGAAAAATTGAAAAGAGTTGAAGAAGAGAAGATGAAACTGGAGTTGTATGTTGCCGATGTCATCGATGATCACAAGATCAAGATGGGTGCAATGCGCTCGAAGATTGGAAAATTTAAAAGATATGCCATTGATAGTGAGTCGTGGTATCACTATGTTGTTGGATCAATTGTTACCTTAGTTGCGATGTTGATCGCATTTGTTGTTGAATTTATATGCTTTGGCTAGAGAGTTTGTATGTTGTTTTATGAGAACAAGTGTGTATGAACTTTATGTACGAACTTGTAATTTAGTCTTTTCGGTGTTGTGTAATGAAGATGAGCCGACAATGGATGTACGACGACCGATGCTCTCCCCAACTCATTAATGGCATGCATACTTTTCTGGTTGCGGCTGAGGCAAACAAGCGGCCGGATGGTCTTATGTATTGTCCATGTGCTGGCTGTAAGAATTACTCTAACTCAAGAACCATTCACGTCCACCTGTTTGAGTCCGGTTTCATGTCCGGCTATAATTGTTGGACCAAGCACGGAGAAAGAGGGGTCCTAATGGAAGAGAGTGAAGAAGAAGGGGATGACGACTGCTATCCTGGCCATGGGTTCCATGAATACGATGGCACAAAAATGAGGGAAGAAGCTGAGCCGACAATGCGGGAAGGAGCTTAAGAAGAGGCATCACATGAGCCCGCTGATGATCTTGGTCGGGCCATTGCCGATGCAAAGAGAAACTACGCAAGTGAAAAGGAGAATCTGAAGTTGCAGCACATGTTAGAGGATCACAAAAAAGGTTTGTACCCAAGTTGTGAAGATGACAATAAAAATCTGGGTACCACACTAGAATTGCTGCAATGGAAGGTAGAGAATGGTGTACTGGCAAGGCATTTCAAAAGTTGCTGATAATGTTAAAGAAGAAGCTACCAAAGGACAACGAATTGCCAGAGAGTACGTATGAAGCAAAGAAGCCTGTCTGCCCTCTAGGATTAGAGGTCGAGAAGATACATGCATGCCCTAATGACTGCATCCTCTACCATGGTGAGTACGAGGATTTCAATGCATGCCCGGTAATAATTGTCTATTGTTCATGCTATAATTGTGTTAACCAGAAACCGTAATAGATGTGTGAATACATAGACCACAACATGTCCCTAGTGAGCCTCTAGTTGACTAGCTCGTTGATCAATAGATGGTCACGGTTTCATGACCATGGACATTGGATGTCGTTGATAATGGGATCACATCATTAGGAGAATGATGTGATGGACAAGACCCAATCCTAAGCATAGCACAAGATCGTGTAGTTCGTCTGCTAAAGCTTTTCAATGTCAAGTATTGTTTCCTTAGACCATGAGATTGTGCAACTCCCGAATACCGTAGGAATGCTTTGGGTGTGCCAAATGTCACAAAGTAACAGGGTGGCTACAAAGGTGCACTACGGGTATCTCCGAAAGTGTCTGTTGGGTTGGCACGAATCGAGATTGGGATTTGTCACTCCGTGTGACGGAGAGGTATCTCTAGGCCCACTCGGTAAGACATCATCATAATGAGCTCAATGTGACTAAGGAGTTAGCCACGAGATGATGTATTACGGAACGAGTAAAGAGACTTGCCGGTAAGGAGATTGAACAAGGTATAGAGATACCGACGATCGAATCTCGGGCAAGTATCATACTGGTAGACAAAGGGAATTGTATACGGGATTGAATGAATCCCCGACATAGTGGTTCATCCGATGACACCATCATGGAACATGTAGGATCCAACATGGGTATCCAGATCCCGCTGTTGGTTATTGACCAGAGAGGTGTCTCGGTCATGTCTATGTGTCTCCCGAACCCGTAGGGTTTACACACTTAAGGTTCGATGACGTTAGGGTTATAGGGAAATAGTGTACGTGGTTACCGAAGGTAGTTCGGAGTCCAGGGTGAGATCCCGGACATCAAGAGGAGTCCCGGAATGGACCGGAGACGAAGATTGATATATAGGATGTGAGGTTTTGGTTACCGGAAGTGTTTCAGGCGTCACCGGTAGTGTACCGGGACCATCGAAAGGGTTCCGGGGGTCCATCAAGTGGGCCCACCGGCCCTAGAGGGCTTCATGGGCCGTAGGTGGAGGGAACCAGCCCCTGGGTGGGCTGGTGCACCCCTCCCACCTGGCCCAAGGTGCAACAAGGGGAGAGAGGGGGCAAACCCTAGCCCCAGATGCGCCCTAGGCCCACCCTAGGGTGGCTAGGGCAGCCGCACCTCCTCCCCTCCCTCTGGCCACCGCACCAGATGTATCTGGTGGCTGCCGCACCACCCTAGGGTGGAAACCCTAGGGTGCAGTCCTACCTCTTCCTCCTCCTATATATAGAGGTGCCCTTGGGGCTGTTTTGAGACACGGTTCTCTCTTCCTCTCGGCGCAGCCCTACCTCTCCCTCTCCTCGTTCTCCGTAGTGCTTAGCGAAGCTCTGCCGGAGTACCATGCAGCTCCACTGTCACCACGCCGTCATGTTGCCAGAGTTCTCCCTCAACCTATCCTTCCTCCTTGCTGGATCAAGGCGTAGGAGACATCACCGGGCTGCACGTGTGTTGAACGCGGAGGCGCCGTTGTTCGGTGCTAAGATCAGAGTCCACCGTGATCTGAATCGCTGCGAGTACGACTCCACCTACCGCGTTCTTGCAATGCTTCCGCTTAGCGATCTTCAAAGGTATGAAGATGCAATCTCTCCCCACTCGTTGCTAGTTTCTCCATGGATAGATCTTGGTGATCGTAGGAATTTTTTTGATTTACTACTACGTCTCCCAATAGTGGCATCATGAGCTAGGTCTATGCGTAGAATCTATGCACGAGTAGAACACAAAGCAGTTGTGGGCGTCGATCTTGTTAATTTGCTTACCACTACTAGTCTTATCTTGATTCAGCGGTATTGTGGGATGAATCAGCCCAGACCGACTTTACACGTACGCTTACATGAGACTGGTTCCACCGCCTGACATGCACTTGTTGCATAAGGTGGCTAGCGGGTGTCTGTCTCTCCCACCTTAGTCGGATTGGATTTGATGAAAAGGGTCCTTATGAAGGGTAAATAGCAATTGGCATATCACGTTGTGGTTTTGGCATAGGTAAGAAACGTTCTTGCTAGAAACCTATAGCAGGCATGTAAAACTTGCAACAACAAATTAGAGGACGTCTAACTTGTTTTTGCAGCATATGCCTTGTGATGTGATATAGCCAAAGGATGTGATGTGATGCATTGTGATGTATGAGATTGATCATGTTCTTGTAATAAGATTCACGACTTGCATGTCGATGAGTATGACAACCGGTAGGAGCCATAGAAGTTGTCTTATTTTATTGTATGATCTGCGTGTCAATCATAAATGCCATGTAATTACTTTACTTTATTGCTAAACGTTAGCCATAGTGGTAGAAGTAATAGTTGGTGAGACAACTTAATGAAGACACAATGATGGAGATCATGGTGTCATGCCGGTGACAGTGATGATCATGGTGCCCCGGAGATGGAGATCAAAGGAGCAAGATGATATTGGCCATATCATGTCACTATATTGATTGCATGTGATGTTTATCATGTTTACATCTTATTTTCTTAGAACGATGGTAGTAAAGAAGATGATCTCTCAATAAAATTTCAAGAGAAGTGTTCACCCTAACTGTGCACCGTTGCTAAGGATCGTTGTTCCGAAGCACCACGTGATGATCGGGTGTGATAGGTTCTAACGTTCGCATACAACGGGTGTAAGCCAGATTTACACACGCGAAACACTTAGGTTGACTTGACGAGCCTAGCATGTACAGACATGGCCTCGGAACACGGAAGACCGAAAGGTCGAACATGAGTCGTACAGAAGATACGATCAACATGGAGATGTTCACCATGGATGACTAGTCCGTCTCACGTGATGATCGGACACGGGCTAGTTGACATGGATCATGTGTCACTTGGATGACTAGAGAGATGTCTATCTAAGTGGGAGTTCATTAAATAATTTGATTATGTGAACTTAATTATCATGAACTTAGTCTAAAATTGTCTTTACAATCCATATTGTAGACCAATTGGCCAACGCTAATGCCAACCTCAACTTCAACGCGTTCCTAGAGAAAACCAAGCTGAAAGATGATGGAAGCAACTATGCAGACTGGGTCCATGGCTTGAGGATCATCCTCATAGCTTCCAAGAAATTGTATGTCCTTGATGCACCACTAGGTGACCCACCCATTCTCCCAGCAGAGCAAGACGTTGCGAACGCTTGGCATTCTTGCTGCGATGATTACTCCCTTGTTTAGTGCGGCATGCTTTACAGTTTAGAACTGGGCCTTCAAAAGCGTTTTGAGCAACACGGAGCATATGAGATGTTCCAAGAGCTGAAACTAGTTTTCCAAGCTCATGCCCAGGTTGAGAGATATGATGTCTCCGACAAGTTCTTCAGCTGTAAGATGGAGGAAAACAGTTCTGTCAGTGAGCACATACTCACGATGTCTGGGTTGCACAACCGCTTGACTCAGCTGGGGGTTAATCTCCCGGATGACTCGGTCATTGACAGAATCCTCCAGTCGCTTCCACCTAGCTACAAGAGCTTTGTGATGAACTTCAACATGCACGGTATGGAGAACTCCATTCCTGAGTTGTACTCGATGCTGAAATCAGCAGAGGTCGAGATCAAAAAGGAGCATCAAGTGTTGATGGTGAATAAGACTTCTAGTTTCAAGAAAGGCAAGGGTAAGAAGAACTTCAAGAAGGATGGCAAAGCTGTTGCCGCGCCCGGTAAGCAAGTTGCCAGGAAGAAGAAGAACAAGAATGGACCCAAGCCTGAGACTGAGTGTTTTTATTGCAAGGGTACTGGTCATTGGAAGCGGAACTGCCCCAAGTACTTAGCGGATAAGAAGGACGTCAACGTTAAAGGTATATGTGATATACTTGTTATTGATGTCTACCTAACTAGCGCTTGTAGTAGTTGTTGGGTATTTGATACCGGTGTAGTTGCTCACATTTGTAACTCCAAGAAGGAGCTACGGAATAAGCGGAGGCTGGCAAAGGACGAGGTAATGATGCGCGTCGGGAATGGTTCCAAGGTCGATGTGATCACCGTCGACACGCTACCTCTACATCTACCTTCGGGATTAGTTTTAAACCTTAATAATTGTTATTTAGTACCAGCTTTGAGCATGAACATTGTATCTGGATCTCGCTTGATGCGAGATGGCTACTCATTTAAATCTAAGAATAATGGTTGTTCTATTTATATGAGAGAGATGTTTTATGGTCATGCCCCGCTGGTCAATGGTTTATTTTTGATGAATCTCGAACGTGATGTTACACATGTCCATAGTGTGAGTACCAAAAAGTGTAAGGTTGATAATGATAGTACCACTTACATGTGGCACTGCCGCCTTGGTCATATTGGTGTCAAACGCATGAAGAAGCTCCATGCTGATGGACTTTTGGAGTTGCTTGATTTCGAATCATTTGACACGGGTGAACCATGCCT
This sequence comes from Hordeum marinum, assembly GCA_022496015.1. Classification (NCBI taxonomy): domain Eukaryota; kingdom Viridiplantae; phylum Streptophyta; class Magnoliopsida; order Poales; family Poaceae; genus Hordeum; species Hordeum marinum. The sequence goes on along the minus strand of CM039678.1, from coordinate 224,993,102 downwards.
CATGGGCAAGATGACCAAGACTCCGTTCTCCGGAACAATGGAGCGAGCAACTGACTTGTTGGAAATAATACATACCGATGTATGCGGTCCAATGAGTGTCGAGGCTCGTGGAGGCTACCTTATGTTCTCACCCTCACTAATGACTTGAGAAGATATGGGTATGTCTACTTAATGAAACACAAGTCTGAAACCTTTGAAAGGTTCAAGGAATTTCAGAGTGAGGTAGAGAATCAACGTGACAGGAAAATAAAGTGCCTATGATCTGATCGTGGCGGAGAATATTTAAGTCATGAGTTCCGCACGCACCTAAGGAAATGTGGAATTGTTTCACAACTCACGCCACCTGGCACACCTCAGCGAAATGGTGTGTGTGAACGTCGTAATCGCACTCTACTAGACATTGTGCGATCTATGATGTCTCTTACCGGCTTACCGCTATCATTTTGGGGATATGCATTAGAGACTACCGCATTCACTTTAAATAGGGCACCGTCAAAGTCCGTTGAGACGACACCGTATGAATTATGGTTTGGAAAGAAACCTAAGTTGTCATTTTGAAAAGTTTGGGGATGCGATGCTTATGTGAAGAAACTTGAACCTGAGAAGCTCGAACCCAAAGAGGAAAATTGCGTCTTCATAAGATATCCCAAAGATACTATTGGGTATACCTTCTACCTACGATCCAAGGGCAAAGTCTTTGTTGCTAAGAATGGATCCTTTCTCGAGAAAGAGTTTCTCTCGAAAGAAGTAAGTGGGAGGAAAATAGAACTTGATGAGCTAATTGTACCTCCGCTCGAACCGGAGAGTAGCGCAGCACAGGAAGTTGTTTCTATGGAGCCTACACTGGCTAGAGAGGAAGTTAATGATGATGATCATGAAACTTCAGATCAAGTTACTATTGAACGTCGAAGGTCCACTAGGACACGTTCTGCACCAGAGTGGTACGGCAACCCTGTCTTGGAGATTATGTTGTTGGACAACGGTGAACCTTCGAACTATGAAGAAGCAATGGCGGGCCCGGATTCCAACAAATAGCTTGAGGCCATGAAATCCGAGATAGGATCCATGTATGAGAACAAAGTTGGAACATTTGCTTTAATGAAGTGATTAAGGCGTTTGGATTTGTACAGGTTTATGGAGAACCCTGTATTTACAAGAAAGTGAGTGGGAGCTCTGTAGCATTTCTCGTATTATATGTGGATGACATACTGATAATGGGAAATTATATAGAACTCTTGGAAAGTGTAAAGGCCTACTTGAATAAGTGTTTTTCAATGAAGGACCTTGGAGAAGCTGCTTACATATTAGGTATTAAGATCTAAAGAGATAGATCAAGACGCCTCATAGGTCTTTCACAAAGCACATACCTTGACAAGATATTGAAGAAGTTCAATATGGATCAGTCCAAGAAGGCGTTCTTGCCTGTGTTACAAGGTGTGAGATTGAGTACGACTCAATGCCCGACCACGGCAAAGGATAGAGAAGAGATGAGTGTCATCCCCTATGCTTCAGCCATAGGCTCTATTATGTATGCCATGCTGTGTACCAGACCTGATGTGAACCTTGCCATAAGTTTGGTAGGGAGGTACCAAAGTGATCCTGGAGCGGAACACTGGACAGCGGTCAAGAATATCCTAAAGTACCTGAAAAGGACAAAGGACATGTTTCTCGTATATGGAGGTGCCGAAGAGCTCGTCGTAAAGGTTTACGTCGATGCTAGCTTGGACACAAATCCGGACGAATCCAAGTCGCAAACCAGATACGTTTATATTTTGAACGGAGGGGCAGTCAGCTAGTGCAGCAGCAAGCAAAGCGTCGTGGCAGCATCTACATGTGAAGCGGAGTACATAGCTGCTTTGGAAGCAGCAAAGGAAGGAGTCTGGATGAAGGAGTTCATCACCGACCTAGGAGTAATTCCAAGTGTGTCGGGCCCGATGACTCTATTCTGTGACAACACTGGAGCTATTGCCCTTGCGAAGGAGCCCGGGTTTCACAAGAAGACAAGACACATCAAGTGCCGCTTCAACTCCATCCGTGATTACATTCAGGAGGGAGATATAGATATTTGTAAAGTGCATACGGATCTGAATGTCACAGATCCATTGACTAAACCCCTCTCACGAGAAAAACATGATCAACACCAGAATGCTATGGGTGTTTGATTCATCACAATGTAACTAGATTATTGACTCTAGTGCAAGTGGGAGACTGTTGGAAATATGCCCTAGAGGCAATAATAAAATGTTATTATTGTATTTCCTTGTTCATGATAATTGGCTATTGTTCATGCTATAATTGTGTTAACCAGAAACCATAATACATGTGTGAATACATAGACCACAACATGTCCCTAGTGAGCCTCTAGTTGACTAGCTCGTTGATCAATAGGTGGTCACGGTTTCATGACCATGGACATTGGATGTCGTTGATAACGGGATCACATCATTAGGAGAATGATGTGATGGCCAATACCCAATCCTAAGCATAGCACAAGATCGTGTAGTTCGTCTGCTAAAGCTTTTCAATGTCAAGTATCGTTTCCTTAGACCATGAGATTGTGCAACTCCTGGATACCATAGGAATGCTTTGGGTGTGCCAAACGTCACAACGTAACTGGGTGGCTATAAAGGTGCACTATGGGTATCTCCGAAAGTGTTTGTTCGGTTGGCACGAATCGAGACTGGGATTTGCCACTCCGTGTGACGGAGAGGTATCTCTGGGCCCACTCAGTAAGACATCATCATAATGAGCTCAATGTGACTAAGGAGTTAGCCACATGATGATGTATTACGGAATGAGTAAAGATACTTGCCGGTAACGAGATTGAACAAGGTATAGAGATACTGACGATCGAATCTCGGGCAAGTATCATACCGATAGACAAAGGGAATTGTATACGGGATTGAATGAATCCCCGACATAGTGGTTCTTCCGATGAGATCATCGTGGAACATGTAGGAGCCAACATGGGCATCCAGATCCCGCTGTTGGTTATTGACCAGAGAGGTGTCTTGGTGATGTCTACGTGTCTCCCGAACCCGTAGGGTCTACACACTTAAGGTTCGATGACGCTAGGGTTATAGGGAAATAGTGTACGTGGTTACCGATGGTAGTTTAGAGTCCCGGATGAGATCCCGGACGTCACAAGGTGTCCCAGAATGGTCCGGAGACGAAGATTGATATATAGGATGTGAGGTTTTGGTTACCGGAAGTGTTTCGAGCATCACCGGTAGTGTATCGGGACCACCCGAAGGGTTCCGAGGGTCCATCAAGTGGGCCCACCGGCCCCAGAGGGCTTCATGGGCCGTAGGTGGAGGGAACCAGCCCCTGGGTGGGCTGGTGCGCCCCTCCCACCTGGCCCAAGGCGTAGCAAGGGGAGAGAGGGGGCAAACCCTAGCCCCAGATGGGCCCTAGGCGCACCCTAGGGTGGCTAGGGTAGCCGCACCTCCTCCCCTCCCTCTGGCCGCCGCACCAGATGCATCTGGTGGCTGCCGCACCACCCTAGGGTGGAAACCCTAGGGTGCAGCCCTACCTCCTCCTCCTCCTATATATAGAGGTGCCCTTGGGGCTGTTTTGAGGCACGGTTCTCTCTTCCTCTCGGCGCAGCCCTACCTCTCCATCTCCTCGTTCTCCGTAGTGCTTAGCGAAGCTCTGCCGGAGTACCACGCAGCTCCACCGTCACCACGCCATCGTGCTGCCGGAGCTCTCCCTCAACCTCTCCTTCCTCCTTGCTAGATCAAGGCGTAGGAGACGTCACTGGGCTGCACGTGTGTTGAACGCGGAGGCGCCGTTGTTCAGTGCTAAGATCGGAGTCCACCACGATCTGAATCGCTGCGAGTACAACTCCACCAACTGCATTCTTGCAACGCTTTCGCTTAGCGATCTTCAAAGGTATGAAGATGCAATCTCTCCCCACTCGTTGCTGGTTTCTCCATGGATAGATCTTGGTGATCGTAGGATTTTTTTGATTTACTACTACGTCTCGCAACAGTACGTGCATGGGATGCAAAAGATCAGGAGGAATTTGACCTACATGCGTTACTGTTTGTAACCATCAATGATTGACCTGCTCTCAGTAACCTTTCAGGACAGACAAACAAGGGATACCACACATGCACACACTGTTTAGATGATACCGACAGTATATTTTTGGATAAATGTAAGAAGAATGTGTATCTGGGGCATCGTCGATTTCTTCAGAGCAGGCATCCCGGAAGAAAGAAAGGCATGCATTTCAAAGGTGAGGCAAATCACCGGAATAAGCCTCGCCACCGTACGGGTGATGAAATACTTGATATGGTCAAGGATTTAAAAGTAATCTTTGGCAAGGGTCCTGGTGCACAATCTGTTCCGAATGACATTGACAAACGCACACCCATGTGGAAGAAGAAATCTATATTTTGGGACCTACCATATTGGAAAGACCTCGAGGTCCGCTCTGCAATCGATGTGATGCACGTGAAGAAGAATCTTTGCATGAACCTACTAGGCTTCTTGGGCTTGTTTGGGAAGACAAATGATACACCGGAGGCACGGGAGGACCAGCAACGCATGCATGGAAAAGAAGGCATGGATCCAAAGCAGTTTCAGGATCATGCCAGCTACGCTCTTACCAAAGAAGAGAAGGAAATCTTCTTTGAATGCCTTCTCGGTATGAAGGCCCCGTCTAGATTCTTGTCGAATATAAAGGGAATAGTAAATATGGCAGAGAAAAAGTTCCAGAACCTAAAGTCTCATGACTGCCATGTGATTATGACGCAACTGCTTCTGGTTGCATTGAGGGGGCTTCTACCAGAAAACGTTCGATTAGCCATTGTGAAGCTATGTGCATTCTTGAATGCAATCTCTCAGAAGGTAATTGATCCAGAAATCCTACCAAGGTTAGAGAATGATGTGGTGCAATGTCTTGTCAGTTTCGAGTTGATATTCCCACCATGCTTCTTCAATATCATGACGCATGCCCTAGTTCACCTAGTCGAGGAGATTGCCATTCTGGGTCCTGTATTTCTACACAATATGTTGCCCTTTGAGAGGTTCATGGGGGTCTTAAAGAAATATGTTCATAATCATGCTAGGCCAGAAGGAAGCATCTCCAAGGGACATGAAACAAAGGAGGTCATTGAGTTTTGTGTTGACTTTATTCCTGACATTAAGCCGATAGGTGTTCCTGAATCACGGCATGAGGGCAGACTGGGTGGAAAAGGCATGCTAGGAAAGAAATCACTAATATGCTAGGACGAGCAGTCTTTGGCGCAAGCACACTACACAGTTCTACAAAGTTCCTCCTTGGTGGCTCCGTATATCGAGCAACACAAGAATATTCTACGCTCCAAACATCGAGAGAAGTCTGACAACTGGATTACACATGAACAAACGGTGACTTTTCCCAGTTGGTTGCAGACACGTCTCTTGCATGATGACACTGTTGAAGATGACTTGTACTTGCTGACCAAGTTACCATCTTTGACTATATTGACTTTCAAAGGGTACGAGATAAATGGGAATACATTTTACACGATCGCCAAGATAAAAAGAGCGCCAACCAAACAGTGGTGTGCGCTTTGATGCAGCAAACAACAATGGGCTAAAGGACTCATACTATGGTTACATAGATGAGATATGGGAACTTGACTATGGACTTGATTTGAAGGTCCCTTAGTTTAGGTGCAAATGGGTCAATCTGACAGTAGGCGGGTGTAACAGCCCGGGACCGACGCTCCCGAAGATTCCCCTTTTATTCCTTTCTCGTTTGTGTTTTGTTTGGTTGTTGCATTCATCATCGCATCATTCACATCATATGCATTGCATCGTCACTTGTTTTAGAAAACTAGCATCTGTTCATAGTTGTCGGTTCTCTCCGTTCTTGCCGTTGCCCGTTTCGAGCCCAACCACACACGCACACGCCCGCGGCATCGTTAAGAAACCGTTTTTAAAGCGCACGAAAAATATTCTTGGATTGGGTCGAAAGTTGTCCTGCGGTCTTATTATATTGTAGGTGGGCCGCCTGCCAAATTTCGTTGCATTCCGAGTTCGTATGATTTCCCATCGGTCAACCATATTAGTGTGGTCATCAGTTTATTTGCGATCGTTCCGGTGTTTTAAAACCTCTTGTCATGGGCTGCCACCTTCCCTATCATCTCAAACCTAGCCCATCTACACAACCCACTAGCCCACCTAGCCCCCCTCCGCTTCTGGGCCGTCCAATCAAGATCGAACGGTCCGAAAAATGGAGCAAAACCCCCTCCCCTAGCTCTCAAACTGCTATTTATAACCCCTAGCCTGCCTAATTGGGAAACCCCAACCCCTCCTCGAATCCCGTGCCAAACCACCCACCAGCCGCCACCAAGCCGCAGCCTCCCTCCTCCCAGCCGTGCAGGGCCCGCCAAGCCCATCTGGGCCTGCCCCAGGCCCAAAGCGCCACTTCCGCTTCCCGCAGGCGACCGAGCGCGCAACCCCAACCGTGCTTCCCCATGCCAGCCCCGCGCCAGGGCCACCGTCGGCCCCTCGCCGGAGGAGCTCGCCGTCTTCGGCCGCTGTAGTCCGTCGCTGGAGCCAGGCCAGACCCCTCACTACCCCTCTCTCTCTCCTTCTTCCTCGTCTCTCCATCTCCCCTCACCTCCTACCGATCTCTCTCTCTCTTCCTGCAGGCCGAAGCTTCCATGGCGCCTAGGGAGCTACCCCGCTGTCGGAATGGGCCCCTCCGGCTAGATCCCGTAGCCCCCTCACCGGATCCACCCTCGGCCGCCGCGTCCCTCGCCGCGTTAACCGCCGTTGCTGCCGACGCACTGCCCCTACTCGGGAGCGAACAGGAGGTCGGGAACGTGCGCCGCTCGATTCTGCCCCGTTGACCGCATCGCCCCTCGTGGGCCTCGCCTCTGCTTCGGGCCCAGCCCGCTAGGTGAGCTTGCCAGCTGCCCTTGCCTGCTATCCAGTGCCCTGTGCGATAGGTAGTTAAGTTGCGCCCACCAGATTCGGCCCGATTCATTTTTTCTCGGTCTGGCGATTTTTCTAATTATTCCAGGATAATAAAAATTGCAGAAAAGTCCCCCTAGATCATGCATTTAATAACTCCATAACCGGGCATCGTATGGAAAAACTTTATATATGAAACTTGAATAGAACTTCGTGTAGATTCATAATATCCAACTTTCACACATGTTAAAAATACTTAAACTTCTGTTTGCACCGATTTGCGTAATTGCCATGCTAAAATGGTTTATTTCATAACTACTAAACCGTAGCTCCGATAAAGATGTTCCACATATGTAACTAGACTAGAAAAATGTGTAGAATCTCATGGTGACATTTATTTTGCTGTTTAACAACTCTAAAATTTCATTAGGACAGATCTGGACCAACTTCATAATATGCTTATGGGGATGTTTCGGAAATGTTATATATTGCTTCCGGCCTCATTTAAAATGCCTAGATGTGGTAGTTGGTTGTGCTTCACCGTTTTCCATGTTAAACAACATTTAATATTGATGAGTACCTAACAAGAGTGAACTAAGAAATTCAACGTGGAGTTTCATCAATATGCAACTCGTTGCATATTGAGCTTCACTTTAATGTGTAGTAGTTGTTTGATGTGAATTCTCATGCCTTGCATAATTAAACCGGACATGCATCATATTGGTTTGCGCATCATGTCATGCATATGTGTGGTGTTACCGTGTGTTGACTTTTTGTTCCGGTTTGTTTCTTATCGGTTGAGTTCCGAAATCGTTCGGAGTGTGAGGATTCGTTCGAGTACGTAGGCTCGTCTTCTTCATGGATTCGATCTTCTTCCGAGCGGGATCTCAGGCAAGATGACACATTTCCCTGGATACCATTACTATCATTGCCATGCTAGTTGTCCCGTTTTTATCGTTATGTCTCGCTACCTACCACTTGTTTGCCAAGCCTCCCAACATTGCCATGAAAGCCTCTAACCCTCCACCTACCTAGCAAACCTTTGTTTCGCTATGTTAGCGCTTGCTCATCCCTTGTTATAGCGTTTCTAGCTGCAGGTGCAATTGCTTCCATGTGACAACATGGACATACTTGTTATATCACAATATTGCTGTTATTTAATTTAATGCACTTATAAACTTGGTAAAGGGTGGAAGGCTTGGCCTTTTGCTTGGTGTTTTGTTCCACTCTTGCCGCCCTAGTTACTTGTGAACCCGTGTTATGTTCCATAATTTAGTGCTCCTAACATGCTCGGGGTTGTTATGGGGACCCCCTTGATTTTCATTTTAGGATAAAGCTTGTCTGGCAAGGCCTAACATTGGTACTATTTGCTTAATAACAACTAAAATTTGCATAGGGCATGATCTCCCTGTGGATTAATCAACAACCCGGGCCATTGCTCCTCATGAGTGTTGGTCCAAACTAGAGCCATGTGCGGGGCAAACCCGGGGCAACTCGGGAGATTTCTATCAGGCCACTCTACGATGTGCTTATCCGGTCGCATCCTGAGAACGAGATACGCGGCTCCTATCGGGTTCGTCGACACGTCGGGCGGTCTTGCTGGACTTGTTTTACCTTTGTCGAACGTCATGCGTGAGAAACTCTGATCTTCTTCGGGCTATCTCAAGGTGTCAGACTTCCTTTGGAATTGCCTAGGATGATCACGAGATCCGTGGTCGAGGTTATTCCCACAACGTGTGGTTAATTTGTGATGGATGAGTTGGAGCACCCCTAGAAGGTTAAATCTTTTCGAGAAGTATTGCCCGCGGTTATGTGGCAAACTTGGATACTTTGTTTAATGGTCATACCAAACTTGAAGTAAACTCTAATAAAATACACCAACTATGTGCGTAACAGCGACTGTCTCTTCTCATGAGTCCTTATCCGATTGACAACACAGTGGGGTTATGATTGACGTAAGTAGGTGTTCAGGATCAGTTAGTGATCATTACTAGTTCACGTCCGTTATGCGTAGACGACCATACTTTACTTTCTGTAATCGTAAGTTAGCCACTCAAATAAATGCTTAGTCGCTTGCTGCAGCCTCACCACTTAACCATACCTCACCCATTAAGCTTTAATAGTCTTCATACCCTTGGAAATGAGATTGCTAAGTCCCTATGGCTCACAGATTACTACAACAACAGTTGTAGGTACAGGTAATGCGAAGGTTTGACGAGAGCGTGTTGCTTGTTTGATTTGGAGTTCTTCTTCTCCTTCATCGATCTAGGATGGGTTCCAGGAGGCAGCCTGGGATAGCAAGGATGGATGTCATTTTATCGTTTGGTTTCGTCCGTAGTAGGACCCTGCTCTTCTGTATGATGTTTGCCTATGTTGTTGTATTGATGTGACTCTGATGTAGCTCGTGGCGAGTGTAAGCCAATTCCATATACTCATCTCTTCTATACATGTACTTGTAATGATATCCATTCTTGCAACACAACGAGATGTGCTTCTATCCCTGTCGAGGCCCTCGTGCCAAAACAAGGATAGGACTGCATCTTGGGCATGATAGTAAAGGAAGACCCACAGTACGGAATGACAATAGTGGATCTCAACAATCTTGGGTACACAGACGAACCATTTGTCCTAGCCAATGATGTGGCACATGTTTTCTATGTGAAGGACATGTCTACCAAGCCGAGAAAAGAAAATATAAGGAAACAAATACATCATGTGATGACCCAAAGCGCCACATAATTCTTTCCAGGAAAAGAAACATCATGGGAGTGGAGGACAAGACAGACGTGTCAGAAGATTATGAAAAGTTTCATGAAATTGTTCCCTTCACAGTGAATGTTGACCCCAAGCATCAAGTTAAACGATGAAGATGTCGATGGTTACGACACAAAGGGACACACGTGAAGAAAAAGTTTTGGACCCAAAGATCCCACTCTGGGGTGTGACCGGCTTCTCTAGTTAGTTTCCGGACTTATATATATAGAAAGTCCCACTTCGGACAAACCGAAGGGAATCTTTGTAATAGTAGTGTACTTATGTGTTTTGTGCGTTCAGTATGCACCATTCAAAGGGAGGCCATCAATTTTCAACCCTTTCTGACTTCATTCGGAGGGATGCATTTCGTGTACAAAATGGACAAACTCTTTCGAAGTATCAGGGTTTCACACGAAAACTCGCGTGTTACAAAGGCATTTCATTTTTCTTAACTTATTTGAACTCCATACTTTTTGTGTGTTCAAAATGCACCATTCAAATCCACATCATCAATTTTCAACCCTTTCTGATTTCATTTGCTATTTTTGATGCACTTGCTGATTTTTTTCCAGCAAAATAACCCTGAAATTGAAAGCACTTCAAATGAACTCTGAAAAGGTTGAAAGTTGGCATGGTGTCATCATTTCACCCACATATCATGTGCTAAAAAGTTGAGAGGGTTACGGCAAAAACTGGATGCACTTCGTGTACAAAATGAACAATCTCTTTCGAAGTATCAGGGTTTCGGACGAAAACTCGCCTGTTACAAAGGCATTTCATTTTTTAACTTATTTGAACTCCATACATTTTGTGTGTTCAAAATGCACCATTCAAAGCCACATCATCAATTTTCAACCCTTTCTGACTTCATTTGCTATTTTTCATGCACTTACTGATTTTTTCTGCTAAATAACCTTGAAATTGAAAAGCACTTCAAATGAACTCTGAAAAGGTTGAAAGTTGGCATGGTATCATCATTTCACCCACATAGCATGTTATAAAAAGTTGCGAGGGTTACTGCAAAAACTGGATGCACTTCGTATACAAAATGGATAATCTCTTTCGAAGTATGAGGGGTTCGAACGAAAACTCGCCTGTTACAAAGGCATTTCATTTTTTAAATAACCTAAGATTTACCAAATTGAATATAATGATAAAACACGATAATATTAAATAGTATAAAAAAGAATCACTGGAAAATCTATTTTTAAAGTAAAGTTATTCACAAACTAGTGATTCACACAAATTTCAAATAATTCAAATTTAAACTATTCGAATTTGAAAACTACTGCCACTAACAGAAAGTTTATAATTTTTTTGACCTAACACAAAAAGATTCACTCATTAACTCTCAATAAAGCACAAAAAACTCAGAAACGAAAGAAAATAAATAAAGCAAAAAACAAAAAAAATGAAAAATAAATTAAAAATTCCCGCCTACTAGGCCGCCACGGCCTGCGTACGACTAGAAACCCAACTTGGGCCAGGATGCAGGCCCGCAAGGCCCAGTAGGCCCAACATGGCCGCACAGGTTCAATAGGCCCACATAGGCCTGCTTAGAGAGGAGCTTGAGGGAGCAGCCACAGCGGGGCTTATAAACCAGTGCGGCTATCCCTCGCTTGGCGAGGTGGGACTAAAGTTTACCTGCACCGCGCCTGCGCGAGCACCACCTTTAGTTGCGGTTGGTGGCTCCAACCGTGACTAAAGACCCCCTCCCCTTTAGTCGCGGTTGGAGCCACCAACCACGACTAAAGGTTTTCGCTTCCCACCACCCGTGCCCGCTGAAATTTACCTTTAGTCGCGGTTGGTGGCTCCAACCGCGACTAAAGGGGGTCTTTAGTCGCGGTTGGAGCCATCAACCGCGACTAAAGGTCTCCTTATATATACAACACTTTAATTTTTTTTCCAGTTACTCTGCATCCTCTTTGCGACATCATCGTCGTTGCCATCTCGCCTCCCCAACACCGCTCATGCCATCGTCGTCTCACCGCACGGTCGCCGTCTCGCTTCCTCGCGCCGATCTTCGATGCCGCCCGCGCCCGTTCCTTCCCGAGCCCGGCCTGATGCCGCTCGGACATCGCCCGTGCCTGCTCCTTCGTCGCCACTCCTGAATCGCCTCGCCTTGCCATCGCCCTGTCGCCCTGTTGTGAGCTCCCCCCTCTCCCCCCTCTCCCTCGCCCCCTGTGCCACCATGGCGGCCGCCGGCCCCTCCCCGATCCGAACCCCCCCAATTTTGATGAACACACAAACACAATGTTGATAATTAGATGATTAATTAGATGTATAGATGATTAGATGCAAGAATTTTGTTGTATAGAAAAAAATTAAGGAATTTTGACATTTGACGAATTTTGACATAGATGCATGAATTTTGACATTTTTTTCACTAGATGATTAGTTAGATATGTACAAAAAAGTGAAGGGATTTTGACATTTGAGGAATTTTTACATTTCGATCAAATATATGTATAGAAAAAAGTTGATGAATTTTAACATTTGATCCAATGTATAGCAATTAGTATTTGCCAAAGTTGCATATTTTAATGTTTTCCATCTAGGTTTTCCATATTTTAATGTTTTTTGGGTTATAGGTATGATACTATTCGACGATGTACAAACACAAGAGATGATTTAGTTTTGCTTATTGAATGCATGCTAATTTGAATACTAATTTGTTTTATGATTTAATTTTGCTTATTGAATGCACGTCCGTTTCAACTATGAACATAAAATGTCTTGAGCTACAATGTAGGACATATCGAGTGCTTGTGATTTGACAGTCATTCCGGCAAAACATAGGGCATTTTTTCTATGTCATTACTCGATATATGGAACGGGTTAACTTTACATCTATTCTGGCTCCTTGTGTGTCTTTCAGTGAGGGAGAGTGTCCACCATATATATATATATATATATATATATATATATATATATATATATATATATATATATATATATGAGAGAGGAAGAATCCCGACTGTTGTCGTGGGGGTCGCTTCTCCTTCATTCTCGTGTGCTAGACATTTTGGTGTAATGCACTCGCGGACAAATGGAGGAGCCACCATCATCAATAGTCGCAATATCAGAAGGAGTGCCCACCATATACGTGAGAAGAGAGTTTAGGAAGGAAAGACTTGACAGACCTAAATTCAACCTGTGCATATTGAGTAATAGTGATCTGTGTGTTGATCAATTTTCTCGTAGTTTCCTTCGATCGATTTTTGATGTTTCAACTATGAACATAGGAAATGTATGATGATGAAAGGGAATTTGCTATGTGCAAATACTACGAAGACGAGCGCGGCTTATGTGACAAGCCTTTCCTAGTTGATGGTAGGCGCTTCAGCATCATGCCGGATGAGACCTTTGAAGTGGATATAGTAAGTCACAACGACAAGTCTTTTTTCGCAATTAAGCATGACTTCTGCTCCTTTTTCTTCAACTTATAATTTTAATTTTTTACTATTCTACTAGCGTATCCCTTGCCATGCAATAATTTATGTCTTGGATAAGATTGGTTTCAATACTAAAAAAAGTATGGAGGTAAAGAGAGTTCACTTGACGACCGAGCATGGTTATACTTTGTTGTAACCCTTTCTGATTTCATTTGCTATTTTTGATGCACTTACTGATTTTTTCCAACAAAATAACCCTGAAATTGAAAGCACTTCAAATGAACTATGAAAAGGTTGAAAGTAGGCATGGTATCATCATTTCACCCACATAGCATGTGCTAAAAAGTTGAGAGGGTTACAGAAAAAACTGGATGCACTTCATGTACAAAATGAACAATCTCTTTCGAAGTATCAGAGTTTCAGATGAAAACTCGCCTGTTACAAAGGCATTTCATTTTTTTAACTTATTTGAACTCCATACTTTTTGTGTGTTCAAAATGCACCATTCAAAGCCACATCATCAATTTTCAACCCTTTCTGACTTCATTTGCTATTTTTCATGCACTTACTGATTTTTTCTGCTAAATAACCCTGAAATTGAAAAGCACTTCAAATGAACTCTGAAAAGGTTGAAAGTTGGCATGGTATCATCATTTCACCCACATATCATGTTATAAAAAGTTGCAAGGGTTACTGCAAAAACTGGATGCACTTCGTATACAAAATGGATAATCTCTTTCGAAGTATGAGGGTTTCAAACGAAAACTCGCCTGTTACAAAGGCATTTAATTTTTTAAATAACCTAAGATTACCAAATTGCGTATAATGATAAAACACGATAATATTAAACAGTAGAAAAAAGAATCACTAGAAAATCTATTTTTAAAGTAAAGTTATTTACAAACTAGTGATTCACACAAATTTCAAATAATTCAAATTTAAATTATTCGAATTTGAAAACTACTGCCACCAACAGAAAGTTTATAATTTTTTTGACCTAACACAAAAATATTCACTCATTAACTCTCAATAAAGCACAAAAAGACTCAGAAACAAAAGTAAATAAATAAAGCAAAAAACAAAAAAATGAAAAATAAATTAAAAAAATCCTGCCTACTAGGCCGCCACGGCCTACATATGACTAGAAACCCAACCTGGGCCAGGATGTAGGCCCGCAAGGCCCAGTAGGCCCAATAGGGCCGCACAGGTTCAATAGACCCACATAGGCCTGCTTAGAGAGGAGCTCGAGGGAGCAGCCACAGCGGGGCTTATAAACCAGTGCAGCTGCCCCTCACTTGGCGAGGTGGGACTAAAGTTTACCTGCACCGTGCCTTCGTGAGCACCACCTTTAGTTGCGGTTGGTGGCTCCAACCGCGACTAAAGACCCCCCCTTTAGTCGCGGTTCGAGCCACCAACCGCGACTAAAGGTTTTCCCTTCCCGCCGCCTGTGCCCGTTGAAATTCACCTTTAGTCGCGGTTGGTGGCTCCAACCGCGACTAAAGGGGGGTCTTTAGTCGCGGTTGGAGCCACCAACCATGACTAAAGGTCTCCTTATATATACAACACTTCAATTTTTTCCAGTTACTCTGCATCCTCTTCGCGACATCGCCGCCGTCGCCGTGTCGCCTACCCGACGCCGCTCGTGCCGTCGCCATCTCATCGCGCCATCGCCGTCTCGCTTCCTCGCGCCGATCTCCGACGCCGCCCGCGCCCGTTCCTCCCCGAGCCCGGCCTGATGCCGCTCGGACGCCACCCACGCCTGCTCCTTCGTCGCCCCTCCTGACTCGCCTCGCCTCGCTGTCGCCCCGTCGCCCTGTTGTGAGCTCCCCCCTCTCCCTCTCTCCCTCGCCCCCTATGCCACCATGGTGGTCGCCGGCCCCTCCCCTCCCCGACCCCCCCAATTTTTATGTACACACACACACAATTTTGATAATTAGATGATTAATTAGATGTATAAATGATTAGATGCAAGAATTTTGATGTATAGAAAAAAAGTTAAGGAATTTTGACATTTGACGAATTTTGACATAGTTGCATGAATTTTGACATTTTTTCACTAGATGATTGGTTAGATATGTACAAAAAAGTGAAGGAATTTTGACATTTGAGAATTTTTACATTTCAATCCAATATATGTATAGAAAAAAGTTGATGAATTTTGACATTTGATCCAATGTATAGCAATTAGTATTTGCCAAAGTTGCATATTTTAATGTTTTCCATTTTGTGTTTTCCATATTTTAATGTTTTTTGGGTTATATGTATGGTACTATTTGAGATGTATTAGTGATACTAGTCGACGATGTACGAACGCAAGAGATGATTTAGTTTTGCTTATTGAATGCATGCTAATTTGAATACTAATTTGTTTTATGATTTAATTTTGCTTATTGAATGCACGTCTGTTTCAACTATGAATATAAAATGTCTTGTGCTACAATGTAGGACATATCGAGTGCTTGTGATTTGCCAGTCATTCCGGCAAAACATAGGGCATTTTCTATGTCATTGCTTGATATATGGAACGGGTTAACTTTACGTCTATTTCGGCTCCTTGTGTGTCTTTCAGTGAGGAAGAGTGTCCACTATATATATATATATGAGAGAGAGAAAGAATCCCAACTGTTGTCGTGGGGGTCGCTTCTCCTTCGTTCTCGTGTGCTAGACATTTTGGTGTAATGCACTCGGGGACAAATGAAGGAGCCACCATCACCGACAGTCGCAATATCGGAAGGAGTTCCCACCATATACGTGAGATGAGAGTTTAGGAAGGAAAGACTTGACAGACCTAAAGTCGACCTGTTGCATATTGAGTAATAGTGATTTGTGTGTTGATCAATTTTCTCGTAGTTTCCTTCGATCGATTTTTGATGTTTCAACTATGAACATAGGAAATATCTGACGAAGAAAGGGAATTCGCTATGTGAAAATACTACGTAGACGAGTGCGGCTTGTGTGACAAGCCTTTCCTAGTTGATGGTAGGCGCTTCAGCATCATGCCGGATGAGACCTTTGAAGTGGATGTTGTAAGTCACAACGACAAGTCTTTTTTCGCAATTAAGCATGACTTCTGCTCCTTTTCCTTCAACTTATAATTTTAATTTTTTACTATTCTACTAGCGTATCCCCTGCCATGCAACGACTTATGTCTTGGATAAGATTGGTTTCAATACTAAAATAGTATGGAGGTAAAGAGAGTTCACTTGAGGACCGAGCATGGTTATACTTTTCCCGTAAAATTGTACAATGCAGACACCTACTCCTATTTTGAATGCAAAAGTTGGAGAGCACTATGCAAGGCTTATGCATTTGAGCCTAATATGCTTATCACCTTTGATATTCGTCCGGAAGATGAAATTTAAGGTAATATCGACATCTGGGTCGATGTGCGGACGCCTCCTGTTCTACAATTATGTGAGTTTCTCAACCATATTTATTAAGTAATTTATACTCCCTCCGTAAACTAATATAAGAGTGTTTAGAATACTATTTGAGTAATCTAAACGCTCTTATATTAGTTTATAGAGGAAGTATTGTTTATTTAAAAATAGTTAACAACTTATTTCCATTGATAGTTTATTTTCACTCTTAAAAAAATGTACGGAAGATGGCAGACAAAACCTACTACTACAATGATGAAGCAGAATTAACTTATAAGGAGAAAAATCATCTTATCGCATTTCTTAATGATCTTGAGAATTACAACAGCTATTATCAAACTCCTCCACATTATGGTCAATACGCGACACTAGTGCACGTGGTGAACTACGGTAACATCCATGAAGATCGCATGGTAAGATTTTCTACTATTATGACATCCGTGCATATTTTGCATAAATTCTTCTAAAACTAAACTACATTGCTAACTACAAAGTTATTACTATGTTTTTCAACAGAAAATCCCAAGGGATAGTGTGCCTTCTTTGATGTTTCCGAGAGGTCGCGTTGATGTTACGAGCTTATGGCCAGCATGGCCAGGTCAGCCTACGCATCACTCATGTCCATACCGGATTTCTAAAACCGATGAAGACATGACAATCGAAGATTGGAAAAATGTATGGTCAATCGTAGAGAGCTACTTGGAAGCAACATTGTGCGTAGGCCAAGAATTGTAGAAGGGATGATCTCCATTCTCCATAATGGAGAGTCAGGGTCTATCTTGTTTTATGTTATTGTACCTAAGAGAGGGTAGAGTAGGTCCGATGAGAGAGGAGTAGGTCCTAGGTACAATGTGTTATTATGTGCTACAATGTGTTAGAGCTGACGATGATGATGAGGAGGAGTTGTGATTATGACTAGTGACCAACTTTTTATATGATGTCTCATTGATGAAAATGATGAATAAATAGTGTTGGTGGTAATGACTATGATGATTATTAGCTATAGTGTTGTTGGTGATGATATGATGCACGAGTTTTTATATTATTATGATGATGATGTTGATCATGATTATCATGATGAGTTGTTATATCATTGGGGGAAGGAAAGCGGATTAGATTCATGTGGATGGATCAAAAGTGACCAAAAGTTGAATTAGTAGGATCATCGTCCTACTAATTCAACTTTTGATCACTTTTTATTCATTTGGATGAATAAAATCCATGTTTCTTCCTCACAATGATGTAATAATTCATCATGAACATAATGATATATGTTTGAAATGAAAAATGGAAAACACAAAATTAAAAGGAAAATTAAACCATAATTAATTCATAAACCCCTAAAGAATTAAAAGGAAAAATAAAACAAAACTAAAAAAACTAAATATTTTTAGTCCCGGTTGGTGTTACCACATGGAGGGCCTTTGGTGCCGGGCCATGTTGCACCGACACTAAAGCGGGGTAGGCTTTAGTCCCCACCCTTTAGTGCCGGTTCGAGAATCGGCACTAAAGGCCCTTACGACCCGGTTCTGTACTAGTGTTGACCCACTTGAGTGGTTCTTGGAGAAGTTTGACTTCAAGTTCCTATTTTTGCCCCAAAATTTCCCCAACGCAAGAGCCATGTGCTCGTGGTATGCATATTTGGTGTCCTCGGGGCAACTCTCTTCTTCTTCCTCTTCCTCTTATTCTTGAATGGCCTTGGCCTTCAAAGAAAGATTGGGTGAAGAATTCTTTGAACGTTAAACATGAGCTAGAGCATTGTCGGTGGTCTTGTTCAAGATGTTCATTACAATGAATTCATCCAACACATCACTCGAGGACAAGGATTGAAAGTTCGGTATTTGATGGATAATGGAGGACATGGCCTTGTTGAATGGCGTGATGGCCTTGAGAAACTTATGCTTGATGAAATTGTCATCCGTATCCTTTCTCCCATGATCTTGAAGAACAACGCAAGAGTTGTCACCCTTCGGTAGAGCTCACAAGGGTCCTCATCATCAATCATCACAAACTCATCAGCCTCATCAAGGACCACCTCAAAGTTGGACCGTTGAATACTTGAGCTTCCCTAATACATGAAGACAATGTGTTCCCAACAATCTTTTGCGTGAGTAAAAGGACGCAAGTGAGCAAGATCTTTAATCGGGACAACAGACTAAAGAATGAACAAAGCGGAGTGATGGAGTTGATTGTCAGCCTCTTATCTTGGGGTGAGGTTTCTTGTATCATCTGGGTAGTACCATTGGTAGATGATTCTCCAATGTTGTGGTGAGTTGTGATTCAAATGGGACTTGATACGAAAGATCCAATTAGCAAAATCATTCTTAAAAAGATCAGGAGGAGGACCAAGATTAACCATACGATGTGGGTGCACCGGCCCTCCATAGACCACGAGAGAAGGCACCGAGGCAAAGGTACCCGTCCCACTATTTAGTTGAGGTAGCTTGTTCTTATCAGTGCCAACCCCCTCCTTGTTGGAGTGGACATCTGATGTCGAGGTAATGGGATTAAACACTTGCAAAAGATTGGTAGAAAGTTTGATACCATCAAGAAATTCCTTAAACATGGATTTGACCTCGCACATCATGGAGGATTTAAGTGAGGCCATGGCATCATTTAAATCCTCATGAGAGACCGTGCTCACACCCACGGCCTCAGGAGGGTCAACCTCCCGATCCCTGTCGTCAACCATACTCTTTGGGTGGTGACACCCTTAATAAAGAGATGAGGCTCTGATACTAATTGAAAGGATCGATATGGTTGATTAGTGGGGGGGGTGAATGGGCAACTACCAGATTTAAAGATTTTCTTAAAAAATTAGGATTAGCAACAAATAGGTTCTCTAAAAATCCAACTATATGGACAACTATATGATGCTAACAACAAGTATAGAAGCAAGCATATTATACAACACAAGTAAGCTTGCACAAAGTAAATGTGAGATATAACCACAAGTGGAACCGGTGGAGACGAAGATGTGTTACCAGAGTTCCTTCCCTTTGAGGGGAAGTACGTCATCGTTAGAGCGGTGTGGAGGCACAATGCTCCCCAAGATGCCACTAAGGCCACCATATTCTCCTCACGCCCTCACACAATGTGAGATGACATGATTCCACTAGTGGTGCCCTTGGAGGCAGCAACTGAACCTTTACAAACAAGGTTGGGGCAATCTCCACTACTTAATTGGAGGATCCCAACAACACCACGAAGCTTCACCATAATGGATTGTGGCTACAAGGTGACCTCAACAGTCTAGGGTGCTCAAACACCCAAGAGTAACTGAAAGTGCGTTATATCGACTAGAGGGGGGTGAATATGCGATTTTTACAAATTCATCGCTGAGGAATTTCAACTTGAGGAATTTGAAATGTGATGAATAACTAGCAGCGAAATAAGTAATCAAGTGCATGAGAAAGATAGCAATAGCATAGTCATCATGATTAAATAAAGCATACACATGTTACACGTAGCGTGATACAGGATAAGCAGGTGAGGAATAAGGTAACTAAAGAATTTGAGAAAGTCTTCAATCAAATTCTTCAAACAGTAATGATCAATTTCATCAACAAGTATATGAGGAAACGAAAGGGTTGAGCAAATGGAACCAGGTAGCTCGATGAAGACAATGGTTTGATGACCCAGCTCCAACTGTTGTGACAGTCGTACGTCTGGTTCGAAGCGGCCTGGTATTTAAACCAGAAGACACACATCCTAGGACACACAGTCATTATCGTATTCTCCTTGAGCTATGGTCACACAGTCCTTGCCCAACACTCGTGGTAAGTCTTCAGGGTAGACTTCCAAAACCCTCACAAACTGGTCACCCGGCAATCCACAATTGACTGCTGGATGCTCTAGACCATGGTCACTCAATGATCCCTAATTGATTGCAGGATGCATTAGACCATGATGCCTAACCATCTAGAAGATACACAGTCTTCAAATGTAACAAGCATTGGTTCCACACATGATCAATCTCTTCAGTGATGCGCAATCACTTTGGGTTCAGTGGTTTGGTTTTGGGGTTTTTCCTCACTGATGATTTTCTCTCAAAGTCCTCAGAGGATGGGTTGCTCTCAAATGACAAGTGTCAGATCTCTCTCGGAGCAGCCAACCAACTAGTGGTTTTGGGGGTGTCTATTTATAGCTACGGTGCAACCTAAGATTATAAGACATAAATGCCCCCAATGATATGACCATTATGTGGATAAGATGATTGGGGAAAGTTGGTGCTAAGCACATCAATGGTCGGAATTTGAACTATCAAATTCCTCAAGGCTTATGATATTCCTCACTTGTAGGCAATTCACACTGGTGAAATACTAACTCCTCAGTCAGACTTGTTTCCTCAGAGACCAGAAAAACATGGTCTCTATCACTGAATAACTTGATTGAACCGTAAGAGATTTCCAAAGGCTTCACTCAAAGGATTGTATAGGTTGAGCCTTTTGAGTTGAGCATCAGTTGGCAATTTTCCTTAGTATAACCTCGGCCCCCTTTAATAGTACGGTGTTTCCTATGACTCAAAGAAAGGAAATGAAACTAAAAAACAAAAATCTTCACGCTTCATAGTCCTCGTTCATATCTTCAATGTCACACCAACTTCTTCATTTTCAAAGTCTTCAGGGAATACCAAAGTCTTCACCAAAGTCTACAGTTGAAGACATTCATTTTTAGGGGTCGATAATCTATGAATATATCAAACTCCTCAGCGATTTATAGAGCCTATGTACACTTACAAACGCATCAATCTCTTAACCTATAAGTCTTCTATACACCAAAATGACTAAGGGGCACTAGATGCACTTACAATTTCCCCCCTTTTTGGTGATTGATGACAAATAGGTTAAGTTTTCAAGAGAGGTAAAAGTATGAGGTGTAAGTATGGAGTTTGAGGAATTTGATTGCAAGATATAGAAGAACTCCCCCTGAAGATGTGCATATTTGAAGAATTTGCTTTGGACTACAAATGCACATGGGAGGTTAAAAACATGGAGAACTCCCCCTATATCTTGTAGGGATAATTGTATTTGAGCCCTTAGTTGTGTCACCGTCGACAAGAATACCCCTAGTTTTGGAAAACACGCGGTCATGCCCATATCACTTTGCTTGTCTTGTGCTTTTGCCCTTTGACCGTTTGACTGTTATTTTGAAAACTTCATAAGTATTTCATACTAACGCGGAAACATGTACATAAGATATCAAAATATTCAGAAACACATCACCTATATATGTATGACATTTGCATTCATGAGAAAATTGTTGGGAAGTCCCCATATCAGTTTTAGCTCATATAGGTGATGGGGACTTTCCAACACTTTTGTCATAATGCAAATGACATGCACATATAGGTGATCTGTTTCCGAACATTTTGATATCTTATTTGCATTTTTACGAGTTGGTATGAATTAGTTATGAAGTTTTCAAAATGATAGTCAAATGGTCAAAGGGTAAAAGCACAAGACGAGCAAAGTGATGTGGGCATGACTGCATGTTTTCCAAAACTAGGGGTATTCCTGTCGACAGTGACACAACGAAGGGCACAAATACAATTACTCCTATCTTGTAATTCATACACTCATTTAACATATGATATGAAGAATTTGAAATGCATGATGGAAATGGTGTCTGAGGAAATTCAGCATGTATGCATTAAGGTACTTGAGGAAATAACCTTGCGGAAAGCAGTTCAAAACCGTTAGACCACCATCACACTAAAATTTACAACTCAACCAACAAAAGCTTCAGAAGAGCAAGAGTTGTAACTTAAACAAAAACAACCCATATATATAGACCCACTTGAAGACTAACTCAAATTGTCTCCCCCTTTGTCATCGAAGACCAAATGGTACGAAAAAGTGAGGACTAACGCCCCTGAAGAATTTCATCTTGAAAGTGATGGAGGAGCGCCAGCGTTGTCGGGGTCGTTTGCCGATGCAGGGCCTACCGCAGTGTTGTCAATATCCTCAGCTTCATCCGCCTCGCGTGATGAACAATATGAGGTTGTAACCAGCTGAGGAACTTGAACTTTCTTCCACTTCGTCCTTGGAGGATAAGACCAATCAAAGTTCTGCTGAAAGTCCATCTACTTGAGTTCTTCAGGAGTCTTGAAGTGAGACAGAATGGCCCATGTGTGATCAAACACTTCATGAAGATAATAGTGGTTCTTCATCACAGAATTATGTGTGACAGTCATGTCTCGAAGAAGTGAACCAAACTGATGCTTGACCCACTTGTGATTGCGATCAACCTTCTGATGAAGATTTAGAAGAAGCTCATGATCAGTCATCACACGAGGGGCAGCAACTTGAGGATTTTGCGCTGAGGCTTTTGCAGCAGAATCTTTGATAGAAGTGTCATCATTGGTGGAATAGGATGCAAATTTGTGAAATTATCCATCCAATGGACGAGTACCTTCATCAATGATAGTTGAGGAATGTGCTTGGGATGATGAACTTGCAGAAGCCCCTGAAGCAATTGAGAAGCCAGTAGTACCCTGGCATGTTGAAAGATGTACATGAGTTGAGGACTTTGCAGCAGCAACTGATGATTGTGTAGCTACTGAATGCATTGGGGCAGCCGTTGAGGACTTTGAACCAACCTTTGAAGAATTTGGCTGTGAGGGCATTGAGGTTGAGGACTTTGCCTTTGATTTGTTAGGCACAACAGATGGAGACGCAGAGGCAGCAGCAGAGGAGGCAGCTACTACAGTAGCAGAGTCTTCATTTTATTTCTTCATTGCTAATTTGGAATCCTTTGAAGCTTTTTTTGATGTTTGGCCCATTCAGATGGAAAGTCTTCACCACGAGCAATGCTAGTGGGGTCAACTTCTTGATCAGCAACAGGAGGAACCCTTCTACAAGGATATTTAAGGGCAAATTTCTTCATGTATTTGGGGGTGACATATCAGTATTCTCTCCGTTCCTTCACCCACCTCCGTTCAATCTTATGAATCCAGATTTTCCTCTATTCATTTGTTTCCTTCCCATGAATGGCTTCATCAGGTGTACAGTAACCAGTGTATAAATCCTCAAGGATTTCAAATGCAGTGTTTTTGTTCAGCCTTCTTTCCACCCTTCTGATGTCTTTTACCATCCGTAATTTTCTTCACTTGATGACTTTAATCTTTTGATGATTCTGAAGATGTATGCAATTTTTCCTCAAGAAACGCTGCAAATGAGTTAAGTTGACGAGAACCTAGTGATTCATCAGCAGACATGTTGTATCTATGAACAGAGTATAGGTGCGAGGAATTTGAAGAGGTCATATGCATTCTCAGAAAGTTTTCAAAATACATCAAGTTGAGGATTTTGACCATAGTTGTCTTGAGGAATTTCACTAAGTGTTCTTGTCTTAGGTTCTAGAGTTGTGCGAATTTGTGGATCCACACAATTGAGGAATCTTGAAGAAAATCATAACTTAGGAAAAAACATCAAGGTAATGAAACATATGAGGTGCTTAAGAAGTTGATTCTTAAAGAATAAACACCTATGAGGATTTTGTGAAAATCATGAAGATCAAACTAGGGCACTAAAATTAGATTTTATTAACCCTGATGAAGAACACGACGAACAGAGAGATGAAATCTGAGGAGTTTGTCCATCCAGATCTCCCACGCCCTAGCTTGGCATAGGGAGACAGCTACAGCGGTGGCGGGGTGAAGACTTCCGCGACCGATGCGAGTACGACGACGGCAAGGTCCAGGCAGTGAAGCTCTTCCTCTCCGGCGATGATGATTTTAGCGGCGGTGCTTGGTCTGAGCTTGAGAGAGAGGGAAGTGAGGAGTAACTCGAGCAAACGGAAAGGGAAGGGGTACTTATAGTTAAGGTGAAAACTGACTAGTCCGAAGATTTTGGACTAGATTGCCCATGACCCTTGCTCTCCGCGTGACATGTGTCACCCATGTACCATGTAGTTGAGATAGTGGGGGTCGTGGGTTATCTAGTCGTGGGAATCAAAACGGTTTGAGCGAGAAGCGCTGAAATTTTGAAAGTGAAAATTTTAAAGTTTCGGTTCGTAAATTCTTCAGCTGATAAGGACACAGTGAAGACTTTGAACAAGTTTCAAATCAGAACGCATATGAGAATTTGTGAACAGACTGGGTTGAGTTTAACATAGGGGGGAATGGGTCTAATCACATTCACGTAGATGAAAATCAACTTGAAGAATTAGCAATAAGTGAATGCTATTGATGACATTGAAAACTCAAATATATATGTATCTAATCAATGAAGAACATCAGTTTCATAGTTTGAAGAATTAGAAAATTTGAGGAATTTGCAAACTTGAGAAATTTGAAAAATAAAGAATTTGCAAAATGACGAAAAACTAAACTTTGAAGCATTTCAACTATGGTTGGTGGCGCGACCCACCGTATAAGAATGATGATTTCAGACATTGCGTACAATTGTCGTAGGGTTCTGAGAATCAAATTCTTCATTAATTTCTTCACACTTCGAGGGTTATTCTTCATTGATTGAAGAAAAATGTTACTTCGTGTGTTGCACATCTAAGTCATCATGCATAAGTGTTAGGATGTGTGTCTTTTCAAAGAAAATTCAAAGATTCTAAGATATTTAGCTCACACCGCAACTTGCAAAATATCTTTTCATCCAAGGGCTTAGTGAAGATATCAGCTAGTTGTTCTTTGGTGTCCACGTGGTCGATGGAGATGTCTCTCTTGAGTACATGCTCCCAAAGAAAATGATGATGAATCTGGATGTGCTTGGTCTTGGAATGCTGAACTGGATTGTAAGCAATGTTGATAGCACTCCCATTGTCGTAGTAGTGAGGCACATTATTCACCTTGATGCCATAGTCCTTGAGGGTTTGCTTCATCCACAGCAACTGAGCGCAACATGAACCAGCAACAATGTACTCAGCTTTAGCAGTAGATAATGACACACACTTTTGCTTCTTTGAGGACCAACAGACTAAGGATCGTGCAAGGAAATGACATGTGCCTGAGGTTGACTTGCGATCCACACGATCTCCAGTATAGTCAGCATCTGAGTATCCGACGAGGTGAAGATTTGAGCCCTTGGATACCATACTCCAAGCGTTGGTGTGTGAGCTAAGTATGGAAGAATATGTTTCATCGCCTTATGGTGTGATTCCTTCGGGGTTGCTTGGAATCAGGCACACATGCAAACACTCGGCATAATATCTGGACTAGATGCACATAGATACAATAAAGAGCCAATCATGGAGTGATATACCTTCTGATCGAAATCTTCACCATTTTCGTCAATGCAGAGATGGCCTTTTGAAGGCATTGGAGTTTCGACGCCTTTGCGGTCTTGCATGTTGAATTTCCTCAGAACATCCTTGAGGTATTTCTCGTGAGAGATGAAGATGCCATTGTGTTGTTGACAAATTTGAAGACCTAAGAAGAATTTCAACTCCCCCATCAGAGACATCTGATATTGTTCACTCATCATATAGGCAAATTCATCACTGTAATGTTTGTTAGTACAGCCAAAGATAATATCGTCTACGTATATTTGGCACACGAATAATTAATTGTCATAGGATTTAGTGAAAAAAGTTGGGTTGAGTGAACCGGGTTTGAAGCCTTTCTTCATGAGGAATTCCTTTAGAGTGTCGTGCCATGCCCGACGAGCGTGCTTGAGGCCATAAAGGGCCTTGTTGAGTCTGAAGATTTTGTCAGGACGCTTAGGGTCTTCAAAACAAGGGGGTTGAGCAACATATACTTCCTCCTCAAGCTTACCATTGAGGAATGCACTTTTCACTTCCATTTGATATAAGATGATATCATGATGGTTAGCATAAGCAAGCAATATGCGAATAGTTTCAAGTCTAGCAATAGGTGCAAAACTTTCATCAAAGTCAATTCCTTCAACCTGTGTGTAGCCCTGAGCGACAAGACGAGCCTTATTCCTCACCACTAGGCCATTTTCATCTTGCTTGTTGCGGTAGATCCACTTTGTACCTATGATGTTATGCTTTCGAGGATTTGGCCGCTTGAAAAGTTCCCACATGTTGTTGAGTGTGAATTGATGCAATTCCTCTAGCATAGCTTGAATCCTCTCAGGCTACTTGAATGCTTCATCAACTTTGGTGCTCTCTATGATAAAGACAAAGGAAAAATCCCCACAGAAGTTAATCAAATGTGAAGCTCTTGAGCGAGTGAGGGGACCTGGTGCGTTGATGTCGTCGATGATTTTGTCAATCAGCACTTCATTTGCAACTCTTGGATGAGCAGGTTGACGAGGCTGAGGATTTTCTTGAGCACTATTTTCTTCACATGTATCAGCATGACTGTCTTCATTGGTTGGAATGACTTCCTCGGTAGGTTGAGGTTCTTCAGTGGGTATGACATCTTAAGTTGCCTTCAACTCAATGGATTCCTCAGGAGACATTTCATCTAGCATAGGAGGCAGGTGCTCTCTTTGCGAGTTGTTAGTTTCATCGAACCACACATCTACAGTTTCAACTACCTTGTGGTGGTAGGTGTTGAAGACTCTGTAGGTGTGTGAGTCCTTTCCGTAACCAAGCATAAAACCTTCATGTGCTTTCAGTGCAAATTTAAAACTATGGTGAGTATGTCTAATCCAGCATTTAGCACCGAAGACTTTGAAATAACTCACATTGGGTTTCTTGTTAGTCATGAGTTCATACGAGGTCTTCTTGAAGGATTTGTGAAGATATACCCTGTTGATGATGTGGCAAGCTATATCAATTGCCTCAGTCCAGAAGCAACAAGGAGTCTTGTATTCATCAAACATAGTGTGACCCATCTCAACAAGAGTCATGTTCTTGCGCTCCACGATGCCTTTCTGCTAAGGAGTGCATGGGGCAGATAGCTCATGAGTAATACCAAATTCATCAAGGTATTCATCAAGATTGGTGTTTTTGAACTCAGTCCCATTATCATTCCTGATGTGCTTGATCTTGACGCTGAAGTTTGTTGATGCCCTTGAAGCAAATCGTCTAACGACATCCTGCACTTCAGACTTGTACAGAATAATATGCACCCAAGTGTAACGAGAGTAATCATCAAAAATAACAAAGACATAGAAACTTGGAGAATTTGTTAATGTAGAATAATGAGTGGGGCCAAAGAGGTCCATGTGAAGCAATTCAAAGGGTCGAGTAGTGGTCATGATTGTCTTCGAGGGATGCTTGGATCTGGTCATCTTTCCAGACTCACAAGCATCACAGAGGTGGTCCTTGAGGAATTTGACACCATCAATGCCAATGACGTGTTTTTTATTCACGAGCCTATGCAAATTCCTCATACTAGCGTGTTCAAGTCGTTGATGCCACAACCAACCTTCTGAAGACTTTGCCAGTAGGCACGTGTCAGGCTGAGGACTTATAGAGAAATCAACAATATACAAGTATCCTCTCCTAAAGCCTTTGAATACTTTGGATTTGTCAGATTCCATGATGACAACACAACGATATTTTCCAAAGATGATAACCATATCAAGATCACAAAGCATTGAGACAGACATGAGGTTGAACCCGAGGGATTCGACAAGCATCACCTTATCCATCTGTCGGTCCTTTGAGATTGCAACCTTACCTAGACCCAATACCTTGCTTTTTTCCTTTGTCAGTGTAGGTGATATGCTTCAGATGAGATGGGGCAAGTGGTATATTCATCGATAGAGATTTATCACCAGTCATGTGGTTGGTGCATCCACTGTCCAGGACCCACTCAGTAGCTTTTGGAGTTTCATCCTGTAGATGAATTAGTACAACTTACGAACTCATATGCTTCAGAGTGAAGAATATGACATCAAATTCATCAGGCAGAATTTCATCACACAACATAGTAAGTAAATCAGTGTGAGGATGTGACAAATGTGGAATTCATTTGCATGATTAGCTTGTGACCTGACCCTGCATAAAGATTAGTTCAATTTCTTCACGACCCACATCTAGAGGGGTGGCAAAGAGTTCATCATTCTGTGAGATCCATATGTGAAAGGAGGCATTGAAGCTAGTGCACTTTGTTTCACGGGACGAGGGTTAGAGTACTCATATGAATAAGCAGAGAAATTCTTCGAGGACTTATGAACATAATGATTTGAAGAATAACGCACATATTCAGAATTCCTAGATTTTCCCTACGAAACAGATGCATTAGCACGAGAATGATATTGTTGACCATTTGCGGAATTTGGTCCATGTGAATAATTTGGTCCATATGAGGAATTTGATATGGGGTTCTTTTTATTCATAGGTGGTGTCGTGATGACATTCACTTGAAGATTTTCCAAGCAGCCCTTGGGAACCCAGATTTTCCTCATAGGTGAACCGTTCCTGCAGTTAGTTCCAAAAAATCTGGCAAATACTTCACCATTCTGATTTTTGAAGAATTTGTAGTTGGAGTCAATTGACTCATCAGAGGAATAAGAAGTTTCACAAGTAAAGCCAGATAAAGTGGATGGATCTACAGGAGGTCCTTTTGCAGCAACCCATGTAAATTTGGGGTACTGCTCAGGTTTCCAATAGGATCCATCAGCATTGAGTTTCCTCTCAAATGCAATACCCTCTTTCCTAGGGTTCCTGTTAGGATCTGCTTTTTGAGCACATCACACAGGGATTGATGCCCTTTGAGACTTTTGTATATGCCTAACACATACAATTCCTTCAACCCTGCATTTTCGTCAGTGATACATGTGGTTTCCTCAGACGAGGAATTTATGACCACGAAGATAGTTAAAGAATTTGCAGCAATAGAAGCATTTGAACATTCAGGTGAAGAATTAGCAGTTTCACGTTCGATGCATTTCAAACAAGGTGGAACAAATTCTTCCTGAGCGGTACTGATTTGTTGAGCCAGTAAGGAATCTTTTTCCATTTGGAGATCCTCATGAGAGACTCTTAGTTTCTCAAGATCTTTCTTTCTTTGAAGAAATTCATAAGAAATATTCTCATGATCGACTAAGAGAGCATTATGATGACTTTGAAGGTTATCATACTTTAACTGAAGACTTTTCAGATCACCAGTTAGAGTTTGAGTCCGATCCAGTTCCTCATTCAACAGATCATTGCTTTTGCCTAACAGTTTCTGAAGCTTTTCAAGTGCACTTTGTTTCTTAGTGGCAATATTAGCAAGTTTGCAATAGATAGGTTTCACATATTCATCAGATTCACCTTCGCTTGATTTAGAGGAGGAATGATGCTTGTGTACCTTGGAACCTTTAGCCATGAAGCAATAGGTGGGAGCATAATCATCATTGTTGATGTCAGAGTCGTTGGTGTAGTCATTTTCTTCATCGTTGAAGATGGACTTGCTGACGAAAGAAGTAGCAAGAGCAAGGCTAGCAACACGAGATTTTGACTCCACCTCAGATTCTTCCTCTTCATATTCTTCAGATTCTTCTAACGGATCCATTTCCTTGCCAATGAAAGCCCGAGCGTTTCTGGAACCATTCTTCTTGTGCGATGAGGACTTTGAAGATGAGGACTTTGAAGATTTCTTATTTTTCTTTGAGTATTAGAACTATGATCCTTGTACTTCTTCTTTGATTCTTTTTCCCAAAGAGGACACTCAGAGATAAAGTGACCAAATTTCTTGCATTTGTGACAAGTTCTCTTCTTGTAGTCACTTGATGAGGAATCTGGTTTCTTCAAGCCACTTTTTGATGACTTTCCAAATTGGCCTCTCCTTGAGAACTTCTAGAATTTCCTCATGAGCATTGCAAGCTCCTTACATAGTTCTTCAGGATCACCAAGGCTACTATCAGATTCTTTGCCTTTGGATGAGGAAATTGCCCTTGCCTTCAGTGCACAAGATCTTCCATAGCTTGGCTAGTAGAGGTCTCTCTTCTTAGCTTGTTGGAATTCATGAGTATCGAGTCTCTCAAGTATATCAACAGGATCAAGTGACTTGTAGTCTCCATGCTCTTGAATCATTAAAGCTAGTGTATCGAATGAGGAATCTAGAGATCTCGGCAGTTTCTTCAACACTTCGTGGTCAGTGATGTTAGTGGCACGAAGTGCTTGAAGCTCATTGCAGATATCAGGGAGACGGTCAAAATTTTGCATAACATTCTCATTGTCGAGTCTTTTGAAGTGGTTGAAGAGATTGCAAAGAACATCAACATGGGAGTCACGTTGAGTGAAAACACCTTCGTTGACTTTGGACAGCCTATCCCAGATAATCTTAGTAGACTCCAAAGTACTCACTCTGCCATACTGACCTTTGCTCAGCTGGCCACAGATGATATTCTTTGCTTGTGAATCAAGTTACTTGAATCTCTTCACATCAGAAGCATTGACCGTGGGAGAAACAGAGGGCACACCATTTCCACAATGTATGAGAGATTGTTGTCTATTGCCACAAGATGCATGCGGATCTTGTTCTTCTAGTAGGGATAGTCCGACCCATCGAAGGTAGGACAACCTGCGGAAACCTTGATCATACCCGCAGTCGACATAACTAGAACTCCAGGCGGTTAAACCAAAATCACACAGAACAAGGGAGTACCTTGCTCTGATAGCAATTGAAAGCGTGTTATATCGACTAGAGGGGGGTGAAGAGGCGATTTTTACAAATTCACACTAAGGAGTTTCAACTTGAGGAATTTGAAATGTGATGAATAACTAGTAGCAGAATAAGTACTCAAGTGCATGAGAAACATAGCAGTAGCATAGTCATCATGACGAAATAAAGCATGCACATATTACTGGTAGCGTGATACACGATAACTAGGTGAGGAACAAGGTAACTTGAAGAATTTGAGGTGAGGAATATGAGAAAGTCTTCAGTCAAATTCTTCAAACAGTAACAATCAATTTCATCAACAAGTATATGAGGAAATGAAAGGGTTGAGGAAATAGAACCAGGTAGCTCGATGAAGATAATGGTTTGATGACCCAGTTCCAACTGCCGTGATAGTCGTACGTCCGGTTCGGAGCGGTCTAGTATTTAAACCAGAGGACACACAGTCTTAGGACACACAGTCCTTACCATATTCTCATTGAGCTAAGGTCACACAGTCCTTGCCCAACACTCATGGTAAGTCTTCAGGGTAGACATCCAAAACCCTCACAAACTGGTCACCCGACGATACACACTTGACTATTGGATGCTCTAGACCACGGTCACTCAGTGATCCCCAATTGAATGCAGGATGCACTCGACCATGATGCCTAACCGTGTGGAAGATACACAGTCTTCAAAGGTAACAAGCATCGGTTCCACACATGATCAATCTCTTCACTGATGCTCAATCACTTTGGGTTTGGTAGTTTGGTTTTGGGGTTTTTCCTCAGTGATGATTTTCTCTCAAAGTCCTCAGAGGATGGGTTGCTCTCAAATGACAAGTGTCAGTTCTCTCTCGGAGCAGCCAACCAACTAGTGGTTGTGGGGGTGGCTATTTATAGCCAGGGTGCAACCTGACATGATAAGACATAAATGCCCCCAATGATATGACAATTATGTGGATAACATGATTGGGGGCAACTAGCACTAAGCACAGCAACTGTCGGAATTTGAACTGTCAAATTCCTCAAGGCTTATCATATTCCTCACTTGTAGGCAATTCACATTGGCGAAATCCTAACTCCTCAGTCAGACCAATTTCCTCAGAGACCAGAAGAACATCGTCTCTGTCACTGAAGAACTTGACTAAACCGTAAGAGTTTTCCAAAGGCTTCACTTGGAGGATTGGATAGGTTGAGGCTTTTGGGTTGAGCATGAGTTGGAAATTTTCCTTAGTATAACCCTGCCCCCTTTAATTGTACGGTGTTTCCTATGACTCAAAGAAAGTAAATGAAACTATAAAAACAAAAGTCTTCACGCTTCATAGTCCTCGTTCATGTCTTCAAGATCTCACCAACTTCTTCTTTTTTAAAGTCTTCAGGGAATACCAAAGTCTTCAGCAAAGTCTTCACCAAAGTCTTTAGTTGAAGACATTCATTTTTAGGGGTTGATAATCTCCGAATATATCGAACTCCTCAACGACTTATAGAGCATGTGTACACTTACAAACACATCGGTCTCTTAACCTATTAGTCTTCAATACACTAAAATCACTAAGGGGCACTAGATGCACTTACAGTAACAAGATTCAGAAGGGACTAGGGGGGAATCAAATTTCTCTTGGTGGAAGTGTAGATCGGGGCCCTATCAACCAAACCCTAGAGCAACAACAAGTTTCGTTGGCTAGGGAGAGAGATCGGTCTAAAATGGAGCTTTGGAGCAACAATGGAGCTTAGGAGGGAAGAGGTGGTCTTGTTGGGGAAGAAGACCACCTTTATATAGTGGGGGGAGATTTCCAACCGTTACCCACTCGTGTAGCCCGCACATGAGCGGTACTACCGCTCCAGGGAGTGGTACAACCATCGTAGGTGCACAGTAGCAGACCGAGAGGGAGGGAAAGAGGAGATAGTTTCGTCGGAGCAGTACTACCACCTATAAGGGGTAGTACCGCCTCCTACTACCGCTCCTAACTAGCCTGAAACCCTAGCCCAAAATAACTTGGGCGGAAGTGGCACGGTAATACTAAGCGGTACTACCGCTTATAGGTGGTACTACCCCTCAGAACTATCGGTCAACAACCGCCTAGTCCGACACGAAAAGTGTCGAGACCCCGAGGTAGAAGCACAAGAAAGCGGCACTGGCAAGGGCACTTCCGCTCGAGAGCGATACTACCATAGATCCTGGGCGGTACTACCGCGTATAGGTGGTAGTACCGCTCCGAGGAGCGGTACTACCACTTGGGTTGTTTCAAGCTGGAACAAGGCAAGGATGGGGCTCCATCAAAGTGGGAAAGGGAGATGGGAGATGAAGAATGTGTACGTGTTTATCCCACCCAAACCTTTCAAAAGCGGACCCCCTCTTAATATCATGGTTTTCCTATGACTGAAATCCACCGAAAAGAAGCGCATGAACTAAACTTTCTTCGCTCTAAACCACATAGGGGCTAGCCTCGTCTTGTGCCATACGTCAGATATCTGAAATACTTAATGCACATGATTAGTCCGCAAAAGCATTGTCATCAATCACCAAAACCACTGGGGTGCAAATATGACCTTACAAACTCCCCCTTTTTGGTGGATTGATGAAAACACTGGATTTGCATAGACAATATCACGAGGTAGAAAGCAAACCCAACCAATCTGTGTGTCCCACAAAAATGATTGCTCCTAAAGAGGAGAAGGGGTTTAGGGAGGCAACCACAATCTTTGTGCGAGCAGTTCTGAGTGTGATTGGAGACAAGTTGATGGACGCATATATTCATATGCAGGTTGCCAAAAATCTGTGGGATGCGCTCAAAGTTAAGTTCGACCCAACCAATGCTAAAAGCGAACTGTATGTTATGAAGCAATTCCATGATTACATGATGGCTGATAACCGCTCTCTATTGGATCAGGTCCATGAGATATAGTGCATCGCTAAGGAGTTAGAGCTCCTCAAGTGTGAGTTATGAGAAAAATTTGTTACGGGTTGCTCTATTGCAAAACTCCCTCCTAAATGGAGGAACTTTGCTACTTCTCTAAAGCACTTGAGACATGAATTTTGTGTTGAGGATGGCATCGATCATCTACGTGTTTAGTAGAACTCGAGAGCAAAGGACTCACACATAAAATGGGCAGAGGGTTCCTCTGGTGCTAATGTGGTGCAAAATAGTATCCACAAACTGAAAGGATAGAACACTATCCAGCAAAATACTACCTTCAAGAAGAAGGGTAAGGGTGACACGCACAAGTTAGTCGGAGATTCAGAGTGGGATGGTTTGGGTGGTAGTGTAGTGTAGTAAATTTTTGTTTGGAAAAAAGGCCAATTGACAACAATCTCAGTGGGTCATCGGTAACAGGATCCTCCCTCGCCTCCCTACACGCCCAACTCTCCCGCCGCTCGCCACTCCAGCGGCGGCATCCACCTCCCCTGCCGCTTGCCACTCCGGCGGGGGTGTGCACCATCCCCACCACCCACCACTCCGGAGGCGGTGTCCGCCTCCTCGGTCACTCCCTCTCAGCTCTACTTCTCCTCGACCCAGCCCGAGCAAACATGCCAGGGATCCCGCAATCAGTGAACTCTACCTTCGGCCAGTCCCAAGAGAGGCCGGTGGTGTCGAGGCTGGGAATCTCTTCCAGCTCCGGGGGCTCGGAGGCGTTGGGGACGGCGACCAGGCTGCCGAGCACGGAGGATCCGGCGGCAACTACGGTGGCATGGGAGAAGCCGCGGCCGTCAAAGAAGGAACTTTGGAGGCGCTAGCTCGAGGTGGAGGCGCTCAGATCTCGAGGGCTCCAGGCACGGGGGACTCGAGGAAATCCCTTGCCCCGGGAGCACAGGCAAGTCTCGCCGGAGATGGAGGGGCTCTGCTACAAGTGCTTCGAAGAAGGTCATTACAAGCAGGAGGGCACCAACCTGGTAGTATGTTTCCGCTGCAAGAAGCCAGGCCACGAATCCAAGGACTGCAAGAGGCCGAGAAGTCCATCGCCAGTGGAAGATCTCAGGAGGCAAACGACGGCAAAAGTTGCGCACCGAGAGACGGACCCCCGCGCTAGCCATGCCGGTGGACCTCCTAGGGATCCACCTCCGCCACCACGACCACTGCCCCGACATGCAGAGCAGGCTGAGTGGTCGAGCCTCTGCGTTCCGTGGCTGGAGCACGCGACCCTTGAGGCCATCATGCAACAGGAAATTTTCATCGTCCGCCGCACCCAGTCCACTGAAGATCTTGAGAGGAGGCTGCAATTCGCTATGGTTGCGTATGTGGGGGGCGCTCGCCATGACATCCGGCCACAGTTCGTGTTGCACGCACTAGAATCGGTTTTTGGAATCGCGTCGGAATGGATGTCGGTGCACCACTACCGGTCGGAAGACTTTCTGGTCATGTTCGCGCGTCAAGAACATCGCAACCTGATGGCGGGGAGACCATACATGGTGTTCCAAGGAGCCTGCCTCTTCTTCAGGAAATGGAATCACCAAGAACAAGCGGTGCACTCCGAGCTCCATTTCAAGGTTTTGCTAGTTCCGGAAGGAATCCCGCCGCATGCTTGGGAACGTGAAGTTGTAGAGAATCTGCTGGGCACCTCCTGCCTGGTGGACACTTTGGTGCTGGAGTCAAGTTCTCGACGAGATCTTTTTGCGTTCAGACTCACGGAATGGACGGCAGACCCGGAGGCCATCCCTTCCCTATGTTGGCTGGCAATTCCTGAACCGGGATTGGTAGTACCTCTGATGCAACCGGCACTGCTACAATACAAGGTGCTAATCCATATCGATTCGGTGACGGATTACAACCAATGGGATGAGCCACTATTCTTGGGAATCTCGTTGGGAAGCGAAGAGAATGGAGTCCCGTTGAACAGAAGAATTAGTGATGGAAGCGCGCCGGACATTTCTCCATGTT
The DNA here is from genome assembly GCA_022496015.1 of Hordeum marinum. NCBI lineage: Eukaryota > Viridiplantae > Streptophyta > Magnoliopsida > Poales > Poaceae > Hordeum > Hordeum marinum. Next base: position 224,957,318 of record CM039678.1, on the reverse strand, counting down.
GCAGATCATGGAGGTTCAGAGTCAGAGATACGTGGGGAGCGGCGGCGCCTAGGAAAGATTCGGCGACGATTGCCGGAGTTGATTGGCTCCTGCCTCCCATGGAGGTCAGGACGGTGGACTCGGCTGGGGGACCCACTACGAAGATCAAGGACAGATTTTTTGTTAGGATATCTGCCTTTGACTGCTTGACCATGACAGAAGGACCCAAAGCAACCACGGGAGTGACCCCAATTTCAAAACAAAACGGTGGGTAGGCTGGGAACCAACCAATCAGCGAGAAAGAGAAGGGGCCAGCGGAAGCTTCCGGCAAGGTGGTAACTGAGGATAAGACCGTGGCCACAGACATGGAGGCAGCTCTAATGATTGAGCAGGTGGGGAGGAAAGACGAGACTCCCACGAGCCCCAACCAGAGATCTAGACCGAGCTAGGAGAGGGCCCCGAAAGACAGCACTGAAAACCTTCAGGAGGCAGGCCATACCGCCCTGGCAAACATGACAGAGGAGGGCATGCAAAGCCAAAACAAAGAAATGAGGACACCGACTGGCTGACCAGTGGAAGTTGTGGCCAACCAAGAGATCAGAGCGGATCCTGAGGATGCCAGTGCAAAAGTGGAGGGGAAACTCCAAGCGCGCGGGACCCACCACGAAAGTAGTGCATGTCCTCCCTTGCCCTAGAACCACATGAATGCTGTGCCGAAGGCGCACGCGGAGGATGGAGATTCGCTGCATGGCATGCAGATGGTGACCACGTCGGTCGAGGACGCTGGCCTCCAGAACGCGGACGAAAACCTGCTGGGAAGTCATGCATGCACGGACCTAATAACTTATGGGAGTGGAGAGATTTCTAAGGAGTTTTGCACACAACAAGTAGTACTAGAATCAACCCAACAGGGCATGACCATGCAGGAAGCGGTAGCCTTTGAAAACTAAAGGCGTTCTGCTCAAACATTGTGAAGAAGCTCGCCCCACCATTGCTGAAAGAAGTCCAGGCCTCAGCGCTACAGCCAGACGTAGAACCTTACACACCCAGACGCACAACCCAAGCGGCCAAGCGCTCTGCAGGGACTTGTGTGCCTAAGGCGACACCAGAAGAAAATGTGCTACTCCGGACACTTGGGATTGCGGCCGAGGGCCTTCAGGTGGATGAGCAGGCCGTGGAGGAGCTGAGGGGATTGTTCGTCTCATCGCTCCGTGAACAACACATCAAGGTGATAGCGGCGCTATTTGGCAAGGCAATGCCAATCCGAGGAGATCTCACGAGGAAGGACGTAGTGCTGGTGGGAGCACAGTAAGCTTTGGATGGAGTGGGAGTTGAGTTTGAGGAACATCGTCATGGATCCATACCCATCGATACTATGTTGGAACATGAGGGGTTTCAATAACCCAGCTAAGAGAGATGTTGTGAGAGAATTTGTAGCTTCCATTAGAGCTAATGTAGTGTGTCTCCAGGAGACGAAACTTGATGTAATCGAATGCTACGCAATTGTGCAATGTCTTAGGCCGTCCTTCGATGGTTTTGCTTACTTGCCCACTTGTAACAGCCCGGGACCGGCGCTCCAGAAAATTTCCCTTTTATTTCCATTCTCGTGTGTGTTTTGTTTGGTTGTTGCTTTCATCATCGCATCATTCGCATCATCTGCATAGCATCGTCACTTGTTTTCGAAAACTTGCATCCATTGGTAGTTGCCGGTTCTCTCGTTTGTGTCGTCAACCGTTTCGAGACCAACCCCACACGCACGCGCCCGCGGCATCGTTAAAAAACCGTTTTTAAGACGCGCTAAAAATATTCTTGGATTAGGTCGAAACCTGGCGTGCGGTCTTAAGCATAGCTAGACCGCCTGCCAAATTTCGTCGCGTTCCGAGTTTGTTTGATACCTGAACGATCAACCGTAACAGTGTAGTCATCGGTTATTTATCGGACGTTTGTCGGTGTTTTAAAAACTTGTGTCACGGGCCACCACTTCCCTCTGATCCCCACCTTAGCCCACTCCACACACAGCCCACCACCTTTGCCCCGATCCGACCATCCGATTGCGATCGCACGGCCGAAATCGGCTCAGAAAACCCCCTAACCTAGCCTCTTTCCTATTTAAACATCCCTAGCCTGCCTAATTGGGCAACCCTAGCCATTTCCTCGTTTTTCGTGCGCCCCAATCATGACCAAGCCGCCGGGCCCGCCGAAGCCCATATGGGCCCGCCCCGGGCCCGAACCCCGCCGTCGCTCGCCCCTGAGGCTGGATCGAGCCGCCGTAGCCTCCTCCCGAGCTCCACCCGCAGCCAGCGCCGTCCCCGAGCTCCCGTCAGCCTAACCGTGGCCGCCGTCGCCAGCTCGCCGGAGCACCGACCGGAGTCCGCCCGTGCCGTGCCTGAGCCTCCCGCGCCGCGTCCCCGTCGCCATGGCTTGGCCCTGCTTCCTCGTGCCCCTGCCTCCTCGTGCCCCTGCCATGGCCTCAAACTCGTCGCCGTCGCCCCAAGCCTTCGCCCCGCCGCCGTAGGACTCCGGCCCGGACCGGATTCGGTAGCCCCGCCTCAGATCTTCCCGCTCCCAGCCTCGCCAGGCCCCGCCGGTCGCTTCCTGCCACCGCCCGTCGTTGTTGACCACCATGGTCGCCTCCATGGTCGTGCGGGAGGTTGAGGCCTCTGCCTCCCCGAGCCGTTGACCGCCAGCGCCCCTGCTTGGGCCTCGCCTCGCCCTCGTGGGCCAGCTCCAAGGCCGGTCCAAGCCAGCCGTTCCACCACCTGGGCTAGGCCCAGCACGGTGAGCGCCACCCCGCTAAGCCCCACCCAGTGTCATTGCTTAGCTATCTTGCGCCCACCAGATTCGGCCCGTTACCCTTTTTTTTCCTTGCTAACGAATTTGCTAATAACCAGTGAAAAACAGATTTGTAGAAAACCCCTAGATTCATGCATCTAATAACTTTTCACCCGTGCATCACATGTAAAAACTTTATATATGAAACTTGACTAGAATTTTATGTAGATTCACAATATCCTACTTTCACATGTGATAAAAATGTTTAAACTTTCTGTTTGCATTAATTTGCACATATGCCATGTTAAAATGATTTATTTAATAACTTTTAAACCGTAGCTCCGATAAAAATGTTCCACGTATGTAACTTGACTAGAAAATCATGTAGAATCTCATGGTGACATTTATTTTACTGTTTAACAACTCCAAAATATGGTTAGTACAGATCTGGACCAAATTCATAATATGAATATGGGGTTGTTTCGGAAATGATATATATTGCTTCCAGCCTCATTTAAAATGCCTAGATGTTGTAGTTTGTTATTGCTTCACCGCTTGCCATGTTAAACAACATTTAATATTGATGAGTACCTAACAAGAGTGAACTAAATAATTCGAACGTGGAGTTTCGTCAATATGCAACTCGTTCCATATTGAGCTTAACTTAATGTGTAGTAGTTGTTTGATGTGATGTGACATGCCTTGCATAATTAAACCGAACATGCATCATATTTGTTTGCACATCATGTCTTGCATATGTTGTGGTGTTTCCCGTGTGTTGATTGTTGTTTTCGGTTTGCTTCTTCTCGATAGAGTTCCGAAAGCATTCGGAGTGTGAGGATTCGTCCGACTACGTTGAATCGTCTTCTTCATGGACTCGTTCTTCTTCCGAGCGGGATCTCAGGCAAGATGACACATTTCCTTGGATACCACTACTATCATTGCTATGCTAGTTGTCCCGCTTTTATCGTTATGTCTCGCTACCTACCATTTGTTTGAAAAGCCTCCCAACATTGCCATGAAAAGCCTCTAACCCCTCCACATCCCAGTAAATCTTTGTTTGGCTATGTTACCGCTTGCTCAGCCCTTCTTATAGTGTTTCTTGCTGCAGGTGTGATTGCTTCCATGTGACAACATGGACATTCTTTTGTTATCACAATATTATTGCTATTTAATTTAATGCACATATATACTTGGTAAAAGATGGAAGGCTTGGCCTTTTGCTCGGTGTTTTGTTCCACTATTGCCGTCCCTAGTTACTTGTGAACCGGTGTTATGTTCCAAAAGTGAGCGCTCCTAACATGCTCGGGGTTGTTATGGGGACCCCCTTGATTTCCATTTTAGGATAAAACTTGTCTGGCAAGACCCAACTTTGGTACTACATTTGCCTAATAACTAATGAACTTGCATAGGGACTTTCCGGACCCCGTGGATAATTAATTAACCCCGGGCCAGTGCTCCTCATGAGTGTTGGTCCAAACTAGATCCGTGTGCGGGGCCAACCCGGGGCAACTCGGGAGATTTCTATCATGCCACTGTACGCTATGCTTAGCCGGTCGTGTCCCGAGAACGAGATACGCGGCTCTTGTCGGGTTCGTCGACATGACAGGCGGTCTTGCTGGATTTGTTTTACCTTTCTCGAACATCTTGAGTGAGGAACTCTGATCTTCTTCGGGCTATCTCTAGGTGTCAGATTTCCTTTGGAATTGCCTAGGATGATCACGAGATCCGTGGTCGAGGTTATTCCCGCTGCGTGTTGTTAATTTGTGATGGATGAGTTGGAGCACCCCTATAGGGTTAAATCTTTTGGAAAGCCGTGCCTACGGTTATGTGGAAAACTTGGATACTTTGTTTAACACCCGATTATAGCAAACTTGAAGTAAACTCAAATAAAATGCACCAACTGTGTGCGTAATCGTGACTGTCTCTTCTCGTGAGTCCTCATCCGAGAGAGAACACGGTGGGGTTATGTTTGACGTAAGTAGGTGTTCAGGATCAGTTAATGATCATTACTAGTTCACGTCCATTATGCGTAGACCACCATACTTTACTTTCAGTATTCCTAAGTTAGCCACTCAAATAAATGCTTAGTTGCTTGCTGCAGCCTCACCACTTAACCATACCTCACCCATTAAGCTTTAATAGTCTTGATACCCTTGGAAAGGAGATTGATGAGTCTTCCGTGGCTCATAGATTACTACAACAACATTTGCAGGTATAGGTAATGCAATGATTGAACACGAACGCGTTGCTTGTTTGATTTGGAGTTCTTCTACTTCTTCATCAATCTTGGATGGGTTCGAGGCGACAGCCTGGGATAGCAAGGATGGGTGTCCTTTTGTCGTTTGTTTTCGTCCGTTGTCGGACCCTACTCTTCTATATGATGTTTGAGTATGTTGATGTATTGATGTGACATTGTTGTAGCTCGTGGCGAGTGTAAGCCAATTCCATATAGTCATCTCCTCTGTACATGTACTTGTAATGATATCCATTCTTGCAACACGGAGATGCGCTTCTATCCCTGTCAAGGCCCTCGTGCCAAATAAGGATAGGACCGCATCTTGGGCGTGACAAGTTGGTATAAGAGCCTGCACCGACCTAGGAGCCTCCTTGATTGATCGAACTTGGCCGAGTCGAGTCTAGTAGAACTATTTTGAGTCTAGTTATATCGGAGTGTAGGATTCTTTTTACTCCTCTTCTATGCTCTGGTGAGGAATTACGACTTAGGAATTTTGATTCTACTCCTCTTCTCGCTCAATTTTCTTAGGATCATGCGAGTATTTTGAAAACTATATGATACCGATGTGACGGAGTTCTGTCTTGGTGACTCCTGTCTGACTTGATTTCTTCTGGGGAGTTGAGCTCCATGGAATTCTTGGCACATCGTTATCATTCAGCTTCCTTAGTATCTTAGGACGGAGGGTTTCCGAAATTGCTTCAATACTTGTCGTGGTGAGATAAAGTCGGAGTCACCCAGTACTAGGGAGGCGTCCGGGGTACCACCATGGTTAGTATCGCTGTGCTTCCGAGGATCCGAGTTAGATGGATTTGCGGAAGCCTCTGGTTATGTGTTGAAGGATGGATACAGTTGGGGTGTAGGTTTGCTAGTTGTGTGAGATATTTCCTCCTTGTATCCCCCACACCGGATTGCATAACCAGAAAGTTTTTGGAAGTTCTTAGGTGGGAATTCAAGTAGTTACCTAGGCTATCTTCCAACATATCATGATGTGACGTTGGGGTTCGATATCTAGTGGATTCATTTGTTCACGGTCTTTCTTACAGAGGACAGTCTCGATATATGTCATCAGATATGCTTCGTCAAGCCTTGTAGTTCGCTATGCCTAGGGAGCATATTCAAGCGTCATTTCAATATGACAATCCAATGTACGATCGAGCCCATGCGAACCTTACCACGAAAATATCAGACAAAATCTCGGTTATGCATTTGTTTCTGGCTTGTTTCGTAAGCCTCATCCTTTGTTTGGTTTTCGAATATGGTAATTCGAGTTGCTTCGATGTCAAGTGGTAATTTCATATATTGCTAAGTAGTGTTCTCATATTTCTGTGGGAATGGTAATTCTTTTGCCCAATCTAGTTGTCATATCTATTCTTTTATCCGGTGTGCTTCTCTTCAAGATATTTCTATCATCTCCAATATTTGCAAGATCAATCCTCTTATTCTTTCCCGGAGTTTGTTCCATCTGTTCCAAGTTTTCTTTGTTTTCCCCTCCCGCCCTTTTTCTTACATGATTAAATTCTCATCCAAGTGCTTTTTCTATTCATGTGATGCTTCCGCTATCTTTTCTTTTGTATCATATCCGGTGATTCATTGTGAAGGTCCTCAAGTGCTTCAAGCTCATCGTTCTTTATTCTTGTTTTCCTTCCCACTGCATTCGATTCAAGATCTCAGTGCTCATCATATCCTTTTCATTCTCTAATTGCTTTCTCGTGTTGGAATTTCTTTTCCAAGCCTCTCTCGTTTATTCGTCTCTCTTTGTTCTATCCGGAGGCTGAATATATCTCAGAAGACTTTCATTTCCATTCATATCCTTTCAAATTATTTCGAGGTTCTCACCTCATCAAGTTTTAATTGTAATGGTGCAATTTCTCTTTCTAAGCAATCTTTCAACGGTGGTTTCTTTTGAGTGGGCCCATAACCCACAGGTTTTTTCCCAAGATCCTACCTGACTCTTCTATTCTTTCCGGAGATGTCCTCAAGTTCTTTTTTAAATATGATGTAAGAATGAATTTCATCAGTCATATGCCTTCTTGAAGATCGCTTCTAAATCATTTTCGTCATTGTCTCAACCTTTTCTTTATTCATTATTCTGGAGTATCTCAGTAATTCTTGGTGGTGTTCTCGTCTTCATTCTCAGCTTTGAAGACCGAAGGAGACTTTCTCTTAAATCATTGTTCGTTCTTCCAAAGATCCATGGTTTTAGCTTGTTGCTATCATATCAATTGTTTTTGATTAGGAGTAGTTCCATTCTTATCTAGCTGGTGCATTTCAGTGTTATTTTCATTCTCGATCCTCGGAAGGCCATCATTTCAGAAGATTTCCTCGTTCTTAGCTTTCAGCTTTCGTTCTCAAATTCTTCTCAATTGTTGTTCCTTCGTTCGTATCTCAATTATTCCGGTGCCTTTTTCAGTTCCTATTAGGCAAATCTTGATCTCTTCATTCTCATGTGTCCTCTTTAGTTTCTAATTCTTTTCGGTGTATCGTTCATGACCTCTTCAAGTTTGTGCTCTATCTATATTTCCTATCTTTTCAAGAAGAATAAGTGGTGTGCGAAATCCGTTGTTTGTCATCAATTCAACTTGATGAAGGATAAGCATAACATAATTCTTATTCTTGTTCCCTGAGGTGATTTCAATCCTTCTTTCGGAGTGGTTCATGCTATCAAATTCTTGATTCTAAGTGGTTGTTCTTTTCTTTTTCGGAGTTCAAGTTGCTCAAATTATCTCTTTTCAAAGCTTCATATATAACATAGCAAGGCTTCAATCTTGTTCTTTTTCAACCTCCATTATTTGATCATCATTCGTTTCTGGAGTTCTTCAAGATGCTTCTTCATGGTGGTTTGTTAAGGATATAATTCTTCTCGAAGTGTTCTTCAAGATTCTTGTTGGAGGTGCTCAAGTGTTCTTTATCTTGGATGTCTAAGTTCAATTCCTTCTCCATTGTATTTTGAGATGGTATTATTAAATTCTTGATTATAAGGAGTCTCGAAGGAAAATTGTCAAGAATAAGATAAGTAAACCCATTTGTGTTCTCGGAGTTATCTTGGGTTGGATTTCACCTAAAGCACTTCCTAAGGATTGTTGCTATAATGGTGTCATAAAAGGTCCAAGTTTTCTACTCCTCCTCTTGGTGAAAGAAGTTTTGCGTATCTTGTTGCTCTCAAGAAATCAAGTGTTTCTGTTGTGGCAGGTTGTCACCTCATAATTTGGAGATGTTGTCTTTAAGCCCACAACAAGCTTATTCTTTTCGTTGTTGATTCCCCATCAACTCCGTTCAACCATGATTTTCAAATTCATTGGTGGTAGAAGTTGTCATTTTCTCCTCAGTTGTCTTCTCTTCAAAGATCTAGTTTCTATTCTTTTCTTCCGAAAATGTTTTCAAGTTGCTCTGTTTCAAGCATCATCTTGTGTAATCAATATCATGTTATTTCTATGCTTATTCATTTCACCAGAGTGCTGTGAAATCTTTTCATGATCCTTCTATCTTATGAAGTTTTGATTCTATCCAAGCGAAGTTTGGTGTATCTCTTTCAATTTCTTTCCATCATATCTAATTTTTCCTCTCTATCCTATCGAAGTGCTACCGAAATTTCTTTTGAATTCTTGCTTGTTTCTCATATGATTCTTCTTCTCGTGCAATCCTTCAAGTTCGTGTGGTTTCACTCCTTTGTCAAAGAAGCAACTAAGTTTTACCTCTTGCTCTTTCTCTTCCCCTTCTCGTTCTAGATCTCGGGACGAGATCCTCATGTAGTGGAGGAGAGTTGTAATAGCCCGAGACCGATGCTCCAGAAGGTTCCCCTTTTATTTCCATTCTCGTCTGTGTTTCGTTTGGTTGTTGCATTCATCATCGCATCATTCGCATCATCTGCATAGCATCATCACTCGTTTTTGAAAACTTGCATCCGTTGGTAGTTGTCGGTTCTCTCTGTTCGTGTCGTCAACCGTTGCGAGACTAACCACACATGCACGCGCCTGCGACATCGTTAAAAAACCGTTTTTAAGGTGCGCTAAATATATTCTTGGATTGGGTCGAAACCTGGCGTGCGGTCTTATTATAGCATAGGTAGACCGCCTCCCAAATTTCGTCGCATTCCGAGTTTGTTTGAAACCTGAACGATCAACCATGGAAGTGCAGTCGTCGGTTATTTATCGGACGTTTGTCGGTGTTTTAAAAACTTGTGTCACGGGACACCACTTCCCTCTCATCCCCACCTTAGCCCACTCCACACACAGCCCACCACCCTTGCCCCGATCCGACCGTCCGATTGCGATCGCACGGCCGAAATCGGCTCCGAACCCCCCCTAACCTAGCTCCTTTCCTATTTAAACAGCCCTAGCCTACCTAATTGGGCAACCCTAGCCATTTCCTCGTTTTCCGTGCGCCTCAATCATCACCCAGCCGCTAGCCTCCTCCCTCTAGCCGCCGGGCCCACCGAAGCCCATATGGGCCCGCCCTGGGCCCAAACCCCGCCGTTGCTCGCCCCTGAAGCCGGATCGAGCCACCGTAGCCTCCTCCCTAGCTCCTCCCATAGCCAGCACCCTCCCCGAGCTCCCGTCGGCCTTCCCATGGCCGCCGCCACCGCCAGCTCGCCGGAGTGCCAACCGGAGTCCGCCCGCGCCGCGCCCGAGCCTCCCGCAGCACGTCCCCGTCGCCATGGCTTGGCCCTGCTTCCTCGTGCCCCCGTAATGGCCTCAAGCTCGTTGCTACCGCCCCAAGCCTTCGCCCTGCCGCCGTAGGACTTCGGCCCGGACCGGATCCGGTAGCCCCGCCTCAGACCTCCCCGTTCCCGGCCTCGACAGGCCCCGCCGGTTGCCTCCTGCCGCCGCCCATCGTCATTGACCGCCATGGCCGCCTCCATGGTCGTGCTGGAGGTCGAGGCCTCTGCCTGCCCGAGCCGTTGACCGCCAGCGCCCCCGCTTGGGCCTCGCCTCGCCCTCGTGGGCCAGCTCCAAGGTCGGCCCAAGCCAGCCGCTCCACCACTTGGGCCAGGCCCAGCAAGGTGAGCGCCACCCCGCTATGCCCCGCCCAGTGCCATTGCTTAGCTATCTTGCACCCACCAGATTCGGCCCATTACCTTTTTTTCCCTGCTAATGAATTTGCTAATAACCAGTGAAAAACATATTTGCAGAAAACCCCCTAAATTCATGCATCTAATAACTTTTCACCCGTGCATCACATGTAAAAACTTTATATATGAAACTTGACTAGAATTTTATGTAGATTCACAATATCCTACTTTCACATGTGATAAAAATGTTTAAACTTGCTGTTTGCATTAATTTGCACATATGCCATGTTAAAATGATTTATTTAATAACTTTTAAACCGCAGCTCCGATAAAAATGTTCCACTTATGTAACTTGACTAGAAAATCGTGTAGAATATCATGGTGACATTTATTTTACTGTTTAAGAACTCCAAAATATGGTTAGTGAAGATCTGGACCAAATTCATAATATGCATATGTTTTTTTTTTCCGGAAATGATATATATTGCTTCCGACCTCATTTAAAATGCCTAGATGTTGTAGTTTGTTATTGCTTCACCGTTTGCCATGTTAAACAATATTTAATGTTGATGAGTACCTAACGAGAGTGAACTAAATAATTCGAACGTGGAGTTTCGTCATATGCAACTCGTTGCATATTGAGCTTCACTTAATGTGTAGTAGCTGTTTGATGTGATTTGACATGCCTTGCATAATTAAACCGGACATGCATCATATTTATTTGCACATCGTGTCGTGCATATGTTGTGGTGTTTCCCGTGGGCTGATTGTTGTTTTCGGTTTGCTTCTTCTCGATAGAGTTCCGAAAGCATTCGGAGTGTGAGGATTCGTTCTACTACATTGGATCGTCTTCTTCATGGACTCGTTCTTCTTCCGAGCGGGATCTCAGACAAGATGACACATTTCCCTGGATACCACTACTATCATTGCTATGCTAGTTGTCCCACTTTTATTGTTATGTCTCGCTACCTACCATTTGTTTGACAAGCCTCCCAACATTGCCATGAAAAGCCTCTAACCCCTCCACATCCCAGCAAACCTTTGTTTAGCTATGTTACCGCTTGCTCAGCCCTTCTTATAGGGTTTCTAGCTGTAGGTGCAATTGCTTCCATGTGACAACATGGACATTCTTTTGTTATCACAATATTATTACTATTTAATTTAATGCACATATATACTTGGTAAAAGGTGGAAGGCTTGGCCTTTTGCTCGGTGTTTTGTTCCACTATTGCCGCCCCTAGTTACTTGTGAACTGGTGTTATGTTCCATAATTAAGCGCTCCTAACATGCTCGGGATTGTTATGAGGACCCCCTTGATTTTCGTTTTAGGATAAAACTTGTCTGGCAAGACCCAACTTTGGTACTACATTTGCCTAATAACTAACGAACTTGCATAGGGACTTTCCGGACCCTATGGATAATTAATCAACCTATGGGCTAGTGCTCCTCATGAGTGTTGGTCCAAACTAGAGCCGTGTGTGGGGCCAACCCGGGGCAACTCGGGAGATTTCTATCAGGCCATTGTACACTGTGCTTATCCGGTCATGTCCTGAGAACGAGATACGCGGCTTCTATAGGGTTCGTTGACACATCGGGCGGTCTTGCTGGATTTGTTTTACCTTTCTCGAACGTCTTGAGTGAGGAACTCTGATCTTCTTCGGGCTATCTCGAGGTGTCAGATTTCCTTTGGAATTGCCTAGGATGATCACGAGATCCGTGGTCGAGGTTATTCCCACTGCGTGTGGTTAATTTGTGATGGATGAGTTGGAGCACCCCTGCAGGGTTAAATCTTTCGGAAAGCCATGCTCACGGTTATGTGGCAAACTTGGATACTTTGTTTAACACCCGGTCATAGCAAACTTGAAGTAAACTCAAATAAAATACACCAACTGTGTGCGTAATCGTGGCTGTCTCTTCTCGTGAGTCCTCATCCGAGAGAACACGGTGGGGTTATGTTTGACAAAAGTAGGTGTTTAGGAGCAGTTAGTGATCATTACTAGTTCACGTCCGTTATGCCTAGACCACCATACTTTACTTTCTGTATTCATAAGTTAGCCACTCAAATAAATGCTTAGTTGCTTGCTGCAGCCTCACCACTTAACCATACCTCACCCATTAAGCTTTAATAGTCTTGATACCCTTGGAAAGGAGATTGTTGAGTCCCCCATGGATCACAGATTACTACAACAACAGTTGCAGGTACAGGTAATGCGATGATTGAACGCGAGCGTGTTGCTTGTTTGATTTGTAGTTCTTCTACTTCTTCATCAATCTTGGATGGGTTCTAGGCGGCAGCCTTGGATAGCAAGGATGGGTATCATTTTGTCGTTTGTTTTTGTCCGTAGCCGAACCCTACTCTTCTGTATCATGTTTGAGTATGTTGATGTATTGATGTGACATTGTTGTAGCTTGTAGCGAGTGTAAGCCAATTCCATATATTCATCTCCTCTATACATGTACTTGTAATGATATCCATTCTTGCAACACGACGAGGTGCGCTTCTATCCCTGTCGAGGCCCTCGTGCCAAAATAAGGATAAGACCGCATCTTGGGCGTGACACCACTATGGAGACAAGGGGAGTTATCCTGGTGGCCTGGGATTCTACCGTGGTGGACATTGACCAGTTTCAGCTGGGAAGAGATTACGTTAGTGGCATGGTGCATGTCAAGAGCGGATACAATTGGTGGCTGACGGTAGTATATGCACCACAAGAAGATCCAGCTAAAACTGCCTTCCTGGAAGAGCTTAACGTGAGCAGGGGCAGCTGCCCGGGCCCTTGGATGATTCTAGGAGACTTCAACATGATCCTAAGGGAAAATGAGCAAGACAACAACAACCAAAACAGAGACATGATGGATAAATTCAGGAGTTTCGTGGACAACAATGAACTGAAGGAAGTTTACATGAATGTAAGAAGGTTCACCTGGTCAAACACACGTGACAACCCGACGATGACTAAGATAGATAGAGTTCTGGTCTGTGTTGATTGGGAACTCGAGAACCCTGACTGCTTGCTGCAGACGCTCTCCTCTGGGGTTTCTTACCATGCCCCACTCCATTTGAACACCGGAGCATTGTCTGCACCAAAGAAGAGATTCCAGTTTGAGCTTTTTTGGACAAAATTGGAGGACATCGAAGAAGCGGTGAGGGAGGCTTGGGTATATGACGAGACCATCTGAGATCCCTTCAAACGATTAGACACACTGCTCAGAAACACAACGATGGTGTTGCAAGCATGGGGTTAGAGAAAGACTAGGAATATCAAAATTCTCATGGAAGTGGCTACCCTGGTGATTTTTAGGCTCGATCAAGCGCAAGACCACCGCATAATTACAGATCAAGAACAATGGCTTAGGCGTACGCTCAAGCTAGCACTCTGGGGATGGCATCACTTGAAAGAACTATTGCAAGACAAAGATCTAGAATGAGGTGGATCAAGGAGGGAGACGCGAATACCAAACTGTTCCAGGCTTTTGCTAACGGGAGACATGCGAAGAATTTTATTCCATGAGTGAGAGTGGAAACGAAGTCTTCGTGGAGCAAGGACAGAAGGAAGAGGCACTAACAGTAGCTTATGAAAACTTACTGGGAACCGATCAGGCAAGAGACTTCACACTCGACCTCGATTACTTGAAAGTTGAGCCGAGGGAGCTACATGAGTTGGAAGTCATATTCACGGAACAGGAAGTCCTGACGGCTGTTAACGAAATACCACCTGATCGTGCACCAGGTCCGGATGGGTTCATTGGAGCCTTCTACCAGAAAGCATGGAACGTAATCAAGCACGACATAATGGCTGCTATGCTGAAGGTGTATGTTTGCGACAGAGCTGATTTTGCAAAGCTTAACAGAGCGCTGATTACACTGATCCCCAAGAGGGTGGACGCTGAGGAGGTGGGAGACTTTCGCCTAATCAGCTTGATACACAGCTTTGCAAAAATTCTTGCAAAAATGCTCACAATTCGGGCCAGGCGAGTCATGAAAGAACTTGTTAATGCCAACCAATCGGCATTCATCCAAGGAAGAATTCTACATGATAATTTTCTCATGGTCAGGCAAGTAGCAAGGAAGATACATGCAAGGAGATCGCCAGGAGTGTTCCTAAAACTTGATATCTCACGAGCGTTCGACACCATATCTTGGCCGTTACTATTCCAAGTGCTCAGAGCCAAGGGATTCGGCCTTAAATTCACTAGATGGCTGCAGATCCTGCTCTAGACTGCTAGCACAAAGATACTAGTGAATGGATGTCCCGGAAGAAGATTCTTCCATGCGAGAGGATTGAGACAAGGCGACCCGAGCTCGCCACTACTATTCGTCATTGCCATGACGTCCTATCGGTGATCATTGAGATGGCCATGCATCAAGGGGCTCTATCCTCCTTCTCGGGGATCAGAGCGACGCAAAGGCTGTCTGTCTATGTTGATGATGTGGCCCTATTCATCCAGCAAATGGTGACCGACCTGGAATGCATCAGGAATGTGCTAAACATCTTCGGAAGAGCTTCGGGACTGAGAATCAACTATAGAAAAACAACAGCAATCGTTATCAGAGGGGAACAAGAAGACTTGGAGCGGGTAACCAGCGCGCTTAACTGCCAACCGGGAGGCTTTCCCTGCAAATATCTTAGGCTGCCGCTTGCCATCAACCAGCTCACCAAAGCAGATTGGCAACCACTCCTAGATCAAGTGAAAATTTTCATCCTGGCATGGCAACGTGGCTTGATCCAAATACCGGGAGACTGATCCTAGTGAAGAGTGTCATTGCTGCCAGGCCAGTTCACCACTTGTTGGTTTTGGAGGCATCGATGTGGGTGTCTGAGGAGATCAGCTCCTGGAAAGGAGAGGACCCATGGTGGTCAATGCATTGTGGCTTGGAAAACTATCTGTATATCAACAAGGTTCGGAGGGCTCGGAGTGAAAAACCTGCAACTACAAGGGCTTGCCCTGCGGGTCAGATACGAGTGGTTGAGGCGAACTAACACTAATCGACCATGGCACGTGTTAGAAACTGCAATTGATGAAGAGGCCCGAGCAGTGTTCGATAGCACAGTCAAAATCAAAACGGGACAAGGAGACAGAGTTTTGTTCTGGAAGGGCCGATGGTTGGATGGCTTTGCTGTGACTGACATTGCACCTCTCATTGCTGCGATGGTGGACACTCGAACAAAGAATAGGAGAACGGTGCAACAAGGAATGCTTGAGGATCGCATGACACTGGACATAAACGGAGAGCTTTAATTCACGACACATATGCAGCTCATCCACCCGAGACATGTCGTTGGCATCATAGCGCGTGACGCCAGTGCAGAGGATGAGTTCACCTGGCCTTGCGATGCATCGGGTAGCTAATCGGCAAAATCAACCTACGCAGACTCTATCAAGGGCTCACTAGATCTGACACGGTGAGCTGCATCTGGCGTAGTTTGGCGATGCTTAAATGCAAAATCTTCGCATGGCTTGCAGCCGAACGACATATTTGGACATCGGACCGGAGAGCGAGACATGGACTGCAAGAAGCACCATCGGCCTGCTACACATCCTTGCAAGAGGAAGATAACGTGGACCACATATTGGCTCAATGTTTCTACGCTAGAGAGTCTTGGCAGCTATGCTTCGAAGCCCTGCAAATCAATGAAGCGATCCCTAACACTACTGAAAGCTTTAAAGATTGCTAGCTAAAGACCAGACGCACCTTTCGACAACCATACAAGCGAGGTTTTGACACTATAGTGATAGTCACTTCATGGATGCTTTGGAAACAAAGAAATGCGAGGGTCTTCAACCGCGATGAGCAAGTCCAAATTCCTTCAGGCCTAGTGAATTGAATCCTCGAGGAGCTCAAGACTTGGAAGCTAGTAGGAGTGGGAGCGGTAGGATTGAGTAGGTTTGTGAGAGAGTAGTTTTAGATAGTGGTAGGAGTCGGTGACACCACCGGATGCTTGCACCCCGATCGGTGACTTGTAATTATTGATCTCTTCCTTCTATAAAAATATGGTACGCCATTGGCGTACTCTCGAAAAAAACAAGAAGGGTAAAAAGAAAGACTAAAAGAGAGATGCATAGGATCCAAAGTATGTCTAGAGGGGGGGTGATTAGACTACTTGAGCAAATTAAAAACTAACCTTTTCCCAATTTTATAGGTTCTTGGCAAGTTTTAGCAATTTTACCAAGTATAGCACACCCTACACATGCAAGTTTACAAGTATAGCAGCGGAAAGTAACGAAGTGCAAGTGTAAGTAAAGGTAGGGGTAAGAAGATCAAATGCAATGAATACACAGAGATTTTTTTGCGTGATTCTGATAGGTGGTGCAATCGTACATCCATGTTGATGGAGACTTCAATCCATGGAGGGTAATGGTTGCACGAGTCCGTGAAGAGCTCCACCCACGAAGGGTCCACGAAGAAGCAACCTTGCATGTTCCACCATGGCTTATGTCCATGAAGGACTAGCCTCACTCATGATAGATCTTCATGAACTAGGCTATCTCCTTACCCTTAAAAACTTATTGGTTTGACTCCACACGATCCGGAGGCTCCCAAGCGACATCTAACAAATCTAGGAGACACCACTCTCCAAAAGGTAGTAGATGTTGTATGGATGATGAACTCCTTGATATTCTGCTTCAAAAGATAGTCTCCTCAACACTCAATCACTCTCTCACGGGAATTGGCTTGGTGGAAGAGGACCCTCTAATTTACGATATTCTTACTAACCAATGATCATGCATTCATGACCTTTCAAATTACCACATCAATATCATTAACCCACTATTTCTCTTTTATGTGCAACATGAAGGTTTTGATTATGCACTCATTGAATACCTATTATTTTTGGACTAGTCTTATAACCTATGGAAATTACCGTCGCTATATCAAACAAATATAAGTGAATAATGAGAGTGCAATTATTTTTTAAAATCTACTCGCCACCGTGCTCTAAAAGACATAAGTAAAGTACTCGAGCAACTGCTTAGCTGAAAAGATATAAGTGAAGCACAAAGAGTATTTTAATAAATCATGGTGATCTTGTATCTCTCTCAAGTGGGTGCGTCCAGCAAACAATGATTTTGAAAACCAAAAGCAAAACCAAGCTAAAGCAAACGACGCTCCAAGCAAAACTAATATGATGTCATGAATAATAGAGCTCCAAGCGACATACCGATGGATTAAGACGAAAGAGGGGATGCCTTTCGGGGCATCCCCAAGCTTAAACGCTTGAGTCTTCCAAGAATATTACCTTGGGGTGCCTTTTCCATCCCCAATCTTGGGCTCTTGCTTCTCTTTATACCTTCATCCATCATGATATCTGTCGGGACCCCGATCCTAAGTCATATGATTCCATACTGTAACAAGCCACATCACTTTGCGGCCTCACGCACGATACTCCACGGCTGCAGCCTTACCTTGGCCGGGACCGTTTGCGTCTTTTGGCTCACGTATGTGAACATGTCGCTGGCAATCACACAACAAAGAACCCGGGCCGACATAACTAGTCATAGAACCCAAGTGGCACATCCGTACGGAAACAGGCATACATAACCCAGCAATGCAGGTGTCGGTCTCAAGCGTGTGTAGACGAGTCGTAGCAAGCTACAAGGACTCCATTACGTCGCGAGACACGAATGTCATCGCTGCACGTAGACGAGTCGTAACAGGCTACAGGGACTCCATTACACTGCGAGACATTTCCCCAAAGGGACAGACACAGCAGCAAAGAAGGATACATGCCGGTCAATCAATGTGTCCGGAGCAGTAGCAAGCTACCAAGGCTCGGTGGAAGCACAAAAAGACAGTTTCCCGTAAGGAGTACTGCTAAAGGCACACAACTAGGTGTCGGATCCCATACATACCGTTGCACGCCGCACGTACGCACGACATGCCCGTTATGCATAGATACAACTATGGCATCACAACATAACCATACAACAACATGACTTTTATTTAAAAGGCTCAGAAGAGCCTTGCATAATATGTTCTTACAGATAGGGGTCACATGACCTGGCACTGAAGTTATACAAACAAGTTCATACAAGCCAGCGGAAACTTAGAACTATCCGAGTACAGACAGTGAAATGAAAAGAGGGCACATGGCCTGACTATCTACAGCACGCCACACGGCACAGGGTCGTAGCTGGGACACCAGCTATTCGGCATCGTCAACGTCTAGATAGAACCCACCTGATGGGTCCTGGTTTTCCTCTGCAACATTAATTAAGCAAGGATGAGTACAATCGTACTCAGCAAGTCTTTAAAACAGACCTAGTCTAGTTATGCTCATGTATCAACAAAGGGGTGGAGGAGTTTATGCAGAAAGCCAGCTTTGACTCATGTCTAACCTACACTACTCAGTTTTACACTCTTTGTTAAAATTTTACTTATCGCACACGACTCCACTAACTCCATCTCAATACCCCACCATGGACTCACCTTCCCCTCCCGGAAGAGTGCCATCCACGGTACTCACACTTGTCTTGAGATTTTTAGAAGTATCCATTTGATTATGTATGAACAGCATAAGTTCTCCAAGTAGTCCATATCCGCGGACGCGGCTATTCGAATAGTTTCATAACCCTACAGGGGTGTACTTCTTCACACACACTCTCGCCACTTATCGCTGTGTGCCATAAACCATGCACCTCGGCAACCTTCAAGCGGATGCCCAGCGAGGGAGTCGGCCACGACCGTCAATCACATAAGACCTCTAGTCCAGGCTACCGCCTATTTGAGACTGAACCGCATAGAAGTCCGGCCGAAGTTTCCACTACGGTCCCAAACGATGTGCGCAGGGTTCCCAAGCCCACCATTCGGGTGACCCTTGGTACACCGTGCCACTGCCTACCGCGTCATAACCCACCCCGAGGGTCAGCGCTACGCACGGCCTCCAGCAAGCTATAAACACCAGAAACTACTTGCAATACCTGGACCAAAGACTAAGCGACTGATAAGTCGAGCGGGGTCATATTTCAGGGCCTAGCATGTGGTAGTATCTCGTCTTGGATCTCAAACACGGAACCCAGTTCCTAAGAACGGTCTCAATGAGACAACCCACTATGTACTCCTACATAGCCTCTCATCGCCACCTTTTACCAAAACGGATTCGTTATGAGCTCAACACATCGGAACATCACAGTTTCACTCTAACTCATCACCCAGATGAATCAGACCTGACACAACTCTAAGCATAGCAGCATGGCATGAAGATAAACTAAGCACATCACGGCACAAGCATCTACCAGGTATGCTAGGTTGCAGTTAGTTTAACTAACTAATTAAAATTAATCCTAACTAATTAGCAGACCGGAGCCCACTTGTCAGTGTCACATTAGTTTAACTAAATGATTTAAAGTAATCCGTGATTAACTTAACTAATCTGGACAGGGGCCCCACCTGTCATTGACTCACAGAGTCAAGCCAGGGGTCCACCCGGGTCAAACCCACCGGAGTTGGCCGGCGGCTTGACGCCGGTGACCTCCAGAGACGGCGGCGTCCGTCGGGTTTCTTCTACAGGGGGTTATCTAGCGAGCTAAGGCCACTGGCGAGTAGCCCGCGCACAGCCGCATCCATCCGGAGCCGCAGGAGGTCGCGGGGTCGCCGGAGTCGACGGCCACGTCCGTTTTGGCGGCGGCCGGAGCTCGGGACGACGGGGAAACGGCGACCAGGACGCAGGGGGGGAAACTGGTGGCAGCTACGGCTCCTGGGGACGCACTGAGCATAGGCACATGCTCGGGTGTGGGCTGCGGCTGCTGTGGCCACGGCCGTGCCATGGCCGGCGGCGAGGTCCCCTCGGGCGTCGATAGCTAGCAGGGCTAGAGGAGGGGAGGAGCAATGGGGAGAGGGGGAAACGAACCGGGGACTCACCCCGGTGCTTCTGGCGGCGACGGAAGGGTCGGGGAGGCGTCGAGGGCGACGAATCGACGGCGAGAACGACGTCGGTTGCCGGGGAAGGAGGAGAGCAGAGGGGGGGGGAAGCGAGAGAGAGCGGCGACCATGAGGGAGAGAGGGGAGAAGACCTCGGCGACGGCGAGCTGGCGCGCCCTGGGGCCTCCAGGCGGGCGACCAGGCAGGGAGGAGGTGGAGGCCTCCCGGCGCCGCGCGGCGACCGCTTTTTTTTAATTTCTGTTTTCTGTTTTCTAATATTTATTTATTTCCTTTGCAGGTCCAATGACTTTTATAAAATGACCCACATATTTTCTAAATTGTAGTTTGAATATTCCAAACTTATAATAATAGTTTCAGATTATTTTGGAAACAGTGATAATGATATTTGCTTTATTTGTCATTTTCCAGGGATGTAAACCATTAATTCAAATTATTTTAAATGTTCAAATAATACAAATGTCCCCTGGTATATCCATGTCCCTATTTATCAGACATAGGGGACATTTTTGATGGGCATTTTGGATTTGTTGAAATTTCATTTATCTAGAAATCCTATAATTCATTAAGTGGGTGGGGTTTTCTTCTTCTCCCCATTTCATATTGATGCATAGATGATGATGATGATGCAAACACATTACTAGCCTATGACTCTTACTAGGGTTGTGACAACTCACCCCCACTCAAAAGAATCTCGTCCCGAGATTTGAAGTCATCGGAAGAGCGCGGGGTACTCTAGTCGGAGACGATCTTCTCTTTCCCATGTCGCCTCTTTGTCCGAATGATGTGACCACTGAACTTTAAGAAATTTGATGTTCCGGCGTCGAGTGGTACGTTCAGCTTGATCAAGAATACGAACAGGGTATTCCCGATATGAAAGGTTATCTTGGAGATCAAGCGTTTCGTGGTCCACTTCTCGGACAGGGTCCGAAAAGCAACGCCTGAGTTGAGAGACGTGGAAGACATCATGAACTTTGGAAAGATGCGGTGGAAGTTCCAATTGGTAGGCAACCTCTCCTCGTTTAGCAAGAATGCGAAAAGGTCCAATGTAACGAGGAGCCAACTTGCCTTTGATACCGAATCGATGGGTACCCTTCAGAGGTGTAACCCGAAGGTAAGCCTTCTCGTCAACTTCGTAAGTCACAGACTTATGATGATGATCATATTGACTCTTTTGACGGGATTGGGCTGTTTTCAACTTTTCACGAATAATGCGAACTTGCTCCTCTGCATCCTGGATCATATCCGGACCAAAGAGTTGCCTCTCTCCGGCTTCTGACCAGTTAAGAGGTGTTCGGCATTTTCGTCCATAGAGAACTTCAAAAGGGGCTTTGCCCAAGCTTGATTGATAACTGTTGTTATAGGCGAATTCAGCAAATGGAAGGCAGTTCTCCCAATTCATACCGAAAGATATAACACAAGCTCGAAGCATATCTTCAAGAATTTGATTGACTCGCTCAACTTGACCACTTGATTGAGGATGGAAAGCGGTACTAAAAGATAGATGAGTCCCCATGGCAGTTTGAAAACTTTCCCAAAATCGAGAGGTAAAGATACTTCCACGGTCTGAGTTAATCTCCAAGGGGACATCATGAAGAGAAACTATTCGAGAAACATATAACTCCGCTAGCTGACTAGCAGTAATGCTTTCCCGAACAGGAAGAAAATGAGCCACTTTGGAAAGGCGGTCAATGACTACGAATATAGCATTGTTCCCTCTCTTGGTCCTGGGAAAACCGGTCATGAAATCCATACCGACCTTATCCCATTTCCATTCAGGAATAGCTAAGGGTTGAAGGATGCCAGCAGGCCTTTGATGCTCTGCCTTCACACGACGACAAACGTCGCAGTTAGCAACATACTGAGCAATTTCTCTCTTCATCCTAGTCCACCAGAACCTCTGACGTAGGTCCTGATACATTTTGGTACTACCCGGATGAATTGTGAGAGGAGAATCATGAGCCTCCTTAAGAATCAGCTGCCTGAGATGTTGGCTTTTAGGAACCACTAAACGGCCCTGAAAGAGCACTACACCTTGATCATCTATAGAGAAGTCCTTAGCGAGACCGCTAACAAGGTTCTCCTTGATCCGGGAAATTCCCTTATCGCGCTTTTGGCCAGCTATGATTTGATCCTTAAGAGTAGGTTTCGCCACCAAGTTGGATAAGAATCCTTGAGGAACAATGTGGAGATTCAACTTCTGAAATTCCTCATGAAGAAGTGGTTGACCTTGTTGTAACATCAAGTTGTTACAATAGGACTTACGACTCAGTGCATCAGCCATGACATTGGCTTTTCCCGGGGTGTAAGTTATCCCTAAGTCGTAGTCCGAGATCAACTCTACCCACCGTCTTTGCCTGAGATTCAAATCCGGCTGGGTGAAGATATATTTTAGACTTTGGTGATCAGTGTATATCTCGCAACGATTACCCAGAAGATAATGTCGCCATGTTTTCAGTGCATGGACTACAGCTGCAAGCTCAAGATCATGTGTGGGATAATTATCCTCATGTGGACGCAACTGTCGAGATGCGTAAGCAATCACATGACGATCTTGCATGAGAATGCAACCTAATCCTTGTCGCGAGGCGTCGCAATAGATAATAAAGTCCTTAGATAAATCTGGTGGCACCAGAACGGGAGCAGAGGTCAGTCATCTTTTCAACTCCTGAAAACTATGCTCGCATTGTGGAGTCCACTCGAACCTTTTATCTTTCTTGAGAAGTTCAGTTAGAGGTTTCGCAACCTTGGAGAAATTCTCAACAAAGCGGCGACAATAGCTCGCTAAGCCAAGGAAACTCCTTACTTGCTTAACTGATTCAGGTTGAGTCCAATCAAGGACGGCCTGAACTCTCTCAGGATTGACAGCAATACCTTTGCCAGAGATTACGTGACCCAGATAAGTCACTTCCGGCAACCAGAATTCACACTTGGATAATTTGGCATATAGACGATGCTCTCGAAGTTTCATCAATACCAACCTTAGATGCTCGGCATGTTCTTGTTCGTTCTTCGAGTAAATGAGTATGTCATCAAGATAAACCACGACGAATTTATCCAAATACTCCATGAAGATCGAATTCATCAGTCGAGAGAAGGTGGCTGGGGCATTAGTTAATCCGAAGGACATAACGGTGTACTCGTATTGGCCATAACGAGTGACAAAAGCCGTTTTCGGAATGTCCCCGTTTCTAATTCGGATTTGATGGTATCCCAACCTCAAATCCATTTTGGAAAAGACAGAGGATCCAGCGAGCTGATCATACAAATCGTTGATCCTGGGGAGCGGATACTTGTTCTTGATAGTGACCAAGTTCACTGGTCGGTAATCCACAACCATCCGTTCCGAGCCATCCTTCTTCTTAACAAAAAGGACGGGGCAAGCCCAAGGAGAAGAACTAGGATGAATGAACCCTTTCTTCAAAGCTTCATCGAGTTGGGTTTTTAGCTCGGCTAGTTCTAAGGGTGCCATCTTATAGGGTCTTCTGGCTATTGGAACTGTCCCTGGAATAAGTTCTATTACAAACTCGACATCTCTGACAGGTGGAATACCTGGCAGTTCTTCTGGAAAGACATCCGGAAAATCACGGACTACCGGAATATCTTCTAGCTCAGGGAGAGGGCTAGCATTTAGAGAATAGAGTTGGCGCTTGGTTGTTCGAGTAGAGACATTAACTATCTCTCCCGAGGGATGTGTAAGTTGAACATTCCTAAAATGAGTATCAATCTTGGCATAGTGGGTTTTCATCCAATCCATACCTAGAATGATATTGATGTCCGAAGACTTAAGAGCTATCAAGGATGCTAGGAATACTAGTCTATCCACCAGAATTTCATTGTCATGGCTCACTCTAGAAGTTTGCCATTTTGATCCAGGAGTCTGAACTACAAAAGGTGTGGGCATGTCACAGAAAGACATGTTATACAACTGTGCATAACTTTCTGAGATGAATGAATGAGATGCCCCAGTATCAAATAGAACAGATGCTGGATGGCTATTAACAAGAAGCATACCTAGAATGACATCAGGGTCTTCAAGAGCTTCTTCAGCAGACACATAATTAACTCGCCCACGGGCAGGAGTTGGCTTCACATAGAAGGCTTTCCCTGGTTTTCCGCGTCCAGCGGGCTTGGCATTGTTCTGGGGACATTCACGAGAATAATGTCCCGGTTCTCCACACTTATAGCATACCACTGTAGCACGAGGGGCAACATTTGCTTGCGGTCCTCCAAATGGTCTGGGTGGAGGGTTGGACTGAACTGGACGAGGTGCCTGGAAGGATGGCCTCGCAGTGTACCTTGCCGGCATAGCTGCATTGGGTACCCATATTCGGCGCTTGTTGGGTCCTGAACCCGATGCAGGGTTGAAGTCACGGTTATGCCTCCTTGTGGCCTCGTAGTCAGTCTGTCCGGACTCAGCATTGATCGCTTTATTGACGAGAGCTTGAAAGGTGGCGCACTCATGCAGACGAAGATCTCGACGAAGCTCAGCATTTAGTCCCTTGCGGAACCTAGCCTGCTTCTTGGCATCGGTTGAGACCTCCTCTGGAGCATAGCGAGCAAGGTTTCCAAACTCGCGGCTGTATGCATCCACTGACAATCTGCCCTGGGTGAAGGCACAAAATTCCTCTCTCTTGCGGTCCATCAGCCCTTCCGGGATGTGATGGAGACGAAATGCGGCGCTAAACTCTGCCCAGGTTGGCGCGGGTCCTTGAGGACGCATAGCTTCATAGCTTTCCCACCATAGGTTGGCGGGTCCCTCTAGGAAGTATGTTGCAAAGGTCACCTTGTTGGCCTCTGAAACATTTGCAGCTCGAATCTTGCGTGACATGCTGGTTAGCCAATCATCCGCATCGAGGGGATCGATCGAGTGATGGTACTTAGGCGGACACAGCTTAATGAAGTCACCAAGTGACACTCCATCATGGTGATCACTGCGGGGAGCACGTGCGGTGTTCTGTTCAATCCTCTCCAACAGCCTGTTGGTCTCCCTCTTATTCCTTTCGGCTTCTAGCATCACCTCTGCTAGAGATGGTGCTCGTGGCAGCTCTTCTTGCCTTGGCTGGCTACTCTCGCCTTGCTCATGAGCATGCACAGGGTTGTTCCTGGTTGACACCATCCTAGGGAAAACAATCCATAGCTTAGACATAGCGAGCAACAACTCTAGGACAAGAATTAGGAAATGCTCTGATCAGCATGGTATGTAGAATAAACACCAATCAACATGGTAAAACAACTACCATATGAACATTAGGTTTCATACACACCATGACTTAGTTCAGTACAAACCCAAGCTGAAAACAACTACGGAGAGATGACACAACTCATCGGAGGCATCACAAGCATCCTATACATTATCTATCTACACCTCCGGAACTCAACTCTCAACCTTGATCATACCCCACAAGACACACAGGACTGTGGCGATACGTCTACTAGCTTACTAGGTCTAGCATCCTCGCACTCAAACATCACCGTAGAATGCTTCGTACAGGTTACCCCCATGACCTGGAAGCTGAACCTACGGATCTGGAAACACTCTAGCCTGGAATCCCTGGAAACCATAAGGGCACGGGTGTGGCCTTGGTCCCCTTGTCGGTGGCAACAGCGGTCCTCGAAGAGGGGTGATGCCTCCAACATCAGGCCAGTCTACGTGTGCTGGCAAATGAGTCCGCGATGGAGTCAGCATCTCCATATCTCCATAACCTGTTTGCACAACAGGTGCCAGCTGCGTCAGAGCTGTCCAAAGACGGGCACGGGTAGCATAGAGCTCCATGCGTAGGGCACGTGCATCACGGTCCCTAGTTTCCAACATCTGCACGGTCACCTGCAGTCTAGGGTCTTCATGGGAATGATCAGAATAGGCTGCACTGAGATATCCATCCTCTCCTCCAATGGAAGCAGGTACATAGCAGAACTCCGTGTTCTGAAGCAGACCATGGTGAAACCTCATAATAGTCAGCATAGTATAGGCGGCTTCCTGAACTGCCATATCTATGGTAACTCCCAATCCATGAGTCCAGTGAAGCGGCTCTGCAGCTCCAGGATATGAAGGGTATATCCTAACAGTACACAGATACTGACTCTGGTTGAAATCTCGATACTGCTCCTCCACGGTGTACTCCGGGTACCAACGATATCCCGCCTCCATCATCACTCTAACCAACATGGCCGTGTGACCCGGCACATCGATGCACCTGGTCAGACGGACCACCTGACGGAAAGGACGAGACGGCATCTGAAACAGAGAATGATGCAAAGACATTAGAGATCCTAACGGAAATCGATCAGCATAACGGCTGTAATTGCTCAACAAAATTTTTGAGACAATTTAAAGGAGATTGGAAAGGCATGACCACTCGACTATCTAGACTCAAATCTCTTCTCCATCTGTTTGTCACATCAACAACACTAAAATAACCACACTTACTCACAAACAAGCTAGTTATTGGTCCATGGCTAGTAACTCGTCATCCTAGGCAATATATGACAATCCTAGTACCTATCCTCGTAGATAAGATGAGAATGACCCAGCATAGAATAACTTGGGAAGAGGAGTAAAAAGAGTCTTATGTTCCCTTCCACAATCAATTCCCCTACTTATCTATAGTGTTTCTAGACTCAACTTCGACCGGTTTGGCTTGATAGTCCTACAGTCAGTCAGGCTCTGATACCAACGCTGTCGGGACCCCGATCCTAAGTCATATGATTCCATACTGTAACAAGCCACATCACTTTGCGGCCTCACGCACGGTACTCCACGGCTGCAGCCTTACCTTGGCCGGGACCGTTTGCGTCTTTTGGCTCATGTATGTGAACATGTCGCTGGCAATCACACAACAAAGAACCCGGGCCGACATAACTAGTCATAGAACCCAAGTGGCACATCCGTACGGAAACAGGCATACATAACCCAGCAATGCAGGTGTCGGTCTCAAGCGTGTGTAGACGAGTCGTAGCAAGCTACAAGGACTCCATTACGTCGCGAGACACGAATGTCATCGCTGCATGTAGACGAGTCGTAACAGGCTACAGGGACTCCATTACACTGCGAGACATTTCCCCAAAGGGACAGACACAGCAGCAAAGAAGGATACATGCCGGTCAATCAATGTGTCCGGAGCAGTAGCAAGCTACCAAGGCTCGGTGGAAGCACAAAAAGACAGTTTCCCGTAAGGAGTACTGCTAAAGGCACACAACTAGGTGTCGGATCCCATACATACCGTTGCACGCCGCACGTACGCACGACATGCCCGTTATGCATAGATACAACTATGGCATCACAACATAACCATACAACAACATGACTTTTATTTAAAAGGCTCAGAAGAGCCTTGCATAATATGTTCTTACAGATAGGGGTCACATGACCCGACACTCAAGTTATACAAACAAGTTCATACAAGCCAGCGAAAACTTAGAACTATCCGAGTACGGACAGTGAAATGAAAAGAGGGCACATGGCCTGACTATCTACAGCACGCCACACGGCACAGGGTCGTAGCTGGGACACCAGCTATTCGGCATCGTCAACGTCTAGATAGAACCCACCTGATGGGTCCTGGTTTTCCTCTGCAACATTAATTAAGCAAGGATGAGTACAATCGTACTCAGCAAGTCTTTAAAACAGACCTAGTCTAGTTATGCTCATGTATCAACAAAGGGGTGGAGGAGTTTATGCAGAAAGCCAGCTTTGACTCATGGCTAACCTACACTACTCAGTTTTACACTCTTTGTTACAATTTTACTTATCGCACACGAGTCCACTAACTCCATCTCAATACCCCACCATGGACTCACCTTCCCCTCCCGGAAGAGTGCCATCCACGGTACTCACACTTGTCTTGAGATTTTTAGAAGTATCCATTTGATTATCTATGAACAGCATAAGTTCTCCAAGTAGTCCATATCCGCGGACGCGGCTATTCGAATAGTTTCATAACCCTGCAGGGGTGTACTTCTTCACACACGCTCTCGCCACTTATCGTTGTGTGCCATAAACCATGCACCTCGGCAACCTTCAAGCGGATGCCCAGCGAGGGAGTCGGCCACGACCGTCAATCACATAAGACCTCTAGTCCAGGCTACCGCCTATTTGAGACTGACCCGCATAGAAGTCCGGCCGAAGTTTCCACTACGGTCCCAAACGATGTGCGCAGGGTTCCCAAGCCCACCATTCGGGTGACCCTTGGTACACCGTGCCACTGCCTACCGCGTCGTAACCCACCCCGAGGGTCAGCGCTACGCACGGCCTCCAGCAAGCTATAAACACCAGAAACTACTTGCAATACCTGGACCAAAGACTAAGCGACTGATAAGTCGAGCGGGGTCATATTTCAGGGCCCAGCATGTGGTAGTATCTCGTCTTGGATCTCAAACACGGAACCCAGTTCCTAAGAACGGTCTCAATGAGACAACCCACTATGTACTCCTACATAGCCTCTCATCGCCACCTTTTACCAAAACGGATTCGTTATGAGCTCAACACATCGGAACATCACAGTTTCACTCTAACTCATCACCCAGATGAATCAGACCTGACACAACTCTAAGCATAGCAGCATGGCATGAAGATAATCTAAGCACATCACGGCACAAGCATCTACCAGGTATGCTAGGTTGCAAGGTGTAGCTATTTACTGTGACAAGATCAGGTCATGCATAAGAATAGGATCATCTACCAGGTATGACTGACATGTGATCGTTTGTCCTAATGCAATAATGAGAGCAGGAGCGAGAGAATGGGATGTTATCGGAATGATCAATGGGGTTGCTTGCCTTGCTGAGTTGCGGAAGAGTTCTCTCCTTCGTCGGGGTACAGAGTAGTATCGTCTGGATTCGGACCTACCGCAATGCAGATAAGAACAATCAATACAAGCAAATGCGACAATATGATGAATGATCATGGCATAGTGGTATACATGGGTGAGCTAATGTGAATGGTGATCATGTCTATTTAATTCAGATTTGAATATGGGTTCCAAGTTGTCCTCATTTCAAATTCCATATAATGACCTAATGCTAAAATGTCCAAGTTCACCTATTTGGGTTGCTCTATCATGCATGAGAGTAGCACCATTGGATTCATTGAATTTTTCTGATAAATTTTCATATATAAATTATTTTCATCTGACTTACAGATTAATTTATATGATTTTTCAAAGTTTTAAACATTTTCTGGAATTATTTTAAAATAAGAAAATGAGTTATGACATAAGCATGATGTCATGATGACATCAGCTGGTCAGCTGACTCGGCCCAGAGTCAAACCTGACATGTGGGGTCCACATGTTAGTGTCTGGTTAGTTTAACTAACTAATTAAAATTAATCCTAACTAATTAGCAGACCGGGGCCCACTTGTCAGTGTCACATTAGTTTAACTAAATGATTTAAAGTAATCCGTGATTAACTTAACTAATCTGGACAGGGGCCCCACCTGTCATTGACTCACAGAGTCAAGCTAGGGGTCCACCCGGGTCAAACCCACCGGAGTTGGCCGGCGGCTTGACGCCGGTGACCTCCAGAGACGGCGGCGTCCGTCGGGTTTCTTCTACAGGGGGTTATCTAGCGAGCTAAGGCCACTGGCGAGTAGCCCGCGCACAGCCGCATCCATCCGGAGCCGCAGGAGGTCGCGGGGTCGCCGGAGTCGACGGCCACGTCCGTTTTGGCGGCGGCCGGAGCTCGGGACGACGGGGAAATGGCGACCAGGACGCAGGGGGGAAACTGGTGGCAGCTACGGCTCCTGGGGACGCACTGAGCATAGGCACATGCTCGGGTGTGGGCTGCGGCTGCTGTGGCCACGACCGTGCCATGGCCGGCGGCGAGGTCCCCTCGGGCGTCGACAGCTAGCAGGGCTAGAGGAGGGGAGGAGCAATGGGGAGAGGGGGAAACGAACCGGGGACTCACCCCGGTGCTTCTGGCGGCGAAGGAAGGGTCGGGGAGGCGTCGAGGGCGACGAATCGACGGCGAGAACGACGTCGGTTGCCGGGGAAGGAGGAGAGCAGAGGGGGGGGGGGAAGCGAGAGAGAGAGGCGACCGCGAGGGAGAGAGGGGAGAAGACCTCGGCGACGGCGAGCTGGCGCGCCCTGGGGCCTCCAGGCGGGCGACCAGGCAGGGAGGAGGTGGAGGCCTCCCGGCGCCGCGCGGCACTTCGCCTCTGCCTACTGGCAGAGGTTGAAGATGACCGCTTGGCCCTGGTGGGCTGGGCCATCTCCTTCCTGGGCCAGGTAAGCCCCTTCTGGATTTTTTTTTAATTTCTGTTTTCTGTTTTCTAATATTTATTTATTTCCTTTGCAGGTCCAATGACTTTTATAAAATGACCCACATATTTTCTAAATTGTAGTTTGAATATTCCAAACTTATAATAATAGTTTCAGATTATTTTGGAAACAGTGATAATGATATTTGCTTTATTTGTCATTTTCCAGGGATGTAAACCATTAATTCAAATTATTTTAAATGTTCAAATAATACAAATGTCCCCTGGTATATCCATGTCCCTATTTATCAGACATAGGGGACATTTTTGATGGGCATTTTGGATTTGTTGAAATTTCATTTATCTAGAAATCCTATAATTCATTAAGTGGGTGGGGTTTTCTTCTTCTCCCCATTTCATATTGATGCATAGATGATGATGATGATGCAAACACATTACTAGCCTATAACTCTTACTAGGGTTGTGACAATATCACCCAAAACTTGAAAACTTCAACACACAAAACTCAATAGAAACCTTCGTGGGATTCGTTAGTATACTAAGCATATAAGATAATTTAGGTACTGTTATAAATTGATTCTTATTTTATCATTGCATAAGTTACTGTATTCTAACTTCTCCATGGATTATACACACTGATACAATCCGTAGCACCATCAAAACAAGCAAACCATGCAAGCAAAATAGAATCTGTCTGAAATAGAACAATCTATAATGATTTGTAGAGAACCTATGTTTATGTAACTCCAAAAATTCTTCAAAATTAGGAAACTCTGAAAAAGTTGTATAGAAATACAGTGTAAAAATTTCAGATCAAAAAGACGTCCTGTAAAATCACAGAAATTCTGCACTGGACGCTAAAGTTTCTGTTTTTGCAGTGTATCAATTATACTTATCATGCAAGTCATCCCAAAGTCTTTACTTAGAACAAACACTAATTTAAATATAAAAACACAATCATTAAATAGGAAATAATCAGTGTATAGAAAACAAACAAAAAGTAAAAACAAAAAAATCGAGATAACTATTGGGTTGCCTCCCAAGCAGCGCTATTGTTTTACGCCCCTAGCTAGGCATAATGCATATGATCAAGTGTTATCATCTTTGGTATCAAGCTCCTCAATCACAAAACCATGTTTCCTACAAGGAAGAAGCTTGAAAATAGTATCTTTTATCAAATTTATAAAATTGGTATGCACACTAACCATCTTAAGATCCTCATTTCTTTTAATAAGAGTGGTACTAGTATTCTTGGGGACACACATAATCTTAGAATTCTTTCCTTGAGAGGTACTAGCATTAGCTTTGGATAGTGTAAAAGTGGAACCCATTTTATCAAAGACTTCCTCTATTTTATCAATTATACCAAAACCTTGTTCTACCGACTTATTAATAGTTGTATCTATCTTTTAGTGCTTTCAAAGTGATTCCTATCTTTGACCCAAATTGAGTAATATGATTATGAATCTTTTTATCCAACTCCCCAATTTGTTCTTTAGTGGCAATTTATTTTTCAATAATCTCAAGCCTTTGCATAACATGTTCCAAAGTCAAAGTGGTTTCATTGATATTAAGGGGTGTGACCCATCTGAATTTTCCATGGCTTTGAAAGCATCCGAAGTGTGAGTCATTAGAAATTACCGCCGGTAATAGTATCAAGTACGAACCTATACCAAGTAGTATTACCAACATAGAAATTACGAAGCAAGATGTTGGTATGCCTTATGAATTTATTTATTTTGAGCATTGCCAATCCTAGACCATGCATCTTTTAATCTTTCTCCCCCTTTGTTTAAACTTGAGCACCTCATTATTGGGGGTAAAGGGAACAAAAGAAGAACTAGCCATAGCGACAGGCAAACAAGTAAACTAGCAAAGATAAATATTTTTGTACTTTTGATTTTTATGAAGCGGGCAAAATATAACAATAAATAAATAGTAGACGAAGTGAATGATAGTTTGTGCGAAGGTACTTGGTAGTAGGTTGGTGATACTCCCCGGCAATGGCACCACAAATCCTTCCCATTGCTTGTGATCTTCATTGGGTTTTCCATGAAGAGGGGGGTGATGCAACACAATATAGGTTATCGAACCAATATGAGTATCATGCAACCCCTGTCTTCAACGACTGCACACAAAGAAGCAAACACTTGCACCCAACGCGTGCAAGAGGGTTGTCATTCCCCTTGGACTCATTATTTGCAAGCAAATGAAGTGTGTAGATGATAGTTGATAAATGTAAATTGCAAAATAAATAGAAAACAAATAATTGGTAGCAAGGTAATGAAAGATTTTGTAAATATATGAGTGGATAGACCCGGGGGAATAGTTTTCCCTGGTGGCATCTCTCATGTAGCAGACATACAATGGGTAAACAAATTACTGTTGGGAAATTGATAGAAAAGTGCATAGTTATGAAATATTTGTTCACGGCAATGATCATGTGTATATATGCATCACGTCCATAAGCAAGTAGGCCGACTCTTGCCTGCACCTATTACTATTACTCCACATCTAGATTTCTTCTATGCTTGCCTCTCTAATTATTAAGTTCATGACAAACAGAGTAATTCTTGGAGAACAATGACATGATGTAGACAAATAAAACTAAATCAATATGAATTAACCCCATCATTTTATCCTTAGTGGCAACAATACAAAGATGTGTCTTGTCCCTTTCTGTCAGTGGGATATAGAGCACCATCAGATTGAACCCACTACAACACACCCCTCTCACTGAACAAATATCAATCTAGTTGGCCAAACTATTTCAATAGATCGGAAAGATCTACAAAGCTATCATGATTATGAAAATAAGAATCATAATAGAATTCAGAGAAGACTCAAATATTTTTCATGAATAATGTGAACATAAACCCACAATTCATTGGATCCCAACAAATGCACCACACAAAGTGATTACCTTGAATAGATCACCACGAATATGCGGTGAACTTTGTATTGAAGATGAAGAGAGAGAGAGAGAGAGCGAGAGTGAGAGAGAGATATCCATGTAGGTACTAACTACGGACCCTAGGTCTGTACGGAACTACTCACACATCACCATGGGGGCAACAAGGTTGATTTAGAGGCCTTCCGTGATCGCCCCCCCTCTGGCAGGGCTCCAGATGGGCACACAGCAGAATAGAGTCTTGCTCTGGCCAATGGATTTGCTTTGTGACAACACCGGTGTCATTGCTCTGGCCAAGGAACCAATGTTTCACAAGAGGACCAGACACATAAAGTGATGCTTCAATTCCATCCGCGAGTACATCAAGGAGGAGGACATACATATTTGCAAAGTGCACACAGATCTGAATGTTGCAGACCCGTTGACTAAACCTCTTCCAAGGGCTAAACATGATCAACACCAGAACTGTATGGGTGTTAGATTAATTACAATGTAAATCTCATGGTGATGTGAGGTAGATTATTGACTCTAGTGCAAGTGGGAGACTATTGGAAATATGCCCTAGAGGCAACAATAAATGGTTATTATTATATTTCCTTGTTCATGATAATCGTTTATTATCCATGCTAGAATTGTATTGACTTGAAACACATTGCATGTGTGGATACATAGACAACACTTTGTCCCTAGTATGCCTCTAGTAGACTAGCTCGTTGATCAAAGATGGTTAAGGTTTCCTAGCCATTGACATGAGATGTCATTTGATAATGGGATCACATCATTGGGGAGAATGATGTGATGGACATGACTCAAACTATAAACATAGCATTTGATCATGTCAGTTTATTGCTATAGTTTTCTGCATGTCAAGTATCTGTTCCTAAGACCATGAGATCATGCAACTCACTGACACTGGAGGAGTGCCTTGTGTGTATCAAACGTCACAACATAACTAGGTGACTATAAAGGTGCTTTACAGGTATCTCCAAGAGTGTCAGTTGAGTGGGTATGAATCAAGACTGGGATTTGTTACTCCGTGTGACGGAGAGGTATCTCAGGGCTCACTCGGTAATACAACATCACAACAAGCCTTGCAAGCAATGTGACTAAAGTGTTAGCCACGGGATCTTGTATTACAGAACGAGTAAATAGACTTGTCGGTAACTGGATTGAACTAGGTATACAGATGCCGACGATCGAACCTCGGGCAAGTAACATACCGAAGAACAAAGGGAACAACATATGGGATTAACTGAATCCTTGACATAGAGGTTCAACCGATAAAGATCTTCGTAGAATATGTAGCAACCAATATGGGCATCTAGGTCCCGCTATTGGTTATTGACCATAGAGGTGTCTCGGTCATGTCTGCATAGTTCTCGAATCCGCAGGGTCTACACACTTAACGTTTGGTGACGATATAAGTATAGTTGAGTTGTTGTGTTGGTGACCAAAAGTTGTTTGGAGTCCCGGATGAGATCCCAGACATAACGAGGAGCTCAGGAATAGTCCGGCGGTAAAGATTGATATATGGGATAATAGTGTTTGGTCTCTAGAAGGGTTCCAGAATTCATCAAAAGGAGTTTCGGATGTTTCCCGAAATGTTCAGGCTACAAGAACACATTATTTGGGCCAAGGGGTAAAGCCCACGAGTCTTTAGGAAGGTGCAAAAGAAGTTTTGCGGAGGCTAGGGGCCAGACACCAAGGACCCTGGCGTTTGGGGCCAGACGCCAAGGACCCTGGCGTCTGGTCCTGCAGTCCGAGGAGGACTCTTGCCTTGCGGGCCAAACCGACTTTGAGGAGAATTTTTCTCCGAGTTTCGACCCCAGGGCTCAACATATAAATAGAGGGGCAGGGCTAGCACCCGGAACACATCAAGAATTCCCCAAGCCGTGTGTCGGCAACCGAGTCCCTATAGTTTATCCTCCGTCATAGTTTCCATTGTGCTTGGCAAAACCCTGTGGAGATTGTTCTTCACCACCACCGTCACCACGTCGTCATGCTGCCAAAACTCATATACTACTTCGCCCCTCTTGCTGGATCAAGAAGGTGAGGACGTCATCAACTGTACTTGTGTTGAACGTGAAGGTGTTGTCCGTTTGGCACTAGATCATGATTGGGTCGCGGGCCGGCTTGCGATTTGGGTCGCGAAGACGTTCGACTACATCAACCGCGTTTCTTAACGCTTCCGCTTAGTGATCTACAAGGGTATGTAGATCCACTCTCCCTCTCGTAGATGCTCATCACCATGGATAGATCTTGCGTGTGTGTAGGAATTTTTTTGTTTCCCATGCAACGTTCCCCATCAGTGGCATCATGAGCTAGGTCTATGTGTCGATGAGATCATGAGTAGAACACAAATGAGTTTGTGGGCGTTGCTGCTTAGATTGCTTCCTTCCTTGGTCGTGTTTTGATTCAGCCGTATTGTGGGATGAAGCAGCTCGGACCAACCTTACTCGTACGCTTATGAGAGACCGGTTCCATCGACTGACGTGTAACTTTGTTGCACGAAGATGGTTGGCGGGTGTTTGTCTCTCCTACTCTAGTTGGACCGGATTCGAAAAAGTCGGTCCTTGAGAAGGTTGAATAGAAATTTATGCATCACCATTATGGTTTTTGCGTAGGTGAGAATTGTTCTTGCTAGATACCCGTAGCAGCCACGTAAAACTTGCAACAACAATTAGAGGACGTCTAACTTGTTTTTGCAGGGTATGTTGTGAGGTGGTATGGCTAATTACATGATGAGATATATGTGATGTATGAGATGATCATGTTTTGTATAGAATATCACGACTTGCATGTCGATGAGTACGGCAACCGGCAGGAGCCATAGGGTTGTATTTAATTATTTTTACCATTTTTGCTTTACTTTATCGCTATGAGTTAGCAATAGTCGTGGAAGCAGTCAGCGCGGCAACCCCGATGGCGACACTTTGATGGAGATCAAGATGATGGAGATCATGGTTTCATGGCGGTGACGATGGAGATCATGCCGGTGTTTTGAAGATGAAGATCAAAAGCACAAGTTCATGGCCATATCATGTCACTTATGATTTGCATGTGATGTTAATCTTTTTATACACCTTGTGTTGCTTAGGATGACGATAGAATTATAAGGTGATCCCTCACTTAAATATCAAGATGAATTGTGTTCTCCTCGAGTGTGCACCGTTGCAAAGGTTCATCGTGTCGATACGCCATGTGATGATCAGGTGTGATAGATGATAACCCACAAGTGTAGGGGATCAATTGTAGACTTTCTCGCTAAGTAGGAGTGTCGAACCCAACGAGGAGCTAAAGGTAGAAAAAATATTCCTTCAAGTTCTATCGACCACGGATACAACTCTATGCACACTTAACGTTCGCTTTACCTAGAACACGTATGAAACTAGAATTACTTTGTAGGTGTGATAGGATAGGTTTGCAAGATAATAAAGAGAACGAAAATAAAAACTAGGGGCTACTAAGATAAAGAAACAACTAAGTTACTTTAACGAGTGTGGAAAAGTGGTGGTAGGAGTTGCGGAATTGTCCCTAGGCAATCGATAACTAGACCGGTAATCATTATTGCAATTTTATATGAGGGAGAGGCATAAGCTAACATACTTTCTCTACTTGGATCATATGCACTTATGATTGGAACTCTAGCAAGCATTCACAACTACTAAAGATCATTAAGGTA
The DNA here is from genome assembly GCA_022496015.1 of Hordeum marinum. Lineage (NCBI taxonomy): Eukaryota > Viridiplantae > Streptophyta > Magnoliopsida > Poales > Poaceae > Hordeum > Hordeum marinum. Next base: position 224,920,627 of record CM039678.1, on the reverse strand, counting down.
AAACCCAACCATAGCATTATAAGGTATCAAGTCCTCTTTACTCCCATATGCACCAACCCACCTACTTGGGTTTATGCTTCTATCACTCAAGCAACCCACCATAGGCGAATCATGAACACATTGCAACACCTTACAGCGAGGATCCCTCACACTTGCGCGACACGGAGCGCACCATAGGACAACACCAATAATAAAACATGCAACTCAAACCAAACATGATCATCAATCAACCAATAGGACAACAAAAATCTACTCAAACATCATAGAATGGCAACACATCATAGGATAATAATATGAAGCATAAAGCACCATGTTCAAGTAGATGATACAGAGGGTTGCGGGAGAGTGGACCGTTGTAGATAGATGGGGGAAGGTGATGGAGGTGTTGGTGAATATGACGTAGTTGTTGGAGTAGATCGCCGTCACGATGATGGCCCCGGTGGCGTTCCGGTGCCACCGGGAGAGAGGGGGAGAGAGACTCCTCCTTCTTATTCTTCCTTGACCTCCTCCCTAGATGGGAGAAGGGTTCCCCTTCTGGTCCATGCCCTCCATGGTGGTGGAGGGGCGAGAGCACCTCCGAGATTGGATCTCTCTCTCTCTGTTTCCTTGTGTTTCTGCGCTCCCAGATTCTGGCCTTTCACCGTTTCTTAAATATCTGGAGATCCATAACTCTGATCGGGCTGAAATTCTGAGGGGATTTTCCTTATAAAAATATATTTCTATCGGCCGAAGGACAGCTCCAACCAACCTAAGGGGTAGCCACAAGCCTTCAGGGCGTGCCCTACCCCCCCAATGCCCGCCTGGCAGGCTTGTGGGCCCCTCGGGCACCTCCTTCTGTTGATTGCACTTCCCTAAATTCACATATATTCCAAAAAAATCTCAGTAAGTTTTTATCCCATTTGGAGTTCATTTGATATGGTTTTTCTGCGAAACAAAAAACATGCAACAAACAGGAACTGGCACTGGACACTGGATCAATATGTTAGTCCCAAAAATAGTATAAAAAGTTGCCAAAAGTATATGAAAGTTGTAGAATATTGGCACGAAACAATCAAAAATTATAGATACGACGGAGACGTATCAGCATCCCCAAGCTTAATTCTTGCTCGTCCTTGAGTAGGTAAATGATAAAAATGATAATTTTTGATGTGGAATGCTACCTAGCATAATCTTGATCATATAATCTAATCATGGCATGAATATTAAGATACGAGTGATTCAAAGCAATAGTCTATATTGACATAAAAACAGTAATACCTCGAGCACACTAACAAGGAAATTGTGTGCTTTAGAAATAACATGGCCTTAGAAAGTTATCCCTACAAAATCATATCGTCTGGCTATGCTCCATCTTCCCCACACAAAGTATCTAAATCATGCACAACCCCGATGACAAGTCAAGCAATTGTTTCACACTTTTATGTTCTCAAACATTTTCAACTCTCACGCAATACATGAGCATGATCCATGGATATAGCACTATAGGTGGAATAGAATATGGTGGAGGTGATGAGGAAAAAGGAGAAGATAGTCTCACATCAACTAGGCGTATCAATGGGCTATGGAGATGCCCATCAATAGATATCAATGTGAGTGGGTAGGGATTTCCATGCAACGGATGCTGTCGTGGTTTTGTCACGGCAGATGTCTGGGTTACCAGACTTGAGTTCGGAGCCATCGCCATGGTAGTGGACTCAAAGGGGTTGATTGAGACAAAGGACACGAGTTTACCCAGGTTCGGCCCCTCTAGCCGAGGTAAAAGCCTACGTCCTGCTTGTGTTGTTATTGCTTGTTGTATCGATTACAAGGGGCTAGACGCTTGACCTAGTTTTCGATCACCTCTCCCTAAGCCGCCCCGGCTCTGCCTTTATATAAGAGGTCAGAGCCGTCGGGTCTTACAATTGTACAACCGGATCACGCTTTACATCTCCGAATCCGTCTCTATCTTACCAACCAAGTTATCCTTTGGAAGGTCTTGCACATCCGGGTCTATGTCGTCCGGCCCACCTCAAGAGCCGCCAAAGTTCTTGGGCCTCCAGCTGGTACATATCTTCGTGGGCCAGCTCATAACCAATGCTTATCAACCGGAACCTTCCAGCCGGGTCATATCACGGGGTTATATCCCCAACATTAGGCCCCAGGCTGAAGTGAGCCAGCTCATTTCATCCGTCTGTTGCAATTGTCTGAGAGTCGCCAGGAATGACCCGGCATGACGTCACAGACACGCTGATGTATCACCAAATCTCTCACATTTAACCGTTTACTGAAAATTGAGGCGTCCGTTTCGGCAAGATCGGTGCTGACGCCTGGGAACCCACACTGTTTACCTGTTAAATAGGACCCGCATGAGTCAAACCAATGCAGTCCCGCTCGTGCACCTCTTCTTCTTCTTCCTGTCGCCCGTCCGTCGCTTGAGCTCGTCCGCTCCGCTCCGGCGCCGCCACTCGTCCGTCACCAACCCAGGCCGCTGCATCAACCTGTCTGCCCCAGAATTTCGCCCACCGCTGTCTCCGCCTCCGGTAAGTACCTCTTCCCGCAGCTTTAGATCGGTAGTAAAATAGGGTTTCCGCCGGCGGACCCCTGCCGCGCGTTTCGTTCTCCGGCACGGTCGCACGGCCAAGTCTCGGGGCCCGCCGCGCCTCCTTTTAGGCTGTATTGTCATCGCTGCCACCGTACATGGCCCGCCTGTGCGCAATGTGTGGTCGGTTAAGGTTGTAGGTTGATTTTTCACTTTCACTGTTCTTGGCTTAGGTTGACGTAGAACTTCCTTTTCCGCTTTGGTAGATCCAAAACTTTAGTATCGATTTGTGAAACTTGTTTGTCCGGCTCTTGATGACTTTCGGCTCATCCACCCATAGTGAGCCGCTAGACCCCCTCCAGCTCTTTTGTTTCATTAGTCGCCATTTTATTTTTGCACAGTACTTTTAAGCCGCCAAGATGACACGTGCCACTAATTCCTGCAATTGGGTCGGCTCCTGTGTGACCGAAGAGTATTTATCTGATTTAGTAGCCGCTGGCACCCTTCCTCCAAAGGAAGTGATCAACTGGCGTGCTCCGACTGGTGAGACCCGCCCCGCCCCAAAGAAAGGGGAGGTTATAGTCTTTACAGATCATATCGAACGAGGATTCGTGCCACCCGGGTCAAAATTCTTTCGCGACATTCTGCACCTGTACAAGTTGCATCCCCAGGATCTGGCGCCAAATTCTATATCAAACATTTGCCACTTTCAAGTCCTCTGCGAGGCATACCTTCAATCAAGGCTGTCAGTCGGATTCTTTAGAGAGTTCTTCTACGCCAACCGCCAGACTGAATATAAGAGCAGGCCAAGCTTGGAACTCGAAGGAATCACCATCCAGCGCCGAAGGGGTATCACCTTTCCGGCTGTTCAGATGCCCAGCCACCCAAAAGATTGGAACAAGACGTGGTTCTATTGTAGAGACACGTCTCCGGACTCGGAACATCGTCTGTCGGGCTATCGTCCTTCCCGGCTCTCAACCGACACTTCACTGCCCGACCGGCTCTCCGCTGCCGACCGTGCTAGATATGAGAAGCCCCACGCCAGAGTGAAGGCTCTCCTAGCCAACGGCCTTATTGGAACGGACCTTATCCGCTGCTGGGTACAATGGCGGATCATGCCTCTGAGCCGCCGTAACCGGCTCATGTATGAATATCCAGGATCTTACGACAGCGAACTGTGCTTTAGTGCCACCACTTTGACTGAGGATGACATCTGTATGACCGTCCGAAGTCTTGTGCACGAGACCTCCGGTTCATGCAGCACCATCGGCCTAGCGCCCTTCTGCGCGACCAACCCGACGCCTCTTGTAAGTATTTTTACCTTTCTTCCGCCTGTTGTATGTTTATATACTCCTTTTTAAAGCTTGATATTGTTCCTCCGGCTCAATTTGCACAGGCTGATTCCGACTTCTGGAAGAAGGAATACATTCCTCTTCCGAAGACAACCAAGAAGAAAGTCACTGCCAAGAAATGAAATAAGGCAGCTCCTCAAGAGAACTGGTTCGAACACCCGGCTTCTTGAGAGTCGGAGGTAAGATCCTTGAACTTTACTTACTTGACTTTTTGTCTTGCCGGCTCTTTAATAATATTTTTCCGTGTCTCACAGGATGAAGTAGAAACCAGTCATGCCAACGCTCCTCAGGTAACTTGCATGTACTCTGACTCAGAATATTTCTTCCGAAAGCCGCGGCGGGTTGTTAGAAAATTTGCTCTATCTCACCCTCTCGCTCATCCGGCTCCTGATTTCCTTTCAAAAAAGCAACAGCAAGCTGAACGACGTCAAACCCGGAGCGCGGGCTCTACAGAGCTTGCATCGGGACTACCAAATTTGCCAGCTCCTAAGAAACGGCCTACAGAGGTTAGTATCCGTACTTCCCTTTTTCGTTTCTCTTCATGTCCGAATGTCTTATCATTTCCGTGTCTTGATTTTTCAGAAAACACCCTCATTGGGCGACTCTTCAGCCTCAGTCATACCTCCACCAAAGATTAATCCTTTCTAAGTGTTAAAATATCCGGATGTCTTTGATGAGATACCAATCTCCTTTAAATGCTAACCCTTTACTTTGCAGTGCTCAGGCGAAACGCCGCAAGACCCATCAACCTTCCTCCAACCCTGTTGTTGACGATCAAGAGCCTAAACAGCCGGCCCCGGCTCAACCGGATATTGAACAGCCGGAGGAAACTCCAGCAGAAGAAGAAACTCCACCAGCGGCTTCTACTGAGCCGGCGGCAGATGACGTCATAATGGAGAACTCCCCAGCTGCTCCTTCAAGGCCGGTTACACCCACCCGGACCCCGGCGCCTCCGGATGTTATCATCACTGGGTCTGCTCAAAAACCTCCTTCACCAGCGCATGCCTTAACCCGGCATACAGAGCCGTCTGAAGCTTCACGGAAACTTGAGTTTGACCCATCGTACAACAAAATGACAGCCGAAGAACTCCACTCCAGCTACATGAATTGGGTCAACACCAACCGAGACTTGGAACTTTGGCTGGTCAGCATGATGAAGGCAAAATATGAGGTATGTTACCTTTCTTCCGCCATAACCTTCCCCAGCCCCCAAGGGCTGGATTTAATCTAACATAGAGTTGAATTCGGGTCTTCTTTCGAAGGTTATGTAGAAAACACTTTGCTTTAAATATTGTCAACACTTGCATACTGCCAACTATAGCCCCCAAGGGCCGGCTCAAATTTATTTGAACCGGAACTTTTGAGATTAGAAGAGAGCCAATGTGTAGCCCCCAAGTTCCGGGTCAATTTTTCAGGAAGATGAGCCGGAACTGTAGATGTGAACAGATCAAATATACATTAGCCCCCAAGTGTCAAATATATTGCTTGCAATCTGTTTGAGACTTGTAGAACTTGAACTGTGAACCTTTATGCATATGAATACTCTTGTTGCTGCAATAGCTTACACTTTGCCTTTGATATGCACATGACGCTCTGAACACCGCCGGCTCTCAGCTGGCGGATCTCAAAACCAACTTGGCAGCTCAACAAGAAGCACGAAGCCTTGCTGACGAGAGATGTCGGCTCTTAGCCGAAGAAGTAGCCAAGATCACCTCCGAGCTAACAATATTGAAAGAAACAACTGAGTCTGAAAAAGCCGCACTGATCAAACGGGCAGATTATGCCGATCAGCGGCTCATCACCGTCACTGAGGAGCTCCAAGGGCTCAAACGGCACATCGCTAAGATGTCTGCCGCCTTATTTGGTAAGTCCATCATTCCTGTACTCCTTTACTTAATATCTTTTATGAAACAACTAACGACGAACCTGTCTCTTCCGGCTCATGTAGGACCTTTGAGCCGGCAGCTTGCAGACGATAGCATCCTGTCGCTGAAGGCCATATACACCTTTACAGAGCAGCTGTATTGCGGAGCAATGTTCACCATCAAAAGCATACAGTATAAGGAGAAGATTCCCAAGGCCCTGAAAGGGGTGTTAGAACTATTTCCACCGTGCCCAAGCAAATACAAGAGCTGAAGAAGTCGGCTTTTCGCTCTGGAGCCGTTGCAGGTTTGAGCCAGGCCATGGCCTTCGCGCTGGATCTCACACCAGATGAGACGATGGTTGGAATTCCTTCGAAGAAGGTGGACGGCTCGGAATTTTCTGACAAAGACTATTTCAAAGTCGTCAAGGACTCTCGCTATCTGGCGTCTGTAATGGCTGATGAGGCGGAGGATGACTTGAAGAACTACCAAGCAGCATACGACCAGGAAGATAAATGGATCCGCGGGCCTCTTTACGAGTGTAAAGACCTAACACCCGCCCGAAGCAAAGATCTCTTCCCTGGTGAGCTTAACGTCGCGCCTTTCTTTGAAGGGTCATTTGCTGCCGTCTCTAACTGCAACTGGGAACTCGGCAATCTTCAGATCCAAACCGCAGAAGATCCGGAGTAGGATGAGCCGGCCGAGTGACCGAACCTTGTAATAGTCAGAGCAAGTATTGGCTCTTGTAATCATTCGCCTATGGTGTTTTGAAACTTTGTCAGAAACATCGTTTGTTCCCTCTGAGAACACCTTTTGTAACAGCCTTTTAACATCTGAATGCACTTGTCGGCGGTTTACTTTATAGTACTGTCAATCATCTTTCTCAGCTCTTTGCTTCCATCTTTGATAAATCTGCCAATGATTCATGAGAGGCACTTGGAAGTATTCGACACTCTTTTTAGAACCGGATAATACCTCTGTTGGCAGATAGCCTCCATGAACAAATGTGGCTGTTGATAAACCAATGCGTAATTTTTCCGAGACGTCTGTCCTTCACCCGGAGTCATTAGACCCGGGAAATTTACTTCATCAACCGGAGCAGCATGACTTCCCTTTTGTTATAATGAGACGCCATGGAAGAGCCGACTGTTGTTGGAAGGTGATGTAAGCTATACCCGATGGCAAGAAGCCTCCTCCAATTAGCCAATGTTGAATAGGGCCGGCTGCCGATGGTATTATGTAAGCTATACCTTATGGCAAGAAGCATCCATTCGACAGCCGCGACTAGTAATTGTACTAGCCGGCTGCGTGAAGGGCTTATGTAAGCTATACCTAAGGGCAAGAAGCCTCCTTCCGCAACTATTTTTGGCGTAAACGTCGGTTGTTAGGGTGAGATAAGCGAACCCGTCGGTAAGAAGCCCCCTTCGACAACCGTGGTTAATAAGTAACCGGAAGTGGCATAAAGCCGACCATTAGGGTGAGATAAGCGATACCCGTCGGTAAGAAGCCCCCTTCGATGGCCACAGTTGATAAGCAATTGGAATTTGATGTACACACTGTTGCCTTAGGGGAATTTTTTAAGCTATACCAAAGGTAGGAAGCCTCCATCAACAACAACGCTTAATGTACTCAAACTAGGCATAAAGCCAATTGCGCATCATACCAGTTCAGGGTCTCTAAAGCGAGATTGGCCGTCAACTCTGTGAGACGGCTCAGGGTCTCTAAGGCGAGATTGACTGATAAGAGCTTAACTTTTATCATACAACAGTTCAGGGTCTCTAAAGCGAGATTGGCCGTCCACTTTGTGAACCGGCTCAGGGTCTCTAAAGCGAGATTGACTGGTAAGAGTAACATCAGTTCAGGGTCTCTAAGGCGAGATTGGCCATCAACTTTGTGAACCGGCTCAGGGTCTCTAAAGCGAGATTGATTGAGAAGAACTTATTGTATTGACATCAGTTCAGGGTCTCTAAAGCGAGATTGGCCGTCCACTTGGTGAACCGGCTCAGGGTCTCTAAAGCGAGATTGAATGGAATACTTTTAACAGGTCACTTTTAACTGGTTCAGGTTCTCCAAAGGAGATTAACCGACAAGATCTTGGCGGGTCAAAGAACCACAGGAACCGCAAATTTGCTGGTATTGAAGAATTTCATCCTGAGATCATAAAGATACCCATAAGAGCCGGGGCTCCAATCTTTGGTAGTAGTACTACTCTATATAAATATGATATGTATAATGATAATGGATCTGCATCATCTCTTAAGTATAATATGGCCTTAAGTGTGCCACGTTCCATGGCCGCAAAGTCTCCTGACCCGCCGTGTCCGACTCATCACGAATATCAATGAGATAGTATGACCCGTTGTTGAGGTTTCTGCTAACCACAAAGGGCCCTTCCCACGGCGGAGAGAGTTTATGCATCCAAGTTTGGTCTTGAATAAGCCGGAGCACCAGGTCACCTTCCTGGAACGTCCGGGTCTTCACCCTGCGGCTATGATAGCGTCGTAGGTCTTGCTGGTAAATTGCTGATCTGGTCGCTGCTAACTCTCATGCTTCGTCCAAGGCATCCAACGCATCTTGACGTGCCAGCTCATTGTCCGTCTCAACATAAGCCGCCACCCTTGGTGAATCATGCCGGATGTCACTGGGTAGAACTGCCTCAGCCCCGTAGACCATGAAAAAAGGTGTAAAACCTGTAGACCTGTTAGGTGTAGTCCGGATGCTCCATAAGACGGAAGGCAACTCATCAACCCAACACCCGGCCGTCCGTTTCAAAGGGACCATGAGCCGGGGTTTAACCCCTCACAGGATTTCCTGATTAGCCCGCTCAGCCTGGCCATTGGACTGTGGATGTGCCACGGCTGAAACATCAAGCCGGATATGCTCCTTCTCACAGAACACCTTCATAGCCCCCTTGGACAAATTTGTACCATTATCAGTGATAATACTGTGTGGATAGCCAAAACGATAGATTAATTTCCTGACAAACTCAACTGCTGTAGCTGCATCACACTTGCTTACTGGCTCAGCCTCAACCCACTTGGTAAACTTATCAACTGGCACCAAGAGCTGCGTTTTCTTATCTTTGGACCTCTTGAAGGGCCCTACCATATCAAGCCCCAGACCGCAAACGGCCAAGTGGTAGGTATCATCCTCAACTCTTGAGCCGGAACATGAGCACGTCGGCCAAATTTCTGACAAGCGTCACACTTACGAACCAGATCCTCTGCATCCTTGTGAGCCATCAACCAGAAAAATCCGTGCCGAAAAGCTTTGGACACTAAAGATCTTGACCCGGCATGATGTCCACAGTCGCCAGCATGAATTTCATTTAAGATCTGCTGGCCCTCTTCTGGTGACACACAGCGCTGGAAAACACCTGTCACACTGCATTTGTGTAACTCACCGTTGATCATTGTCATGGACTTAGAACGGCGGACGATCTCTCGAGCCCAGCTCTCATCATCCGGTAACTCGCCGCGCGTCAGGTACGCTAAATAAGGAGTAGTCCAATCCGGAATAACATGTAGAGCCGCCACTAGAGCCGCCTCCGGGTCAGGAATTGCCAGGTCCTCCTCAGAAGGCATCTTGACAGTCGGATGATATAACACGTCAAGAAAAACATTTGGCGGCACCGGCTTACGCTGAGATCCGAGTCGTGATAATGCATCAGCCGCCTCGTTCCGCCGATGATCAATATGATCCACCTGATACCCTTTGAAATAACCTGCAACAACATCAACCGCCTGTCAATAAGCCGCCATCCGTGGGTCCTTAGAATCCCAAGTACCTGAAACTTGCTGAGCCACAAGGTCTGAGTCGCCCAGGCATCTAACCCGGCTTAAATTCATCTCTTTAGCGACTCTCAAACCATGGAGCAAGGCTTCATACTCAGCAGCATTATTAGTACAGGAGAACATCAACCGGAGCACATAACAAAACTTATCACCTTTCGGGGAGGTGAGAACCACACCAACACCAGACCCTTCAAGTTGTTTAGACCCGTCAAAATATATAGTCCAGTATGTGTTGTCCGGCTTCTCTTCAGGCGCCTGGCACTCTGTCCAATCATTTATGAAATCCACCAAAGCCTGAGACTTGATTGCTGTACAAGGGGTGTAACTGATGTTAAGAGGCCCCAACTCTAAAGCCCACTTGGCAATCCTTCCCGTAGCCTCTCTGTTCTGAATAATATCCCCCAATGGGGCAGAGCTTACTAGAGTTATTGGATGGCCCAAAAAGTAGTGCTTCAGCTTACGATTAGCCATAAAGACCCCGTATACAAGCTTCTGCCAATGCGGATACCGTTGCTTGGACTCGGCCAAGACCTCACTGATGTAGTAAACAGGCCTCTGAACGGGATACTCTTTCCTTGCTTCCTTATGTTCGACAACAATCGCCACACTGACCGCCCGGTTGTTAGCTGCTAGGAGTAGTGGCTCTTTCTCAGCCGGAGCGGCTAATACTGGCGGCTCAGTCAATTGCTTCTTAAGAGCTTCCAGCGCCTCTGCGGCTGCCTTGCTCCACTTAAACTTGTTCGTCTTCTTCATCATCTGATACAAGGGGATGACCTTCTCCCCAAGCCGGCTTATGAACCGGCTCAGCGTCGCAATCCGGCCTGCAATACGCTGAACATCATTGATGCATGTCGGCTCTCGCAAAGAGGTGATAGCCTTGATTTTATCCGGGTTAGCCTTGATGCCACGCTCAGAAACCAAGAACCCCAAAAGCTTTCCTGCAGGGACACCAAAGACACATTTTGCCGGGTTAAGCATCATTTTGTACACCCGGAGATTGTCAAAAGTTTCCTTCAGGTCCTCCAAGAGGGTTTCCTTCTTCCTAGACTTCACCACTATGTCATCCACGTAAGCATGAACATTACGACCAATCTGGCTGTGGAGACAGTTCTGCACACACCACTGGTAAGTTGCCTGGGCACTCTTGAGCCCAAAAGGCATGGAGACGTAGCAGAACGCTCCAAAAGCTGTGATAAACGATGTCTTCTCCTGGTCCTTGACTACCATTTTAATCCGATGATACCCTGAATAAGCATCCAAAAAACACAAATTCTCACAACCGGCTGTTGCATCAATGATCTGATCAATGCGAGGGAGTGCGAAGGGATCAGCCGGACAAGCCTTGTTAAGGTCCGTGTAATCTATGCACATACGCCAAGTACCATTCTTTTTAAGCACCAATACTGGATTAGCCAACCATTCTGGGTGGAAAACTTCAACTATGAACCCAGCGGCTAAAAGCCGGGCAACCTCTTCCCCAATAGCCTTGCACCTCTCCTCATTGAACCGCCGCAGAAACTGCTTGATCGGCTTAAACTTCGGATTCACATTAAGATTGTGCTCAGCGAACTCTCTCGGTACACCCGGCATGTCAGAAGGTTTCCATGCAAAGATGTCCCGATTCTCACGGATGAATTTGATGAGCGCACTTTCCTATTTGGGATCCATGTGAGCCCCGATGATGAACTGTTTGGATGAGTCGCCCAGAGTAAAGTCCACTATTTTAGTATCATCCGTTGAAAACTTGAGTGGCGGCTCTGCCTCTGTATTTGGTTTCTTCAACGGGGTCATGTCCTCCGGGTCAATGTTCTCCTTATAGAACTTCAGCTCCTCTTGTGCATAGCTAGCCTCAGCATAAGCCGCATCACCTTCCTCGCACTCAAGAGCCGTTTTTCGATTGCCATGAACCGTAATCGTGCCATTTAAGCCGGGCATCTTAAGCTGCAAATAAACATAACAAGGCCTAGCCATGAACTTGGCGTAAGCCGGCCGCCCGAACAACGCATTATAAGGGCTCTTGATCTTGACCACCTCGAACCATAAGGTCTCCACCCTGTAATTATACTCATCGCCGAAAACCACCACCAAAGAGATTTTTCCTACTGGGTATGCTGACTTACCAGGCACCACGCCATGAAACACAGTAGAAGAAGTTTTGAGATCTTTGTCTAGCAACTTCATCCGTCGGAAGGTGTCATTATACAAGATGTTGATACTGCTACCTCCGTCCATGAGCACTTTATTTACTCCATAACCATGTATCTGAGGGGCCACCACCAGAGCAAGCCGGCCCGGGTCATCCACCCGTGGTGGGTGATCTTGCCTGCTCCACGTTATGTCATACTCTGACCACGGCAGGTATCGTGGGAGAGCCGGCGCGATCGTATTAACCGCTCGCCTCCGTAGTTTCTCATCTCGCTTGCTGTTACCAGTCGTAAACACATGATACTGCCCTGAACTGAGCTGCTTCGGGTTACTCTGGAATCCAGACTGATTGCGCTGCTGCTGCTGGTTATTATGATTGTTGTTGCCAGGATGCTGTTGATGCTGTTGATTATTGTGACCCAGATGATTTGCTCCTGAGCCGCCAGCACCAAAGTCGGCACCTGACCCGCCGTGGCCTGAACCGCCAGGCCCTGATCCGCCAGGCGGCCCACCGCCCTGATCATGAGGCGGTTGAAAGTGTTGATTCTTAAATCTATGCATGATAAAACAATCGCCCCACGCATGTGTTGCTGGTTTATCAGGTGTGTTGTGCTCTGGGCAGGGTTTCCTAAGCACCGCTTCCAAATTGAAAGGGGGCCTGTTATCCCGCTGGTACGGCTTGTAACGCCCGTTCCCCTTAGGAACATTTGGCCCTGTGTTAGCATTTGCCACCAGCTCTGACCCGCCGCCAGCGTTCCTCTGTCTGCTTTAATTCCCATTGTTCCCAAAACTCCTGCCTTGGTTGTTCTTCTTTCCCTGATTCGACTTCTCCTCATCCGAACCCGGATCTTTGGTGTTGTCTGAGTCGGCGTACTTCGTTAGAGCCGTCATGAGCTCTCCCATGTCTCGACACGTACGTTTAAGCCGGCCAAGCTTTTGCTTTAGTGGAACGAAATGACAATTCTTCTCCAAAATGAGCACCGCTTGAGCCGTCGTGATCTGTTCCGACGAGTGAATGACGGTCGACACCCGCCGAACCCAATGATGAGCCGACTCATTCTCCTGCTGAACGCAATGATCCAAATCCACAATGGTCATAGGCTGCTTGCAAGTCCCTTGGAAATTTTTGATGAACCTTGACCTCAATTCGGCCTAAGAACTTATAGTGTTGGGTGGTAAACCCTTTAACCATGTGCGAGCCGGACCCTCGAGCATCATGATAAAATATTTTGCAAAAACAGCCTCACTGACGTCTAGCATCTCCATAGCTAGCTCATAGCTCTCGACCCAAGCCTCGGGAGGGAGATCCGCCGTGTAATTTGGAACCTTCCGAGGCCCCTTGAAATCCTTAGGCAACCTCTCGCTCCGTAGAGCCGGAGTTAAGCATGGAACTCCCGCGGCTCTAGCGCTACCAACCGCTCCGGCCTCTGTCAACACTAAGGGCCCAAGACCTGGAGGAACTATTGTTGCCTCTTGTTCTCGCCTGTTTCTTGCCCAGTCCACCAGGGCCTGCGCGTCTAGCGCCATGCGTCCCCCTTGCCCATGATGCGGGCCACTGCTTGACACCGTCGGCGACTCATAACGCCGGCTGAAACTTCGACTATGGAGAGGGGTGGAGTGGATCCGGCTCCGGCTGTGAGTATATTTCTCTTGTTGAGCCACAGCCGTCTGTAAATATCCGATAGCGTTCCTCACCTCCTTCGCAAAGGGTGCCTCATCTGGGATAGGGATCGTTCCAAGCTGGGTAGCTGCTGCTACCATGTTCTCGACCGGGTTAGAATAATGACCCGCCAGTGTCGTAAACCCTCCGGGTGGGGCCATGTGAGCCGCTGCTCGCCCTTCCCCAGGGGCAGCCGCCGCTCTCCCAGAGCCGGGGGTGTTGAAGAGATTCCTCGCCTCATAGCCCTCCGGTAGACGAGATTGATGCCTCCTGCGGTGCACAGCCGCCGCTAAAAACTGTTCCAGCCCCAAACGGAAAGCGTCGGCCTTGAGCCGTGCTGCCTCTGCCTCCATCTGGGAGTTTAAATCAGTTATCCTCTGACGCTCCTCGGCCATCCGGCCCTTGATCCTTGCGATCTCTACGTTACGGGCCACCTGATTATCTAGTGTGACCTCTGTAGCTAACAAAGCCTCAAGCTCATCCATCAACTCCACAAGGCCCTGAGCCGGCGGCTGGGGCGGGTTAGCTTCCGACCCGGCCGCCCCTGGCCGTGCCATGAATACCGCCGCGTGAGACGGCCGCTCCGGCTCATCGGATTCACCGTGCTCTGACTCGGGGCGAGTGTCACCGTAGCGGGTCTCATAGTAGCCCCCAAGGCCACCATTGCTAAGCTGGTACACAGATGCACTTTCCCCCACTTGATGACTCATCATCGGAGTGCACGAGAGTCCCTTGAGATCCGGATGCTTCCAGATCCATACCTTGAGTGAAGCCCACGAAGACATGCCCCTGAACCGGGTTAACACGGGCAGGGCCTACCTTACATGCGGGCTGGAGATGCTGAGCAAGCTCGACGGTGTTGGTGCAGACGTCCGGCCCGGGTGTAGATCCGTCTATCTTTCCGATGAACACCTAGATCCCGCCGAATGGAACCCTGAAACCATACTCCACAGAAGCAGCATCAAGCCCCCAACCGGCGTCGTCGATGTAGAGCCGGCCGCGACGACTCTTGCTCATCCTCCCAACTATGTATCCTTCGAGCTCTGGAAGGGAGCCCTTTGAGAACTCAACACCACCGAACGCGAGCCCCACGGTGGGTGCCAACTGTCATGGTTTTGTCATAGCAGATGTCCGGGTTACCAGACTTGAGTTCGGAGCCATCGCCATGGTAGTGGACTCAAAGGGGTTGATTGAGACAAAGGACACGAGTTTACCCAGGTTCGGCCCCTCAAGCCAAGGTAAAAGCCTACGTCCTACTTGTGTTATTATTGCTTGTTGTATCGATTACAAGGGGCTAGACGCTTGACCTAGTTTTCGAGCACCTCTCCCTAAGCCGCCCCGGCTCTGCCTTTATATAAGAGATCAGAGCCGTCGGGTCTTACAATTGTACAACCGGATCACGCTTTACATCTCCGAATCCGTCTCTATCTTACCAACCAAGTTATCCTTTGGAAGGTCTTGCACATCCGGGTCTATGTCGTCCGGCCCACCTCAAGAGCCGCCAAAGTTCTTGGGCCTCCAGCTGGTACATTTCTTCGTGGGCTGGCTCATAACCAATGCTTATCAACCGGAACCTTCCAGCCGGGTCATATCACGGGGTTATATCCCCAACAGATGCACTTAGAGCTATAAGTGTATGAAAGCTCAAAAAGAAAACTAAGTGGTCATGCAAAAAATTCCACTAGCTATATGAAAGTGAAAAAATAGGAGGCTCTCTATCATGAAGATCATGGTGCTACTTTGAAGCACAAGTGTGGAAAAAGATAGTAGCATTGTCCCTTCTCTCTTTCTCTCATTTTTTTTATTTTGGTGGGCATCTTTGGCCTCTTATTTAATTATTTATTCGGGCTTCGCTGGCCTCTTTTTTTTGTAAAGTCCGGAGACTCCTCCCAACTTGTGAGGGAATCATAGCTTCCATCATCCTTTTCTCACACGGGACAATGCACTAATAATGAAAATCATTACACTTTTATTTACTTACAACTCGATACATAGAACAAAAATATGACTCTATATGAATGGTTCTGATAGGATACCGGGATGTGCAACGATCTAGCCTAGCAAATGACATCAAAAAACGGACAAGCCATGAAAACATCATGCAAGTTGTCTTACGATCATGCAAAGCTATATGAAAATGATGGTGCATGTCATACTAAACAGAACGGTGGAAGTTGCATGGCAATATATCTCGGAATGGCTATGGAAATGCCATAATAAGGTAGGTATGGTGGATGTTTTGAGAAAAATATATGGTGGCTATTTTGAGGAAGGTTGGTTTGATGCACCGGCGAAAGTTGCGCGGTACCATAGAGGCTAGCAAAGGAGGAAGGGTGAGAGTGCGTATAATCCATGGACTCAACATTAGTCATAAAGAACTCACATACTTATTGAAAAGTCTATTAGTTATCAAACAAAATATTAGATGCATGCTCCTAGGGGAGAGGTTGGTAGGAGTTAACGATCGCGCGCTCCCGACCCTCACACAAAGGTTTACAATCATTAAACAAATCATGCTCCAACTTCGTTACATAACGGTTCACCATACGTGCATGCTACGGGAATCACAAACTTCAACACATGTATTTCTCCAATTCACAACTACTCACTAGCATGACTCTCATATTACCATCTTCATATCTCAAAACTATATGCAAGGAATCAAACATATCATATTCAGTGATCTACAAGTTTGATGTAGGATTTTATGACTAACCATGTGAATGACCAACTCCTGTTAACTCTCTAAATAGATAGAAGTGAAGCATGAGAGTTTTAATTATTTCTAGAAAAGATATGCCCACACTCTAAGAAATATAAGTGAAGCAAAATAGCATTCTACAAATGGTGGTTTTCTATGTGTGAGAAACAGGCAATCCAAACTTCAAATGATATAAGTGAAGCACATGAAGAATTCCATAAAGCCATACTCAAAAGATATAATTGAAGTGCATGAAAAATTATATAAATCAACCAAGGAATTTCTCATACCAGCATGGTGCATTATTAACATAAAAATAAAAATCACACGACGCTCCAAGATTTACGCATATCATGTGACGAATAAAAATATAGCTCCAAGTAAAATTACTGATGGTTGTTAGAAGAAAGAGGGGATGCCTTCCAGGGCATCCCCAAGCTTAGTTTCTTGGGAGTACTTGAATATTACCTTGGGGTGCATCGGGCATCCCCAAGCTTAGTCTCTTTCCACTCCTTATTCCTTCATCCATCGTGATCTCACCCAAAACTTGAAAACTTCAATCACACAAAACTTAACAAAACCATCGTGAGATCTGTTAGTATAATAAAGCAAATCACACCTTTATGTATTGTTCCCAACCAATTAATATTTTATTTTTGCATTTTATCTACTGTATTATAATTTTTCCATGGCTTATATGTGACAGCCCAAGTGTCGTCCCTACCTTATTTGGCATGTAACCCCTTGTATGAACCTTGTGTCATGTGTGTTATGAGAGTATTGCACCTTGTCATTCATGCAACATATCATCCATCATTCCATCAACATGCAATCATCTTGTTCTTGTGTTTGTGGTGTGTGTATATGTGTGTGTATGTGCCTAGTGTGGTTTTGGTCATGAGTGTGGTGGTGTTCAATCCATGTGTGCAACTTCCTCCTCTTCTCCCTCTCTTTTCTTCCTTCTCTCAAACCTTTATTCTTTGACTTTAATTCTTGTTTGTTTTTCTTGATAGTTTTCAAGTTGCTTTAAAATTCCTTTAAAAATGCTCAAGAGGTGGCCCTAATGTTCTTATGAATATTGGAGGTGAAGCATTTGTTGTAGAAAATATTTGGGTTTTTGAAACTATTTAAAACAGGGGATGATTTAATTAAAGTAATGAAAATAACTTTGCAAATCATTATCCTGATATTTCTATTAATATGAGCACATTATTTCCTTCCCAAACTATTTTTTTTATTTTCTCTAAACACCTTTTTATCTCCCTGAGCATGTCTTTCTCTAAACCTATTTTATTTAAAAGAAAATAACTTTCCCTTTTTTTTCTCCTGAGTGAGAGAGCCAAAAGGTCCGAGTGGGCTCACCTCCAGTGGCCCACGAGGCCCAGCAGGTAGCTAACAGCCACCTGCCCCCGTCCTCCTCCGTCAGGCGCGCAGAGAGAGAGAGCAGAGAAGCGAGGGAGCGTGTCGTGTCGCCATCGCCGTTAGTGCTCCCGAACGTCGAGGCCAGCCCCCCTACTTAAGCGCGCTCCCCTAGGGTTTCCCCTTCTCCTCCTCCGCCACCGCTCCCCTCTTCCCCCTTCTCCTCTCCTCCTTCCTCGTTCGGTTCATCAGGTAAGTTTAGGGAGACAGAGATTCAGAGAAGGTCGCCGGCGTTCACCGGTCTCCTCCGTCGTCCTCGACCCCGGCAGTGATGTCGTGGGCTTCGGGGGCTCTCTTCGCGCTCCTCTTCCGCTGCTAGGAGCTCCCGAGGGGCTCTGCAACTTCGCCCCGTCTTCATCTCCGAGGGGATCGTCTGCCTCTGCTTACTCTCCGGTGGGTCTGCTTCACCTCCATCGACGGAAGTGCCCCCGCCTCTCCTTCCCCTGCATCGCCGTCTTGCCGAGCGCCGTTGTTCCTCCCCTAGGTGAGCAGCCTGGTTCCCTGTCCTCGTCGTTGTCTGCGCGTCCGCGTATTTGCGCCGCCACGTCCGCATGAGCTCCTGCCGCTCACCTCCTTCCTCCTCACCGCGAGGTGAGCAGGGGAATGGATCCGCGATAGAACCCCGTTTCAATTCCACCCGTTCACTTCACGTAGAGTGTGTGTGGCCGCCGAAGCACCGTCGTCGCTATCTGTCACCGGAGCTGCGTGTAGCTTCAGTTTCATCAGGCTCTATGTGTGTGTGTGTACTAGAGGCATACCGCCCCCTCTCTGTTAACAGCATGCCGTGTAGCAGAGTGGTCTGGTTCGTTCAGGCGCAGAGGAGGTGCTGGGTTCGATTCCTCCTTCCCCCCATTCTTTTGTTTTTTTCCGATTCTTTTCTTTTTCCTTTTGCTTTCTTTTGTAAAACAAAACCTTGGTATGTGTGTGTTTGTATGCATTTTGTGTGTGGCAGAGTATGTGTGTGCATGTGTTGCACACACACATGAGTGTGTGTATATGCACATATATATGGTAGTGCGTGTGGGTCATATGTGATGCCCTTTTGTCT
Organism: Hordeum marinum; assembly: GCA_022496015.1. Taxonomy (NCBI): domain Eukaryota; kingdom Viridiplantae; phylum Streptophyta; class Magnoliopsida; order Poales; family Poaceae; genus Hordeum; species Hordeum marinum. Next base: position 224,902,128 of record CM039678.1, on the reverse strand, counting down.
TTTTCTTATGAATTAATCTATGCATGTTTTTAAGTTCTTGCCAACATGAGATTGCTAGTTAAAGTGGCTGTGAACACCCCTGTATTTTTGTTATTAGTGTTAAGTCACCAGATCAGTGGGAACCATGCTGTTTAGTTGGCTACTTTCTGTTACTTTTCATCCTGCTTAGAAATGGCTAAGTCTGGAGATTCTGCTATTATTGTTTTGCCATGAAGAGTGGATTGTAGCAAGTGCTGTGGTGGGATTTTGATCATGCTCAGTGTTAGTTAATTGTAGTGTATGTTGCCATCTACCATCGTGTTAATTTTCATGCCATTTGGATCTTTCTAGCATATTTAACCAGTGCTGTCAACTTGCTACTTTGTTAACCCAGAATCCAGAAAACTGGAATTTTCACTAAGTCCCTAAAACCCTGATTCATCATGCCAACTTGCCTGATACATGCACAGTGATGTGTAGCTCTTTTGCTGATTACATAGTTGGATGAATTGATGTGGGTGTTGAGTAGATTCTGTCCGTATCTTGTTTGTGCCTGTAGGGTTCTTGTGGCTCTAGTTGTGAGCTTTTCAAATTGCTATGTTGCTGCTTGTGACAGATTTGGTGTTATTTTGTTTTGTGAGTTGTGGGAGCTATACTCCATGGAATTGAGTGATTCTTGAGTCTATTGTGATTGGTTTTTCATCACCTGTCCAGTGGATACCTTGGAATGCCAGGAATTAGCCCAGATCTTTGATGATCTTGTGTTTTGCCTTCGTTCCTTGTCGTGAGCGTATCTCGAGAACCGTAGCTCCGTTTTCCGCGATCCTTATATGCATTTCCATCGATTTTGCATGATGCATCCATATTTGCCATGTTCATGCATGTATAAATAACTCAACATGAGGTTCTTTCCAGATCCATTAATAAACAACTTTGCATGCAAAACATGACTAGTTTTGGATTGCCATGTTATAACTCTTCATAAATGATCATGCATCATTTTGATTGTGCATTGAACCTTGGTTTAATGTTTATTGTTGCTGTTTCCCTTGGGTAGACGCAAGTGTTGAGACTGAGTATGAGGACCCAGGAGAGTACCACTACGAGGATCCCGCTACTTGTTCCGCTGAAGAACCAACAGGCAAGATGATCGTACCCGGATCCCAATACTATCTTTGCTTGCTAGTTTCTCGTTCTTATCGTTACAATTGCGCTTCCTGCCAGATGATATCAGCCCCCATGTTGCCATGACAGCCTCTAACCTTCACATTCCAGCAAACCGTTGATTGGCTAAGTTACCGCTGCTCTGCCCCTCTTATAGCGTTCTTAGTTGCAGGTGCAGGTTGTTCCATGTGACAACATGGATTGGATATCACCATAAATTCTGTTATTTAACTTAATGCACATATATATCTAGTATTGGTGGAAGGCTTGGCCTTTTGCTAAGTGATTTGTTCCGCTCGTACCGTCATTAGTTCCTTGTTACCGGTGTTATGTTTTCCATATTTTGCGCTCCTAACATGCTTGGGGTTGTTATGGGGACCACCTTGTTTATTCGGTTGAGATTAAAACTTGTCTGGCAAGACCCAACTTTGGTACTACTTTTGCTAATAACTAATGAACCTGCATAGGGCTTTGCAACCCCGTGGATAATTTTAATCAACCCCCGGGCCAGTGCTCCGCATGAGTGTTGGTCCAACCCAGAGCAGCTTATTAACGCCGCCCGGGGCAACTCGGTGATTGGCGTGGTAACCATCGCTCATCCGTCGTGTCCTGAGAATGAGATACGCGGCTCTTATCGGGTTCGTCGACACGTCGGGTGGTCTTGCTGGATTTGTTTTACCTTTATCGAATGTCTTGCGTGTGGACTCTGACTTTCTTCGGGTTTACTCGAGGTGTTGGAATTCCCGCATAGTGTGGTTATTTGTGATGGACTAGTTGGAGCACCCCTCAGGGTTAAATCTTTCGGAAAGCCATGCCCGCGGTTATGTGGCAACTTGGATATTTGTTTAACACCCGGTTCTAGCAAACTTGAAGTAAACTATAATTAAAATACACCAACTGTGTGAGTAACCGTGACTGTCTCTGCTCGTGAACATGATCCAAGAGAGAACACGGTGGGGTTATGACTGACGTAAGCAGGTGTTTAGGATCTCTTAAAGATCATGTTAGAAATCGAACGATTGTCGTAGGCCACGTACTTTACATTCTTGCTACGTAAGTTAGCCACCATAAATGCTTAGAGCTGCTGAAGACTTAAACATCACCCCTTCCATCCTAAATCTTATATAGTGTTGGCACCCGGGTTACATGATAGCTGAGTCCTCTATGGCTCACAGTTACTACAACAATCCAGGTGCAGGTACGGATGAGTTCGTGCAGGATGATCTTACGCAGCTCCAGTGGGAGTATGATGGGGAGAGAGGCAGGATGTACGTGACATATCCGGATGAGTAGAGGACCTGGTCGTGATCGTTGGGACAGCTTGATAGTATCATTTGCAACTTCTTTTATCGTTTGATTTCGTCCGTAGTCGGACCCTGTGTTCAACTAGATGCTATGATTTGAGTGACATTGTAAGTTAGCATGTGGCGAGTGTAAGCCAACTTGTATACTCTTCTCATTCAGTATTGTATGTTGTGATGATACTATTCTTGCTAACGGCAAGATGCGCATCTATCCCTTGTAAGGCCCTCATGCCTTAAATGGATAGGTGTGCATCTTGGGGGTGATAAGTTGGTATCAGAGCCATACGACCATAGGAGCCTTTGCTTGTTCGAACTTGGCCGAGTCGAGTCTAGTAAAAACTATTTTGAGCCTAGTTATATTGGAGAGTAGGATTCTTTTTACTCCTCTTCTATGCTCTGGTGAGGTATACGACTTAGGAAATTTTGATTCTACTCCTCTTCTCGCTCAAAAAAAATTTAGGATCACGCGGGTATTTTGGAGTCTATATGATGCCGATGTGACAGGGTTCTGTCTTGGTGCCTCTTGTCTGACTTCGTTTCTTCCGGGGAGTCGAGCTCCAGGGAATGTTGGCACATCGTTATCATTCAGCTTCCTTGATATCTCAGGACGGAGAATGTTCGAAATTGCTTCAATACTTATCATGGTGAGATAAGGTCGGAGTCACCCAGTACTGGGGAGGCGTCCGGGGTACCACCATCGTTTTGTATCGTTGTGAGTTCGAGGCTAGACGAATTTGCGGAATATCTTGAATTATGGTGTGGAAGGTTGCGGATGCAGTTGCAGCTGATTGCCTAGGGCAGGTTCCTGATTCCGCAACCCGAATCGCATAAACAAGAAAGTTTTCGGAAGTTCATAGGTGGGAAATCTTGTAGTCATCTAGGATCATCTTCCCCAAATGTATTGGGTATGTACATTTGTCCGAGCGCTTAGCTCAATACTTTTGTGTTATTGCAAGTGGCTTCTAATTTCTGATGATGTTATCATAGCCAAAGAAGCATTCTTACTAATTTTTCAGTAGGAAGGCTATGTTGTTTTCTTTCAAGCATTTGATTCAGATTATGATTCATCTTATCAATGAGGTGCTAATTCGTTTTGTCCATCTTCAGGATGGCTCCACCAACTCGCAACAATCCGGGTCGTGGTGAGGAGCAGACTGATGTTCCACCACCACCCCCGCCACCGCCTCCTCCGCCTCCTCCTCCAGAAGCTTGGCAAGCTGTGATGGCCGCGACCAATGCAAACACCCAGATGTTGCTCAGGCTGTTACAAGAAAGGGAGCAGAGCAGGGTTTTCAAGGCAATTTTCAGAATTAGCTTTAGTTTGCGACACTCAATCAATTCCTTGCCAACCAGCCCAAGACTTTCACCTGTTGTAAGCAGCCTCTAGATGCTGATGATTGGCTTCGTGATATGAGTAAGCATTTTGAGTGCAGCAATGTCAGGCCAGAGGACTTTGTCAGGTTTGCATCGTTCTAGCTAAAGGGTCAAGGAGCTGATTGGTGGCAGCAATACAAGGATTCCAGGGGCGATCGTGTTGTTACTTGGGATGATTTCCGTCGTGACTTAAGGGATCATTACATTCTGACAAGCTTTGTCGAGGAGATGCGTGAGAAGTTCAGGCACCTGAATCAGGGAACCAAGTCGGTCTACCAGTACAACATTGAGTTCCAGAATCTAGCTCGTTATGCCAAGCAAGATGTTCTAGATGATAAGGCAATGATCTATCAGTTCATAGGTGGTCTCAAGGATGAGCTTCTGCCAGGCCTTGTCCTTCAAGAGCCTCGTGAGTTTGATCAGTTCTACAACATGGCTTTGAAGATTGAAGCAGCTCAGCTCAAGTTGGAGAACTCCAAGAAGCGTTCAAGGGATTCATATTCTTGTTCTTCCGGCTCTCAGATGGTTCCTAAGCAGCAGAAGTATTGGGCGCCAAATCCTCTTCCGTTTTGTCCTCCTCGGCAGTAGAAGCAGTTCGACGGTCGTGGTTCTTCCCACCCACCCAACCCAGGTTTCCAGCAGAAGAACCAGGCGTCCAAGGCTGTTATTTTTCCTCCTCCAAGCAATGTTCGTCCGCTTTCTGAGGTGACTTGTCACAAGTGTGGTCAGAAGGGACACTATGCAAACAAGTGCAACCATCGGCGTCTTCCGCCTCCTCCTCTTATCAAGCCTCCAGGCAATGCTATGGTAAAGCATTATCCCAAGTCTGTCAGGTTGAATATGGTGAATGCAGCAGAAGCAGAGCAGTCCAATGATGTGATTATGGGTAATCTCTCAGTTAATGTTTTTCCTGCAAAAGTCTTATTTGATTCTGGTGCATCGCATTCATTCATATCCAGGCCTTTTGTCGCTATGCATGAGTTTTCTGTGGAGCATTTAGCTAGTCCGTTTTGTGTGGTTTCTCCAGGGATGCGCATGAGTTCGCATATGATTGTTAAGGATGCTTCCATCAAGATGGGCAATTATTCTTTTTTGGCTTCTCCAATTGTTCTTGGGAATTCTGATATTGATCTCATTCTGGGCATGGGCTTCCTGGCTATGAATAAGGCTCATATTGATTGCAAAGCAAAAGAAGTCAAGCTGACTCATCCTTCAGAGGACGTGATTATATTCGCGGCTCGCGATGACACAGTCCGTCTCTTTGCTCTCAATGAGAAGGGTGAAATCTCGGCGATTTCTCAAATTCCGGTGGTTTGTGAGTATGAAGATGTCTTTCCAGAAGAATTGCCAGGAATGCCTCTGCACCGGCCAGTTGAGTTCGTGATTGATCTCGAGCCCGGAACTGAACCGGTCTGCAAGCACCCGTATAAACTTGGCCCCGAAGAGCTGAAAGAGTTGAAGAAGCAGCTAGATAAGCAAGAACGTCTGGGTCTAATCAGACCAAGCTCTTCTCCGTGGGGTTGTGGAGTTTTGTTTGTCAAGAAGAAGGATGGCACGGATCGTCTTTGTGTGGACTACCGGCCATTGAACAAGAAGACAATCAGAAACAAGTACCCACTTCCCAACATCAATGAGTTGTTTGAACAACTGAAAGGTGCCAAGGTTTTCTCGAAGCTTGATCTTCGCATGGGTTATCATCAAATTGGCATTCGCGAAGAAGACATTCCCAAGACCACTTTCATGACGAGTTTTGGCTCTTATGAGTACACCGTTATGTCGTTTGGTCTTGCGAATGCTCCTCCAACCTTCTCAAGAATGATGAATTCCATCTTCTCTCCTTTCAAGACTGAGTTCGTCTTGGTCTATCTGGATGATGTCCTTGTGTTCTCGAAGACAGAAGAAGATCATGCAGAGCATCTCCGCCTTGTGCTTGACAAGTTAAGGGAACATCGGTTTTATGCCAAGTTTTCCAAGTGTGAGTTCTAGCTCAATGAAGTGGTGTACCTCGGGCATGTCAACTCTGCCGAGGGAATTAAAGTGCACCCTGAGAAAGTCGAGGCAATCTTGAAGTGGGAACCTCCTTAGAATGTGAAGCAGCTTCAGAGCTTCCTCGACCTTGCTAGTTATTGCAGAAGATTCGTGGAGAACTTCTTCCAAATTGCTAAGCCTCTGTCCAGTCTCCTCCAGAAGAGTGTCAAGTATGTTTGGTCTCCTGAGTGTGATGCCACGTTCAATACGCTCAAGCAGAGACTGACTTCAGCCCCAGTTCTTGTTCCTCCTGAGCAGTCCAAGCCTTTCCATGTTTTCTGTGATGCTTCTCTCCAAGGTCTTGGTGGTGTTCTTATGCAAGACAAGAAGATTGTGGCCTATACCTCGCGTCAGTTGAAGCCTGCCGAGAAGAACTACCCCACTCATGATCTAGAGTTGGCGGCAGTTGTGCATGCTCTAATGACTTGGAGGCATTTGTTGTTGGGTAGACCAGTTGAGGTGTACACCGATCACAAGAGCTTGAAGTACATTTTCACTCAACCCAATCTCAATCTTCGGCAATCTCGTTGGGTGGAAATGCTTGAAGACTTCAATCCAAGCATTGAGTATACTCCTGGGAAAGCAAATGTCATTGCAGACGCGCTCAGCCATAAGGCGTACTGCAATAGTCTTATCCTGAAGCCTCTTCAGCCCGAGCTTTGTGAAGCCTTCTGCAAGCTCAACCTTCAAATGATTCCGCAAGGATTTCTTGCAAATCTTCAAGTCTCTCCGACTCTGGAAGATCAGGTTCGCTAAGCACAGCTGCTAGACGCTATGGTGAAGAAAGTGAAGAAAGGTGTGGCCAAGAGCATTCCGAAGTATAAGTGCTTTCGTGTCGATGACAAAGATACCTTGTTCTTTGAGGACCGTCTTGTTGTTCCACAAGGTGATCTCAGAAAGGTTATCATGGACGAAGCACACAATTCTCTTCTATCCATTCATCCAGGCAGTTCCAAGATGTATCAGGACCTCAAGAAAACTTTCTGGTGGACTCGCATGAAACGTGAAATTGCTCAGTTCGTGAATGAGTGTGATGTTTGTTGCAGAGTGAAGGCGGAGCATCAACGTCCAGCAGGTCTTCTTCAGCCTTTGCCTATCCCAGAGTGGAAATTCGATCATGTGGAGATGGATTTCGTAACTGGGTTCCCCAAGTCCAAGAGAGGCAACGATGCCATCTTTGTGGTTATCGACAAGCTGTCAAAAGTTGCTCATTTCCTGCCAGTCAAGGAGTCTATTTCGGCAGCTCAGCTTGCAGAGTTGTATGCGTCAAGAATAGTGTCTTTGCATGGCATTCCTCAACTCATCTCTTCTGACCGTGGAAGTCTCTTCACTTCCAAGTTTTGGGAGTCCTTCCAGACTGCTATGGGTACTAAGATCTGTTTCAGCACGGCATTCCATCCGTAGACAAGTGGTCAAGTTGAGAGGGTCAATCAGATTCTTGAAGATATGCTTAGAGCCTGTGTGATATCATTCGGCATGAAGTGGGAAGACTGTCTTCCATATGCTGAATTCTCATACAACAATAGCTTCCAAGCTAGTTCAGGCAAGGCCCCGTTCGAGATTCTCTACGGTAGAAAGTGTTGTACCCCGCTTAACTGGTCTGAAACCGGTGAGTGTCAGATATTGGGCAATGACATGATCACTGAAGCAGAAGAGATGTGCCATGTCATTCGTGAGAACCTCAAAGTAGCTCAGTCCCGCCAGAAGAGCTATTATGATAGCAAACATCAGGATGTTTCCTTCCAAGTGGATGATCTTGTCTATCTCAAAGTTTCTCCCATGAGAGGCACGCGGCGATTTGGAATCAAAGGGAAACTGGCTCCTCGTTTCGTTGGTCCGTTCAAAGTTGTTGACAAGAGAGGTGGTCTTGCATATCAACTTGAGTTTCCTCCAAATTTTGTGAACGTGCACGATGTCTTCCATGTTTCTCAGCTCCGGAAATGCTTCAAGACTCCCGAGCGAACCATTGACCTCCAAGACATCGATCTTCAAGCTGATCTTTCTTATCGTGAGCACCCAGTTGCAATTCTTGAAGAGACTGAGCGTAAGACTCGCAACAAGTCTATCAAGTTCCTCAAGGTGAAGTGGTCTCATCATTCCGACAAAGAAGCTACTTGGGAACGTGAGGACCTGCTCCGTTCCGAATTTCCAGACTTCTTTCGTTCCTAGATCTCGGGTCGAGATCCTCTTGTAGTGTGGGAGAGTTGTGACAGCCCAAGTGTTGTCCCTACCTTATTTGGCATGTAACCCCTTGTATGAACCTTGTGTCATGTGTGTTATGAGAGTATTGCACCTTGTCATTCATGCAACATGTCATCCATCATTCCATCATCATGCATTCATCTTGTTCTTGTGTTTGTGGTGTGTGTATGTGCCTAGTGTGGTTTTGGTCATGAGTGTGGTGGTGTTCAATCCATGTGTGCAACTTCCTCCTCTTCTCCCTCTATTTTCTTCCTTCTCTCAAACCTTTATTCTTTGCCTTTAATTCTTGTTTGTTTTTCTTGACAGTTTTCAAGTTGCTTTAAAATTCCTTTAAAAATGCTCAAGAGGTGGCCCTAATGTTCTTATGAATATTGGAGGTGAAGCAGTTGTTGTAGAAAATATTTGGGTTTTTGAAACTATTTAAAACAGGGGATGATTTAATTAAAGTAATGAAAATAACTTTGCAAATAATTATCCTGATATTTCTATTAATATGAGCACATTATTTCCTTCCCAAACTATTTTTTATTTTCTCTAAACACCTTTTTATCTCCCTGAGCATGTCTTTCTTTAAACCTGTTTTATTTAAAATAAAATACCTTTCCCTTTTTTTTCCTGAGTGAGAGAGCCAGCAGGTCCGAGTGGGCTCACCTCGAGTGGCCCACGAGGCCCAGCAGGTAGCTAACAGCCACCTGCCCCCGTCCTCCTCCGCCAGGCACGCAGAGAGAGAGCAGAGCAGCGAGGGAGCACGTCGCGTCGCCGTCGCCATTAGCACTCCCGAACGTCGAGGCCAGCCCCCCCTACTTAAGCGCGCTCCCCTAGGGTTTCCCCTTCTCCTCCGCCGCTGCCGCTCCCCTCTTCCCCCTTCTCCTCTCCTCCTTCCTCGTTCGGTTCATCAGGTAAGTTCAGGGAGACAGAGATTCAGAGAAGGTCGCCGGCGTTCACCGGTCTCCTCCGTCATCCTCGACCCCGGCAGTGATGTCGTGGGCCTCGGGGGCTCTCTCCGCGCTCCTCTTCTGCCGCTAGGAGCTCCCGAGGGGCTCTACAGCTTCGCCCCGTCTTTGTCTCCGAGGGGCTCGTCCGCCTCTGCTTCCTCTCCGGCGGGTCTGCTTCACCTCCATCGACGGAAGCGCCTCCACCTCTCCTTCCCCTGCATTGTCGTCTTGCCGAATGCCGTCGTTCCTCCCCTAGGTGAGCAGCCTGGTTCCCCATCCTCGTTGTTGTCTACATGTCCGCATATTTGTGCCGCCGCGTTCGCACGAGCTCCTGCCGCTCACCTCCTTCCTCCTCACCGCAAGGTGAGCAGGGGAATGGATCCGCGATACAACCCCGTTTCAATTCCACCCGTTCGGGTCAGGTAGAGTGTGTATGGCTGCCAGAGCACCGTCGTCGCTGCCTGTCGCCGGAGCTGCGTGTAGCTTCAGTTTCGTCAGGCTCTATGTGTGTGTGTGTACTAGAGGCATACCGCCCCCTCTCTGTTAACAGCACGCCGCGTAGCAGAGTGGTCTGGTTCGTTCGGGCGCAAAGGAGGTGGTGGGTTCGATCCCTCCTTCCCCCCATTCTTTTGTTTTTTTTTCTGATTCTTTTCTTTTTCCTTTTGCTTTCTTTTGTAAAAGAAAACCTTTGTATGTGTGTGTTTGTATGCATTTTGTGTGTGGCAGAGTATGTGTGTGCATGTGTTGCACACACACATGAGTGTGTGTGTGATGTGAGTGTGTGTATATGCACACATATATGGTAGTGCATGTGGGTCATATGTGTGTATATGCCCTTGCACATACCCACATATGAGTGTAGCGGGTGAGTGCAAGCATAGTGTGGTGCTATGTGTGTGTATGTGTGTGTTACACACACACATACATGTGTAGATGTGCTAGTGAGTGGTGTGTGTAGGGTGTGTGGTGGACCATGTAGTGTGTGCTTGGCACATGGGGTGTGCCATGTGATGTATGTGAGTGTGAGTGATGTGTGTATGTCTACATATACTCACACATGTGCATGTGTAGCTCCATGTGTAGGTTTTACCTTATTTGAGCATATGAGCATGGATCCTTCTCTAGCTAGTTTCATCCTTGTATTTGATGCTATGTCATGTTAACACGTTACTAGGATTCTATTTAACCACTTCCAACATGTACCAATAGCCTACATGTCATTTTGGGTCCATTTCCTTGCATATGCATAAGTGACATAAGTCACCCATAATCTATAGGTCAAATTTCGACCTAGCTTTCTTCTACTTGCTCCAAACAAGTATAGGGGTATGAGTAATGCATTTGGGGTAGAATCAACCCATGTATGCACCTGTGAAGTCAGATTTGACTTTGGGGCCACTTGACAAAACTGCATTTTTAAGCTGTGATGCCCTTTTGTCTTTTTCTTATGAATTAATCTATGCATGTTTTTAAGTTCTTGCCAACATGAGATTGCTAGTTAAAGTCGCTGTGAATACCCCTGTATTTTTGTTATTAGTGTTAAGTCACCAGATCATTGGGAACCATGCTGTTTAGTTGGCTACTTTCTGTTACTGTTCATCCTGCTTAGAAATGGCCAAGTCTGGAGATTCTGCTGTTATTGTTTTGCCATGAAGAGTGGATTGTAGCAAGTGCTGTGGTGGGATTCTGATCATGATCAGTGTTAGTTAATTGTAGTGTATGTTGCCATATACCAGACTGTTAATTTCCATGCCATTTGGAGCTTTCTAGAATATTTATCCAGTGCTGTCAACTTGCTACTTTGTTAACCCAGATTCCAGAAAACTGGAATTTTCACTAAGTCCCTAAAACCCTGATTCATCATGCCAACTTGCCTGATACATGCACAGTGATGTGTAGCTCTTTTGCTGATTGCATAGTTGGATGAATTGATGTGGGTGTTGAGTAGATTCTGTCCATATCTTGTTTGTGGATGTAGGGTTCCTGTGGCTCTACTTGTGAGCTTTTCAAATTGCTATGTTGCTGTTTGTGACAGATTTGGTGTTATTTTGTTTTGTGAGTTGTGGGAGCTATAATCCATGGAATTGAGTGATTCTTGAGTCTATTATGATTGGTTTTTCATCACCTGTCCAGTTGCTACCTTGGAATGCCAAAAATTAGCCCAGGTCTTTGATGATCTTGTGTTTTGCCTCTGTTCCTTGTCGTGAGCGTATCTCGAGAACCGTAGCTCCGTTTTCCGCGATCCTTATATGCATTTCCATCGATTTTGCATGATGCATCCATATTTGCCATGTTCATGCATGTATAAATAACTCAACATGAGGTTCTTTCCAGATCCATTAATAAACTTTGCATGCGAAACATGACTAGTTTTGGATTGCCATGTTATAACTCTTCATAAATGATCATGCATCATTTTGATTGTGCATTGCACCTTGGTTGAATGTTTATTGTTGATGTTTCCCTTGGGTAGACGCGAGTGTTGAGACTGAGTACGAGGACCCAGGAGAGTACCACTATGAGGATCCCGCTACTTGTTCCGCTGAAGAACCAACAGGCAAGATGATCGTACCCGAATCCCAATACTATCTTTGCTTGCTAGTTTCTCGTTCCTATCGTTACAATTGCACTTCCTACCACATGATATCAGCCCCCATGTTGCCATGACAGCCTCTAACCTCCACATCCCAGCAAACCGTTGATTGGCTAAGTTACCGCTGCTCTACCCCTCTTATAGCGTTCTTAGTTGCAGGTGCAGGTTGTTCCATGTGACAACATGGATTGGATATCACCATAAATTCTGTTATTTAACTTAATGCACATATATATCTAGTATTGGTGGAAGGCTTGGCCTTTTGCTAAGTGATTTGTTCCGCTCGTACCGTCATTAGTTCCTTGTTACCGGTGTTATGTTTTCCATATTTTGCGCTCCTAACACGCTTGGGGTTGTTATGGGGACCCCCTTGTTTATTCGGTTGAGATTAAAACTTGTCTGGCAAGACCCAACTTTGGTACTACTTTTGCTAATAACTAATGAACCTGCATAGGGCTTTGCAACCCCGTGGATAATTTTAATCAACCCCCGGGCCAGTGCTCCGCATGAGTGTTGGTCCAACCCAGAGCAGCTTATTAACGTCGCCCGTGGCAACTCGGTGATTGGCATGGTAACCATCGCTCATCCGTCGTGTCCTGAGACTGAGATACGCGGCTCTTATTGGGTTCGTCGACATGTCAGGTGATCTTGCTGGATTTGTTTTACCTTTATCGAATGTCTTGCGTGTGGACTCTGACTTTCTTCGGGTTTACTCGAGGTGTTGGAATTCCCACGTAGTGTGGTTATTTGTGATGGACTAGTTGGAGCACCCCTGCAGGGTTAAATCTTTCGGAAAGCCGTGCCCGCGGTTATGTGGCAACTTGGATATTTGTTTAACACCCGGTTCTAGCAAACTTGAATTAACTCTAATTAAAATACACCAACTGTGTGAGTAACCGTGACTGTCTCTGCTCGTGAACATGATCCGAGAGAGAACATGGTGGGGTTATGACTGACGTAAGCAGGTGTTTAGGATCTCTTAGAGATCATGTTAGAAATCGAACGATTGTCGTAGGTGACGTACTTTACATTCTTGCTACGTAAGTTAGCCACCATAAATGCTTAGAGCTGCTGCAGACTTAAACATCACCCCTTCCATCCTAAAGCTTATATAGCGTTGGCACCCGGGTTACATGATAGTTGAGTCCTCTATGGCTCACAGTTTACTACAACAATCTAGGTGCAGGTCTAGATGAGTTCGTGCAGGATGATCTTACGCAGCTCCAATGAGAGTATGATGAGGAGAGAGGCAGGATGTACGTGACATATCCGGATGAGTAGAGGACCTGGTCATGATCGTTGGGACAGCTTGATAGTATCATTTGCAACTTCTTTTATCGTTTGATTTCGTCCGTAGTCAGACCCTATGTTCAACTTGATGCTATGATTTGAGTGACATTGTAAGTTAGCATGTGGCGAGTGTAAGCCAACTTGTATATTCTTCTCATTCAGTATTGTATGTTGTGATGATACTATTCTTGCTAACGGCAAGATGTGCATCTATCCCTTGTGAGGCCCTCGTGCCTTAGATTGATAGGCGCGCATCTTGGGGATGACATTATACCACCGATACAATCGATAGTTTCATCAAAACGAGCAAAACAACGCATCAAAAACAGAATCTGTCTTAAACAAGACAGTTTGTAGAAATCTGAACATTCACCATACTTGTGTAACTCTAAAAATTCTGAAAAATTAGGAAAACAATATAAAAATGCATATCAGTACTGTGTAAAAATTTCAGAAACTTTTGACATTCCAGTAAAAATGTAAATTCACGCACTACAGCCAAAGTTTCTGTTTTTGCACTGCACATACCAAACAAGCTGTCTAATCATCCTAAAGGAAAATCATGGCACATTATTTTTATAATAAAATGGATTTATACAAGGGGATAATTATTTTTGTTGAAAATTTTCTGTAATTAAGATTCACAAGGTTTCCCTGGGCATGAACAAAGTTCAAGGCTTGCTCCCACTTTCACAATGCTCGTCTCTCTCACTTTCACTTTTCTTTTTGAAATAGTTTTAAGTTACCCTCTTTATTTATTTTTGTTTTTAAACTATATAAAAGCACACAACAGAATTAAATGACTCTCTAAAACTTCCGGGTTGTCTCCCTGGCAGCGCTTTCTTTAAAGCCATTAAGCTAGGCATAACGTGCTCACGTAATGGATCCACCCGGATCCCAAGGTATATCAAAGACAATTTTAATTAACAATGATTTTTAGTTTAGTAGTGAGCACAATGTAACATATATCATGCAACAATGAAGTGTAACTCTCTTCCTATGCATCGGCATGTCATAAAAGAACAATTCATGCACATAAAGTAAAGGCCAATACATAGCGTTAGCAGTTTCTTGCAATTTTATCATACTGGAAACATAGAGAGGTGTAGATGTAGTTCCTCTCTCATAATAATTGCAAGTAGGAGCAGCAAGGACGCGCATATTATATCTATCAAAACCATCATGTCTAATAGTAAAAGGCAACCCATCCATATAATCCTTAATAAGTGCAAACTTCTCCAATATAGTGTAGTTGGGAGAATTCAAAAAGATAATAGGACTATAATGGGTGGGTGCAATAGCAACAATTTCATTCTTAACATAAGGAACTATATCAAGTTCATCTTCATAAGCATCTTTCATATTGGAATCATGGCCACAAGCATAGCAAGAATCAAGTTCATCAAAAAGTGATATTTCAAATGAATCCAAGGGTTCATAAAAATGTATGAGTTGAAGAGTTACTCTCATTAGAAGGTGGGCACGGGTAGCTAATCTGCTCTTCCTCCTTTTGTTCTTCGCTCTCCTCCTCATCTTTTTCATCTAATGAGCTCATAGTTTCAGCAATTTCTTCTTCCATAGAATCCTGCAAAATATTACTCTCTTCCAAAGCAGCGGTCATTCTTTCAATAAACTATTTGACATAAGCATTAGAAGCATAGTTTTCATAGCAATATTTAAGTATGGCAAAAATTTCAGATTCATAAAGAGTAGCATCATACTATTCAATGAAAGAAGCAATTTCATAGGCACCCTTAAAAGCAACAAATTCTTCAATTTGTTCAACATCATTATAGCAATAGGACTCCTTGGCATAAGAGGATAATATTTCATTATCATTAAACACACATTGGTAGGGAAGGTGTTTTTTAGCTTCTTTAGAACAACAAGTAAAATCATAAATTTCACATAGATTCCAAGCATAGAAACACAAAGTATTAATTTGATGCCACAAGAGTTTCCCTTTTTGAGATATGCGGTATCGCACATAATGGGCATGCTCATTTAATGATTTTCCCACAACTAAGCTAGTTGGGTTTTCAGCACGAGCACAAGTGGATCGAAGATGACCCAAGTAATATTCTTCGGTGGTATGGAACACTAGTGGTTGCTCAACTTTTGGAGCAGCAAGTACAACTAATTTTTTTGGTATTTTGCGTTTCTTACCCATATCTAAAGATAGAAAACAAGTTAAAACGGAAAAAAAATACTTAGTGATAAACCAAACAAGCACACACGAGAATATTCACCCCATGCTATTGATGCCCGGCAATGGCGCCAGAAAAAGGTCTTGATAACCCACAAGTGTAGGGGATCAATTGTAGCCTTTCTCGACAAGTAAGAGTGTCGAACCCAACAAGGAGCTAAAGGTAGAACAAATATTCCCTCAAGTTCTATCGACCACCGATACAACTCTATTTACGCTTAACATTCGCTTTACGTAGAACACGTATGAAACTAGAAGTACTTTGTAGGCGTGATAGGATAGGTTTGCAAGATAATAAAGAGCACGAAAATAAAAACTAGGGGCTGCTAAGATAAATAAACAACTAAGTTAGTTTGACGAGTGTGGAAAAGTGGTGGTAGGAGTTGCGGAATTGTCCCTAGGCAATCGATAACTAGACCGGTAATCATTAGTGCAATTTTATATGAGGGAGAGGCATAAGATAACATACTTTCTCTACTTGGATCATATGCACTTATGATTGAAACTCTAGCAAGTATCCACAACTACTAAAGATCATTAAGGTAAAATCCAACCATAGCATTATAAGGTATCAAGTCCTCATTACTCCCATATGCAACAACCCACCTACTCGGGTTTATGCTTCTGTCACTCAAGCAACCCACCATA
The DNA here is from genome assembly GCA_022496015.1 of Hordeum marinum. Lineage (NCBI taxonomy): Eukaryota > Viridiplantae > Streptophyta > Magnoliopsida > Poales > Poaceae > Hordeum > Hordeum marinum. The sequence continues at coordinate 224,886,405 of CM039678.1, read as the reverse complement.
GGCGAATCTTGAACACATTGCAACACCCTACAACAAGGATCCCTCATGCTTGCACGACACGGAGATCACCATAGGATAGCACCAATAATAAAACATGCAAATCAAACCAATCATGATCATCAATCAACCAGTAGGACAACAAAAATCTACTCAGACATCATAGGATGGCAACATGATGATGTTCACCATTGAAACCACCTCAACTCATGTAATGATCAGACTTGAGTTGGTAAATTTGGATCATGTATCACTCACATGACCTGAGAGATGTCAATTTGAGTGGGAGCTTTGGTAATTTGATTAACTAAACTCATTTTCTTGAAAAATAGTCTTAGTAACCTTTGCATATTTATGTTGTAGATCAATGGCTCGCGTAGTAGCACCCTTGAATTTTAATGCATTCCTAGAGAAAGCTAAGTTAAAAGATGATGGAAGTAACTTTTTGGACTGGGTTCGTAATCTGAGGACTATCCTCATGGCTTCCCAGAAGGCTTATGTCCTTGATGCACCCCTTGGTGATCCACCTGCTCTAGTGGAGTGTGCAGACGTTGCAAATACCTGGCGGGCACGTTCTGATGATTAATCAATGGTTCAATGTGGAATGTTGTATGGCTTAGAACCGGGACATCAAAGACGTTTTGAACGTCATGTAGCATATGATATGTTCCAGGAGTTGAAGTTTATCTTTCAGAAGAATGTCCAAATCGAGAGGTACTGTGCTTGCAAAATGGAGGAGAACGGGTCTGTCGGTGAACACATACTCAGAATGTCTGGGTATTCCACCCGTCTGGCTGAACTTGGGATGCCCCTTCTGGCATAGGTGGTCACTGACATAGTTCTTCAATCATTGCCACCTAGCTACAAGAGCTTCCTGCTGAACTATAACATGCATAGGATGAACAAGTCAGTCGCCGAGCTGTTTACGATGTCAAAAGTCGCTGAGTGTGAGATTCAGAAGGAGCATCAAGTGTTGATGGTCAATAAAACCACTAGTTTCAAGAAGAATGGCAAGGGAAAGAAGGATAACTCTAAGAAGAGTGGCAAAGTAGTTGCCCCTCCTGTGAACAAACCCAAGGCTGGAGCCAAGCTAGAAACTGAGTGCTTTCATTGCAAGGGAACTGCTCACTGGAAGCGGAACTTTCCCAAGTATATGGCCGACAACAAGGCGACCAACACCAAACAAGGTATATATGATATACATGTTATTGATGTGTAGCTTACCAACTCTCATTGTAGTGCCTGTGTATTTGATACCGGTTCGGTTGCTCACATTTGCAACTCAAAATAGGAGTTATGGAATAGATGAAGGTTAGCAAAGGACAAAGTGACGATGTGCGTGGGAAATGGTTCCAAAGTTGATGTGATCGCTCTCAGCACGCTCGCTCTTCGATTACCATCGGGATTAGTGCCTGAATAATTGTTATTTAGTGCTTGTGATAAGCATGAACATTATATCTGGATCTTGTTTATTGCGAGACGATAACTCATTTAAATCAGATAATAATGGCTGTCCTATTTATATGAGTAATATCTTTTATGGTCATGCACCCAATATGACGGGTTTATTCCTATTGAATCTCAATACTGATGATACACATGTTCATAACATTGATGCCAAAATATGTAGAGTTGATAATGCTAGTACCACATTCTTGTGGCACTGCCGTTTAGGTCATATTGGTGTAAAACGCATGAAGAAGCTCCATGCTGATGGACTTTTGGAGTCACTTGATTTTGAATCACTCGACACATGTGAATGTCGTTCTCTGGAACAATGGAAAGGGCAAGTGACTTGTTGGAAATCATGCATACTGATGTGTGCGGTCCAATGAGCATTGAGGCACGCGGTGGATATCGTTATTTTTTCACCTTCACTGATGACTTAAGTAGATATGGGTATATTTACTTGATGAAACACAAGTCTGAAATGTTTGAAAAGTTTAAGCAATTTTAGAGGGAAGTTGAGAATCATCTGTTGACACACGGACACGTCACCATGTACCCTCGACGCCGGGGGTGATGCACCACAACTCACATCGAGGGAGGTCCTTCCGGCAGCACGATACGCAAGATAGTCAGCGGATGCTTTTGCAGAACCGAAACTCCGCACGCCCGGGAGGGACCCTTTCAGGGAGTGCGGCGGCTATGGGCTGCCCTAGGTCGATTCACTCGCCCCTAGAGCCTCGGGATTCGCAGCTCTCCAACACGAAGAACAGCGAAGGACGAGAGAAAAAATGATGGAGAGATAACAACGTAGATGAAAAGGTAGTACAGATTGATTTGTTCGATTGTGTGTCTTTTCAATCGGCCATTGCCTCCACTATATATAAGAGGCATCTCGACTTCCCGTAAAAGGAAAGGATTCATCTAGGTTTTCCATACCAGAATATTACACCAAATCACGTCCTAGAGTCCTGATTCCAGTAAACTCGGATTTAGCCCGAATCTGGTCCAAACTTCTATCTTGCTCCTTGTGTGGCCCGCGGAATCTTCATGTGACCTCATATTGTGATGATATTTATATCAAAATCAATCACTTGGATGAGACAAACAATTCTTCTGTTGATCACTTTTCCATCTGAAGCCATCTTGAACGTTTTACGAGGCCATCTTGAACTTCTAGTCGGACTCAGACTGACAGCCGACTGGACTGTCCAAATCTTGTATCATTTCAGCAGGTTGCATACTATCTCTTATGATGATGACTCGAAAATAAAATTTGACCTCGATGATACGCACAACTTTCGTGTTGAACATTTTTCCATCCGAACGTATCTATACAACCTTTTGGACCCATCTTCAGCTTTCGGTTGGATTGGCTACCATCACTCGGATTTAAATCTATTCACTCGGATATCAGGATCCTTCACTCGGATGACCATATTTCTTCATTCGGATAGCAGTTTTTTTCACTTGGATACTAAAACTTTTCATTTGGCTGATAGCTTTTTACTCGGACGACAATTTTCACTCGGGCGGGAAACTTTTCACTCGGACGGCAATTTGCACTCGGTCGGGAAACTTTTCACTCGGACCGCAAATTTCACTCGGACGACAACTTCCACTCGGCCGTAAAACTTTTCACTCGGATGGCAACTTTCACTCGGTCGGGAAACTTTTCACTCAGATTTCCCGACTGAAACTTGGGCCTGATCTTGTTTTGCCTCTCCAGGTCGCATACAACCTCGGATTGAGATGAAATATATATCAAAATCGATCGTCTTGATGAGACCTAACTTTTTCATGTTATAATATTTTCCTTTATAGGCCATATTGATTTCTTAATGGCTCGCGCGACCCATCAGGCATGTGTCTGATCCCTCGCACCAGTTTTTGCCTTGTGGTAGGGATGCACTTTGATTGCTCTAACTTCTGCATACGATCTCAGACCGAGATGATCTTCATATCAAAATTGATCGTTTTGACTAGACGGAGACAATACGTATAGATCATTTTCTCATATGAGGTATTCTTTTGGGCTTAATCAGCCGAATAACACTCGGGAAGTTAGATTCTAACATTCCGAGTGGAATTTCGGTCTTTAAAATGAGGTTCGAGAGTACTGATCTAAACATGAAATCCGTTCCATTTAGAAATATAAAACTTGTTCACATTGAACACCTTTTCATTTGAGGCCATCTTAATTGCTTTTTTCCATCATGCCAAAATCAGGTGTCAACACATGCCCCCCTCTTTTTCGGCAAAACTGGTATGCTAAAAAATAATCTGCAATGTACTTGTTCTAAGGATGATGTAAACACTCCATCGGCCATTTTTATTTCTTAGGGCGATAATTATGTATTGTCCATTGCCCACTTAGGCTTCTTGACACACACTCAGATAGTATTTTTTCATATATTTGCAATTGAGAGCCCGATGCAGCATTGCCCCTTGAATTGATTCCACCAAATATGACTTTCCAGGAACTACTCTTGCAATCTTAAAAGGACCTTCCCAGTTTGGAGGCCACTTCTCGAATTTTCTATCTCTTGAACCAATCAACAGGATCACTTTCCATACGAGATCGCCAACTTGAAAATTCTTCAACTTGACCTTTTTATTATAAGCTTTCGCTACTTTGAACTTGTCTCTCTCTATGGACTTTAAAGCAGCCAAAAGTTTATCGACAACTTCATCAATATTGTCCATTATTAAATTATAAAAGTCTACCACCGATAAATCATTTTGTTTGGCTATTCTCAAAGCACTCAAATTCACTTCTATTGGCAAAACGGCCTCTTGGCCATATACTAGCTCATAAGGAGTTACCTTTGTAGCACCATGCCTTGAGATTCTATGCGCCCACAAAGCTTCAGAAAGCAGCTCGTGCCACTTCCTTGGATTATCCTCGATCTTCTTCTTGATGAGCTTGATTAACACTTTATTGCTAGACTCAGCTTGTCCATTAGCTTGGGCATAATGCGGAGAGGAATTGACCAACTTTATCTTATAGGATTCATCAAATTCTCTAACTTGATGTGACATGAAAGAGGAACCTTGATCTGTAGTTAACGTTTGAGGAACGCCGAATCTATGAATAATGTGCTCGGTTGTGAATTGAATTACCTCCATATGTGTCATGTTCTTGAGAGGTACTGCTTCAAACCATTTAGTGAAATAATTTGTTGCCACCAACACGAACCGATGCCCCTTTGAGGACAATGGGTGAATTTGTCCAATGAACTCTAAACCCCATCCTCTAAAATGCCACGGTTTGATAATAGGATGTAACATGGCAGCAGGAGCCAATTGAATATTACCAAATTTTTGACAAGCTTCATACCCTTTATAGTACTAAAGCAATCATTAATCATCGTCAGCAAATAAAACCTAGCATGCCGCAACAACCATTTCATTTCAGGAGCCGACTGATGAGTCCCACAAATACCTTCATGTACCTCTCCCGTAGCAACTCTAGCTTGATCTTCGTCCAAGCACTTTAAGAGAACATCATCAACTGTTCTGCGATAAAGGTCATCATCCCTCATCGTATGTTTGAAATACATACGCCGAACTGCCCTATCCATCCGTTCATTCGGATCACGCAAGTAATCAATAATGGGCTTCCTCCAGTCTAGATTTTTGCCTGCACTAAATTTCTTGTTAGTGGCCAAAGTAGTGTGTTCTCATTCGGCCTCTTCCATACTGGCAAAGCTAGACATCAGCTTTGGTGAAACATGAAACATGCCATGATGAACATGATAGTTGGATGCTAGTTGTGCCAAATCATTTGCTCTCCAATTGTCATGTCTAGATATATGAGCAATGCTAAAAGAATTAAAAGTAGAAATTATATCTAGACACTTATCAAGATAAACATTGAGTGATTCATCAAAACATTGGAAAATTCTGGATACTTGTTGAACTACAACTAACGAATCACCAAATGCCTCAATATGTGTAGCACCTATAGCCACCAACATCTTTAGGCCGAATAACAATGCTTCATATTCGGCTTGATTATTTGTGCAAAAATATTCTAAGCGACAAGAGGCTTCAAAAACAGCACCATGAGGAGATATATAAACAACACCAACACCTTGGTCATTGCTACATACTAAACCATCAAAATATAATGTCCATGGTACTAACGAGACAATATTTATATCAACATTATGCTTGCCATTAATCCGATGCTCAACAACAAAATTAGCAACTATTTGGCCCTTCATAGATTTCAGAGATTCATAGTCCAAATCATATTCAATTAATGCATAAGCCCATTTACCAATTCTACCACTAAGAATCTATGCAACATGTATTTAATGACATCGGTTTGACAAGATACCTTGCAAGCACTCGGTATTAGGTAATGTCTCAGTTTTGTGCAAGCATAATATAAACATAGGCACAATTTTTCAATAAATGTATACCTTGTTTCAGTGTCCAATAAACGTCGGCTCAAATATGTAATGGCATGCTCTTTTCCTTTGGTCTCTTGAGTTAAAACAACACCAATAACACCTTCCTCTACTGCAATGTAAAGCTTAAATGGCTCCCTATGCTTGGGTGCTTTCATCACCGGAGGAGTGCACAGATAATTCTTGATCATATACAATATTTCTTGTTGTTTTGCCCCCCAAGTAAAATTGGCATCGTTCTTTAACCGAGGGATGTGAGTGAATGCATCAACTTTTCCTCATAAGTTAGCTATGAATCTCCTCAAATAATTGACTTTGCCAAGGAACTTCTGTATATCTCTTTTGCATGTTGGAGCTTCCACTTTTTGAATAGCTTCTATATTTTTGGGATCAATCTCTACATCATTTTCATGAATAATAAAACCCAAAAACTTGCCAGCCAACACGCCAAATGCACATTTCAAAGGATTCATTTTTCAGTCCATATTTTTTCATTCTTTCAAAGGCCAAACACAAATCGACTAGATGAGATTCAAAAGCATCCTATTTGAAAACAATATCATCAATATAAACCTCAAGTATAACACCCAGTATATCATGAAAGATTAAATCCATAGCCCTCTGATATGTGGTGCCAGCATTCGTTAACCCAAAGGTCGTCACTGTCCACTCAAACAAACCAAGGAATGTGGGGCACCTAAAAGCCGTTTTGGACATGTCCTCTTCGGCCATGAAAATCTGGTTATACCCCGCATTGCTAATGACCTTATGTCTAGAAGCATCATTAATAAGCATATCAACTATGGGCATGGGATACTCATCTTTGGGCATAGCTCTATTCAAATCTCTAAAATCAATGCACACCCTTAGCTTGCCAGAGCCCTTCTTCTCCACCGGCACAATGTTAGAAATCCACTCGGCATACCTGCAAGGTCTAACAAAATTAGCTTTAAGTAAACGACCGATCTCTTCTTTGATCCCGTCATATGTTTTTGGATTAAACTTCCTGGCCGATTTCTTATAAGGTCTAAAACCAGCCTTTATAGGTAACCGATGCTCCACCAGCTCTCGGCTTAAACTGGGCATCTCATGATATTCCCATGCAAAACAGCAAACATATTCTTTTAACAACTCGATCAAGCTAGCTTTATGATCGGCTCTTAAGTTTTCATTTACAAACGTCGGCCTGGGAACTGAACCATCTACTATACCTATTTCTTCTAATGGATCTGCCGATTCAAAACCTTGTCCAAGTTTATCCATATCATCTAACTCCTCTATAGATTCATACATATCATTCTCTTTGGACCGATATTCTATAAGTCTCTTCTGTAACCACTCAGGATTAGGATCCATTTAAATACATTATGTTTTGGAGCCGATTGCGACCAACCAGATTTAAAGAAATGGGCACAAAACCATTCTTTGTAGCGTTGAGAAAATCAAACTCCGATAGGTCACGCCCCGTCAAGCAAGTAGCACTGGGATGTTGCCAATCCATTGATGCATTGGCCAAAGCAACACAAGCCAAATTATCCGCATGAATGAATTCCACTTTATCATTAACCCACAAGATCAAAAACTGGTGCATAGTAGATGGCACACACTGGTTTGCATGAACCCAGTCATGGCTTAAAATAACATTGTAGTTACCTTGCACCTAGGCGACAAAGAATGTAGTAGCCAGAGTTTTGCTTCTGACTATAAGCTCCACATACATCACACCTCTGGCTTCAGTTTCTCTTTGCCTTCAAATCTTTTATGCACCATATTGGTCTTTATCAACTCTTCATCGGGCAAGCCCAGTTTCTTGAAGACCGAATAGGGCATAAGATTCACCACAACACCACCGTCAACAAGCATCCGAGTGAGTGGTGACCCGTTAATATGACCTCTGAGATATAACAGTTTCAAGTGTGTCACTGGTTCTTTTGGCTTCTCGAATATTGCATTTTTAGGGCCAAAATCTAGTTGAGCCACTTCCCCTGCTCCATCTACAACACGAAACTCAGCAGGTAAGTAATACACCATATTGATATCCATACCTTCAGGAGCCGGTGTAGATTCATAGTCCAATATCTCATCTTCCTCCTCACGGGTGTCCACGGGACTTGAAATATGTTCGAGTGATGAAGAAGTAATAGGTGACTGAGACGATGTCATAGCTACATCGTCCTCTTTTGGTGGTGTAATTGTTGTCGTGATAGATTTACGAGTCGTTGTAGTTTGTATTTGTTTAGGCCTCCACACTTGTTTCGTAGGTACCATGGGCCGAGTGTCATTGAACAACTTATCTCTTTGCTTCTCGGCCTCTTTCTCTGCCATATCTTGATTCCTTAACCTTTGCAGTTTCCTCTTCTGCGTTTTTGTTAGCCCTGGAGGACACCACTTTGGCTGAGTGTATTTAGGATTTCTTGGCTTTGCTTGGCTGGTGCTTGCTTCATGATCATTAGGTGAGTGCTTTGGTGCGATAACAAGTATCGACTCATTTGGATGGCTATGCACAATCGGTTGTTGTATCGGGAATGTTTCCATGCACAAGGTGAGAGAGTCGGCATCAATTCTTTCCTTACACTTTCCAGACTGGACCGCTGTAGCACCTGTCGACTTAACATGCCATTCTTTTTATCTCTTCTGACCTATGAAATGTTCACTTGGGCACACCTTGTTACTCTGAGGGAATCCACTCGGGTGCATCATTTCACCAAGATAGCTTCTGCCTGGGTGCATTCTTACACCCAGATAGATTCCACTCGATTGCATATTTTGACCAGCCGACTTATATCCACCAAGGTTCAGTCAGCCCTTATATGAGTAGTCGAGTCATTCCCAAATAGGTTGTCGTTGCATATCAGCGGGCGGTGACCTTGGCCGCTTCAAATGTGATGGCTGACTAGAGCTAACCAGCCGACTGATTGGCATACTTGGACAGCAACATGTCAAAAGTTGGCTTGATCCGCCCGCGCTGCATCTTAGCTTCATTTGTCTTCCACTTGCCGACTTCTGGACTCTTAGGCTTAACAAATTTGACATGAGTGTTTTCTTGCACTTGTAGTTGCCCCCCGAGTGTAGGATTTTTAAAGGTGATTTTGATTACCTCCTTGCCACCGGGTTGTTTGTCAAGCACAACTTGCCTCCCCAAGACACTGTCGCCCTCTTTGCTTTTCCTAGGCTCACCTATGACAACAATGGACATATTACCAGATCTGGCTACCTCTGACCGAATGAGCAGCTTCTTTCCCTCCAAGTCCAAGGTGTTCATAGCAAAGGTTTTTTATCAACTTACATCTCAGAAAAGTTCAATCGTCCATCATTAATGGCCGATTGTATCTGTCGTCGAAAAGCATTGCAATCATTAGTGGCATGAGAAAAGGAATTGTGATACTTGCAATAAGCATGCCATTTCAGCTCTTCAAATGGCGGTAAAGCATGTGATATTCTAATAATCTTAGCTTGCAGCAAAGCATCAAATATTTTATCACATTTGGCAATGTTGAAAGTAAACTTCATCTCTTCATCGTGGTTTTTATGAATCGGTTTCACATCATTGCAAGTAAGTGGGTTGGCCTTTGAGGGCCCAAAAAATTCAATAGCATAAATATCATCCGAGTTATCACTATCTTATTCAACCATATTCATCTTTGGACGATCAGTTTTATACCTTTGCACCTCTTTCATATCTTTACTTCGGCTTTCATGAGACAAAGCCCTTTGTAAGACTTGGTTGATATTTAAAAACTCATAACCTTCAAGCTTCTCTCCAATGTGAGTTCTTAAACCATTAAGCACAAGATCTGCCGGGTCCCTCTCGGTTATCACCAGACTATAACATCGGTTCTTTCTTTCTCTAAACCTCTTGACGTAATCGGAGACCGATTCATCATGTTTCTGCTTAACCGATGTAAGATGTGACAACTTAAGTTCATTGTCATCACTATAAAAGTGCTCATGAAATTTCTGTTCTAGTTGCGACCACACACGGATAGAACCATGTGCTAAAGAAGAAAACCATGAAAATGTAGTACCAGTCAATGATAAAGGAAATAAACATACTTTTAATTCATTTAACGCGCCTACTTCACCTAACTAAGCTAAGTATTAACTAACATGCTCCCATGTGGTTTTTGTTCCCTCTCCATTGAATTTAACAAAATCTAGAACTTTATATCCCAGAGGGCACTAGATTGCATCAAAGTACTCAGGATACGGTTTTTGGTAAATCCGATTCCTAGGTAATTCAGCACCAAAATTTTCCCTAAGCATCTTAGCCATCTCCTCTTTAAAATTAGCTAGAGCATCATCCGTAGTAGACGATGAGGTTTGCTGCAGTGTCATAGGAGGAGTAGGATTACTAGCAACAGGAAGAAATTGTGGCATGTATGCCGAACCATAGTTCAGCAGTGGTCTAGCAGCGTTTGCACCTACAAGTAATGTTTGGTCCAGTGCTGCCACCGAACTTCGCATGCTCATGATAGGATTAATGGGTGTAGCCACCATCTGATTTGTCTGAGTAGGATAATAATTCATCGGCATGGGAGGCACCGATGAAATAGGTAAAGACAAATCAGGGCTTTCTACACCAGTCGGCACACCAATATTACGAGTAGATGATTGAGGCATATTTTTCTGAGCATTAGTATTCTCTAAAAAGGATTGATAGACCAGATTGTTACCATCAGCAATACAACTGTCAATCTCAGCCTACTGCTCAGGAGAAAAGGTAGTACTTACAGGAGGTTTAACATGCTCGGCTTGAAGAGGAGGGAACTTGATTTCTTCAATCGGAGTGATATTGCCTTGGCGATCCTTCTTGAAGTTTCCAAGGAACTACTACAACTCCTTCTCTTCACGCGCCTGCTTGTACTCCTCATAAGCTTGATGTTGATCGGCCGATAGCTCATCAAGCTTGGGCTTAATGATCTTATCGACGTCTACCTCATATGGGTTGGGAAGATCGGCCATGTCAGCCGATGATGATGATTGATCTTACATCCCTAGCAGAGTCGCCAAAAAGTGTGTTGACACACAAACACGTCACCGTGTACCCTCGACGTCGGGGGTGATGCATCGCAACTCACGTTGAGGGAGGTCCGTCCGGCAGCGCGATACGCAAGACAGCCGGCAGACGCTTTTGCATACCCAAAACCCCGCACGCGTGGGAGGGACCCTGTCAGGGAGTGCGGCGACTATGGGCTGCCCTAGGTCGAGTTGCTCGCCCCTAGAGCATCAGGATTCGCAGCTCTCAAACACAAAGAACAACGAAGAACGAGCGAGAAAAACGATGGAGAGATAAGAACATAGATGAAAAAGTAGTATAGATTGATTCGTTCGATTGTGTGTCTTTTCAATCGGTCACCGCCTCCACTATATATAAGAGGCAGCTGGACTTCCCGTACAAACAAAGGATTCATCTAGGTTTTCCTTACAAGAATATTACACCAAATCACATCCTAGAGTCCTAATTCTAGTAAACTCGGATTTAGGCCGAATCTGGCCCAAACTTCTATCTTGCTCCTTGTGCGGCCTGCAGAATCTGCATATGACCTCGGCTTGGGATGATATTTATATCAGAATCAACCGCTTCGAAGAGACAAACAATTCTTCTGTTGATCACTTTTCCATCTGAAGCCATCTTGAACACTTTACGAGGCCATCTTCAACTTCCAGTCGGACTCGGACTGACAGCCGACTAGACTGTCCGAATCTTGTATCATTTCTGCAGGTTGCGTACTATCTCTGATGACGATGACTCCAAAATATAATTTGACCATTTTAATGATACGCACAACTTCCGTGTTGAACACTTTTCCATCCGAACACATCTATACAACCTTTTGGACCCATCTTCAGCTTTCGGTTAGATTGGCCACCATCTCTCGGATTTAAATCTATTCACTCGGATATCAGGATCCTTCACTCAAATGACCATATTTCTTCATTCGGATAGCAGTTTTTTCACTTGGATACTAAAACTTTTCATTCGCCCGATAGCTTTTCACTCGGACGGCAATTTTCACTCGTTCGGGAAACTTTTCACTCGGACGGCCATTTTCACACGGCCGGGAAATTTTTCACTCGGACGGTAACTTTCACTCGGTCGGCAAATTTCACTAAGCCAGGAAACTTTTCACTCGGCCAGGAAACTTTTCACTCGGATTTCCCGACTGAAACTTCAGACTGGTCTTGTTTTGCCTCTCCAGGTCGCATACAATCTCGGATTGAGACAAATTACATATCAAAATCAATCGGCTCAAAGAGACCTAACTTTTTTATGTTGTAAGATTTTCCTTTAGAGGCCGTCTTGATCGCCGAATGGCTCGCGCAACCCATCATACATGTGGCTGATCTATTGCGCCAGTTTTTGCCTTGTGGTAGGGTTGTACTCTGATTGCTCTAACTTTTGCATACGATCTCGGATTGAGATGATCTTGATATCAAAATCAATCCTTTTGACGAGACGGAGACAATCCGTATAGATCATTTTATCATATTAGGTATTCTTGGGGGCTTAATCAGCCGAATAACACTCGGGAAGGTAGATTCTGACATTCCAAGTGGAATTTCGGTCTTTAAAATGAGGTTGGAAAGTAATGATCTAAACATGAAGTCCGTTCCATTTAGAAATATAAAACTTGTTCACGTTGAACACATTTTCATTTGAGTCCATCTTAATTGCTTTTTTCCATCATGCCAAAATCAGTGTCAACATCATCGTAACAAGAAGGTTAAATTCCTATGATCTGATCGAGGAGGAAAATATGGGAGTTATGAGTTTGGCAGTCACTTAAGACAGTGTGTAATTGTTTCACAATTGATACCGCCCTGGACACCAAAGCGTAATGGTGTGTCCGAACATCGTAATCGAACCTTATTATATATGGTGCGTTCTGTAATGTCTCTTGTCGATTTGCCACTATCATTTTAGGGTTATGCATTAGAGACGCCTGCATTCACTTTAAATAGGGCACCATCAAAATCCGTTAAGACGATGCCATATGAACTGTGGTTTGGCAATAAGCCAAAGTTTTCGTTTCTTAAAGTTTGGGGATGTGATGCTTATGTCAAAAAGCTTCAGCCTGAAAAGCTGGAACCCAAAGCGGAGAAATGCGTCTTCATAGAATATCAAAAAGAGACAGTTGGGTATACCTTCTATCTCAGATCCGAAGGCAAAGTGTTTGCCGCTAAGAACGGAATATTTCTTCATAAAGAATTTCTCTCGAAAGAATTGATTGGGAGGAAGATAGAAAATGATGAGGTTGTTAAACCTTTGTTTCAATCAGAGAGTAGCGCAGCGCGGAAAGATGTTTTTGTGGCGCCTACGGCACTTAAAGAGGAAGTTAATGATGATGATCATGAAACTTCGGATCAAGTTACTATTGAACCTCGTAGGTCGACAAGGGCGCGTACTGCTCCTGAGTGGTACGGCAACCCTGTCTTGGAGGTCATGTTGTTAGACAACGATGAGCCTACGAGCTATGGAGAAGCGATGATGGGCCGGGATTCCGAGAAATGGTTAGAGGCCATGAAATCCGAGATGGGATGTATGAAAACAAACTATGGACTTTGGAAGTATTACCTGAAGGGTGAAAGGCCATTCAGAACAAATGGATCCCAAAGAGGAAGACGGACGCAGACGGTAATGTTACCGTCTATAAAGCTCGACTTGTGCCAAAGGGTTTTTCAAAAGTTCAAGGAGTTGACTACGATGAGACCTTCTGACCCGTAGAGATGCTTAACTCCGTTAGAGTGATGTTAGCAATAGATGCATATTTCGACTATGAAATTTGGCAGATGGATGTGAAAACAGCGTTCCTTAACGGTTTCCTTAAGGAAGAGTTGTATATGATAAAACCAGAAGGTTTTGTCGATCCAGAGAATGCTGACAAAGTTTGCAAACTCCAGCGATCCATTTATGGACTGGTGCAAGCATGTCGGAGTTGGCATCTGCATTTTGATGAGGTGATCAAAGCGTTCGGGTTTATACAAGTTTATAGAGAAGCTTGTATTTACAAGAAATTGAGTGGGAGCTCTATAGCATTTCTAATATTATATGTGGATGACATATTATTGATTGGAAACAATATAGAAATGCTGGAAAGCGTGAAGTAATATTTGAACAAGAGTTTTTCAATGAAGGACCTAGGAGAAGTTGCTTTCATATTAGGCATTAAGATCTATAGAGATAGATCGAGACGCTTAATAGGATTTTCACAGAGCACATACCTTGATAAACTTTTGAAGAAGTTCAAAATGGATCTGTCCAAGAAGGGTTCTTGACTGTGTTACAAGGTGTGAAGTTGAGTAAGACTCAATGCCCAGTGACTGCTGAAGATAGAGAAAAGATGAGTGTCATCCCCTATGCTTCAGCTATAGGCTCTATCATGTATGCAATGTTGTGCACAAGACTCGATGTTAGCCTTTCCGTAAGTATGGCCAAAAGGTTTCAATGTGATCCACGAATAGAGCACTTGACGACGGTCAAGAATATCCTTAAGTACCTGAAAAGGACTGATACGTCTCCAACCTATCTATAATTTTTGATGATGGCATGCTATTATATTATCTGTTTTGGATGTTTTATAAACATTAATATGTTATTTTATTTTATTTTTGGGACTAACCTATTAATCTAGAGCCAAGTGTCAGTTTATGTTTTTTTCCTTGTTTTTGAGTTTTGCAGATATGGAATATTAAATGGATTCCAAACGGAATAAAACCTTTGGAAGGAATTTTTCTCAAAGGAAACAAGTCATCCAAGCTTGGAGTGCATGTCAGGGGAGGTGCCAGGGCGCCACAAGCCTGCTAGGCACGGGCCCCCCTATCCACGCCTAGCAGGCTTGTCGTCTCCTGGCAGGTCTCCTAGTCCTAATTTTTGCCTATAAATGCCCAAATATTCCCACAACATCAGAAACAGCCATGCAAATACTTTTCCACCATCAGAAGCCTCTGTTCCCAAGAGATCCAATCTTGGAGCCTTTTTCAGTAATCTGCCGGAGGGGGTTTCGATCACAGAGGGCATCTACATCAACTTCATTGCCCCTCCGATGATACGTGAGTAGTCCACCACAGACCTACGGGTCCATAGCTAGTAGCTAGATGGCTTCTTCCCTCTCTTTGATCTTCAATACCATGTTCTTCATGATCTTCATGGAGATATATCCGGTGTAATCCTATTTTGTGGTGTGTTTTCCAAGATCCGATGAATTGTGAGTTTATGTTTAGATTATCCATGAATCTTATTCGAATCTCCTATGATTTCCTATATGCATGATTTCATATCCTTGCAAGTCTCTTCGAGTTATTGGTTTAGTTTGGCCAACTAGATTGGTAATTCTTGCAATGGGAGAAGTGCTTGGTTTTGGGTTCAATCTTGCGGTGTCCTCACCTAGTGACATAGTAGGGGTAGCGAGGTACGTATTGTATTGTTGCCATCAAGGGTAAAAAGATGGGATTTTCATCATATTGCTGGAGTTTATCCCTCTACATCATGTCATCTTTCTTAATGTGTTACTCTGTTCTTCATGAACTTAATACTCTAGATGCAGGCAGAAGTCGGTCGATGTGTGGAGTAATAGTAGTAGATGCAGACTTCTTTTGGTCTACTTGTCACGTACGTGATTCCTATATACATGATCATTGCCTTGGATAACTACATGATTATTCGCTTTTATATCAGTTGCTTGACCATAATTTGTTTACCCACCATGATATTTGCCTTCAAGAGAGAAGCCTCTAGTGAAACCTATTGCCCCTGGGTCTATTTTCCATCATATATTTTCAGATCTATACCTTGCTGCAATTTACTTCTTTTACTTTCCGCACTCGTTTACATCTATCTCTTTTAGATCCAATCCTTGCAAATAACCATGAAGGGATTGGCAACCCCTTTATAGGGTTGGGTGCAAGAGTTTGATTGTTTGTGTAGGTGCATCCATTGGTGACTTGCTTGTTCCTCCTACTGGATTGATACCTTGGTTCTCAACAACTAAGGGAAATACTTATTTACCTCGCTGCATCACCCTTTCCTCTTCAAGGGAAAACTAACCCAAGATCAAGAGGCAGCAAGGAGAATTTCTGGCGCCGTTGCCGGGGAGGATACACATCAAGCCTACCAAGTACCCATCACAAACTCATCTATTGCATTTACATTATTTGCCATTTGCCTCTCGTTTTCCTCTCCCCCACTTCTAAAACGATTTTCAGAAAAAACCAAAAAGATTTGCCTTTTTATTCGCCCTTCTTCTGTTTGTCTCTTGTTTGCTATGTTTGCTTGTGTTTCCATGTGCCTTCTATTTGCTTGCATCTTCTCTTGCTAAAAATCTATTTATATGGATCCTCATCCACTTTCTAATCTTTTCAAAAGACCAAATTATGATGAACCAATTGCTAGTGAGTTGAGTGCACTAGATATCTCTAGGAAGTTTTGCTTGAAAATTATGAAAATTTTGATGAAGTGTCAAAAGAAGATTGCCATGTTGTTAGTATGAATTCTCTGAATATCCATGATGCTAATGATATGCAAAACCACAAGCTTGGGGATGCTATGCTTGATGAAGATGATATTTTTGGTTCCCCAAGTTTTGGTGATGACACGTATGTTATAATTGGTCATGAAAAGAATCTTTTATGTGATAGTTATATTGTGAGATTCCTTCATGATGCTACTGAAAATTATTATGATGGAGGAACATATGCTTGTAGGAATTGCAATAATATCAAGTTTCCTCTCTATGTGTTCGAAGTTTTTAAGTTATGCTTGATTTGCCTTCCTATGCTAGTTGATTCTTGCTCCCATAAATTGTTTCCTCACAAAATCCCTATGCATAGGAAGTAGGTTAGACTTAAATTTTATTTTCATGAGATTCATGATGCTATCTTTCATATTCCAGTTACTACTTTTTATGTGAGCAACATTGAAATCATCATGCCTAGCTAGGGGCGTTAAACAATAGCGCTTGTTGGGAGGCAACCTAATTTTATTTTTGTGTTATGTTTTTGCTTCCGTTTTTGAGTGTTTCCCACATTATTACCTCTGGATTAATTGTCTTTTGTTTTTTTAATTAGTGTTTGAGCCAAGTAAAACCTTTGGGGTGATCTATGGTATTTGTTGATTTGATCTTGTTGAAAAACTGAAACTTTTGCGCTCAGTCCAGGCATTTTCTAATTTTTTCAGAGCCTTGAATTTATCTGGAATTTTTACAAAAGATTGATATATTAATTTCTCAGGTTTTCTTATTTTTTCATAATTTTTTTAGTTACAGAAGTATACGAAGTTTCCATATTACTACAGACTGTTCTGTTTTTGACAGATTCTGTTTTCTTTGAGTTGTTTGCCTATTTTGATGAATCTATGGGTTGTATCATGTGGTATGAGCCATGGAGAATTTATATTACAGTAGGAATAACACAAATATAAATAAATAATGAGTTCACAAGAGTACCTAAAGTGGTTATTTATTTTCTTATACTATCAGATCTCACCAGTCTTCTGTTAAGTTTTGTGTTGTGGAGTTTTCAAGTTTTGGGTAAAGATTTGATGGACTATGGAATAAGGAGTGGAAAGATCCTAAGCTTGGGGATGCCTAAGGCACCCCAAGTCATATTCAAGTATTCCAAAGAGCCTAAGCTTGGGGATGCCCCGGAAGGCATCCCCTCTTTCATCATCAATCCATCGGTAAATTTACTTGAGGCAATATTTTTATTCACCACATGATATGTGTTTTTCTTGGAGCATCTTGTATGATATGAGTCTTTTCTTGTTAGTTTGCCACAATCATCCTTGCTGCACAATATTTTGAGAGAGATACTCTGATTCGTAAATTTATTAGAATACTCTATGTGCTTCACTTATATCTTTTGAGTTGGGCAATTTTGCTCTATGTGCTTCGCTTATATCTTTTAAAGCGCGGTGGTGTTTGTGTTTTTATAGAAATACTTGAACTCTCGCACCTCACTTGTATTTTTTTGAGAGTTTCTAAAAAATCATGGTAGTTGTTCTAGGTTATGAATTTAGTCCTAATATGATAGGCATCCAAAAGGGATATAATAAAAACTTCCATATTAAGTGCATTGAGTATTTATGAGAAGTTTGATATAAATATGGTAATGTTAAGATACATGTTAGGAAAAAAATTGTGATTTGGTAAAAATACTTGTGTAAAGCTTTGTGATTCCCGTAGCATGCACGTGTGGTGAACCGCTATGTAAGGAAGTCGGAGCATGACTTGTTTATAGATTGTCGGCCTTTGTGTGAGGGTCGGGGGCACGCGATGTTTAACTCCTACCAACCTCCCCCTAGGAGCATGCATTTAATGCTTTGCTTCAATGAATAATAGACTTTTGCAATAAGTATGTGAGTTCTTTATGACTAATGTTGATTCCATGGATTATACGCACTCTCACCCTTCCACTTTTGCTAGCCTCTCTAGTACCGCGCAACTTTCGTCGATGCAACAAACACCTTCCTCAAAACAACCACCAAATACCTTCCTCAAAACAGCCACCATATATATTTCCTCAAAACAGCCACCAAACCTACCTATTATGGCATTTACAAAGCCATTCCGAGATATATTGCCATGCAACTCCCACAGTTTCCTTTTATGACATGCACCATCACTTCCATATTGCATATAGAGTCATATTTTGTCATAGGTATCGAGTTGTAATTTTCTTTTGAGATTTAAGTAAATAAAAGTGTGATGATTGTCATTATTAGAGCATGTCCCATGTGAGGAAAGTATGATGGAAGCTATGATTCCCTCACAAGTGGGGATGAGATTCCAGACTTTGTGAAAAATAAAAGAGGCCAGCGAAGCCCAAATAAAAAAATGAATAAAAGAGGCCTTAGATGACCACATAAAAAATGAGAGAAAAGAGAGAAGGGACATTGCTACTACCTTTTTCCACACTTGTGCTTCAAACTAGCACCATGATCTTCATGATAGAGAGTCTCCTATTTTGTCACTTTCATATAGCTAGTGGAATTTTTTCTTCATGATGCACGTCCACTTAGTTTCCTTTTGAGATTTCATACACTTATAGATCTAGTGCATTCGTTGCATGGCAATCCCTACTCACTCACATTGATATCTATTGATGGGCATCTCCATAGCCCGTTGATACACATAGTTGATGTGAGCCTATCTTATCCCCTTCCTTGACAACCTCCATCATATTCCATTCCACCTATATTGCTATATACATGGCTCGCGCTCATGTATTGTGTGAGAGTTGAAAAAGTTTGAGAAAATAAAGGTGTGAAAACAATTGCTTGACTTTTCATCGGGTTGTGCATGATATAAATACTTTGTGTGGGGAAGATGGAGCATAGCCAGACCATATGATATTGTAGGGATAACTTTCATTTGCCATTATATTTTGAAGTGATACAATTGCTTTGCTAGTATGCTTGAAATGTTATTGTTTCTATATCAATATTAAGCTTTTGTTTTGAGTCTTACAGATCGGAATATTCATGCCACAATAAAGAATATTACTTGGATAAATATGTTAGGTACCACTCCACATCAAAAATTATGTTTTTACCATTTACCAACTCGAGGACGAGCAAGAATTAAGCTTGGGGATGCTGATACGTCTCCAACATATCTATAATTTTTTATGACGGCATGCTATTATATTATCTGTTCTGGATGCTTTATAAGCATTAATATGTTATTTTATTTATTTTTGGGACTAACCTATTAATCTAGAGCCAAGTGCCAGTTTCTGTTTTTTTCCTTGTTTTGAGTTTTGCAGATATGGAATATTAAACAGAGTCCAAACAGAATAAAACCTTCGGAAGGAAAAACACGGCATCCAAGCTTAGAGTGCACAACAGGGAAGGTGCTAGGGCGCCACAAGCCTGCTAGGCACGGCCCCCTTGTCGCGCCTAGCAGGCTTGTCGCCTCCTGGTCGGTCTCCTAACCCTAATTCTTGGCCTGTAAATACCCAAATATTCCCCCAACAACAGAAAGAGCCACACAAATAATTTTTTGCTGCCGAAAGCCTCCGTTCCCAAGAGATCCAATCTTGGAGCCTTTTCCGGTAATCTGCCAGAGGGGGTTTCGATCAAGGAGGGCATCTACATCAACTTCATTGCCCCTCCGATGATGCATGAGTAGTCCACCAAAGACCTACAAGTCCATAGCTAGTAGCTAGATGGCTTCTTCTCTCTCTTTGATCTTCAATACCATGTTCTTCATGATCTTCATGGATATCTATCCGATGTAATCCTGTTTTGTGGTGTGTTTGTCAAGATCCGACGAATTGTGAGTTTATGTTCAGATTATCCATGAATCTTATTTGAATCTCCTCTGATTTCTTATATGCATGATTTCATATCCTTGCAAGTCTCTTCGAGTTATTGGTTTGGTTTGGCCAACTAGATTGGTAATTCTTACAATGGGAGAAGTGCTCGGTTTTGGGTTCAATCCTGTGGTGTCCTCACCCAGTGACATAGTAGGGGTAGTGAGGCATGTATTGTATTGTTGCCATCAAAGGTAACAAGATGGGGTTTTCATCATATTGCTTGAGTTTATCCCTCTACATCATGTCATCTTTCTTAATTTGTTACTTTGTTATTAATGAACTTAATACTCTAGATGCAGGCAGGAGTCGGTCGATGTGTCGAGTAATAGTAGTAGATGTAGAATCATTTTGGTCTACTTGTCACGGACGTGATGCCTATATGCATGATCATTGCCTTGGATAACTACATGATTATTCGCTTTTCTATCAATTGCTTGACAGTAATTTGTTTACCCACCATGATATTTGCCTTCAAGAGAGAAGCCTCTAGTGAAACCTATGGCCTCCAGGTCTATTTTCCATCATATATTTTCAGACCTATACCTTGCTGCAATTTACTTATCTTTTACTTTCCGCACTCGTTTACATCTATCTATTTTAGATCTAATCCTTGCAAATAACCGTGAAGGGATTGACAACCCCTTTATAGCGATGGGTGCAAGAGTTTGATTGTTTGTGTAGGTGCATCCATTGGTGACTTGCTTGTTCCTCCTACTGGATTGATACTGTTGGAAATATGCCCTAGAGGAAATAAATAAAGTGTTTATTATTATATTTCCTTAGTCATGATAATCGTTTATTTTCCATGCTATAATTGTGTTGGTTGGAAACTAAATACATGTGTGGGAATATAGACAAAGTTGTGTCCCTAGTATGCCTCTAGCAGACTAGCTCGTTAATCAAAGATGGTTAATGTTTCCTAGCCATGGACATGAGATGTCATTTGATAACGGGATCACATCATTGGGAGAATGATGTGATCGAAAAGACCCAAACTACAATGGTTTTCTGCATGTCAAGTATATGTTCCTATGACCATGAGATCATGCAAATCACTGACATCGGAGGAGTACCTTGTAGCGACCCGACCTGAAAGGTCGAATCTCCGGTGTTTCCGTACCATCCCAAGATCAGGTTGGTACACACACGGTACCTCAATGTATATATCAAAGGGAAATCACACAGCTTTATTAATTGAAATCTCATATCGAGTCCTTTATTACAATAAGGATTACAATAAAGTGGCTGAAGGCCAACTCATGAGATAAATTAAACCAAAGTCTTGCGGAAGCTTCAAAGGTAGTTGAGTCCATCTGACTCCAAGGGCATCTCACCGAGCGTAGAGCGTATCCTCACTCCTGGTCATAAAAGTACTCTGCAACATGATACGTTGCAGTCGTGTAGGTCAGCATATTGAATATGCCGGCAATGTCACAAAAGAGGGGTGTAAAGCAATCATCTATTCTATATGCATATATGGCAGTTGGGGTAGTAAGTTTTGCAGAAAGCCAATTTTTCCTACAACAAGAGGGTGCAAAATATTATTACTACAATGTTGGTTGATTAATGAGATGGTTCCACCAACCAATTCTCATACCCAAGTTGTCATTAATACCCACATCAGTATAATTATTTGTGTTGAGAATTCCAGATAGTTTTAGTTCCTTTGGCTCAAGTTATCCATGACCGTGGACACGGCTAATCGATTAGGTTTGGGTACTCTGCAGAGTTTTGCACACGTTCCCCACAAGATTTTATCGCCTCCATTGGATTTCTCGCACTTCGGGGTGTTTGAGAAATGGATGACCAAAACATGGTCTTCTAAAGGATTCCCCTGAGACTCTGTTGTTGCCCATCCTTTCCTACCGTTCTTCTACATCTCGTAGCACCGCCTGTCCAGGGTCACCACGATATCCAACCAAGCCAGAGCCCATAATGGCTTGTGGTTGTGCAGGTAAGCCTTGGGTCTTGAAGCATCCATCCATCTCTTTGTGCCTGGGTGGACCTTTCCGCATGAATACTGGCACTTCTCCAGCAACACCTAGGCTAACCACTGGTTTCTCCAGGGCGCCATTCAACCATCATCCACCCAGAGGTATGTTGAAAACTCAGAGTCTTGAAGTCTTGATCATCTTGCAGGTCTTGAAATTATTATCTCACAACTCTCATGAATCACACAACCAACCCCGTCTACTAATGGCATGGCAAAATTAATTCAACATTTCCCAGGGCCAACGTGTCAAGGGTTGAGGGGTGCCTACCACATGATACTACATCAAGTAACCAAGTTTCCAAATTACCTACTTTGCATGCAATTGGGAGATGGTAGAACTAATGCAATAAAACATGGGTAAAACATGATCAAAGTGACTTGCCTTGCACACGATCGTCGTACTCAAGTGACTCTAGATAACAAGCTTTGCACTCCGGATGATCTAACGAATCAAACAAAGCACACAATAAGCATACAACTAATAAAACAACTCACACAATCAGCAAGATTAAACTAAAACAATTCAATAGTAACAATCAAGAGAAAAATTCAAAACCAATATTTGACTCACAAATTTTTAGTGTCAAAGCTACTACTAATATAAAATAAGACCAACAACTATCTTTAATAACAAAACAATAGTTAACAGAAAAGAAATAATAAAATAATTTATATTAGTAAACAGAATTAAATCCACTAAAACTTTTGTGAAAAGAAATGCTACTACAAATATTTTTTTTATAAAACACCACTTAATGAAGATAACTAGAGTTTCCTATAACATTGGAGTATGAAACAAAATTATTATTTATTTATTTTATAAACAGAACATTACTTATCAAAAAAGAATTACTCAGATTATTTATTAGAAAACAGAATTAAATCTCCTAAAATGTTTGCGAAAAGTAAAACTAAATTGTTTTATAAAACTATACCTAATGAAAAGGAAAAAAGATTTCCAATAACAATAGGGTATAAAACTAAACAATTATTTTTATTATTAGCAAGTTATTTCACCTAATGTTGAAACAATAGAACCTAATGAAAACTAAAAAAAAGTTAAACTAACTCAGATTCAAACTAAAACTAAAATTAAACTAACTAAACTCTATTAAGAACTAAACAGATTCTGTTTTTGTTAAAAACCCTAGCCAAATTCATCCTAAAAATTCTCAAACTATGTATGATGATAGGTCTAACTAATGCAAACCAGTGGCAAAAAGATTCATACAAAAATATATTTTTAAACTCTAGTTATACAGATTTTAGTAATTTAAGCAAATTTGGTTAGATTCAAATTTTAAAGTTCAAATTTGAAATCTAAGACTACAGGATGAAACTATATGAAATTTGTGACCTAATGCAAAAAGAATCAATTAAAAACACTAATTAGTTTAAAAGTTACAACTAAAACAAAAATAGAAAACATTCTGTTTTCTAAAACAAAACAGAAAAGAACAAAAATTCCTAGCAAACGGATAGGGCTACGTGGCGGCTTCCTATTGGTTGCTAGCACGTGCGCGTGGGTGTTAGCGGGCGGACGACCAATGCGAACTGGGTACCAGTTCACTATTTTAAAATGTTCTAATCTAGATCGTTGACTTTAGATCCGACGGCTACGGAGGGGCGCGGGGCTTACAAAGGGGAGGTCGGAGTTTTCCGGCGAGGTCGACGGCGGCCGGACATCGGAGGTGGTCGAAGATGGTCGTGCGATGGTTGGGGGTGGCGTCCGAAGAGCTCAGGCAACGACGGCGAAGATCCGGCGTCGAATGGTGGCGTCAGACGAGGCTGGGGACGACGGAGGCGACGACCTCATGCTCGGAGAGCTTCGGACGTTGACCGAACTCCGGCGAGGTGGAGCATGGTGTTTGTGGGCGTGGGTAGGGGCGCTCGGGGGTGGAATGGAGAGCGGAGAAGGAAGGGGCTTTTATAGACCAGGTGCGGGGTCAGGAGAGGGAAGAGGGAGGGAGATCCGGTGGTGTGCGAGATCTCCGGCGAGGTGGTCTGGCGCGAGGAGGAAGGCAAGAGCGCTGATGGCGCTGTCGGACGGTGGGTCCCGCGTGTCAGTGAGAGAGGGGGCGGGATCTGCGCGTCCATGACCGATCCGAAAGGGTCTCGGGAGTAAAGGCTGGTGGGCCGGCCGGTTTCTAATTAAACGCTTTAAATCCGTTTCCTTTTCTATTTTCCAGAGCGTTTAAAACCCTTGAATGCATTCAAATCCTTTCCAAACCTAGGAAATATATATATCAAAATGATCAGGGCAATAAATTCTATTTAATGAACATTTTTCCTCTGTCAAAATGAATACTTTAAAAAAATTATTTTTCAGAAAATGCCTAATTGATTTTAAATTCTTTTGCAAATAACCCCTGGTTTATTGTTCAAATATTTCACCATGATGCCCCTGGTGTGGAGTGTCATGTTACTCCTCTCTTTTTTTCTTGAATATTTCTAGGGGTTCTCAAATAGGAGAAACAAGTATATGGAAAAATTTAAATGGCCTTTCAGAATTTCAAAAGAAGAACTTCAACAATTCATTTCATTCAAACAATGTGATGATGATGCATAGCTATATTTCATAACATTCCAAAAATGAAATTTTGGGATGTTACATACCTTGTGTGAATCAAACATCGCAACATAACTGGGTGACTATAAAGATGCTCTACAGGTATCTCCGAGGGTATGTGTTGAGTTGGCATGGATCAACACTGGGATTTGTTGCTCCGTGTAACGGAGAGGTATCTCAGGGCCCACTCAGTAATACAATATCACAATGAGCCTTGCAAGAAATGTGACTAAGTGTTATCCACGGGATATGGTATTACGGAACGAGTAAAAGAGACTTGCCGGTAATGAGACTAAACTAGGTATGAAGATACTGACGATCGAGTCTCGGGCAAGTAACACACCGAAGAACAAAGGGAACAACATACAGGATTGTCTGAATCCTTGACATAGAGGTTCGACCAATAAAGATCTTCATAGAACATGTAGGAACCAATATGGGCATCCAGGTCTCGCTATTGGTTATTGACCGTAGAGGTGTCTCGGTCATGTCTACATGGTTCTCGAACCATAGGGTCTGCACACTTAAGGTTCGGCAGTGTTTTGCTATAGATGAGTTATGTGTGTTGGTGACCGAAGGTTGTTCGGAGACCCGGATGAGATCCCGGGCGTAACGGGGAACTCCGGAATAGTCCGAAAGTGAAGATTCATATATAGGATGTTCCGTGTTGGTCACCGGGAAAAGTTCGGGCGTCACTGGTAACGTACCGGGGGTGCCGGGAGGGTCCCGGGGGTCCACCGAAAGGGGCCACCAGCCCGAAGGGCCACATGGGCAATGAGAGAAGGCGCACCAGCCCATGGTGGGCTGGTCACCCCTCCCACATGGGCCCATGCACCAAAGGGTCGAGGGGGAAATCCTAAGGGGGGCGGTCACCCTGCCTTCGGGGCCAAGCCACCCCTTTCCCCCCTCCTCTTGGCCGCCGCCCCTAGGGTGCAGCCCCTTCCCCCTTACCCCTATATATATGAGATAGGGAGGAGGGATGCCACACCTCAAGCCACGACGTAGCCCTTCCTCCCTCTTTGATAGCCTCTCCTCTAGTAGATTGATTCGGTGTTGCTTAGCGAAGCTCTGTCGGATCAACTCCACCACCACCACCGTCACGCTGTCGTGCTGCTGGAGAACCCATCTACCTCTCCACTCCCTCTTGCTGGATCAAGAAGACGGAGATCGTCATCGAGCTGCACGTGTGCTGAATGCCGAGGTGCCGTCCGTTTGGCACTGATCGGGAGTTCATGGGACGGCTTGCGATTTGGATCGCGGAGACGTACGACTACATCAACCGCGTTCTTTAACGCTTCTGCTTAGCGATCTACAAGGGTATGTGGATCCAATCTCTCCTCTCATAGATTCTCATCTCCTAGACTGATCTTGGTGAAGCGTAGGAAATTTTTTGTTTCCCATGCAACGTTCCCCATCAGTGGAATCAGAGCTAAGTCTATGTGTAGATGAGATCACGAGTAGAACAAAAAAGAATTTGTGGGCATTGATGCTTAGATTGCTACCTCCCATGGTCGTTTTTTGATTCAGAGGTCTTGTGGGATGAAGCGGCCCAGACCAACCATACTCGTACTCTTACGAGAGACCGGTTCCATCAACTGACATCTAACTCTGTTGCACAAAGATGGCTGGCGGGTGTCTATGTTTCCCACTTTAGTTGGATCGGATTCGACAAAGGCGGTCCTTGAGAAGGTTGAAAAGCAATTTGAGTATCACCATTGTGGTTTATGAGTAGGTGAGAATTGTTCTTGCTAGATACCCATAGCAGCCACGTAAAACATGCAACAACAATTAGAGGACGTCTAACTTGTTTTTGCAGGGTATGTTGTGATATGATATGGCCAAAGACATGATGAGATATATGTGATGTATGATATGATCATGTTTTGTATAGAATATCACGACTTGCATGTCGATGAGTACGGCAACCGGAAGGAGCCATAGGGTTGTCTTTAATTATTGTATGACCTGTGTGTCAATCATTAAGCGCTATGTAATGCTTTACTTTCGCTAAGCGGTAGCAATAGTGGTATGAGCATGGTGAGTGCGACAACCCCGATGGTGACACAATGATGGATATCATGGTGTTATGCCGGTGATGATGGAGATCATGCCGGTGCTTGGGAGATGGAGATCAAAAGCACAAGTTCATGGCCATATCATGTCACTTATAATTTGCATGTGATGTTAATCCTTTTATGCACCTTGTTTTGCTTAGAACGATGGTAGCATTACAAAGTGATCCCTCACATAAATTTCAAGATAAATTGTGTTCTCTCCGAGTGTGCACCGTTGCGAAAGTTCGTCGTGTTGAGACACCACGTGATGATCGAGTGTGATAGACTCTACGTTCGCATACAACGGGTGCAAGCCAGTGTTGCACATGCGGAACACTTAGGTTAAACTTGATGAGCCTAGCACGTACAGACATGGCCTCGGAACACAAGAGACTGGAAGGTCGGACATGAGTCATAAAGTATATATGATCAACATATGATGTTCACCATTGAAACCACCTTATCTCACGTGATGATCGGACTTGAGTTGGTGAATTTGGATCATGTATCACTCAGATGACCTGAGGGATGTCAATTTGAGTCAGAGCTTTAGTAATTTGATTAACTAAACTCATTATCTTGAACAATAGTCTTAGTAACCTTTGCTTATTTATGTTGCAGATCAATGGCTCGCGTAGTAGGATCCCTGAATTTTAATGCGTACCTAGAGAAAGCTAAGTGGAAAGATGATGGAAGTAACTTTGTGGATTGGGCCCGTAATCTGAGGATTATCCTCACGGCTTCACAGAAGGCTTATGTCCTTGATGCACCGCTTGGTGACCCACCCGCTCCCGTGTCATCCGAAGACGTTAAGAACGCTTGGGAGGCACGTTCTCGAGATTCCTCAGTAGTGCAGTGTGCAATGTTGTATGGCTTAGAACCGGGACTTCAAAGAGATTTTGAACCTCATGGAGCATATTAGATGTTCTAGGAGTTGGAGTTTATCTTTAAGAATAATGCCCGGATCGAGAGGTATGAGACCTCCAATAAGTTCTATGCTTGCAAGATGGAGGAGAATGGGTTTATCGGTGAACATATATTCAGAATGTCTGGGTATTCAAACTGTCTGGTGGAGTTAGGGATGCCCCTTCTGCCGGAGGCGATCACTCACAGAGTTCTTCAATCATTGCCACCTAGCTACAAGAGCTTCGTGCTGAACTATAACATGCACGGGATGAACAAGTAAGTCGCCGACCTGTTTGAGATGCTGAAAGTCGCTGAGTCTAAAATCCAGAAAGAACATCCAGTGTTGATGGTCAATAAAACCACTAGTTTCAAGAAGAATGGCAAGGGCAAGAAGGGTAACTCCAAGAAGGGTGGCAAAGCAGTTGCCCCTCCCATGAAGAAACCCAAGGCTGGACCCAAGCCAGAAACTGAGTGCTTTCATTGCAAGGGAACTGGTCACTGGAAGCGGAACTGCCCCAAGTACCTGGCCAACAAGAAGGCGGCCAACACCAAACAAGATATATATGATATACATGTTATTGATGTGTACCTTACCAACTCTCGTTGTAGTACCTGGGTATTTGTACCGGTTCGATTGCTCACATTTGCAACTCAAAACAGGAACTGCAGAATAGACGAAGGCTAGCAAAGGATGTAGTGACGACGCGCATGGGAAATGGTTCCAAGGTTGATGTGATCGCCATCGGCATGCTCGCTTTTCGATTACCATCGGGATTAGTGATGAACCTGGATAATTGTTATTTAGTGCTTGCGTTAAGCATGAACATTATATCTGGATCTTGTTTATTGCGAGACGGTTACTCATTTAAATTAGAGAATAATGGTTGTACTAATTATATGAGTAATATCTTTTATGGTCATGCACCCAATGTGAGGGGTTTATTCATATTGAATCTCGATAGTGATGACACACATGTTCATAACATTGATGCCAAAAGATGTAGAGTTGATAATGACAGTACCACTTTCTTGGGGCACTATCGTTTAGGTCAAATTGGTGTAAAACGCATAAAAAGATCCATGCTGATGGACTTTGGGAGTCACTTGATTTTGAATCACTTGACACGTGTGAACCACGCCTCTTGGGCAAGATGACTAAAACCCCATTCTCTGGAACAATGGAAAGGGCAAGTGACTTGTTGGAAATCATACATACTGATGTGTGCGGTCTGATGAGCATTGAGGCGCGCGGTGGATATCGTTATTTTCTCACCTTCACTGATGACTTAAGTAGATATTGGTATATTTACTTAATGAAACACAAGTCTAAAACGTTTGAAAGTTCAAGCAATTTTATTGTGAAGTTGACAATCATCATAACAAGAAGATTAAATTCCTACAATCTGATCGAGGAGGAGAATATCTGAGTTATGAGTTTGACACTCACTTAAGACAATGTGGAATTGTTTCACAATTGACACCGCCTGGAACGCCATAGCATAATGGTGTGTCCGAACATCATAATTGAACCTTATTGATATGGTGTGTTCTATCATGTCTCTTGCCAATTTGCCATTATAGTTTTGGGGTTATGCATTAGAGACAGTTGCATTCACTTTAAATAGGGCACCATCGAAATCCGTTGAGACGACACCATATGAACTGTGGTTTCGCAAGAAGCCTAAGTTGTCATTTCTTAAAGTTTGGGGATGCGATGCTTATGTCAAAAAGCTTCAGCCTGTAAAGTTGGAACCCAAAGCGGAGAAATGCATCTTCATAGGATACCCAAAAGAGAAAGTTGGGTATACCTTCTATCTCAGATCCGAAGGCAAAGTGTTTGTCACAAAAAAGAAACATTTCTTGAGAAAGAGTTTCTCTCGAAAGAATTGAGTGGGAGGAAGATAGAACTTGATGAGGTTGTTGAACCTTTGATTCAACCAGAGAGTAGCGCAGCGTAGAAATATGTTTATGTGGAGGTTACGGTAGTTGAAGAGGAAGTTAATGATGATGATCATGAAGCTTAGGATCAAGTTACTATTGAACCTCGTAGGTCAACAAGGGCGCGTACTACTCCTGAGTGGCATGGCAACCCTGTCTTAGAGGTCATGTTGTTAGACAACGATGAACCTACGAGCTATGGCAAAGTGATGATGGTCCCGGATTCCGAGAAATGGTTAGAGGCCATGAAATCCGAGATGGGATCCATGTATGAAAACAAAGTACGGACTTTCGAAGTATTACCTGAAGGTCGAAAGGCCATTCAGAACAAATGGATCTTTAAGAGGAAGATGGACGCGGACGGTAATGTCACCGTCTACAAAGCTCGACTTGTGGCAAAGGGTTTGCACAAGTTCAAGGAGTTGACTACGATGAGACCTTCTCACCCATAGAGATGATTAACTCGGTCAGAATCATGTTAGCAATAGCTGCATATTTCGACTATGAAATTTGGCAGATGGATGTCAAAACAGCATTCCTTAATGGTTTCCTTAAGGAAGAGTTGTATATGATACAACGAGAAGGTTTTTTCACTCCAGGGAATGCCTACAAAATTTGCAAACTCCAACGATCCATTTATGGACTGGTGCAAGCATCTCAGAGTTGGAATCTGCGCTTTGATGAGGTGATCAAAGCGTTCGGGTTTATACAAATTTACGGAGAAGCTTGTATTTACAAGAAAGTGAGTGGGACCTCTGTAGCGTTTCTAATACTATATGTGGATGACATATTGTTGATTGGAAACAATATAGAAACGCTGGAAAGTGTGAAGGAATATTTGAACAAGAGTTTTTCAATGAAGGACCTAGGATAAGCTGCTTTCATATTAGGCATTAAGATCTATAGAGATAGATCGAGACGCTTAATAGGACTTTCACAGAGCACATACCTTGATAAAGTTTTGAAGAAGTTCAAAATGGATCGGTCCAAGAAGGGGTTCTTGCCTATGTTACAAGGTGTTAAGTTGAGTAAGACTCAATGCCGAGTGGCTGCAAAAGATAGAGAAAAGATGAGTGTCATCCCATATGATTCAGCCATTGGCTCTATCATGTATGCAATGGTGTACACAAGACCCGATGTGAGCCTTGCCATAAGTATGATCGGTAGGTTTCAAAGTGATCTAGGAATGGAGTACTCGACGGTGGTCAAGAATATCCTTAAGTACCTGAAAAGGACTAAGGAAATGTTTCTCGTTTATGGAGGTGACCAAGAGCTTGTCGTAAAGGGTTACGTCAATGCAAACTTTGACACTGATACGGATGACTCTAAGTCGCAGACTGGATACGTATTTATTCTCAATGGGGGAGTGATAAGCTGGTGGAGTTCCAAGAAAAGCGTAGTAGCCAATTCTACATGCAAAGCGGAGTACATCGCAGCCTCTGAGGCAGCGAAGGAAGGTGTCTGGATGAAGGGGTTCATGACAGATCTTGGAGTAGTGCCCAGTGCACTGAATCCAATGGCTCTGTTCTGTGACAACACTAGTGCCATTGCTCTGGCCAAGGAACCAAGGTTTCACAAGAGGACCAGACACATAAAGCGACACTTCAATTCTATCCGCGGGTACATCAAGGAGGAGGACATAAAAATTTGCAAAGTGCACATGGATAAACACCAGAATTGTATGGGTGCTCGATTCATTACAATGTAAATCACATAGTGATGTGAGCTAGATTATTGAATCTAGTGCAAGTGGCAGACTGTTGGAAATATGCTCTAGAGGCAATAAATAAAGTGTTCATTATTATATTTCCTTTTTCAGGATAATCGTTTATTGTCCATGCTATAATTGTGTTGATTGGAAACTAACTACATGTATGGGCATATAGACAACAATGTGTCCCTAGTATGCCTCTAGCGGACTAGCTCGTTAATCAAAGATGGTTAAGGCTTCCGAGCCATGGGCATGATATGTCATTTGATAATGGGATCACATCATTGGGAGAATGATGTGATGGACAAGACCCAAACTACAAACGTAGCATGTGATCGTGTCAGTTTATTGCTATGGTTTTATGAATGTCAAGTATCTGTTCCTATGACCATGAGATCATGCCACTCACTGACACAGGACGAGTACCTTGTGTGTATCAAATGTCGCAACATAACTGGGTGACTATAAAGATGCTCTACATGTATCTCCGAGGGTGTCTGTTGAGTTGGCATGGATCAACACTGGGATTTGTTGTTCCGTGTGACGGAGAGGTATCTCAGGGCCCACTGGGTACTACAACATCACAATGAGCCTTCCAAGCAATGTGACTAAGTGTTAGCCATAGGATATTCTATTACGGAACGAGTAAAAGAGACTTTCCTGTAATGAGACTGAACTAGGTATGAATATACTGACTATCGAGTCTCGGGCAAGTAACATACCGAAGAACAAAGGGAACAACATATGGGATTGTCTGAATCCTTGACATAGAGGTTCGACCGATAAAGATCTTCATAGAACATGTAGGAACCAATATGGGCATCCAGGTCTCGCTATTGGTTATTGACCATAGAGGTGTCTCGGTCATGTCTACATGGTTCTCGAACCCGCAGGGTCTGCACACTTAAGGTTCGGTGACATTTTGGTATAGATGAGTTATGTGTGTTGGTGACCGAAGGTTTTTCGGAGTCGCGGATGAGATCCCAAACGTGACGAGAAACTCCGGAATTGTCCGGTGGTGAAAATTCATATATAAGATGTTCCGTGTTGGTCACTGGGATAAGTTCGGGCGTCACCGGTAACATACCGGGGGTGCCAGAAGGGTCTCGGGGGTGCACCGGAAGGGGCCACCAGCTCCGAAGTGCCACATGGGCTTTGAGAGAAAGCACACCATCCCCTGGTGGGCTGGCCGCCCCTCCCACAAGGGCCCATACGCCGAAGGGTGGAGGGGGAAATATTAAGGGGGGGCGGCCACCCTGCCTTGGGGGCCAAGCCATATATATATATATATATAGGGAGGAGGGCTCCCATACCTCAAGCCACGGCACAACCCTTCCTCCCTCTCCGACAGCCTCTCCTCTAGTAGACTGATTCGGTGACGCTTAGTGAAGCTCTGCCGGATCAACTCGACCACCATGATACGTCTCCAACATACCTACTTTTCCAAACTCTTTTGCCCTTGTTTTGGACTCTAATTTGCATGATTTGAATGGAACTAACCCGGACTAACATTGATTTTAGCAGAATTGACTTGGTGTTATTTTTGTGCAGAAATAAAAGTTCTCAGATTGACCTAAAAATTTACAAAGAATACTTTTGGAATTAATAAAAAAATTGGCGAAAGAATAAACTGTAGGGGGCACCCCCTGGCCACAAGCCTGGGGGGCGCGCCCTGTGGCTTGTGGGCCCCCTATCGCTCCTCCGACCTCGTTTCCACTTCTATATATTCCTATTCGGGGAGAAAAAAATAGAGGAGAAGAGTGTATCGTGTTTTACTATACGGAGCCGCCGCCACCTCCTGTTCTTCCTCGGGAGACAAGATCTAGAGTCCGTTTTGGGATCAGGAAATGGGAAATCAACGCCATCGTCATCACCAACCATCCTTCATCACCAATTCCATGATGCTCTCCGCCGTTCGTGAGTAATTCCATCATAGGCTTGCTAGACGGTGATGGGTTGGATGAGATTTACCATGTAATCGAGTTAGTTTTGGTAGGGTTTGATCCCTGGTATCCACTATGTTCTGAGATTGATATTGCTATGACTTTGCTATGCTTAGTGCTTGTCACTAGGGCCCGAGTGCCACGATTTCAGATCTGAACCTATTATGTTTTCATGAATATATATGTGTTCTTGATCATATCTTGCAAGTTGTAGACACCTATTACGAGTTATGATCCGCATCCCCCAGGGTGACAATAATTGGGATTCTTTCCGGTGATTACCGTAGTTTGAGGAGTTCATGTATTCACTAAATGCTAATGCTTTGGTATGGTTCTCTATTAAAAGGAGGCCTTAATATCCCTTAGTTTCCATTAGGACCCCGCTGCCACTGGAGGGTAGGACAAAAGAAGTCATGCAAGTCCTTTTCCATAAGCATGCATGACTATACATGGAATACATGCCTACATTACATTGATGAATTGGAGCTAGTTGTGTGTCTCCCTATTTTATAACCGTTGCATGATGAATACCATCTGACATAATTATCCATCACTGATCCATTGCCTATGAGCTTTTCACATATTGATCTTTGCTAACTTACTTTTCCGTTACTACTGTTACAATCACTACAAAACTGCTACTATCACTTTGCCACCGTTACCGCTACTTCAATATTACTTTGCTACTGAATACTTTGCTGCAGATATTAAGTCTTTCAGGTGTGGTTGAATTGACAACTCAGCTGCTAATACTCGAGAATATTCTTTGTCTTCCCTTGTGTCCAATCAATAAATTTGGGTTGAATACTCTGCCCTTGAAAATTGTTGTGATCCCCTATACTTGTGGGTTATCAAGATCTTTTTCTAGTGCCGTTGCTGGGGAGCATAGCTCTATTTTCTGAGTCACTTGGGATATATATCTGTTGATCACTATGAAGAATCTGAAAGATGCTAAGACTAATATTTACCCCTTAACTACGAGGACAGGTAAGGAACTGCCATGTAGCTCTGCACTTGATTCACCTTCTCTTATGAGTAAATTTGCGACACCACCACCTGCTACTAATTCTAATATGTCGCAAGTAATTGATGATGCTACTTCTGCTATGCATGATGCTTATGATGATACCTTGCTTGATACCACTATGCCACTAGGTGAATTCTTTGACAAACAAATTGCTAGAGTCAATACTGAAACTGATGATATTTCTGAATCTGATGAAATTATTGAAATAGAACACTATGAGACACCTACTAGGTCTAGCTCTCCTAGATATGAATTGCCTGATGTACCTGAGAGTTTTGTTATGGAAGGAGAGGTATCTAAGGACTTTCTTGCTTGTAAGGATAGAGATGATCTTAAGAAATTGCTTCGCAAGTGGAAGGAAAAAATCTTTGAATTCTAGAATGCAATATGATCCTAAGTTTGCTACTTAACCTATCTTTGTTACTGATAAGGATTACGAATTCTCTGTCGATCCTGAGTTAATTACTTTGGTTGAATCTGGTCCTTTCCATGGTTATGAATCTGAAACTGTTGTGGCACATCTTACCAAATTGAATGATATAGCCACCCTGTTTACTCATGAGGAAAAATTCGCTATTACTATATTCTTAAGTTGTTTCCTTTCTCATTAAAGGGTGATGCTAAGATATGGTTTAATTCTCTTGCTCGTGGTTGCGTGCGTAGTCACGAGGATATGATTTATTACTTCCCTAAAAAATATTTTCCTACCCATAAGAAACAAGCTGCCTTGCAGGAAATATTTAACTTAGTGCAAATTGAAGAAGAGAGTCTGCCACAAGCTTGGGGGAGGCTTCTCCAGTTACTTAATGCTTTGCCTGATCATCCTCTCAAGAAAAATGAAATACTTGATATCTTTTATAATGGACTAACCGATGCTTGTAGGGACCACCTAGATAGTTGTGTTGGTCGTGTTTTCAGGGAACTAACTGTTGAACAAGTTGAGCTGTTATTGAACAATATATTGAGAAATGATAATGATTGGACTATTCTCGAGCCACCCCCAAAGCCACCTCCGAAGAAAAGAGGTATTCTATTTCTCAGTCCTGAAGATATGCAAGAGGCAAAGAAATCTACGAAAGAAAAAGGTATTAAAGCTGAAGATCTGAAGAATCTACCACCTATTGAAGTAATACATGGTCTTGATAACCTGACATGGGTAGTAGAGGTAAATTCTCTCTATAGATTTGATGAAGGACATATTCCTTATAATAAGCCTGCTAGCCAATGCTTGGATGAACTTTATAACTTTGTAGTCAAGCAAGAAAATTTTAATGCTTATGTTAGTAGACAATTGAAACATAATGCTTATATGCTTGATCACTTGGGTGATTATTTGAGTAGAACTATCAATGATCTTAAGCTTATTAGTAAACATGCTTCCATGGTAACTACTCAAGTAGAACAAGTACTAAAGGCGCAGAATGATTTACTTAATGAGATGAATAGTAAGAACAATGATCGTTCTGTTAAAGTTGTGACTAGACGTGGTAGAATGACTCAAGAACCTTTGCATCCTAACGTCCACCCTAAGAGAATTGAGCAGGATTCTGAGAGAGTTAATACTGATGCACCTATTCGTTCCAGTAAGAGTAGGAAAAGGAATGATGATAGTACTTTACATGCTGCTAGTGAACCTGTTATAGATACACTTGAGAACCCAAATGATCTTTCTGTTTTTTATGCTGAGACACAATCTGGTGATGAACATGAACCTAGTGATAATATTAATAATGATGTTCATGTTGATGCTCAACCTAGTAATGATAATGATGTGGAGATTGAACCTGATGTTGATCTTGATAACCCACCACCTAAGAGTAAGAGATATGATAAAAGAGACTTTGTTGCTAGGAAACATGGTAGAGAAAGAGAACCATGGGTTCAGAAACCCATGCCCTTTCCCCTTGAGCCATCCAAGAAAAAGGGTGATGAAGATTTTGAGCGCTTTGTTGAAATGCTTAGACCTGTCTTTTTACGTATGTGTTTGACCGATATTCTAAAAATGTGTCCTTATGCTAAGTATATGAAAGATATTGTGACAAATAAAAGAAAAATACCGAAAGCTGAGATATCCACCATGCTTGCTAATTATACCTTTAAGGGTGGAATACCAAAGAAACTAGCAGACCCCGGAGTACCTACTATACCATGCTCTATTAAAGGAAATTATGTTAAAACTGCTTTATCTGACCTTGGAGCTGGTGTTAGTGTTATGCCTTTATTTTTATATCGTAGACTTGATTTGAATAAGTTAACACCTACTGAAATATCCTTGCAAATGGCTGATAAATCAACTACTTTACCCATCGGTATTTGTGAAGATGTACCTGTTGTAGTTGCGAACGTTACTATCTTAACGGACTTTGTTATCCTTGATATTCCCGAGGACGACAGTATGTCAATCATCCTTGGTAGACCCTTTTTGAATACTGCATGGGATGTTATTGATTGCAACAAGGGCAATGTCCATGTTAATGGTAATGAGCATACGGTGCATTTTCCGAAGAAACAACCTCAAGTTCATAGTGTCAACTCCATTGAAAAGGTTTCCATGATTATTATCGGAGGCTTTGAATTGCCTCTTTCTACTGTCAAGAAGAAATATGATATACTTATTGTTGAGGACATGCATATCCCCCTTGAGGTAACCTAGTGTTATTCGAAAATTCCCCGATTCCGTGTCATTCGAAAAAAGTTGTCAATAAGACTTGATCAACCTTATTGATGGATTATTTTTGATGAAACATGGGATGGATGAATTTAGAAAGCACTACCTTCTGTACCAACTTTTATTCTTTGTTCCTTAGTTTCATTCTAGTAAAATGCTATTATTTTCCTGTTTTCTATTTTGTCCGTGCATTATAAAAATGACCTGAAAATAGAAGTCCCCAGAATGCCCTAAAAATTTACTATGATTTTTTCTGGAATATCTAATAATTTTTGGCAGTAAGTATGCATCAGGGGACTGCACGAGTGGGCCACAAGCCTGCAGGGCGTGCCCACCCCCCTCGGCGCGCCCTGGTAGCTTGTGGGTCCCATGTGGGCCCCCCTCACTTATTCCAGCACCCATCCACTTCGTCTTCGTCCAGAAAAATCCTAGCATTGCTCAAACCCGTGTTCTAGCTCATCTTGCTGCCATTTTCGATCTCCTTGCTCAAAGCTCCATTTGCATAATTGTTTTAGGGGATTGCTCATTGGTATGTGACTCCTCCAATGGTAAAATTAGTCTTTGTTCTAGTGCATTATATATTGCAAATTTCTGCTGTTGTGGTGACCATGTTCTTGAGCTTGCATGTCAAATTTGTATGGTCCCAAGTAGTTTGATGCATGATACAGTCTCTAGGCACTTGAGGGAGTAGTTGCTATGAGTTTTGTTGAGTTTTGTTGACCCTTATTTTAGGTCACTAAAAATTTCAGAATTTTTCCAAAGAAAGAAAAGATGTTGAAGAGAATGTACCAAGGTGGTTCCTCAAGCAAGAAAACTCCGAGACTCGCGTTACGTGAGCCCGACTTTGAACCACCGAGGGAAGTTCGAGTACTGCCTTGTGAATGGCCGTCGGATCAATTCATGGACAACGCCGGGTTTAAGGAAGAGTTTTATGCATACATAAGGAATGATGGCCATGAGGATTTTATTTCAGACCGATGCAAGCAATATTATCAACTCATTGATTCTTTCGTGCGGAGGTTTGAATTTTCATCCAGGCATAATTCTCATTTTGTTCTTGTGGGGACCCCGACTCATAAGTCATGATCACCGAATGCACGTGTACAGTGATCCCAGAGATCAATGCTCACTGAACACACAGAAGCTAGATAACAAGAGTCTTACATCCACACTTAATGTCTTACACAAATAAAGACCATGAAGGTCAAGTCTTACATAGATAGGGCCACAAGGCCAAACACTTAAATAGAACAAGCAGCGGAAATCTTGATCGATAGTGTGAACCCATGCCATCAGCCTTAAACCTACAGGCATTCTGACTGGGAAGCGTCCTAGTTCGCATGTTCCTCTCCAACGAACTCTTCAACATACTCCTGTTCTTCCATGCCTGGCCAATTAAATAACCAATGGCAAGCTAATGAGTACTTTGAATGTACTCGCAAGCAACCCAAGTTGTGGAACAAGGTAATAGTGATGCATGATATAGTACTAAGTAGGTAATTTGTGGAAAGCCATTTTTAATGCAATGACATGATCAAGTAACTAAGTAAGCATGCATCAACAGTTTGGCAAATATCCATATGAACAAGTTATAGATATCATCATAAGCAAGGGTTGAACATCTCATGTTCATTCATCATGCTAAGTCATTGGACTTAGTTCAATTGTCATGCTAAGTCATCAGACTTACCTCAAGTACCATCTTTGTCTCTAACACACTCACACCAGTTTGTGAAAACATTTGGACGTAGCACAAGAGCGGTCATCGAACTGTCCTTGACCGTGGACACAGCTATTCGAATAGTTTTACACTCTGTAGAGGTTGCACACTTTACCCACAATACTCGAGAAACTTTCGTGTCATCCATGACTCGCGGTACATCACATACCCGAGGTAAGTACCCGAATAATGCCTTTCCCCTAGCAATAATAAACAAAGAATCCACTCGATTGGTACCCAGTGTTGGAAATATGCCCTAGAGGCAATAAATAAAGTGTTTATTATTATATTTCCTTGTTCATGATAATCTTTTATTATCCATGCTATAATTGTATTGATTGGAAACACATTACACGTCTGGGTAAATAGACAACACTTTGTCCCTAGTATGCCTCTAGTGAACTAGCTCGTTGGTCAAATATGGTCAAGGTTTCCTAGCCATTGACATGTGATGTCATTTGATAATGGGATCACATCATTAGTAGAATGATGTGATGGACAAGACCCAAACTACAAATGTAGCATATGATCGTGTCAGTTTATTGCTACTGTTTTCTGGATGTCAAGTATATGTTCCTATGACCATGAGATCATGCAACTCACGGACACCGGAAGAGAGTCTTGTGTGTATCAAATGTCGCAACGTAACTGGGTGACTATAAAGGTGATCTATAGGTATCTCCAAGGGTGTCTGTTGGGTTGGCATGGATCAAGACTGGGATTTGTTACTCCTTGTGACGGAGAGGTATCTCAGGGCCCACTCAGTAATACAATATCACAATAAGCCTTGCAAGCAATGTGACTAAGTGTTAGTCATGGGATCTTGTATTATGGAATGAGTAAAGAGACTTGCCGGTAACGAGGTTGAACTAGGTATGGAGATACCGACGATCGAATCTCAGGGAAGTAACATACCGAAGAACAAAGGGAACATCATACGGGTTAACTCAATCCTTGACATAGAGGTTCGACCGGTAAAGATCTTCGTAGAATATGTAGGAAACAATATGGGCATCTAGGTCCCGCTATTGGTTATTGACCATAGAGGTGTCTTGGTCATGTCTACATAGTTCTTGAACCCGCAGGGTCTGCACACTTAAGGTTTGGTGACGTTTCAGTAGTATAGAGTTATGCATGGTGGTGACCGAAGGTTGTTAAGAGTCCCGGATGAGACCACGGACGTCAAGACAAGCTCCGAAATGGTCCGGAGGTAAACATTGATATATAGGAAGTCCTATTTTGGTCGTCGGAAAAGTTTCGGGCTCATCGGTAGTGTACCGGGAGTGCCGGTAGTGTATCGAGAGACCATCGGGAGGGGTATTTCGACCAAAGAGGCTACATGGGCTGTGGGAGAGTGAATACCAGCCCTTAGTGGGCTGGTGTAAGTCCCACACAAGGCCCATGCGTCTGGGAAGAAAATCCCAAAGAGAAAAAGGTGGGAAATGGCAAAAAGGCCAAAATAAGGAGGAGTCCTAGTCCTAC
Organism: Hordeum marinum; assembly: GCA_022496015.1. Taxonomy (NCBI): domain Eukaryota; kingdom Viridiplantae; phylum Streptophyta; class Magnoliopsida; order Poales; family Poaceae; genus Hordeum; species Hordeum marinum. The sequence goes on along the minus strand of CM039678.1, from coordinate 224,846,220 downwards.
TAGGATTGGAGGAATCCTACTCTCCTCTTGGTTCGGTCGAAGCCTAGATGGCTTGGCCCTTGGGCCAAGCCTCCTCCTCTCTTCCTCTTATATATAGTAGAGGTTTTAGGGTTTTCGCACTAGATTTTCAGCCACGTGCTACCCATTCCTCTAGTGCACAGTTTCTCATCTAGATCGCTTTTCTGCAGTGCTTAGGCGAAGCCCTGTCGGAATTGCTCCACCACCATCATCGCGGCGCCGTCATGCTGCTGGAGAACTCGTCTACCTCTCCGCTCCCTCTTTCTAAATCAAGAAGGTGGAGATCGTCATCCAGCTGTACGTGTGTCGAACGCGGAGGTGCCGTCCGTTCGTTGCTTGATCGGGACGGATCGTGATTGGATCGCGGGACGCTCGGCAATTTGGATCGCGAAGACGTTCGACTACACCAACCGCATTTCTTAACGCTTCCCGCTTAGCGATCTACAAGGGTATGTAGATTCACTCTCCCTCTCGTAGATGTTCATCACCATGGATAGGTCTTCCGTGAGCGTAGGAAATTTTTTGTTTCCCATGCGACGTTCCCTAATAGTGGCATCATGAGCTAGGTCTATGTGTAGATGAGATCTCGAGTAGAACACAAAGAATTTGTGGGCGTTGATGCTTAGATTGCTTCCTCTCTTGGTCGTTTTTGGTTCAGCGGTATTGTGGGATGAAGTGGCCCGGACCAACATTACTTGTACACTTACGAGAGACCGGTTCCCTCAACTTCAACTTGTTGCAAAAGATGGTTGGCGGGTGTTAGTTTCTCCTACTTTTGTTGGATCGGATTCGATAAAGGCGGTCCTTGAGAAGGTTGAAAAGCAACTTATGTATCACCGTTGTGGTTTATGCGTAGGTGAGAATTGTTCTTGCTAGATACCCGTAGCAGCCACGTAAAACATGCAACAACAATTACAGGACCTCTAACTTGTTTTTGCAGGGTATGTCGTCATGTGATATGGCCAATTACATGATGTGATATATGTGATGTATGAGATGATCATGTGTTGTATAGAATATCATGACTTGCATGTCGATGAGTACGGCAACCGGCAGGAGCCACAGGGTTGTCTTTAATTACTGTATGACCTGCGTGCCAATCATTAAGCGCTATGTAATGCTTTACTTTATATCTAAGAGGTAGCAATAGTAGTACAAGAATGATGGGTGCGAAAACCCCGATGGCGACACGTTGATGGAGATCAAGATGATGGAGATCATGGTGTCGTGTCGGTGACAATGGAGATCATGCCGATGCTTTCAAGATGGAGATCAAAAGCACAAGTTCATGGCCAAATCATCTCACTTATGATTTGCATGTGATGTTAATCCTTTTATGCACCTTGTTTTTCTTAGGACGACGGTAGCATTATGAGGTGATCCCTCACTCCAATTTCAAGATGAATTGTGTTCTCCCCGAGCGTGCACCGTTGCGGAAGTTCGTCGTGTCAAGACACCACGTGATGATCGGGTGTGATAGACTCTACGTTCACATACAACGGGTGCAAGCCAGTGTTGCACATGCAGAACACTCAGGTTAAACTTGACGAGCCTAGCATGTACAGACATGACCTCGGAACACAAGAGACCGAAAGGTCAAACATTAGTCATATAGTAGATATGATCAACATGATGATGTTCACCATTGAAACCACCTAAAATCACGTGATGATCGGACTTGAGTTGGTGAATTTGGATCATGTGACACTCAGATGACCTGAGGGATGTCAATTTGAGTGGGAGCTTTAGTAATTTGATTAACTAAACTCATTATCTTGAACAATAGTCTAAGTAACCTTTGCATATTTATGTTGTAGATCAATGGCTCGCGCAGTAGCACCCCTAAATTTTAATGCGTTCCTAGAGAAAGCTAAGTTGAAAGATGATGGAAGTAACTTTTTTGACTGGGCCCATAATCTGAGGATTATCCTCACGGCTTCCTAGAAATCATATGTCCTTGATGCACCGCTTGGTGACCAACCAGAAGACATGTCATCCGAAGACGTTAAGAACACTTGGGAGGCACGTTCTGGAGATTACTCAATAGTTGAGTGTGCAATATTGTATGGCTTAGAACCGGGAATTCAAAGACGTTTTGAATGTCATGGAGCATATGAGATGTTCCAAGATTTGAAGTTTATCTTTCAGCAGAATGCCCAAATCGAGAGGTATGAGACCTCCGATAAGTTCTATGCTTGCAAGATGGAGGAGAACGGTTCTATTAGTGTACATATACTCAGAATGTCTGGGTATTCGAGTCGTCTAGCGAAGTTGGGAATTGCCCTTCCGCCAGAGGCGATCACTGACAGAGTTCTTCAATCACTGCCACCTAGTTACAAGAGCTTTGTGATGAACTATAACATGCACAGGATGAACAAGTCAGTCGCCGAGCTGTTTGCGATGCTAAAAGTCGCTGAGTCTGAAATCCAGAAAGAACATCAAGTGTTGATGGTTAATAAAACCACTAGTTTCAAGAAGTATGGCAAGGGCAAGGGAAAGAAGGGTAAAACCAAGAAGGATGGCAAAGCAGTTGCTACTCCTGTAAAGAAGCCCAAGCATGGACCCAAGCCAGAAACTGAGTGCTTTCATTGCAAGGGAACTGGTCACGGGAAGCGGAACTGCCCCAAGTACCTAGCTGAAAAGAAGGCGGCCAATGACAAACTAGGTATATATGATATACATGTTATTGATGTGTACCTTACTAGCTCTCGTTGTAGTGCCTGGGTATTTGATACCGGTTCGGTTCCTCATATTTGCAACTCAAAACAGGAACAATGTAATAGACGAACGCTGGCAAAGGATGAAGTGACGATGCGCATGGGAAATGGTTCAATGGTTGATGTGATCACCGTTGGCACGCTCTCTCTTCGATTACCATCGGGATTAGTGATGAACCTAAATAATTGTTATTTAGTGCCTGCGTTAAGCATGAACATTATATCTGGATCTTGTTTATTGTGAGACGGTTACACATTTAAATCAGAGAATAAAGGTTGTTCTATTTATATGAGTAATATCTTTTATGGTCATGCACCCAGTGTGAGGGGTTTATTCATTTTGAATCTTGATAGTAATGATACACATGTTCATAACATTGATGCCAAAAGATGTAGAGTTGATAATGATAGTACCACTTTCTTGTGGCACTGCCATTTAGGTCATATTGGTGTAAAACGCATGAGGAAGCTCCATGCTGATGGACTTTTGGAGTCACTTGATTTTGAGTCACTTGACACATGTGAACCATGCCTCATGGGCAAGATGACTAAAACGCCGTTCTCTAGAACAATGGAACGGGCAAATGACTTATTGGAAATCATACATACTGATGTGTGCGGTCCAATGAATGTTACAACGCGTGGTGAATATCATTATTTTCTCACCTTCACTAATGACCTAAGTAGATATGGGTATATTTACTTAATGAAACACAAGTCTGAAACGTTTGAAAAGTTCAAGCAATTTCAGAGTGAAGTTGAGAATCGTCGTAACAAGAAGATTAAATTCCTGCGATCTGATCGAGGAGGTGAATATCTGAGTTATGAGTTTGGTAGTCACTTAAGACAATGTGGAATTGTTTCACAGTTGACACCGCCCGGAACACCACAGAACATCGTAATCGAACCTTATTAGATATGGTGCATTCTATGATTTCTGTTGCTGATTTGCCACTATCGTTTTGGGGTTATGCATTAGAGACAGCTGCATTCACTTTAAATAGGGCACCATCAAAATTCGTTGAGACGATGCCATATGAACTATGGTTTGGCAAGAAGCCAAAGTTGTCGTTTCTTAAAGTTTGGGGATGTGATGCTTATGTCAAAAAGCTTCAGCCTGAAAAGTTGGAACCCAAAGAGGAAAAATGCGTCTTCATAGGATACCCGAAAGAGACGGTCGGGTATACCTTCTATCTCAAATCCGAAGGCAAAGTGTTTGTCGCTAAGAACGGAACATTTCTTGAGAAAGAGTTTCTCTCGAAAGAATTGAGTGGGAGGAAAATAGAGCTTGATGAGGTTATTGAACCTTTACTTCAACCAGAAAGTAGAGTAGCACAAAAAGATGTTTTTGTGGAACCTACGACGGTAGAAGAGGAAGTTAATGATGATGATCATGAAGCTTCAGATCAAGCTGCTATTAAACCTCGTAGGTCGACAAGGCCACATACTACCCCTAAGTGGTATGGCAACCCTGTCTTGGAGGTTATGTTGTTGGACAACAATGAACCTACAAGCTATGGAGGAGCAATGATGGGCCCGGATTCCGAGAAATGGTTAGAGGCCATGAAATCTGAGATGGGATCCATGTATGAAAATAAAGTATGGACTTTGGAAGTATTACCTGAAGGCCGAAAGGCCATTCAGAACAAATGGATCTTTAAGAAGAAGACAGACGCGGACGGTAATGTCACCGTCTATAAAGCTCGACTTGTGGCAAAGGGTTTTTCACAAGTTCAAGGAGTTGACTACGATGAGACTTTCTCACCCGTAGCGATGCTTAAGTTTGTCAGAATCATGTTAGCAATAGCTGCTTATTTCGACTATGAAATTTGGCAGATGGATGTCAAAACAGCGTTCCTCGATGGTTTCCTTGAGGAAGAGTTGTATATGAAGCAACCCGAAGGTTTTGTCGATCCAGAGAATGCTGACAAAGTTTGCAAACTCCAGCGATCCATTTATGGACTGGTGCAAGCATCTCAGAGTTGGAATAAGCGCTTTGATGAGGTGATCAAAGCGTTTGAGTTTATACAAGTTTACGGAGAAGCTTGTATTTACAAGAAACTGAGTGGGAGCTCTATAGCGTTTCTAGTATTATATGTGGATGACATATTGCTGATTGGAAACAATATAGAAATGCTGGAAAACGTGAAGGAATATTTGAACAAGAGTTTTTCAATAAAGGACCTAGGAGAAGCTGCTTTCATATTAGGCATTAAGATCTATAGAGATAGATCGAGACGCTTAATAGCACTTTCACAGAGCACATACCTTGATAAATTTTTGAAGAAGTTCAAAATGGAACAGTCCAAGAAGGGGTTCTTCCCTGTGTTACAAGGTGTGAAGTTAAGTAAGACTCAATGCCCAGTAACTGCAGAAAGATAGAGAAAAGATGAGTGTCATCCCCTATGCTTCAGCCATAGGCTCTATCATGTATGCAATGTTGTGCACAAGACCCGATGTCAGCCTTGCCATAAGTATGGCCGGAAGGTTTCAAAGTGATCCTGGAATGGAGCACTGGCAAGCGGTCAAGAATATCCTTAAGTACCTGAAAAGGACTAAGGAAATGTTTCTCGTTTAAGGAGGTGATGAAGAGCTCGTCGTAAAGGGTTACGTCGATGCAAGTTTTGACACTGATCCGGATGACTCTATGTCGCAAACCGGATTCATATTTATTATTAACGGGGGAGCGGTAAGCTGGTGCGGTTCCAAGCAAAGCGTGGTAGCTAATTCTACATGCAAAGCGGAGTACATCGCAGCCTGGGAGGCAGCAAAGGAAGGTGTCTCGATGAAGCAGTTCATCACAGATATTGGAGTAGTGACCAGTGCATTGAATCCAATGAACCTGTTCTGTGACAATACTGGTGCCATTGCTGTGGCCAAGGAACCAAGGTTTCCCAAGAGGACCAGACACATAAAGTGACGCTTCAACTCCATCTATGATTACATCGAGGAAAAGGATATAAATATTTGCAAAGTGCACACGGATTTGAATGTTGCAGACCCGTTGACTAAACCTCTTCCAAGGGATAAACATGATCAACACCAAAACTGCATGGGTGTTTGATTCATTACAATGTAAATCACATAGTGATGTGAACTAGATTATTGACTCTAGTGCAAGTGGGAGACTGTTGGAAATATGCCCTAGACGCAATAAATAAAGTGTTTATTATTATATGTCCTTGTTCATGATAATCGTTTATTATCCATGCTATAATTTCATTGATTGGAAACACATTACATGTGTTGTTAAATAGACAACAATTTGTCCCTAGTATGCTTCTAGTGAACTAGCTCGTTGGTCAAAGATGGTCAACGTTTCCTAGCCATTGACATGTGATGTCATTTGATAATAGGATCACATCATTAGGAGAATTATGTGATGGACAAGACCCAAACTACAAACGTAGCATATGATCGTGTCAGTTTATTGCTACTGTTTTCTGGATGTCAAGTATATGTTCCTATGACCATGAGATCATGCAACTCACAGACACTAGAAGAGTGCCTTGTGTGTATCAAACATCACAATGTAACTGGGTGACTATAAAGGTGCTCTACAGGTATCTCCGAGGGTGTATATTGGGTTGGCATGGATCAAGACTGGGATTTGTTACTCCATGTGACGGAGAGGTATCTCAGGGCCCACTCGATAATACAACATCACAATAAGCCTTGCAAGCAATGTGACTAAGTGTTAGTCATGGGATCTTGTATTACGAAACGAGTAAAGAGACTTGCCGGTAAGGAGGTTGAACAAGGTATGGAGATACCGACGATCGAATCTCGGGCAAGTAACATAACGAAGAACAAAGGGAACGTCATATGGGATTAACTGAATCCTTGACATAGAGGTTTGACCGATAAAGATCTTCATAGAATATGTAGGAACCAATATGGGCATCCAGGTCCTGCTATTGGTTATTGACCGTAGAGGTGTCTCGGTCATGTCTACATAGTTCTCGAACCCGCAGGCTCTGCACACTTAAGGTTTGGTGACATTTCGGTAGTATAAAGTTATGCATGGTGGTGACCGAAGGTTGTTAGGAGTCCCGGATGAGATCCCGGACGTCACAAGGAGCTCCGGAATGGTCCAGAGGTAAAGATTGATATATAGGAAGTCCTATTTTGATCGCCAGAAAAGTTTCGGGCTCATCGGTAGTGTACTAGGAGTGTCGGTAGTGTACCGGGAGACCATCGGGAGGGGTATTTCGACCCAAGAGGCTGCATTGGTTGTGCGAGAGTGAATACCAGCCCTTAGTAGGCTGGTGGAAGTCCCACACAAGGCCCATGCGTCTAGGAAGAAAAGCCCAAAGAGAAAAAAATGGGAAAAGGCAAAAAAAGGCGAAAATAAGGAGTCCTAGTCCTACTAGGATTGGAGGAGGAATACTCCTCTCCTATTAGTTCGGCCGAAGACTAGATGGCTTGGCCCTTGGGACAAGCCTCCTCCTCTCTTCCTCTTATATATACTAGAGGTTTTAGGGTTTTTGCACTAGATTTTCAGCCACGTGCTACTCGTTCCTCTAGTGCACGTTTTCTCCTCTAAATTGGTTTCTGCGGTGCTTAAGCGAAGCCCTGCCGGAATTGCTCCACCACCATCGTCGCGGCGCTGTCATGCTGCCGGAGAACTCGTCTACCTCTCTTCTCCCTCTTGCTGGATCAAGAAGTCGGAGATCGTCATCAAGTTGTACGTGTGCTGAACGCGGAGGTGTCGTCCGTTCAGTGCTTGATCGAGACGGATCGTGATTGGATCGCGGGACACTCGGCAATTTGGATCGCGAAGATGTTCGACTACACCAACCGCGTTTCTTAACGCTTCCCACTTAGCGATCTACAAGGGTATGTAGATTCAATCTCCCTCTTGTAGATGCTCATCACCATGGATAGGTCTTGCGTCAGCGTAGGAAAATTTTTGTTTCCCATGCGACGTTCCCCAACACCCAGCCCTCACGATGTACATCACACGAGCCTCGCTCCAGATCGTACCATCCATGAGGGGACCAACGGTGTGCCCGGTGCCTGTGAAGACAGCGCATGATCGTACATACCGGTATGACCCCGTATCGAGAGTGGTCACGCCACTCCTGCCACTAGTAATGCGGGATCCTTGCCAGTACCCACCAAGGTAATCAAGAAATCCCCGTCCCATAAGGGGTATCGTGGTCGTACATGTAAGGTTGGAATAACGGTCGCAACTTACACCAATCCGTTTTCGAAAACCACAGTCACTCACTTGTTCCGGTACACCACTTCTTCCTGAAGTGGTCACCCAACTCATCATCAACTCCCTTGGGCATTAGCAACTATTAGCATCCTATCTACACCCACCCGCATAACCCTCATAAGGTGGTAGGGTCATGCACGATGCAAGTGTCAAAAAGTATTGGGGGCAAACCACCGAAGGGGGGTCACCACCTCATGATCAAACATCGAAACAACAAGTGTTATATGTCATGCTTGAAAAAGTTTCTTAACATGGTCAAAGGGCTGCTTGCCTGGCTCAACAAAGTCTCTCGGATCTTCGAAGTCTTCGGGTCCAACTTCCTCATCAAAAGCGCAATCTATCATCACGAATAAAAGCGATAAAAAAATAAGCATCACACAAAAACAGAGCACACAAACTACTATTAAAAATGCTACCCTACTCTGATAAATACTAAAGGCTATATTAAAAATGTTTGTCTAGGGTTTTGAACTTAGAAAGATTTCAAAAATATTTAGAACAGGGGCTGATATTACCGAATAGGGGTTTTAAATTAAAACAGCGCATAAAGTGTTTTCAAATATTTTCACAAGTGGCACTAATAAATTCTATGGAAATTTTCAGATTTTTAGATGAAAGAATTTTTGGAATTTGATTAATATTCAAATGTGTGGAATTTTTGGAAGTCAGAGGAAAAATAAAAAAGGGAAAAGAAAAGGGCACAGTGCCCTAGCCAGAGGCGGCCAGCAGCTGGGCCGGCCCAGCTGGCTAGCCAGCCGGCCTCACGCGCAGCCTCGTTCAAACCTGACACGCGGGGCCCAGCTCTCTGCGACCGCGAGGAGGAGAGAGAGAGCGCGGGAGGGGGAGAGAGAGGCTGACAGGTGGGCCCCACCTATCAGATCCTTCTCCCACCTCGGGGAAGAGAGGAGGGAGGCTCACCGGCGGCAGAGCACGACACGGCGATGGCTGCCGGATGCGGGAACAGGCTCGAGGTTGAGTCGCCTTTCGAGGGGAGGTGGAGGGAGCACCGGAGGTGGCCGGAGTCGCCGGCGGCGAGCACTCGCAGCGGAGGCAGCTTCGGGAGGAGGACACACCGGTCACCCTGCACACCAAACGAAGGGGGAAAAGGAGGGGAACGGGTGAGGGAGTCAAGGGGAGTCCAATGGGACAGGAATGGGGTCGAAGAGGGGAGGTACCCGGAGATCGACGATGGTGCCGCCGCGGCGGACTTTCGGCTGATCTCGTGCACGGGCCTCGAGGAGGACGAGCTGGTGGTGCAGGGCCGCTCTGGTGGAGAAGGAAGGTCAGTAGAGGGAAGGAGATGCCTTGGGGGTGGCTTAAATAGCCAGCCCCCGGTCCACCGTGGACGCGTGCGTCGGCGACGACGCAGGCGGGGGCTACAGGCCTCAAGGGCCTGCGGAGATGGGTCAACGGCGCTCCTAGGCGTTGCCTAGGACCAGCGGGAGGAAGAGACAGGGCGGAGGTGGGCCCTAGCACCCGCGCGTGCGAGCTCACGCGTTGGCCGGCTCGGGCGGCGTCGGGCACGCGCAACCAAGGGCGAGAGAGAGCCAGGGAGGAGGGGGACAGTGTTTTGAAGGGTTTCGGACATTAAGGGAACCTCGGGGACAGCTTCCCCCATCCCAAGGCTGTCGGGAGCCCTCGGGATGCTCCTACTATAGTGCGGACATGCACTATAGTGCGCTCCAGAGCATGTCTTTGACATGCCATGGCATGCTTGCGTTCTCTGGACGTGCCCTTGCCTCTCCACTAGCTCCTGGACGATTAGGAGATGCTCTAGGAGCTAGGGGAGGCTAGAGGAAAAGAAATGGGGTAGGGGAGAGGTAGAAAGGTCCCTGCCATGGTGAAACAGAGGGGTAAATGTAGGTTTTACCCCACATACCCAATGAGCCTTGGCCAGATAAATTTACTGGGGGTTACTGGTGACCCTAAGAGGGTGTGGTAAAAATCTTATGGCAAGGGGAATAGTAGAAGTGGAGAAAATGATGCTTTCTAGAATTGACCAGAAGGTGTTTGATGGGGTTTAGGAGAAGCAAATGGACCATTCTTGCCCTGAGATTTGATAGGATCAAATGATGGTTAGAAATGGGCTGGATCACCAAGTTTGAGCTCAAATGAGCAAAGTTGACAATGGGGACTTTGTGAACCCTAGAAACTAACAGAATCAGATTTCTATAGATCTAGTTGGTATAATATTTTACCCTTGATGCACCACTTAGTGTAGCATCATTATTTGGTGGTTAGAGCTTGTCCACAAAGTTTGAGGTCAAGGGGAGAAACTTCACAATGTAAAGTTGCTCAAATTTGAATCTGGACAGGAAGGGTTTTGGGATGGTTTGATGAACAAAATCAGCTTGGATTGAGGTGAAACTTTGCAAGATCATCACTTATGATAGTTTCGACTTGCTGAAATTTTCCTGGAATTTATTGAGAATATTTCTTATAGAAATATTTCAAAAGCTTGATTTGAATAGAAAGGGTTTTGAGGGGTTTTGTCCATGATCTGAACATGCCCTTGTGTTGAAACTCATATATATGGAAAATATATGTCCACTGAGCTTCCCTAAATTTTCTCAAATATTTTGAAGATGTTTAAATAATTTTTCCCATGAAAAAACATTTTTGGCCTTAAGAAAAAGCCTTTAAATAAAATATAAAAATAATCTTTCAAATCAATATTTGGTGGTTTTGGGAAGTCATAAATATAGTAGGTTTGAAATAAAGCTTTTGGGAAATAAGAATCCACCCAATTTGAGGACTTGTAGTGCAAACCTCATTTCAGGGGGTTTTGAAAACCTAATTTGAATACATCATTTTTTGGTTAAAACAAAATTTTATAAAAATGGTTTTGGGCACTATTCACATGGCATGATCATTGGGCAAGAGGTTTGGGACAAGGAAGATGAATTATGAAGAGGTATCTAGGAGTGCCACAACCACAATCAACAAGCAACAAGCAATAATTCAAACAAGCACAAGCACTAATAAAATGTTTTAATTGGTTCCCAATTTTATAAATCCAAACATGACAAGGTGATCCAAACACAAGGTGTGACAGACCTACCCCCTTACAAGAATATCATCCCTGAGATTCTTAGGCTAAACGCTAAAAAGATAAGGGAACTCAGATCTAAGATAGTCTTCATGCTCCCAGGTTGCTTCAGCTTCAGTGTGGTTGCTCCACTAGACCTTGAAGTGCTTGATGGTGCGGCTTCTCGTGCAGCGCTTAGCTTCATCCAGAATGCAAACTGGCCTCTCATGGTAAGTGAGGTCTGGCTGCAGATCGATGGCTTGATGGTCGATGTCCTTGTAGAGGTCGGGGCAGTTGGGAACTTGCACACACTTCCAGAGTTGTGACACATGAAAGACGTTGTGCACATCCGATAGCTCGAAATGTAGTTGTAGCTGGTAGGCAACTTCTCCTCGCCTGTCGGTGATCTTGAAGGGGCGATGAACCTTGGTGCAAGTTTTCCCTTGACGTGGAATCGCTTGGTTCCTTTGAGAGGCGTGACACGAAGGTAAACATGGTCTCCAACACGGAAACTCATGTCCCGACAGTGAGAGTCGGCGTAGCTCTTCTGCCTAGTCTTAGCAGTCTCGAGTCGCTCTCGGACGAGTTGAACTTGCTCTTCTGCTTCGTGGAGGATATCTGGTCCGAAGACTAATCCTTCTCCGGTTTCTGACCAGTTGAGGGGAGTACAGCACTTGCACCCATACAACACGTCAAATGGTGCCATCTGAAGACTCGACTGGTAGTTGTTATTGTAGGAGAACTCGGCGAATGGTAGGCAATCTTCCCACTTGGCTCCATACGCCAAGACACAAGCGCGGAGCATATGTTCGAGTATCTGATTTACTCGTTCTGTTTGCCCATCTGGGGGTGAAAAGCAGTGATGAAGGAGAGCTTGGTTCCCAAGGCTTCTTGGAACCTATTCCAGAACCTTGAGGTGAACTGGGTTCCTCGATCCGACACGATCTCCTTTGGAACTCCGTGAAGACTCACAATCCGGTTGATGTAGAGGTTGGCCAATTGGTTCCCATTGTAGGTTGTCTTAATGGGGATTAAGTAGGCTACTTTGGTCGGGTGATCGACAATGACCCAAATGGAATCATGTCCTTTACTTGACCTTGGTAAACCGGTGATGAAATCCATCCCGACTTTGTCCCACTTCCATGTAGGCACTTTGATAGGTTGCAATAGTCTAGCAGGTCACAGATGCTCATGTCACGCCCAAGATGCGGTCCTATCCCTATTTCGGCACGAGGGCCTCAATAGGGATAGAAGCGCATCTCGTCATGTTGCAAGAATGGATATCATTACAAGTACATGTACAGAAGAGATGAATATATGGAATTGGCTTACACTCGCCACAAGCTACAACAATGTCACATCAATACAAGAACATACTCAAACATCATACAGAAGAGCAGGGTCCGACTACGGACGAAAACAAACGACAAAATGACATCCATCCTTGCTATCCTAGGCTGCCGCCTGGAACCCATCCAAGATTGATGATGAAGAATAAGAATAACTCCAAATAAAATCAAACATCGCTCTCACGTCAAATCATTGCATTACCTATACCTCCAACTGTTGTTGTAGTAATCTATGAGCCACATGGACTCAACAATCTCATTTCCAAGGGTATCAGGACTATTAAAGCTTACTGGGTGAGGTATGGTTAAGTGGTGAGGCTGCAGCAAGCGACTAAGCATTTGTGTTAGTGGCTAACTTACGAGTATAGAAATTAAAGTATGGTGGTCTACGCATAACGAACGTGAACTAGTAATTATCACTAACTGATCCTGAACACCTACTTACGTCAAACATAACCCCACCGTGTTCTCTTTCGGATAAGAACTCACAAGAAGAGACAGTCATGGTTACGCACACAGTTGGTGTATTTTATTAGAGTTTACTTCAAGTTTGCTATGACCGTGTGTTAAACAAAGTATCCAAGTTTGCCACATCACCGCGGGCACGGCTTCTCGAAAAGATTTAACACTGCAAGGGTGCTCCAACTCGTCCATCACAAATTAACCACACGCCGCGGGAATAACCTCGACCAGGGATCTCGTGATCTCCATAAGCAATTCCAAAGGAAATCCGACCCCTCAAGATAGCCCGAAGAAGATCAGAGTTCCTCACGCAAGACATTCGAGAAAGGTAAAACAAATCCAGCAAGGCCGCCCGATGTGTCGACAACCCCGATAAGAGCCGTGTATCTCGTTCTCAGGACACGACAGATGGGTCTAGCTACAGGAAAAAACCAATCCCCGAGTTTCCTCGAGGCGGCCCCGTAGGCGGCCTGTTTTGGACCAACACTCATGAGGAGCACTGGCCCGGGTTGTTGATTAATTATCCACGAGGTGATCATGCATATGCAAATTTTAGTTGTTATTAAGCAAATAGTACCAATGTTTGGCCTTGCCAGACAAACTTTATCCTAAAACGAAGATCAAGGGGGTCCCCATAACAACCACGAGCATGTTAGGAGCGCTCAATTATGGAACATAACACCGGTTCACAAGTAACTAGGGGCGGCAAGAGTGGAACAAAACACCGAGCAAAAGGCCCAGCCTTCCACCCTTTACCAAGTGTATAAGTGCATTAAATTAAATAGCAACAATATTGTGATAACAAAAGAATGTCCATGTTGTCACATGGAAGCAATTGCACCTGCAACTAGAAAGGCTATAAGAAGGGCTGAGCAAGCGGTAACATAGCCAAACAAAGGTTTGCTGGAAAGGTGGAGGCTTAGAGGCTTTTCATGGCAATGTTGGGAGGCTTGTCAAACAAGTGGTAGGTAGCATGGCATAACGATAAAAGCGGGCAAACTAGCATGGCAATGATAGTAATGGTATCCAGGGAAATGTGTCATCTTGCTTGAGATCCCGCTCGGAAGGAGATCGAGTCCATGAAGAAGACGAGCCAACATAGTCGAACGAATCCTCACACTCCGAATGCTTTCGGAACTCTATCGAGAAGAAGCAATCTAGAAACAACAATCAACACAAGATACACCCCAACATATGCACGACACGATGCGCAAAAAAATATGATGCATGTCCGGTTTAACTATGCAAGGCATGACAATTCACATCAAACAACTACTACACGTTAAAATGAAGCCCAATATGCAACGAGTTTCATCTTGACGAAACTCCACGTTCAAATTATTTAGTTCACTCCCGTTTAGGTACTCATCAATATTAAATGTTGGTTAACATGGGTGGTCATGGCATAATGCGAAGATGGAATTAAGCAATTTTCAATGGGGAGGGACAACATACATATAACAAAATAATAACTCTCCATATTATGAGAAAGTGGTTAATGTTGTTTATCATGGCAAGAGGTGAAGCATGAACAACCATATCGTCTAGGCATTTTAAATGGGGCCGGAAGCAACATATAGCATTTTTGAAACATCCCCATAAGCATAATATGAATCTGGTCCAGATCTATCCTAACACAATTTTAGAGTTGTTAAACAGCAAGATAAATGTCACCATGTGATTCTACACATTTTTCTAGTCAAGTTACATATGTGGAACATTTTTTATCGGAGCTACGGTTAATTAGTTATGAAATAAATCATTTTAGCATGTCATTCACGCAAATCAATGCAAACATCAAGTATAAGTATTTTAAACATGTGTGGAAGTTAGAAATTATGAATCTACACAAAATTCTAGTCAAGTTTCATATATAATTTGTTTTAATCCGATGCACGGTTGAAAAGTTATTAATGCATGAAGTCTAGGGGGTTTTCTATAAAACCGTAATTCGCACGTTCATTATGAAATTCGCACGACAGGAAAAAAACTATCACGGGCCGAATCTGAAGAGGCCCGAATAGAGCACTGGGCGTAGGATAACTAAACAGTGCATGGGCACTGCATAGGGCAGCGGCGGTCACCTCAGGTTGGGCCTTGAGGCTGCGGATGCGAGGCGAGGCTGGGCCGAGCGAGGCCCACGTGCGATGGCAGCGGCCCACCTGGGCGACAGGGACGAGTGCCCTCGCCCTGCTCGATCCCGAGCGGGACGAGCGTGCGGCGGCGGCGGACAGCCAATGGCGGTGGCCCTCCGGCGAGGCGGCGGTGCACGGGAGGCAGATCCGGCAAGGCCCGACCGGATACGGGCGGATCTAGGCCTGGGGAGCCTATGCCCAGCCGGCGGCGAGGCCATAAGGTCGGTAGCAATGGGGACCATGGCGCGGATAGGGAGGTCGGGTCTGGCGGCGGCTAGCGGTGGCTAGCAGCGGTCGGCGCGAGGCGGCTGCGGCAGCAGGCGATGGCTCCGGCAGGGGCACGCGGACCTTCGGTGGCCGGCCGACCAAGGGGCGGCGAGGGTGCAGCTCTGGATCGGGAGCTCCTCTCCCGATCTGGAGCGCTCGGGCGGCGGCGGCGGTTCGGGCCTAGGGCGGGCCCAGATGGGCTCGGCGGGCCCTGCGCGGGGAGGAGGCTGCTGGGGGCTGCGGGGTGGTTGTTGGGGAACGTTGCATGGGAAACAAAAAAAATTCCGACGCACACGCAAACCTATCCATGGTGATGAGCATCTACGACAGGGAGAGTGCATCTACGTACCCTTGTCGATCGCTAAGCGGGAAGCGTTAAGAAACGCGGTTGGTGTAGTCGAACTTCTTTGCGATCCAAATCGCCGAGCGTCCCGCGATCTAATCATGAACCGTCCCGCGAACCAATCACGAACCGTCCCGCGATCTCGTCACGACCTGTCCCACGATCCAATCACGAACGTCCCGTGTCCTTGATCACGATCCTTCCGATCTAGTACCGAACGGACGGCACCTCCGCGTTCAGCACACATGCAACTTGATGACGATCTCCACCGTCTTGATCTAGCAAGAGGAGGTGGAGAGGAGGAATAGTTCATCGGCAGCGTGACGGCGCTCCGGCGATGGTGGTGGAGCTATTCCGGCAGGGCTTCGCCTAAGCGCTGCGGAAAACCGATCTAGAGGAGCACCGGTGGAATGGGTAGCATGTGGCCTTAAATTCTATGCAAAAACCCTCTATTCCACCAGTATATATAGAAGGAGAGGAGAGGCAGCCTTGGCGCAAGGTCAAGGCCCTCTAGGAGTCGGCCGGCCAAGGTGGAGGAGTCCTACTCCTCCTGCAATCCTAGTAGGAGTAGGATTCACCCTTTTTGCCTTTTTTCATCTTTTTCTTTAGGCCTTTTTCCTCCTGGCGCCATAGGCCTTTTGTGGCAGTTCCACCAGCCCACTAAGGGCTGGTTATTATTCTCCCACAGCCCATGGACCCTCTAGGGTCGAAATACCCCTCCCGGAGGTCTCCCGGTACACTACCGGCACTCCCGGTACACAACCGATGAGCCCAAAACTTTTCCGGCGACGAAACTGGGACTTCCTATATATGAATCTTTACCTCCGGACCATTTCGGAGCTCCTCGTGACATCCAGGATCTCATCCGGGACTCCGAACAAACTTCGGTCATCACCATACATAACTCTATACTACCGAAACGTCACCAAACCTTAAGTGTGCAGACCCTGCGGGTTCGAGAACTATGTAGACATGACCGAGACACCTCTATGGTCAATAACCAATGGCGGGACCTGGATGTCCACATTGGTTCCTACATATTCTATGAAGATCTTTATCGGTCGAACCTCTATGTCAAGGATTCAGTTAATCCCGTATGATGTTCCCTTTGTTCTTCGGTATGTTACTTGCCCGAGATTTGATCGTTGGTATCTGCATACCTAGTTCAATCTCGTTACCGGCAAGTCTGTTTACTCGTTCCGTAATACAAGATCCCGCAACTAACAATTAGTCACATTGCTTGCAAGGCTCATTGTGATGTTGTATTACCGAGTGGGCCCTGAGATACCTCTCCGTCGCACGGAGTAACAAATCCCAGTCTCGATCCATGCCAACTCAACAGACACCCTCGGAGACACCTGTAGAGCACCTTTCTAGTCACCCAGTTACATTACGATGTTTGATACACACAAGGTACTCCTCCGATATATGTGAGTTGCATGATCTCATGGTCATAGGAACATATGCTTGACATGCAGAAAACAATAGCAATAAACTGACACGATCATAAGCTACGTTTGTAGTTTGGGTCTTGGCCATCACATCATTCTCCTAATGATGTGATCCCGTTATCAAATGACATCTCATGTCCATGGCTAGGAAACCTTAACCATCTTTCAATCAACAAGCTAGTTCACTAGAGGCATACTAGGGACATTGTGTTTGTCTATGTATCCACACATGTATCCATGTTTCCAATTAATACAATTATAGCATGGATAATAAACGATTATCATGAACAAGGAAATACAATAATAAACACTTTATTTATTGCCTCTAGGGCATATTTCCAACAGTCTCCCACTTGCACTAGAGTCAATAATCTAGTTCACATCACTATGTGATTTACATTGTAATGAATCGAACACCCATGCAGTTCTGGTGTTGATCATGTTTAGCCCTTGGAAGAGGTTTAGTCAACGGGTCTGCAACATTCAGATCCGTGCGCACTTTGCAAATATTTATGTCTTTCTCCAAGATGTAATCGCGGATGGATTTGAAGCGTCGCTTTATGTGTCTGGTCCTCTTGTGAAACCTTGGTTCCTTGGCCAGAGCAATGGCACCAGTGTTGTCACAGAACAGGTTCATTGGATTCAGTGCACTGGGCACTACTCCAAGATTTGTCATGAACTGCTTCATCCAGACACCTTCCTTCGCCGCCTCCGAGGCTGCGATGTATTCCGCTTCGCACGTAGAGTCAGCTACCATGCTTTGCTTGGAACTGCACCAGCTTACCGCTCCCCCGTTAAGAATAAATACGTATCTGGTTTGTGACTTAGAGTAGTCTGGATCAGTGTCAAAGCTTGCATCGACGTAACCCTTTACGACGAGCTCTTCATCACCTCCATAAACAAGATACATTTCCTCAGTCCTTTTCAGGTACTTAAGGATATTCTTGACCGCTTGCCAGTGCTCCATTCCAGGATCACTTTGAAACCTTCCGGCCATACATATGGCAAGGCTGACATCGGGTCTTGCGCACAGCATTGCATACATGATAGAGCGTACGGCTGAAGCATAGGGGATGACACTCATCTTTTCTCTATCTTCTGCAGTTACTGGGCATTGAGTCTTACTCAACTTCACACCTTGTAATACAGGCAAGAACCCCTTCTTGGACTGTTCCATTTTGAACTTCTTCAAAACTTTATCAAGGTATGTGCTCTGTGAAAGTGCTATTAAGCGTCTCGATCTATCTCTATAGATCTTAATGCCTAATATGAAAGCAGCTTCTCCTAGGTCCTTCATTGAAAAACTCTTGTTCAAATATTCCTTCATGCTTTCCAGCATTTCTATATTGTTTCCAATCAGCAATATGTCATCCACATATAATACTAGAAACGCTATAGAGCTCCCACTCACTTTCTTGTAAATACAAGCTTCTCCGTAAACTTGTATAAACTCAAACGCTTTGATGGTTGATGGTTCTCCGTATGCGATGATGAATGCAACACCCAAACGAAACACATACGATAATGGAGATAAAAGGGGAATCTTCTGGAGCATCGGTCTCGGGTTGTTACAACTCTCCTCCACTACATGAGGATCTTGTCCCGAGATCTAGAATGAAAAGGGGAAGAGGAAGAGCAAGAGGTAAAACTTAGTTGCTTCTTTGACAAACGACTGAAACCAATGATCGTTGAAGGTTTCCCTGGGAAGAAGAATGACATGAGGAACAAGCCAGAATTCACAAGAAATTTTGGCAGCACTTCGGTAGGATAGAAAGGAAAATTTTGATATGAAGGAAAAGAACTTAAACATAGGACATAACACTCTGGTAAAGAATAAGCAAGAAATAATATGATCTTAATCAAACTAGATGAGGGTAGAAAGATAACAACATGACAACGCCTCCGGAAGAAAATAATAGAAACTAGATCTTTGGACAGAAGAGAACGGAGCAGAAAATGACAACTTCCAGCACAAAGGGATTTGAAAAGCATAGGTTGAATGGAGTTGATGAAGAATCACCAATGAAAAGAATAGCTTGTTATGGGCTTATGGAAAACATCTCAAAATTATGAGGTGACAACCTGCCACAACAGAAACAATTGATTGCTTGGGAGCAAAAGGGATGAGAACTTCTTTTACCAAGAAGAGGAGGAGAAAACTTGAATCATTAATAACACCATGATAGCAACAATCCTTAGGAAATGCTTTAGGTGAAATCCAACCCACGAGAACTCCGAGAAAGGAATGATGGGTTTACTTATCTTATTCTTGACAATTTTTCTTCGAGACTCCTCAGAATCAAGAATTTACAAACACCATCTCAAAAGACCATGGAGAAGGAATTGAACCTAGAAATCCAAGAATTGTTCCATTCTTAGCGACAAACACTTTGCCTTCAGATCTGAGATAGAAGGTATAACCGACTGTCTCTTTCGGGTATCCTATGAAGACGCATTTCTCCGCTTTGGGTTCCAGCTTTTCAGGCTGAAGCTTTTTGACATAAGCATCACATCCCCAAATTTTAAGAAACGATAACTTTGCCTTCTTGCCAAACCATAGTTCATATGGCGTCGTCTCAACGGATTTTGATGGTGCCCTATTTAAAGTGAATGCAACTGTCTCTAATGCATAACCCCAAAACGATAGTGGCAAATCAGCAAGAGACATCATAGAACGCACCATATCTAATAAGGTTCGATTACAACGTTCGGACACACCATTACGCTGTGGTGTTCCGGGCGGTGTCAACTGTGAAAAAATTCCACATTGTCTTAAGTGACTGCCAAACTCATAACTCAGATACTCACCTCCTCGATCAGATCGTAGGGACTTAATCTTCTTGTTACGATGATTCTCAACTTCACTCTAAAATTGCTTGAACTTTTCAAATGTTTCAGACTTGTGTTTCATTAAGTAAATATACCCATATCTACTTAAGTCATCAGTGAAGGTGAGAAAATAATGATATCCACCACGTGCTGTAACATTCATTGGACCGCACACATCAGTGTGTATAATTTCCAATAAGTCACTCGCCCGTTCCATTGTTCCAGAGAATGGCGTTTTAGTCATCTTGCCCATGAGGCATGGTTCACATGTGTCGAGTGATTCAAAATCAAGTGACTCCAAAAGTCCATCAGCATGGAGCTTCCTCATGTGTTTTACACCAATATGACCTAAATGGCAGTGCCACAAGAAAGTGGTACTATCATTATCAATTCTACATCTTTTGGCATCAATGTTATGAACATGTGTGTCATTACTATCAAGATTCAATATGAATAAACCCCTAACATTGGGTGCATGACCATAAAATATATTACTCATATAAATAGAACAACCTTCATTCTCTGATTTAAATGAGTAACCGTCTCGCAATAAACAAGATCCAGATATAATGTTCATGCTTAACACAGGCACTAAATAACAATTATTCAGGTTCATCACTAATCCCGATGGTAATTGAAGAGAGAGCGTGCCGACGGCGATCACATCAACCTTGGAACCATTTCCCACGCGCATCGTCACTTCGTCCTTTGCCAGCCTTCGTTTATTCCGTAGTTCCTGCTTTGAGTTGCAAATGTGAGCAACCGAACCGGTATCAAATACCCAGGCACTACTACGAGAGCCAATAAGGTACACATCAATAACATGTATATCATATATACCTTGTTTGTCGTTGGCCGCCTTCTTGTTAGCCAGGTACTTGGGGCAGTTCTACTTCCAGTGACCAGTTCCTTTGCAATGAAAGCACTCAGTTTCTGGCTTGGGTCCATGCTTGGGCTTCTTTGCAGGAGTAGCAACTACTTTGCCATCCTTCTTGGTTTTACCCTTCTTGCCCTTGCCTTTGACTTTGCCATTTTTCTTGAAACTAGTGGTTTTATTGACCATCAACACTTGATGTTCTTTCTGGATTTCAGACTCAGCGACTTTTAGCATCGCAAACAGCTCGGCGACTGACTTGTTCATCCCATGCATGTTATAGTTCATTACAAAGCTCTTGTAACTAGGTGGCAGTGATTGAAGAACTCTGTCAGTGATCCCCTCTGGCGGAAGGGCAATTCCCAGTTCTGCTAGACGAGTTGAATACCCAGACATTCTGAGTATATGTTCACTTATAGACCCGTTCTCCTCCATCTTGCAAGCATAGAACTTATCGGAGGTTTCATACCTCTCGATCCGGGCGTTCTTCTGAAAGATAAACTTCAACTCCTGGAACATCTCATATGCTCCATGACGTTCAAAACGTCTTTGAAGTCCCGGTTGTAAGCCATACAATATTGCACACTGAACTATTGAGTAATCTCTAGTACGTGCCTCCCAAGCGTTCTTAACGTCTTCGGAGGTCATGTCTTCTGGTTGGTCACCAAGTGGTGCATCAAGGACATATGATTTATGGGAAGCCGTGAGGATAATCCTCAGATTACGGGCCCAGTCAACAAAGTTACTTCCATCATCTTTTAGTTTAGCTTTCTCTAGGAACGCATTAAAATTTAGGGGTGCTACTACGCGAGCCATTGATCTACAACATAAATATGCAAAGTTCATTTAGACTATTGTTCAAGATAATGAGTTTAGTTAATCAAATTACTAAAGCTCCCACTCAAATTGACATCCCTCAGGTCATCTAAGTGTCACATGATCCAAATCCACCAACTCAAGTCTGATCATCACGTGAGTTGAGGTGGCTTCAATGGTGAACATAATTATGTTGATCATATCTACTATATGACTCATGTTCGACCTTTCAGTCTCTTGTGTTCCGAGGCCATGTCTGTACATGCTAGGCTCGTCAAGTTTAACCCGAGTGTTCTGCGCGTGCAAAACTGGCTTGCACCCATTGTATGTGAACGTAGAGTCTATCACACCCGATCATCACATGGTGTCTCAACACGACAAACTTTCGCAATGGTGCACACTCGGGGAGAACACAATTTTATCTTCAAATTTAAGTGAGGGATCACCTTATAATGCTACCGCCGTACTAAGCATACCAAGGTGCATAAAAGGATTAACGTTACATGCAATTCATAAGTGACATGATATGGCCATGAACTTGTGCTTTAGATCTCCATCTTGAAAGCACCGGCATGATCTCCATCATCTTGATCTCCATCAACGTGTCGCCATCGAGGTTGTCACGCCCTGCATGCTTCTACTACCATTGCTACCATTTAGCGATAAAGTAAAGCATTACATAGTGCTTAATGATTGACACGCAGGTCATACAATAATTAAAGACAACCCTATGGCTCCTGCCGGTTGCCGTACTCATCGACATGCAAGTCGTGAAATTCTATACATCACATGATCATCTCATACATCACATATATCACATCATGTAATTGGCCATATCACATCGCAACATACCCTGAAAAAACAAGTTAGACGTCCTCTAATTGTTGTTGCATGTTTTACGTGGCTGCTACGGGTTTCTAGCAAGAACGATTCTCACCTATGCATAAACCACAACGGTGATACATAATTTGTTTTTCAACCTTCTCAAGGACCGCCTTTGTCGAATCCGATCCAACTAAAGTGAGAGAAACTGCCACCCGCAAGCCATCTAGGCAACAAGTTGCGTCGAGGGAACCGGTCTGTCGTAAGCATACGAGTAATGTTGGTCTGGGACGCTTCATCTCACAATACCGCTGAACCAAAATCCGACCAAGGAAGGAAGCAATCTAAGCATCAACGTCCACAAACCTTTTGTGTTCTACTCGAGATCTCATCGAACCATCAACCTAGCTCATGATGCCACTGTTGGGGAACGTTGCATTGGAAACAAAAAAAATTCCTACGCACACGCAAACCTATCCATGGTGATGAGCATCTACGAGAGGGAGAGTGGATCTACGTACCCTTGTAGATCGCTAAGCGGGAAGCGTTAAGAAACGCGGTTGGTGTAGTCAAACTTCTTCGCGATCCAAATCGCCGAGCGTCCCACGATCTAATCACGAACGGTCCCGTGAACCAATCACGAACCATCCCGCGATCTCGTCACGATCTGTCCCGCGATCCAATCACGAACATCCCGTGTCCTTGATCACGATCCTTCCGATCTAGTACCGAACGGACGGCACCTCCGCGTTCAGCACACGTGCAACTTGATGACGATCTCCACCGTCTTGATCCAGCAAGAGGAGGTGGAGAGGAGGAAGAGTTCATCAGCAGCGTGACGGCGCTCCGGCGATGGTGGTGGAGCTATTCCGGCAGGGCTTCGCCTAAGCGCTGAGGAAAACCGATCTAGAGGAGCACCGGTGGAACGGGTAGCACGTGGCCGTAAATTCTGTGCAAAAACCCTCTATTCCACCAGTATATATAGGAGGAGAGGAGACGAAGCCTTGGCGCAAGGGCAAGGCCCTCTAGGAGTCGGCCCGCCAAGGTGGAGGAGTCCTACTCCTCCTCCAATCCTAGTAGGAGTAGGATTCACCCTTTTTGCCTTTTTCATCTTTTTCTTTAGGCCTTTTTCCTCCTGGCGCCATGGGCCTTTTGTGGCAGTTCCACCAGCCCACTAAGGGCTGGTTATTATTCTCCCACAGCCCATGGACCCTCTACGGTCGAAATACCCCTCCCCGAGGTCTCCCGGTACACTATCGGCACTCCCGGTACACTACTGATGAGCCCGAAACTTTTCCGGAAACCAAACTGGGACTTCCTATATATGAATCTTTACCTACGGACCATTCCAGAGCTCCTCGTGACGTCCAGGATCTCATCTGGGACTCTGAACAAACTTCAGTCACCACCATACATAACTCTATACTACCCAAACGTCACCAAACCTTAAGTGTGCAGACCCTACGGGTTCGAGAACTATGTAGACATGACCGAGACACCTCTACGGTCAAAAACCAATGGCGGGACCTGGATGTCCACATTGGTTCCTACATATTCTACGAAGATCTTTATCGGTCGAACCTCTATGTCAAGGATTCAGTTAATCCCGTATGATGTTCCCTTTGTTCTTCAGTATGTTACTTGCCCGAGATTCGATCGTTGGTATCTGCATACCTAGTTCAATCTCATTTCCGGCAAGTCTCTTTACTTGTTCCGTAATACAAGATCCTGCAACTAACAATTAGTCACATTGCTTGCAAGGCTCATTGTGATGTTGTATTACCGAGTGGGCCCTGAGATACCTCTCCGTCACACGGAGTAACAAATCCCAGTCTCAATCCATGCCAACTCAACAGACACCCTCGGAGACACCTATAGAGCACCATTATAGTCACCCAGTTACGTTGCGACGTTTGATACACACAAGGTACTCCTCCGATATATGTGAGTTGCATGATCTCATGGTCATAGGAACATATGCTTGACATGCAGAAAACAGTAGCAATAAACTGACACGATCATAAGCTACGTTTGTAGTTTCGGTCTTGTCCATCACATCATTCTCCTAATGATGTGATCCCGTTATCAAATGACATCTCATGTCCATGGCTAGGAAACCTTAACCATCTTTCAATCAACGAGCTAATTCACTAGAGGCATACTAGGGACATTGTGATTGTCTATGTATCCACACATGTATCCATGTTTCCAATTAATATAATTATAGCATGGATAATACACGATTATCATGAACAAGGAAATACAATAATAAACACTTTATTTATTGCCTCTAGGGCATATTTCCAACAGTCTCCCACTTGCACTAGAGTCAATAATCTAGTTCACATCACTATGTGATTTACATTGTAATGAATCGAACACCCATGCAGTTCTGGTGTTGATCATGTTTAGCCCTTGGAAGAGGTTTAGTCAACGGGTCTGCAACATTCAGATCCGTGTGCACTTTGCAAATATTTATGTCTTTCTCCAAGATGTAATCGCGGATGGAGTTGAAGCGTCGCTTTATGTGTCTGGTCCTCTTGTGAAACCTTGGTTCCTTGGCCAGAGCAATGGCACCAGTGTTGTCACAGAACAGGTTCATTGGATTCAGTGCACTGGGCACTACTCCAAGATCTGTCATGAACTGCTTCATCCAGACACCTTCCTTTGCCGCTTCCGAGGCTGTGATGTATTCCGCTTTGCACGTAGAGTCAGCTACCACGCTTTGCTTGGAATTGCACCAGCTTAATGCTCCCCCATTAAGAATAAATACGTATCCGGATTGCGGCTTAGAGTCATCCGGATCAGTGTCAAAGCTTGCATCGACGTAACCCTTTACGATGAGCTCTTCATCACCTCCATAAACGAGAAACATTTCCTTAGTCCTTTTCAGGTACTTAAAGATATTCTTGGCCGCTTGCCAGTGCACCATTCCAGGATCACTTTGAAACCTTCCGGCCATACTTCTGGCAAGGCTGACATCGGGTCTTGTGCACAGCATTGCATACATGATAGAGCCTATGGTTGAAGCATAGGGGATGACACTCATCTTTTCTCTATCTTCTGCAGTTACTGGGCATTGAGTCTTACTCAACTTCACACCATGTAATACAGGCAAGAACCCCTTCTTGGACTGTTCCATTTTGAACTTCTTCAAAACTTTATCAAGGTATGTGCTCTGTGAAAGTGCTATTAAGCGTCTCGATCTATCTCTATAGATCTTAATGCCTAATATGAAAGCAGCTTCTCCTAGGTCCTTCATTGAAAAACTCTTGTTCAAATATTCCTTCACGCTTTCCAGCATTTCTATATTGTTTCCAATGAGCAATATGTCATCCACATATAATACTAGAAACGCTATAGAGCTCCCACTCACTTTCTTGTAAATACAAGCTTCTCCGTAAACTTGTATAAACTCAAACGCTTCGATGGTTGATGGTTCTCCGTATGCGATGATGAATGGAACACCCAAACGAAACACATATGATAATGGAAATAAAAGGGGAATCTTCTGGAGCGTCGGTCTCGGGTTGTTACAACTCTCCTCCACTACATGAGGATCTCGTCCCGAGATCTAGAATGAAAAGGGGAAGAGGAAGAGCAAGAGGTAAAACTTAGTTGCTTCTTTGACAAACGATTGAAACCAATGATCGTTGAAGGTTTCAATGGGAAGAAGAATGACATGAGGAACAAGCCAGAATTCACAAGAAATTTCGGCAGCTCTTCGGTAGGATAGAGAGGAAAATTTTGATATGAAGGAAAAGAACTTAAACATAGGACATAACACTCTGGTAAAGAATAAGCAAGAAAGAATATGATCTTAATCAAACTAGATGAGGGTAGAAAGAGAACAACATGACAACGGCTCCAGAAGAAAAGAATAGAAACTAGATCTTTGGACAGAAGAGAACGGAGTAGAAAATGACAACTTCCAGCACAAAGGGATTTGAAAAGCATAGGTTGAATGGAGTTGATGAAGAATCACCAATGAAAAGAATAGCTTGTTATGGGCTTATGGAAAACATCTCAAAATTATGAGGTGACAACCTGCCACAACAGAAATAAGTGATTGCCTGGGAGCAAAAGGGATGAAAACTTCTTTTACCAACAAGAGGAGGAGAAAACTTGAATCATTAATAACACCATGATAGCAACAATCCTTAGGAAATGCTTTAGGTGAAATCCAACCCAAGTGAACTCCGAGAAAGGAATGATGGGTTTACTTATCTTATTCTTGACAATTTTTCTTCGAGACTCCTCAGAATCAAGAATTTACTAACACCATCTCAAAAGACCATGGAGAAGGAATTGAACTTAGAAATCCAAGATAAAGAACACTTGAGCACCTCCAACAAGAATCTTGAAGACCAAATCGAGAAGAATTACATCCTTAACAATCGACCATAAAAACCATCTTGAAGAACTCCAGAAATGAATGATTATCAAAGAATGAAGGTTGAAAAAGAACAAGATTGAGGCCTTGCTATGAATTAGATGAAGCTTAGCGAGAATATACTTGAGAAAAACTAGGAACTCCGAAAAGAAAGATGACCACTTGGGATAAGGAATTTGAAATCATGAACAACTCCAGAATAAGGATTGAGATAACCTTGCCCAACAAGAATAAGAATTATGTTATGATTATCCATCATCAAGTTAAATTGATGACAAGCAACGGATTTCGCACACCATTTATTCTTCTTGCAAGAATTAAAGAGAGGGAGATAGATCACAAACTTGAATAAATCTTCCACGAGAACACCGGTAAGAATTTAAACGAAAGAGGATAATACAAATGAATGATATAACATGAGAACGAAGAGAGCATGATCCACCTAATAGAAAACTTGAACGAAGCACCGGAATAATTGGGATACGAACGAAGGGACAACAATTGAGAAGAATTTAAGAATGAAAGCTAAAAGCTAAGAATGAAGAAATCTTCTGAAACGAAGGCCTTCAGAGGATTGAGAAATGAACACAATATGAAATGCACCGGATAGATAAGGGAGGAATTTCTCATGATCGGAAACAATTCAAGAGGATAGCATCAAGCTGAGATGACAAATTTTCAAGAGAATGAGCAAAGATTTAAGAGAACCACTCATTCGGTCTTCAACGCTGAGAATAATGAAAAGAAACAACATCATGAATTACTGAGGCACTCCAGAACAATGAATAAGGAAAGGTTAAGCCAAGAATGAAAAAGATTTAGAAGCGATCTTCGAGAAGGCACGTGACTGATGAAATTCATTCTTACGTCATATTGAAAAGAACTTGAGGACATCTTTGGAAAAGATTAGAAGAGCCAGGTAAGATCCTGGGGAAAAACCTGTGGGTTATGGGCCCACTCAAATAAACCACCATTGAAACAATTGCTTAGGAGGAGAGATTGCACCAGTAGAAATTGAAAACTTGATGAGGTGAGAACCTCGAAATAATTGAAAAGATTAGAACAGAAACATGAATCTTCTGAGATACCTTCAACACTCCGGATAAAATAGAGATACGACAACCAATAGATACTTGGACAAGAATTACCAACAAGAAAAACATTAGGGAATTAAAAGGATAAGGTGAACACCAATAGCTTGACTTGGATCCACCGGAGAACAATAACAACAAGAACTAGGAATATGAGGATAGATCTTAAAATTGAAACTCCCGGGAATCTTCACAAGGGATCATCAGCAACAATATGAGAGAAAAGATAGCGAAAGCATCACATGAATAGAAAAGGCACTTGGATGAGAATTTAATCATTGAAGAAAAAGGGCAGGAGGGTGGGGAAAACAAAGAAAACTTGGGACAGATGAGACAACTTTGGAACAAAATATGAGGATTGATCTTGCAAAATTGAAGAGGATAGAATTATCTTGAAGAGAAGCACACTGGTAGGAAAAGAATTGATATGATAACTTGACTGAGCACAAGAATTAGCAATCCCACAAAAATATGAGAACACTTAGGAGAGATATGAAATCACCACTTGACATCGAAGCAACTTGAATTACCATATACAAAACAAAACAAAGGATGAGGCTTATGAAACAAGCCAGAACAAATACATACCCACTATGCACTTGTTGGAAAGATAATCCTAGGTACCTACTTGAATTCCCACCTAAGAACTTCTGAAAACTTTCTGGTTATGCAATCTGGTGTGGGGGATACAAGGAGGAAATATCTCACACAACTAACAAACCTGCACCCCAACTATATCCATCCTTCAACACATAACCAGAGACTTTCGCAAATCCATCTAACTCAGATCCTCGAAAGCACAACGATACTAACCATGGTGGTACCCCGGACGCCTCCCGAGTACTGGGTGACTCCGACCTTATCTCACCACGACAAGTATTGAAGCAATTTTGAACACCCTCCGTCCTAAGATACTAAGGAAGCTGAATGATAACGATGTGCCAAGAATTCCCTAGAGCTCAACTCCCCGGAAGAAATCAAGTCAGACAGGAGGCACCAAGATAGAACTCCATCACATCGACATCATATAGTTTCCAAAATACCCACATGATCGTAAAAAAAAGAGCGAGAAGAGGAATAGAATCAAAATTCCTAAGTCGAATACCTCACCAGAGCATAGAAGAGGAGTAAAAAGAATCCTACTCTCCTATATAACTAGACTCAAGATAGTTTTTTCGCTAGACTCGACTCGGCCAAGTTCGATCAATCAAGGGGGCTCCTAGGTCGGTACAGACTCTGATACCAACTTGTCATGCCCAAGATGCGGTCCTATCCTTATTTCGGCATGAGGGCCTCGACAGGGATAGAAGCGCATCTCGTCGTGTTGCAAGAATGGATATCATTACAAGTACATGTACAGAAGAGATGAATATATGGAATTGGCTTACACTCGCCACAAGCTACAAGAATGTCACATCAATACAAGAACATACTCAAACATCATACAGAAGAGCAGGGTCCGACTACGGACGAAAACAAACGACAAAATGACATCCATCCTTGCTATCCCAGGCTGTCGCCTGGAACCCATCCAAGATTGATGATGAAGAAGAAGAATAACTCCAAATCAAATCAAACATCGCTCTCACGTCAAATCATCGCATTACCTGTACCTCCAACTGTTGTTATAGTAATCTGTGAGCCACAGGGACTCAGCAATGTCATTTCCAAGGGTATCAAGACTATTAAAGCTTAATGGGTGAGGTATGATTAAGTGGTGAAGCTGCAGCAAGCGACTAAGCATTTGTGTGAGTGGCTAACTTACGAGTACAGAAATTAAAGTATGGTGGTCTACGCATAATGGACGTGAACTAGTAATGATCACTAACTGATCCTGAACACCTACTTACGTCAAACATAACCCCACCAAGTTCTCTTTTGGATAAGAACTCACGACAAGAGACAGTCACGGTTACGCACACAGTTGGTGTATTCTATTAGAGTTTACTTCAAGTTTGCTATGACCGAGTGTTAAACAAAGTATCCAAGTTTGCCACATAACCGCGGGCATGGCTCCTCGAAAAGATTTAACCCTACAGGGGTGCTCCAACTCATCCATCACAAATTAACCACACGCCGCGGGAATAACCTCGACCACGGATCTCGTGATCTCCATAAGCAATTCCAAAGGAAATCCGACACCTCAAGATAGCCCGAAGAAGATCAGAGTTCCTCACGTAAGACATTCGAGAAAGGTAAAACAAATCTAGCAAGGCCGCCCGACGTGTTGACAACCCCGATAAGAGCCGCATATCTCGTTCTTAGGACACGACAGATGGGTCTAGCTACAGGGAAAAACCAATCCTCGAGTTTCCTCGAGGCGGCCCTGCAGGCAGCCCGTTTTGGACCAACACTCATGAGGAGCACTGGCCCGGGTTGTTGATTAATTATCCACGAGGAGATCATGCCCTATGCAAATTTTAGTTGTTATTAAGAAAATAGTACCAATGTTGGGCCTTGCCAGACAAGCTTTATCCTAAAACGAAGATCAAGGGGGTCCCCATAACAACCCTGAGCATGTTAGGAGCGCTCAATTATGGAACATAACACCGGTTCACAAGTAACTAGGGGCGGCAAGAGTGGAACAAAACACCGAGCAAAAGGCCCAGCCTTCCACCCTTTACCAAGTGTATAAGTGCACTAAATTAAATAGCAACAATATTGTGATAACAAAAGAATGTCCATGTTGTCACATGGAACAATTGCACCTGCAGCTAGAAACGCTATAAGAAGGGCTGAGCAAGCGGTAACATAGCCAAACAAAGGTTTGCTGGAAAGGTGGAGGGTTAGAGGCTTTTCATGGCAATGTTGGGAGGCTTGTCAAACAAGTGGTAGGTAGCGTGACATAAAGATAAAAGTGGGCCAACTAGCATGGCAATGATAGCAATGGTATCCAGGGAAATGTGTCATCTTGCTTGAGATCCCGCTCGGAAGAAGATCGAGTCCATGAAGAAGACGAGCCAACGTAATCGAACGAATCCTCACACTCCGAATGCTTTCGGAACTCTATCAAGAAGAAGCAATCCGGAAACAACAATCAACACAAGATACACCACAACATATGCATGACACGATGCGCAAAACAATATGATGCATGTTCGGTTTAAATATGCAAGGCGTGACAATTCACATCAAACAACTACTACACCTTAAAATCAAGCTCAATATGCAACGAGTTGCATCTTGACGAAACTCCATGTTTGAATTATTTAGTTCACTCCCGTTTAGGTACTCATCAATATTAAATGTTGGTTAACATGGGTGGTCATGGCATAATGCGAAGATGGAATTAAGCAATTTTAAATGGAGAGGGACAACATACATATAACAAAATAATAACTCTCCATATTATGAGAAAGTGGTTAATGTTGTTTATCATGGCAAGAGGTGAAGCATGAACAACTATATCGTCTAGGCATTTTAAATGGGGTCGGAAGCAACATATAGCATTTTCGAAACATCCCCATAAGCATAATATGAATCTAGTCCAGATCTATCCTAACACAATTTTAGAGTTGTTAAACAGCAAGATAAATGTCACCATGTGATTCTACACATTTTTCTAGTCAAGTTACATATGTGGAACATTTTTTATCGGAGCTACGGTTAATTAGTTATGAAATAAATCATTTTAGCATGTCATTCACGCAAATCAATGCAAACAGCAAGTATAAGTATTTTAAACTTGTGTAAAAGTTGGAAAATATGAATCTACATGAAATTCTAGTCAAGTTTCATACATAATTTGTTTTAATCCGATGCACGGTTGAAAAGTTATTAATGCATGAAGTCTAGGGGTTTTTCTGTAAAACGGTAATTCGCACGTTAATTACGAAATTCGCATGACAGGAAATAACAAGCACGGACCGAATCTGAATAGGCCCGAACAGAGCACTGGGCGTAGGATAACTAAACAGTGCATGGGCAATGGATAGGGCAGCGGCGCTCACCTCAGGCTGGGCCTTGAGGCTGCGGAAGCGAGGCGAGGCTGGGCCGGGCGAGGCCCACGTGCGCTAGCGGCGGCCCACCTAGGCGACAGGGGCGAGCGCCCTCGCCCTGCTCGATCCCGAGCGGGACGAGCGAGTGGCGGTGGTGGACAGCCAATGGCGGCGGTCCTCCAGCGAGGCGGCGGTGCACGGGAGGCGGATCCGGCAAGGCCCGACCGGATCCGAGCAGATCTGGGCCCGGGGAGCCTATGCATGGCCGGCGGCGAGGCCATAAGGTCGGCGGCGATGCGGACCATGGCGCGGACGAGGAGGTCGGGTCTGGCGATGGCTGGCAGCGGTCGACGCGGGGCGGTTGTGGCAGCAGGCGGCGATGGCTCCGGCAGGGGGAGGCGGACCTCCGGTGGCCGGCCAACCAAGGGGCGGCGGGGGCACAGCTCTGGATCAGGAGCTCCTCTCCCGATCTGGAGCACTCGGGCGGCGGTAGCGATCGAGCCTGAGGCGGACCTAGATGGGCTTGGCGGGCCCTGCGTGGGGAGGAGGCTGCTGGCGAACTGCGGGGTGGTGAGGGGCTGGCGGCACAGATTTCGAGGTGGGGCTAGGGTTGCGTGATTTGGACGCTGGGGGTCTATTATAGCAATTAAGGGCTAGGGTTGATGGTTCTCGGAGCCGGTTTCGATTGTGCGATCGCAATCGGACGGCCGGATCGAGACAAGGGTGGTGGGTTGTGTGTGAAGTGGGCTATGTGGATATGAGAGGGAAGTTGCGGCCCGTGACACGAGGTTTTAAACACTAAAAACGTCCGACGAATAACCGATGACCGCACTGCTACGGATGACCGTTCGGGTATCAAACGAACTCGGAATGCGACGAAATTTGGCAGGCGGCCTACCTACAATATAACTAGACCGCGTGCCAAGTTTCGACCCAATCCGAGAATATTTTAAAGGCACTTTAAAAAAAATATTTTCCAATGTCACGGGCGCGTGCGTGTGTTGTTGGGTTTGAAACAGGTAACGACAAGAACGTAGAGAACCGGCAACTACGAACGGATGCAAGTTTTCAAAAATGAGTGATGATGCTATGCAGATGATGTGAATGATGCGATGATGAATGCAACACCCAAACGAAATAGAGACAAGAATGGAAATAAAATGGGAATCTTCTGGAGCATCGGTCCCGGGCTGTTACAGCTCAGCTTTGACTCTCTGGCATATGTCACACTTAGCAACGAACGTGCCTATCTCCCGTTTCATGCCATGCCACCAGAATCTTGGCTTGAGGTCTTGATACATCTTGGTTCCTCCAGGATGGATAGATTATGGAGTGTCATGAGCTTCTTGCAAGATCAGGTTCTTGAGCTCCTCTTTGTTGGGCATGCAGATGTGCTTCCCAAACCATACAACTCATTGCTCATCCATTGAGAATCCTGGGGCCTTACCTGCCTTGATCTTCCTCTTGATGCCTTCAATGCTCTTGTGTCCCTTCTGAGCTTCCTTGATATCATCCATCAAGGTAGGTTTTGCTTCGAGGTTGGCGAGGAATCCGGGTGCAACCAGTTCCAAGCCGAAGCTTTCAAGCTCTTCATACAGGGCGGGTAGCCTTTCCTTAATCATAGCATTCAAGGAACAAGCCTTTCTGCTTAAGGCGTCTGCTACCATGTTGGCCTTTCCGGGGTGGTATTGAACACTGAGGTCGTAATCCTTGATCAACTCCAACCATCTTCGCTTCCTCATGTTCAATTCCCTTTGGGTGAAAATATACTTCAAACTCTTGTGGTCTGTGTATATCTCACATCGCTTCCCAGAAGGTAATGTCGCCATGTCTTCAAGGCATGGACCATGGCTGCCAACTCGAGATCATGAGTTGCATAGTTCACTTCATGAGGACGTAGCTGTCTGGATAGATATGCTACGACTCTGCCTTCTTGCATCAGAACACCTCCAAGATCGGTTCTCGATGCATCACAGTATATCACAAACTCCTTGTGAATATCAGGGGTGGCCAAAACTGGGGCTGTGGTCAATGTCTTCTTGAGCTCCTGGAAGCTTTCCTCGCACTTAGCTTTCCATTCGAACTTCTTGTCCTTCTTCAAAAGCTGGGTCATGGGTTGGGCAATGCTTGAGAACCCTTCCACAAACTTGCGGTAATATCCCGCGAGTCCGAGGAAGCTCCTGACTTCCTTCACAGTGGTAGGGGTTTGCCATTCAGTCACGGCTTCAATCTTGGCAGGATCCACCGATAATCCTTCTGCAGTCAACACATGACCCAAGAATCCAACTTCATGCAGCCAGAATTCACACTTGCTGAACTTGGCATAAAGCTGGTGCTCTCTAAGCTTCTCTAGGACCAATCTCAAGTGTTCCTCATGTTCTTCTTCAGACTTGGAGAAGACGAGTATGTCATCGATGAAGACGACAATGAACTTGTCCAAGTACTCCATGAAGACTTTATTCATGAGATACATGAAGTAAGAAAGGGCATTGGTTAACCCAAATGACATGACCGTGTATTCATACAGGCCATACCGGGTTACAAATGTCGTCTTCGGAATGTCTTGGGGCCTGATTTTCGGATGATAGTATCCCGACCTGAGGTCGATCTTGGAAAACACCTTGGCTTCGTTCAACTAGTCAAACAGGTCTTCAATCTTGGGGAGTGGGTACTTGTTCTTTATTGTGACCTCATTGAGAGAACGGTAATCGACACAGAGTCCGATAGTTCCGTCCCTCTTTGACACAAATAAAACAGGTGATCCCCAAGGAGAGGCACTTGGGCGAATGAATCCTTTTCTGAGCTGCTCTGCCAATTGCTTCTTCAATTTAGCCAACTCTTCGGATCCCATCCTACAGGCCTTCTTATAGATGGGCCTTGATACGGGCATAAGCTCAATGATGAACTCAATGTCGCAGTCAGGAGGCATTCCGAGCAGCTCATCAGGAAACACATACGGGTATTCACATACCACTGGCACTTGATCCAACTCAACTCCCGATAGACAGTTAGCCTGAGGGGCTTGAGTGGAGGCAGGTTGGAGACATACTTGACTTCCACTCCTTAGCACAGTCTAACAAGCATTGATGCTTGGTTAACCAATCCATGCCTAGGATCACATCCAAGCCTTCTGACTTCAGGATGATAAGGTCTGCTAGAAAATCTACCCCATTGATGTTAATCTTAACTCCCTTGCAACCTATCCCCGACTTCATAACCGATCCCAGGGTTTGTATCAACATACAACTACCCAGGGGTGTAGGCTTCATGCCACTCTCTAGTGCAAACTTTTGGGTAACAAAAGAATGTGAGGCTCCATAATCAAACAATATTGTTCTTGGGGTTGAGTTGACGAGGAACGTACCCAGTATGACGTCCGGGTCTTCCTAGGCTTCCTCTACGGTGACGTGATTCACACGACCCTTGCCATTGTTAGGCTGGTTGCGGGGAGCGAGGTTCCTTGGTGATGCGGGGAGCGGGGTTCCTTGGTGGTGCTCCACGGCCTTGACCTTGGTTTGGTGCATTGGGGCGCGGTGCATCTGGCTTCTTGTTGGGACACAGCCTAGAGATGTGTCTTGGATGACCGCATCCAAAGCAAGCGACTTGCCCAGGGTTGTTGTTGTAGTTCTGGTTGCCATTGTTGTTATTGGGGTTGTTGTAAGCTGGCCTGGGATTGGCATACTACTGAGGCCGGTAGCTCGGACGAGGCGCGGGAGGTTTAGCCTACTGTGGCTGATAGGTTGGCTTGGCTGGGGCTGGCTGCCAGGGGCGAGGCTTCTGGTTGCTGGAGCTACCCTTGTTGATCATCTTGCGCTTGCGAGTGTCGTCTATGGCATGGCGCTTGTCTTCCAGCATGAGGGACTTTTTCACCAGGTCGAAGAAGGTACGACAGTCACAAATGATGAGTTGATACTGCAGGGTTTGTTGAAGTCCTTCCATGAAGCGTTCCTTCTTGGCAGCTTCTGTGTTGACATCTTCAGGTGCATACCTTGACAGCAGGTTGAAATTCTGCGGGTACTCCTTGACAGAACCACTTCCTTGCTTCAGCGCTCGGAATTATCTCTTCTTGATAGCCATGATCCTAGAAGGAATGTGGGCGGTGCGGAATCCTTCCTTGAAGTCATTCCAAGTGATCACACGCTCTCCTTGCATGACCTTGAATCCATCCCACCAAGCTCGGGTGGTACCTCGGGGGCAGTGAGAGGCATAAAGCACCTTCTC
Source organism: Hordeum marinum (assembly GCA_022496015.1). Classification (NCBI taxonomy): domain Eukaryota; kingdom Viridiplantae; phylum Streptophyta; class Magnoliopsida; order Poales; family Poaceae; genus Hordeum; species Hordeum marinum. The sequence goes on along the minus strand of CM039678.1, from coordinate 224,810,242 downwards.
ACGATCCTCATTGCAATTTACCAGTGCAAGGAGGTCCTCGATGGTGCGGATCCAGTCATCAGCATCCAATGGTTCAGTAGTCTCGGTGAAGGTTGGGGGTGAATTCCTCATGAACTCAGATAGAGTGGAGCGGCCATTGTCGTTCCTGCCTTGCTGCTAGTTGTTCACAAAGGCCTAAGCCATCTGCTGGATAGCAGCATTGTTGTCTTGGCGGTCCTCCCGGAGAACTTGGAGAAACTGAGCTATGGTCATGTTCTCCGGTGGAGGTGGTGGCAGGGGAATGTCGCCTTGCGGTTGCTCCTGGTGTCCTCCAGCGCGAGCAACCCCACCAGCTCCTTGTTGCTGGCTTGAGTTGTCGGCTTCAGGGTTGGCGAATGAGTTGTTGCCGGTAGCAGTCACCATCCTGTTTGGAGCAGCCAAGTCAAACAACTGGGGTTGACGAGAAGAATGGCAGCAATGGAAAAGCGCGCCTAAGGGGGTTGGCCGAGTGCAAGTGTGTTAAAACAAGAGTCAAAAGACCAACATATATTAAGATAGACGATGGAGTCGCTTACATGTTGTCTAAGGCAAAAGAGCGACTTGCATTGGAACACAAACAACAAAAAACAAGCAACAAACACACATGGTTTCATATGAACCATTACACGGACTCGACTTTGCATGAGGGGTACATGACTGATCCTACCCTAGGGGTTCTTGTGACTCAGGTGGTGGAGTGCTCGGTCTCGTAGTTACGCTCCTCTAGATCTTCCACATGTTCGTCATCTGAATGGGCATCATTCCCGATTGAAGGGGGCGGGGAACGAGGAGGTCCATCCCGACGACACTTTGTTGGCGGGTCAGTGAAGAGCTCACGGTACTCCTTCGCACTCATGCAACGATGACGTGTGGGTGCATCACTAGCTGGGGGTACTCCTCCCCGATAAGCGACAGCTAGTCGTCCCTCGGGGGCTCCATCCTTCTTGATCTTGTCTGGCTTCGTCTTGGCTTGCCGAAGTAGCTCTCGGGTGTGGTGAAGTTCCTCGCGGAGCTTCACAGACTCCTTAATCAAGTGGTGAACCAGACTATTGGCGGAGAGGCTGAAGTAGGTCTGGAACCTGAGTGGCGTGCCATCCTCCTTGGCTGGGATCAACGTCCAACTCTCGCCAAGCTCATCCTTCCTGAAGGGAAGGTAGCGACTAGCCGGCTCGTCAGCCATGTCTTGAATGATGTCTCGAAGGTGTAGGAGTGCCTTGCATGCAGTTGTCTCGACTGCAAGTATCATAGTCTCCATCCGTGGTCCTTCAAAGAACCAACTAGTCGGGGAGTCGTTTGCCTTCATGACCACATCCACATGGCACTCCTTCGTGACGGCATCGACCCAGTGCTCGTGATAGAGGAAAATGGGTGGTTGGCGAAACTGGCACTTCTCCAGGCTATCCCCAAGGAGTAAGGGAAAGCAAGATGTCACGAAGGCTTCTGGTACGACGGCCATCTACAAAGGTTTGAAAGGAGGAGAGTCAGCAAAGTGTTGTGTGAAGAATAGAAGAGGTAAATAGTGTGGAATTCCTAAGTATAGGTGCTAGGTGTATTTTTGAAAATGGTTTTATCCTAACTAATGTCCATGCTAACTAAGGGATTCCTATAGTCAGGATGGCTCTGAAACCAGCTCTGTGGGGACCCCGACTCATAAGTCGTGATCACCGAATGCACGTGTACAGTGATCCCAGAGATCAATGCTCACTGAACATACAGAAGCTGGATAACAAGAGTCTTACATCCACACTTAATGTCTTACACAAATAAAGACCATGAAGGTCAAGCCTTACATAGATAGGGCCACAATGCCAAACACTTAAATAGAACAAGCAGCGGAAATCTTGATCGATAGCGTGAACCCATGCCATCAGCCTTAAACCTATAGGCATTCTGAATAGGAAGCGTCCTAGTTCGCATGTTCGTCTCCAACGAACTCTTCAACATACTCCTGTTCTTCCATGCCTGGCCAATTAAATAACCTGTGGCAAGCCAATGAGTACTTTGAATGTACTCGCAAGCAACCCAAGTTGTGGAACAAGGTAATAGTGATGCATGATATAGTACTAAGTAGGTAATTTGCGGAAAGCCAATTTTTAATGCAATGACATGATCAAGTAACTAAGTAAGCATGCATCAACAGTTTGGCAAATATCCATATGAACAAGTTATAGATATCATCATAAGCAGGGGTTGAACATATCATGTTCATTCATCATGCTAAGTCATCGGACTTAGTTCAATTGTCATGCTAGGTCATCGGACTTAGCTCAAGTACCATCTTTGTCTCCAACACACTCACACCAGTTTGTGAAAACATTTGGACATAGCACAAGAGCGGTCATCCAACTGTCCTTGACCGTGGACATGGCTATTCGAATAGTTTTACACTCTGCAGAGGTTGCACACTTTACCCACAAGACTCGGGAAACTTTCGTGTCATCCACGACTCGCGGTACATCACATACCTGGGGTAAGTGTTGGGAGACGTAGTAGTAAATCAAAAAAATTCCTACGATCACCAAGATCTATCCATGGAGAAACCAGAAATGACTAGGTAGAGATTGCATCTTCATACCTTTGAAGATCTCTAAGCGGAAGCATTACAAGAACGCGGTTGGTGGAGTCGTACTCGCAACGATTCAGATCGCGATGGATTCCGATCTCAGCGCCGAACAATGGCGCCTCTGCGTTCAACACACGTGAAGCCCAGTGACGTCTCCTACGCCTTGATCTAGCAAGGAGGAAGGAGAGGTTGAGGGAGAGCTCCGGCAGCACGACGGCGTGGTGACGATGGAGCTACGTGAACTCCGGCAGGGCTTCGCCAAGCGCTACGGAGAACGAGGAAGAGGAAGGGTAGGGCTGCACCGAGAAAGAAAGAAGTCACGTGTCAAATCAGCCCAAACCCTTGCTTATATATATAGGAGGAGGGAGAGGGAGGACTGCCTTGGCCCCTCCTCCAAGGAGGAGAGCTTCGGCCGAAGATGGGGAAGAGTCCACCTCCCACAAGGGAGGTGGATCTCCTCCTTTTAAATCCTTTTTCCCTTTATCTCTTGATCCCAGTCGCATGGGCCTTTCTAGAAGGTCTTGTCTAGCACACTAAGGGCTGGCACACCTCCTCTAAGGGCCCACGAAGTCCTTTGGTCGTCACACCCCTCCCGGGGGTCCTCCGGCACACTCCCGGCACTCCCGGTACACTACCGATGAGCCCGAAAACTTTCTGGTAACAAAAACTGGACTTCCTATATATCAATCTTTACCTCTGGACCATTCTGGAGCTCCTCGTGACGTCTGGGATCTCATACGGGACTCCGGACAACTTTCAGTAATCACGTATACCATTTCCCTATAACCCTAGCATCATGGAACCTTAAGTGTGTAGACCCTACGGGTTCGGGAGACATGTAGACATGACCGAGACACCTCTCCGGTCAATAACCAACAGCGGGATCTGGATACCCATGTTGGCTCCCACATGCTCCACGATGATCTCATCGGATGAACCACGATGTCGGGGATTCAATCAATCCTGTATACAATTCCCTTTGTCTATCGGTATGATACTTGCCCGAGATTCGATCGTCGGTATCTCTATACCTTGTTCAATCTCGTTACCGGCAAGTCTCTTTACTCGTTCCGTAATACATCATCCCGTGACTAACTCCTTAGTCACATTGAGCTCATTATGATGATGTCTTACCAAGTGGGCCCAGAGATACCTCTCCGTCACACGGAGTGACAAATCCCAGTCTCGATTCGTGCCAACCCAACAGACACTTTCGGAGATACCCGTAGTGCACCTTTATAGCCACCCAGTTACGTTGTGATGTTTGGCACACCCAAAGCATTCCTACGGTATCCAGGAGTTGCACAATCTCATGGTCTAAGGAAACGATACTTGACATTGAAAAGCTTTAGCAAACGAACTACACGATCTTGTGCTATGCTTAGGATTGGGTCTTGTCCATCACATCATTCTCCTAATGATGTGATCCCGTTATCAACGACATCCAATGTCCATGGTCATGAAACTGTGACCATCTATTGATCAACGAGCTAGTCAACTAGAGGCTCACTAGGGACATGTTGTGGTCTATGTATTCACACATGTATTACGGTTTCTGGTTAACACAATTATAGCATGAACAATAGACAATTATCATGAACTAGGAAATACAATAATAACCATTTTATTATTGCCTCTAGGGCATATTTCCAACAGTCTCCCACTTGCACTAGAGTCAATAATCTAGTTACATTGTGATGAATCGTACACCCATAGCATTCTGGTGTTGATCATGTTTTGCTCGTGAGAGAGGTTTAGTCAACGGATCTGCAACATTCAGATCCGTATGCACTTTACAAATATCTATATCTCCCTCCTGAATGTAATCACGGATGGAGTTGAAGCGGCACTTGATGTGTCTTGTCTTCTTGTGAAACCTGGGCTCCTTCGCAAGGGCAATAGCTCCAGTGTTATCACAGAATAGAGTCATCGGGCCCGATGCACTTGGAATTACTCCTAGGTCGGTGATGAACTCCTTCATCCAGACTCCTTCCTTTGCTGCTTCCGAAGCAGCTATGTACTCCACTTCACATGTAGATGCCGCCACGACGCTTTGCTTGCTGTTGCACCAGCTAACTGCCCCTCCGTTCAAAATATACACATATCCGGTTTGCGACTTGGAGTCGTCCGGATCTGTGTCGAAGCTAGCATCAACGTAACCCTTTACAACGAGATCTTCGGCACCTCCATATACGAGAAACATGTCCTTTGTCCTTTTCAGGTACTTCAGGATATTCTTAACCGCTGTCCAGTGTTCCATTCCGGGATCACTTTGGTACCTACCTACCAAACTTATGGTAAGGTTCACATCAGGTCTGGTACACAGCATGGCATACATAATAGAGCCTATGGCTGAAGCATAGGGGATGACACTCATCTATTCTCTATCCTTTGTTGTGGTCGGGCATTGAGTTGTACTCAATCTCACACCTTGTAACACAGGCAAGAACCCCTTCTTGGACTGATCCGTATTGAACTTCTTCAATATCTTTTCAAGGTATGTGCTTTGTGAAAGACCTATGAGGCGTCTCGATCTATCTCTATAGATCTTAATACCTAATATGTAAGCAGCTTCTCCAAGGTCCTTCATTTAAAAACACTTATTCAAGTAGGCTTTTACACTTTCCAAGAGTTCTATATCATTTCCCATTATCAGTATGTCATCCACATATAATACGAGAAATGCTACAGAGCTCCCACTCACTTTCTTGTAAATACAGGGTTCTCCATAAACCTGTACAAATCCAAACGCTTTAATCACTTCATTAAAGCGAATGTTCCAACTCCAAGATGCTTGCACCAGCCCATAGATGGAGCGCTGGAGCTTGCATACCTTGTTAGCATCTTTAGGATCGACAAAACCTTTTGGTTGCATCATATACAGTTCTTCCTTGAGGAAGCCATTAAGGAATGCCGTTTTGACGTCCATTTGACAGATCTCATAATCATAAAATGCGGCAATTGCTAACATGATTCGGACAGACTTCAGCATTGCTACGGGTGAGAAAGTCTCATCGTAGTCAACTCCTTGAACTTGTCGATAACCCTTAGCGACAAGTCGAGCCTTATAGACGGTTACATTACCATCTGCGTCAGTCTTCTTCTTAAAGATCCATTTATTTTCAATGTCTCTCTTATCATCAGGAAGGTCCACCAAAGTCCACACTTTGTTCTCATACATGGATCCTATCTCGGATTTCATGGCTTCAAGCCATTTGTTGGAATCCGGGCCCTCCATCGCTTCTTCATAGTTTGAAGGTTCACCGTTGTCCAACAACATGATCTCCAGGACAGGGTTACCGTACCACTCTGGTGCGGAACGTGCCCTAGTGGACCTTCGACGTTCAATAGTAACTTGATCTGAAGTTTCATGATCGTCATCATTAACTTCCTCTCCAGACGGTGTAGGCTCCACAGAAACAACTTCCTGTGTTGTGCTACTCTCCGGTTCGAGTGGAGGTACAATTACCTCATCAAGTTCTATTTTCCTCCCACTCACTTCTTTCGAGAGAAACTCTTTCTTGAGAAAGGATCCATTCTTGGCAACAAATACTTTGCCTTCGGATCTGAGGTAGAAGGTATAACCAATAGTCTCTTTGGGATATCCTATGAAGACGCACTTTTCTGCTTTGGGTTCGAGCTTCTTAGGTTGAAGTTTCTTCACATAAGCATCGCATCCCCAAACTTTTAGAAACGACAGCTTAGGTTTCTTTCCAAACCATAATTCATACGGTGTCGTCTCAATGGATTTTGACGGTGCCCTATTTAAAGTGAATGCGACAGTCTCTAATGCATATCCCCAAAATGATAGCGGTAAGTCGGTAAGAGACATCATAGATCGTACCATATCTAATAGAGTGCGATTATGATGTTCAGACACACCATTTCGCTGAGGTGTGCCAGGCGGCATGAGTTGTGAAACAATTCCACATTTCCTTAGGTGCGTGCCAAACTCGTGACTTAAATATTCTCCGCCACGATCAGATCGTAGGCACTTTATTTTCCTGTCATGTGGATTCTCTACCTCACTCTGAAATTCCTTGAACCTTTCAAAAGTTTCAGACTTATGTTTCATTAAGTAGACATACCCATTCTACTCAAGTCATCAGTGAGGGTGAGAACATAACGGTAGCCACCACGAGCCTCGACACTCATTGGACCGCATACATCGGTATGTATTATTTCCAACAAGTCAGTTGCTCGCTCCATTGTTCCGGAGAACGGAGTCTTGGTCATCTTGCCCATGAGGCATGGTTCGCACGTGTCAAATGATTCGAAATCAAGAGACTCCAAAAGTCCATCAATATGGAGCTTCTTCATGCGTTTGACACCAATATGACCAAGGCGGCAGTGCCACAAGTAAGTGGGACTATCATTATCAACCTTACACTTTTTGGTACTCACACTATGGACATGTGTAACATCACGTTCGAGATTCATCAAAAATAAACCATTGACCAGCGGGGCATGACCATAAAACATTTCTCTCATATAAATAGAACAACCATTATTCTCAGATTTAAATGAGTAGCCATCTCGCATCAAGCGAGATCCAGGTACAATGTTCATGCTCAAAGCTGGTACTAAATAACAATTATTAAGGTTTAACACTAATCCCAAAGGTAGATGTAGAGGTAGCGTGCCAACGGCAATCACATCGACCTTGGAACCATTACCGACACGCATCGTCACCTCGTCCTTTGCCAGCCTCCGCTTATTCCGCAACTCCTGCTTGGAGTTACAAATGTGAGCAACTGCATCGGTATCAAATACCCAGGAGCTACTACGAGCGCTGGTTAGGTACACATCAATAAAAAGTATATCACATATACCTTTAATGTTGCCGTCCTTCTTATCCGCTAAGTACTTGGGGCAGTTCCGCTTCCAGTGACCGGTACCCTTGCAATAAAAACATTCAGTCTCAGGCTTGGGTCCATTCTTGTTCTTCTTCTTCCCGGCAACTTGCTTACCGGGCGCGACAACAGCTTTGCCGTCCTTCTTGAAGTTCTTCTTACCCTTGCCTTTCTTGAAACTAGTGGTCTTATTCACCATCAACACTTGATGCTCCTTTTTGATCTCGACCTCTGCTGATTTCAGCATCGAGTACAACTCAGGAATGGACTTCTCCATACCCTGCATGTTGTAGTTCATCACAAAGCTCTTGTAGCTAGGTGGAAGCGACTGGAGGATTCTGTCAATGACAGAGTCATCCGGGAGATTAACCCCCAGCTGAGTCAAGCGGTTGTACAACCCAGACATCGTGAGTATGTGCTCACTGACATAACTGTTTTCCTCCATCTTACAGCTGAATAACTTGTCGGAGACACCATATCTCTCGACCCGGGCATGAGCTTGGAAAACTAGTTTCAGCTCTTGGAACATCTCATATGCTCCGTGTTGCTCAAAACGCTTTTGGAGCCCCGGTTCTAAACTGTAAAGCATGTCGCACTAAACAAGGGAGTAATCATTGCAGCGAGAATGCCAAGCGTTCGCAACATCTTGCTCTGATGGGAGAATGGGTGGGTCACCTAGCGGTGCATCAAGGACATACAATCTGTTGGAAGCTATGAGGATGATCCTCAAGCCACGGACCCAGTCCGCATAGTTGTTTCCATCATCTTTCAACTTGGTTTTCTCTAGGAACGCATTGAAGTTAAGGTTGGCATTAGCGTTGGCCATTGGATCTACAATATAGATTGTAAAGACAATTTTAGACTAAGTTCATGATAATTAAGTTCACATAATCAAATTATTTAATGAACTCCCACTTAGATAGACATCTCTCTAGTCATCCAAGTGACACATGATCCATGTCAACTAGCCTGTGTCCGATCATCACGTGAGACGGACTAGTCATCCATGGTGAACATCTCCATGTTGATCGTATCTTCTATACGACTCATGTTCGACCTTTCGGTCTTCCGTGTTCCGAGGCCATGTTTGTACATGCTAGGCTCGTCAAGTCAACCTAAGTGTTTCGCGTGTGTAAATCTGGCTTACACCCATTGTATGCGAACGTTAGAACCTATCACACCCGATCATCACGTGGTGCTTCAGAACAACGATCCTTAGCAACAGTGCACAGTTAGGGTGAACACTTCTCTTGAAATTTTATTGAGATATCATCTTATTTACTACCGTCGTTCTAAGCAAATAAGATGTAAACATGATAAACATCACATGCAATCAATATAGTGACATGATATGGCCAATATCATCTTGCTCCTTTGATCTCCATCTCCGGGACACCATGATCATCACTGTCACCGGCACAACACCATGATCTCCATCATTGTGTCTTCATGAAGTTGTCTCGCCAACTATTACTTCTACTACTATGGCTAACGTTTAGCAATAAAGTAAAGTAATTACATGGCGTTTATGATTGACACGCAGGTCATACAATAAAATAAGACAACTCCTATGGATCTTGCCGGTTTTCATACTCATCGACATGGCATTTATGATCTCATCCGGGACTCCGAACAACTTTCGGTAATCATGTATACCATTTCCCTATAACCCTAGCGTCATGGAACCTTAAGTGTGTAGACCCTACGGGTTCGGGAGACATGTAGCCATGACCGAGACACCTCTCCGGTCAATAACCAACAGCGGCATCTGGATACCCGTGTTGGCTCCCACATGCTCCACAATGATCTCATCGAATGAACCACAATGTCGGGGATTCAATCAATCCCGTATACAATTCCCTTTGCCTATCGGTATGATACTTGCCCGAGATTCGATCATCGGTATCTCTATACCTTGTTCAATCTCGTTACCGGTAAGTCTCTTTACTCGTTCCGTAATACGTCATCCCGTGACTAACTCCTTAGCCACATTGAGCTCATTATGATGATGTCTTATCGAGTGGGCCCAGAGATACCTCTCCGTCACACGGAGTGACAAATCCCAGTCTCGATTCGTGCCAACCCAACAGACACTTTCGGAGATACCCGTAGTCCACCTTTATAGCCACCCGGTTACGTTGTGATGTTTGGCACACCCAAAGCATTCCTACGGTATCCGGGAGTTGCACAATCTCATGGTCTAAGGAAACGATACTTGACATTGAAAAGCTTTAGCAAACGAACTACACGATCTTGTGCTAGGCTTAGGATTGGGTCTTGTCCATCACATCATTCTCCTAATGATGTGATCCCATTATCAACGACATCCAATGTCCATGGTCATGAAACCATGACCATCTATTGATCAACGAGCTAGTCAACTAGAGGCTCACTAGGGACATGTTGTGGTCTATGTATTCACACATGTATTATGGTTTCTGGTTAACACAATTATAGCATGAACAATAGACAATTATCATGAACTAGGAAATACAATAATAACCATTTTATTATTGCCTCTAGGGCATATGTCCAACAGTAAGTACTCGAACAATGCCTTTCCCCTAGCGATACTAAACAAAGAGTCCACTCGATCGGTACCCAGCCCTCATGATGTACATCACACGAGCCTCGCTCCAAATCATACCATCCTTGAGGGGACCAATAGTGTGCCCGGTGCCTGTGAAGACAGCGCATGATCGTACATACCGGTGCGACCCCGTATCGAGTGACCATGCCACTCCCGCCACTAGTAATGCGGGCTCCTTGCCAGTACCCACCAAGGTAATCAACAAAGACCCGTCCCATAAGGGGTATCGTGGTCGTACATGTAAGGTTGGAATAACGGTCGCAACTTACACCAATAAATTTTCAAAAACCACAGTCACTCACTTGTTCCGGTACACCACTTCTTCCTCAAGTGGTCACCCAACTCATCATCATCTCCCTAGGGCATTAGTGGCACCCGATGGGGTTTTCGAAAAGTCTTTGAAATCATTTCTTCCTTCCCATCTCTATGCATAAATCCCATCCCACTTGCGTAGCAACTATTAATATCCTATCTACACCCACCTGCATAACCTTCATAAGGTGGTAGGGTCATGCACGATGCAAGTGTCAAAAAGTATCGGAGGCAACCCACCGAAGTGGGGGGCACCACCTCATGATCAAACATCAAAACAACAAGTGCTATATGTCATGCATGAAAAAGTTTCTTAACATGGTCAAAGGGTTGCTTGCCTGGCTCAACAAAGTCTCTGGGTCTTCGAAGTCTTCGGGTACAACTTCCTCGTCAAAAGCGCAATCTATCGTCGCGAATAAAAGCGATAAAAAAATAAGCATCACACAAAAACAGAGCACACAAGCTACTATTAAAAATGCTACCCTACTCTGATAAATACTAAAGACTATATTAAAAATGTTTGTCTAGGGTTTTGAACTTAGAAATATTTTCAAAAATATTTCAAACAGGGGCTGATATTGCCAAATAGGGGTTTTAAATTAAAACAGTACATAAAGTGTTTTCAAATATTTTCACAAGTGGCACTAATAAATTCTATGGAATATTTCAGATTTTTAGGTGAAAGAATATTTGGAATTTGATTAATATTCAAATCTGTGGAATTTTTGGAAGTCAGACGAAAAATTAAAAAGGGAAAAGAAAAGGACACGGTGCCCTAGCCAGAGGCGGCCAGCAGCTGGGCCGGCCTAGTTGGCCATCCAGCCGGCCTCACACGCGACTAGATTCAAACCTGACGCGTGGGGCCCGGCTATCTGCGACCGCGAGGGGGAGAGAGAGAGCGCAGGAGGGGGAGAGAGAGGCCGACAGGTGGGCCCCACCTATCGGACCCTTCTCCCACCTTGGGGCAGAGAGGGGGGAAGGCTCACCAGCGGTGGAGCACGGCATGGCGATGACCGGTGGATGAGGGAACGGGCTCGGGGTTGAGTCGCCTTTCCAGGGGAGGTGGAGGGAGCACTAGAGGTGGCCGGAGTCGCCGGCGGCAAGCACTCGCGGCGGAGGCAGCTTCGGGAGGAGGACGCGCCGGTCACCCTGCGCACCAAACGAAGGGGGAAAGGAGGGGAACGGGTCAGGGAGTCAAGGGGAGTCCAATGGGACGGGAATGAGGGTCGGATAGGGGAGGTACCCGGAGATCGACGGTGGTGCCACCGCGGCGGACTTTTGGTTGATCTCGCGCACGGGCCTCGGGAAGGACGAGCTGGTGGTGCAGGGTCGCTCTAGTGGAGAAGGGAGGTAAGCAGAGGGAAGGAGAGGCCTTGGGGTGGCTTAAACAGCCAGCCCCCGGTACATCGTGGACGCGTGCGCTGGCGACGACGCAGGCGGGGACTACAGGCCTCGGGGGCCTGCGGAGATGGGTCAGGGGCGCTCCTGGGTGTTGCCTAGGACCCGCGCATGCGAGCTCGCGCGTTGGCCGGCTCGGGCGGCGTCAGGCACGCGCGACCAGGGGCAAGAGAGAGCTAGGGAGGAGGGGGTGGCGTTTTGGAGGGTTGCGGACATCGAGGGAACCTCGGGGGACAGCTTCCCCCATCCCAAGGCTGTCGGGAGCCCTCGGGATGCTCCTACTACAATGCGGACATGCACTGTAGCATGCTCCAGAGCATGTCTTTGGCATGCCATGGCATGCTTGCATGCTCTCGACGCGCCCCTGCGTGTCCACTAGCTCCTGGATGATTAGGAGATGCTCTAGGAGCTAGGGGGAGGATAGAGGAAAAGAAATGGGGTAGGTGAGAGGTAGAATGGTCCCTGCCATGGTGAAACAAAAGGGTAAATGTAGATTTTACCCCACTTATCCAATGAGCCTTGGCCAGAGAAATTTACTGGGAGTTACTAGTTACCCTGAGAGGCTGTGGTAAAAATCTTATGGCAAGGGGAAGAGTAGAAGTGGAGAAAATGATGCTTTCTAGAATTGAACAGAAGGTGTTTGATGGGGTTTAGGAGAAGCAAATGGACCTTGATTGCCCTGAGATTTTATAGGATCAAATGATGGTTAGAAATGGGCTGGATCACCAAGTTTGATCTCAAACGAGCAAAGTTGACAATGGGGACTTTGTGAACCCTAGAACTAACAAAATCAAATTTCTGTAGATCTAGTTGAGCTAAGCTTTTACCCTTGATGCACCACTTAGTGTAGCATCATTATTTGGTGGTTAGAGCTTTTCCACAAAGTTTGAGGTCAAGGGGAGAAACTTTACAATGTAAAGTTGCTCAAATTTGAATCTGGACAGGAAGGGTTTTGGGATGGTTTGATGAACCACATCAACTTTGATTGCGGTGAAACTTTGCAAGATCATCACTTATGATAGTGTTTACTTGCTGGGATTTTCCTGGAATTTATTGATAATATTTATTATAGAAATATTTCAAAAGCTTGATTTGAATATAAAGGGTTTTGAGGGGTTTTGCCCATGATCTGAATAGGCCCTTGTGTTTAAACTCATATATATGGAAAATATATGTTCACTGATCTTCCCTAAATTTTCTCAAATATTTTTAAGGTGTTTAAATATATTTTTCCTATGAAAAAACATTTCTGGCCTTAAGAAAAAACCTTTAAATAAAATATAAAAATAATCTTTAAAATCAATATTTGGTGGTTTTGGGAAGTCATAAATATAGTAGGTTTGAAATAAAGCTTTTGGGAAATAAGAATCCACCCAATTTGAGGACTTGCAATGCAAACCTCATTTCAGGGGGTTTTGAAAACCTAATTTGAATAAATCATTTTTTGTTAAAACAAAATTTGATGAAAATAGTTTTTGGCACTATTTGCATGGCATGATCATTGGGAAAGAGGTTTGGGACAAGGAAGATGAATTATGAAGAGGTATAGAATCTAGGAGTGCCACAACCACAATCAACAAGCAACAAGCAATAATTCAAACAAGCACAAGCACTGATAAAAGGTTGTAATTGGTTCCAAATTTTATAAATCCAAACATGACAAGGTGATACAAACACAGGGTGTGACAGTTCTATTTAATATTTATGATAAGTCCTATACCATGGACCTAGAGGATTTTAATGATGCATGCAAAATTCCACAGTGGGGTAGCTGTAGCGATCCTCATAAAAATGAATATAATGATTTCCTTACTAGAATGATGGTGGGAGAAACTAGAATCATTACACAAGCTACTTTGGGGAGCATTCACTTTCCGGCTATACATTATTTTGCTCTCTTCGTAGGTAGATGTATTAACGGTAAACATGATCATAGCCACCTTTGCGTTCCTGACCTGAGTATTCTTAAGAGTGTTGTAATGGTAGATAGACGATATAACTTGGGGTCTATTATCGTCAGGAGGTTACATCTTAATGCTAAGGACAGAGATTTCTTTGGTAGAATCTATGCCACCCGTGTAGCTAAGTATCTTGGGGTACCCATAAGAGAGAATGATATTGAGTTACCCCTTGCTTTTCTTGATTATGAGGCTTTGGTGTGCTACCAGTTTCTTGAAAGGAACGAACAATCCCTTCAGTACTGACTAATTTTTGACAGACAACGTGTTGTCCATGTTACCCTTCCTGCTCCTGCCTTCTTTAACTTTTAGGAAAAATAGAGATACTTTCAAACCAGAGAGGAGGCAAACGAGTACGATAGGAACGCGGAATCAGCTCGCCTTCACGCTACAGTCGTTCAGGTGGTAGCCGCCGCAGCCCAGTATAACTCCAACTATGACTTCTGATATTATCCGGGCCAGCCATGGCCCTAGACCAACTTAGGCCAAAAGCCTAACCTTGGGGAGTAAGTATTTCTCACCGACATTACATTCATGTTCACACACTCATTTCAGTTGTTGGTGTTCATACTTTTTCATTGTACTATCCATGGTAGTTTATTTCTTCTTTATGCTTTCTTCTTGTGTGTTTGATTAATCTTTAAGAAAATCCAAAAAAAATAGTTCTAGCTTTACCTTCTAGTTTGTTTAGTTGTAGCATTAAAAGAAAACTCAAAAATATTTCTCGGTCTTATTTTGCTTGTTGGGAGTTTTACCGTGTAAATAGTTTTTCTCGTTCTTGCTTTGAAACTTCTTTTCTTTGGGTCGTAAGGAGAAGACCACGATGAAATGTTAAGTGGCTCTCATATGCATTACTGTTTATCTTACATAGAGCCCATATTGCCTTGTCTTCTCCTTTGAGTTACTGCTTGTAGATTCTAGCTTAGCCCAATGCACGTGCACTCTTACTATTCGCATCGTTCGATCGTGCAAGTGAAAGGCAATAATGACGATATATGATGAAATGACCGAGATGGAGAAAAGCTGGTACCAACTCTAACTATCTTGTTTTTGTGAATATGATTAGCTCATCGTTCGGGATTCAGCTCATTATGGGTTGAACATGTTTGCAATGACAATTAGAGATTGTAGTTATTCAAGCCATGCTTAATTAGCTAAGAGTTAATAATGGTTTGTTTTGAGTGCCAACATGCATATTAAAATAGTTGTGATGTAGTATGATAGAATGGTATCCTCCTCTCAATGATTCGAGTGGCTTGACTTGGCACATGTTCATGCATGTAGTTGAAATAAAACCAACATAGCCTCCACGATGTTTATGTTCATGGTGATTTATATCCTACTCATGCTTGTATTCAATGTTGGTCAATCTCAAAGCATGTTTATGACTGTTGTCGCTCTCTAGTTGGTCGCTCCCCAGTCTTTTGCTAGCCTTCACTTTTGCTAAGAGGGAATACTGCTTGTGCATCCATCTCCATAAACTCAAAGTTGTTCCATATGAGTCCACCACACATACCTATATGCGGTATTTACCTGTCGTCCCAAGTAAATTTGCATGTGCCACTCTCCAAACCTTCAAATGAATATTCCGTTTTGTATGCCCAAATCGCTCATGTAGTGACTAGGGGTTGTCAGTATCTTCCATTCTAGGGGTTGTCACTATCATTCAGGAGGAAGTGGCTGGCATTCGGGATGCCCAGTCCCATGCTCAAAAATCAAATCAAAGTATAATAAACAAAACTCCCCTAGGATTGTGTTTGTATGGACGGTACCCGTGGATTCGGCCCGCCGTGGAGTGTGATTGATTTGGTGGAGGGGAGTAAAAACTTTACTATTCTGTTTGTGAACCGCCTATAATGTATCTAGCATGGAAGATATCGAGATCTCTAGGTTGTTGTGTTGGAAATGAAAGCATACCGCTCAAAATTATTATTCATCCCTATTTTAAAAATTCGAGCTCTAGCACCTCTGCAAATCAATGTTTCCCTTTGTGAAGGGCCTATCTATTTTATTTTACTGTCGAGTCATCATGCTCTTATAAAAGGCACTAGTTAGGGAGCACCAGCATCATTTGTATGCTTTTCTATTAATTAATGTTGAGTATGAATGTGGCTGGATCTCTTTCATCATGAATTACAATGACTAGTCAGTCCTTGTTCTCGAGAGGTGCTCTGCATTTATGTTTTGCGGTCTTAGAAAGGGCTAGCGAGATACCATTATGTCATATTGTATAATGATTGTTTTGATAAAATTGTTTTCGTCTGATACTTATTATTATTGCTCGCTAGTTGATTGTGCCATTGATATGAGTAAATGTGAGACCTAAATGTTATTGTGAATGTGGTTAGTTCATAATCTTTGCTGAAAACCTGAACATAAGTTAGACATATTTACAACAGCAAGATCAAGCAGAGTTTGTAAAAGTTTTTCTTTATCACTTTCAGTTTATCAACTGAATTGCTTGAGCACAAGCAAAGGTTTAAGCTTGGGGAGTTGATACTTCTCCAACATATCTAATTTTCCAAACTCTTTTGCCCTTGTTTTGGACTCTAATTTGCATGATTTGAATGGAACTAACCCGGACTGACGTTGTTTTTAGCAGAATTGCCTTGGTGTTATTTTTGTCCGGAAATAAAAGTTCTCAAATTGACCTAAAAATTTACGGGGAATACTTTTGGAATTAATGAAACATATTGGCGAAAGAATCAACTGCATGGGGCCACCACCTGGCCACAAGCCTGGGGGGCGCGCCCACCCCCCTAGGGTGCGCCCCTGTGGCTTGTGGGCCCCCTATCGCTCCTCCGACCTTGTTTCCACTTCTATATATCCCTATTTGGGGAGAAAAAATAGAGGAGAAGAGTTGATCGCGTTTTACGATACGGAGCCGCCACCACCTACTGTTCTTCCTCGGGAGACCAGATTTGGAGTCCGTTTTGAGCTCCGGAGAGGGGAAATCGATGCCATCATCATCACCAACCCTCCTTCATCACCAATTTCATGATGCTCTCCAGCGTTCGTGAGTAATTCCATCATAGGCTTGCTAGACGGTGATGGGTTGGATGAGATTTACCATGTAATCGAGTTAGTTTTGTTAGGGTTTGATCCCTAGTATCCACTATGTTCTGATATTGATGTTGCTATGACTTTGCTATGCTTAATGCTTGTCACTAAGGCCCGAGTGCCACGATTTCAGATCTGAACCTATTATGTTTTCACGAATATATATGTGTTCTTGATCCTATCTTGCAAGTTGTAGACACCTATTACGAGTTATGATTCGCATCCCCTGTTGGGGAACGTCGCATGGGAAACAAAAAATTTCCTATGCACACGCAAACCTATCCATGGTGATGAGCATCTACGAGAGGGAGAGTGGATCTACATACCCTTGTAGATCGCTAAGCGGGAAGCGTTAAGAAACGCGGTTGGTGTAGTCGAACATCTTCGCGATCCAAATCGCCGAGCGTCCCGCGATCTCATCACGATCCGTCCCGCGATCCAATCACGATCCGTCCCGTGAACTCATCACGATCCGTCCCGCGATCTCATCACGATCCGTCTCATGATCTTGCTCACGATCTGTCCCGCGAACTCATCATGATCCGTTCCGCGATCTCATCACGAACTGTCTCGCGATCTCGATCACGGTCCTTCCGATCTAGCGCCGAACGGACGGCACTTCCGCGTTCAGCACACGTGCAGCTTGATGACGATCTCCACCATCTCGATCCAGCGAGAGGAGGTGGAGAGGAGAGAGAGTTCACCGGCAGCGTGAAGGCGCTCCGGTGATGGTGGTGGAGTGATTCCGGCAGGGCTTCGCCTAAGCGCTGCGGAAAACCGATCTAGAGGAGAAACTGTGCACCGATGAAATGGGTAGCACGTGGACGGAAATTCTGTCCAAAAACCACCCAATCCACTAGTATATATAGGAGGAGAGGAGAGGAGAGGCATCCAAGGCCTTTGGGTCGGCCGAAATAGGAGGTGGGAGCAATCCTACTTCACCTCCAATCCTAGTTGGAGTAGGATTGCCTCCTATTGGCTGATTTTCCACTTTTTGCTTTAGGACTTTCTCTCCTGCGCCATGGGCCTTTGTGGCTGTTTTCCCAGCCCACTAAGGGCTGGTTATTATTATCCCACAGCCCATGGACCTCTTGGGGTCGAAATACCCCTCCCGGAGGTCCTCCGGTACACTACTGGCACTCCCGGTACAATACCGATACTCCCGGTACACTACCGATGAGCCCGAAACTTTTCCGGAAACCAAACTGGGACTTCCTATATATGAATATTTACCTCCGGACCATTCCGGAGATCCTCGTGACGTCCGGGATCTCATCCGGGACTCCGAACAACCTTCGGTCACCACCATACATAACTCTACACTACCGAAACGTCACTGAACCTTAAGTGTGCAGACCTTGCGGGTTCGAGAACTATGTAGACATGACCGAGACACCTCTACGGTCAATAACCAATGGCGGGACCTGGACGTCCACATTGGTTCCTACATATTCTACGAAGATCTTTATCGGTCGAACCTCTATGTCAAGGATTCAGTTAATCCCGTATATAGTTCCCTTTGTTCTTCGGTATGTTACTTGCCCGAGATTCGATCGTCGGTATCTCCATACCTAGTTCAACCACGTTACCGGCAAGTCTCTTTACTCGTTCCGTAATACAAGATCCCGCAACTAACAATTAGTCACATTGCTTGCAAGGCTTATTGTGATGTTGCATTACCGAGTGGGCCCCGAGATACCTCTCCGTTACACGGAGTAACAAATCCCAGTCTCGATCCATGCCAACTCAACAGACACCATCGGAGATACCTGTAGAGCACCTTTATAGTCACCCAGTTACGTTGCGACGTTTGATACACACAAGGCACTCCTCCGATATCCGTGAGTTGCATGATCGCATGGTCATAGGAACATATACTTGACATGCAGAAAACAGTAGCAATAAACTGACATGATCATATGCTATGTTTGTAGTTTGGGTCTTATCCATCACATCATTCTCCTAATGATGTGATCCCGTTATCAAATGACATCTCATGTCCATGGCTAGGAAACCTTAACCATCCTTTGATCAACGAGCTAGTCCATTAGAGGCATACTAGGGACATGGTTTTGTCTATGTATCCACACATGCATTTAAGTCTCCGATCAATACAATTATAGCATGGATAATAAACGATTATCATGAACAAGGAAATATGATAATAACTAATTTATTATTGCCTCTAGGGCATATTTCCAACATCCCCCAGGGTGACAATAACTGGGATTCTTTCCGGTGATTACCGTAGTTTGAGGAGGTCATGTATTCATTAAGTGCTAATGCTTTGGTCCGGTTCTCTATTAAAAGGATGCCTTAATATCCCTTAGTTTCCATTAGGACCCCGCTGCCACGGGAGGGTAGGACAAAACATGTCATGCAAGTTCTTTTCCATAAGCACGCGTGACTATACATGGAATACATGCCTACATTACATTGATTGGAGCTAGTTCTGTGTCACCCTATTTTATAACTGTTGCATGATGAATGCCATCCGACATAATTATCCATCATTGATCCATTGCCTACGAGCTTCTCACATATTGATCTTTTTTCTACTATTACAATCACTACAAAACTGCTACTATCACTTTGCCATCGTTACCGTTACTTCCATATTACTTTGGTACTGAATACTTTGCTGCAGATATTAATTCTTTCAGGTGTGGTTGAATTGACAACTCAGCTGCTAATACTCGAGAATATTCTTTGGCTCCCCTTATGTTGAATCAATAAATTTGGGTTGAATACTCTACCCTCGAAAACTGTTGTGATCCCCTATACTTGTGGGTTATCACACCACCGCTGTCACGCCATCGTGCTGTCGGAAAACCCATCTACCTCTCCGCTCCCTCTTGCTGGATCGGGAGTTCGTGGGATGGCTTGCGATTTGGATCACGGAGACGTACGACTACATAAACCGCGTTCTTTAACACTTTCGCTTAGCGATCTACAAGGGTATGTGGATCCAATCTCTCCTCTCGTAGATGCTCATCTCCAAGATTGATCTTGGTGAAGCGTAGGAATTTTTTTGTTTCCCATGCAACGTTCCCCATCAGACACCTTGGTTCTCAACAACTGAGGGAAATGCTTATCTACTTTGCTGCATCACCCTTTCTTCTCCAAGGGAAAATGAACGCATGCTCAAGAGGTAGCAAGGACTAAGGAAATGTTTCTCGTTTATGGAGATGATCAAGAGATCGTCGTAAAGGGTTATGTTGATGCAAGCTTTGACACTGATTCGGATGACTCTAAGTCGCAAACCGGATACGTATTTATTCTCAAATGGGGAACGGTAAGATGGTGCATTTCCAAGCAAAGCCTGGTAGCCCATTCTACATGTGAAGTGGAGTACATCGCAGCCTCGGAGGCGGCGAAGGAATGTGTCTGGATGAAGGAGTTCATGACAGATCTTGGAGTAGTGCCCAGTGCACTGAATCCAATGGATATGTTCTGTGACAACACTGGTGCCATTGCTCTAGCCAAGGAACCAAGGTTTCCCAAGAGGACCAGACACATAAATCGACGCTTCAATTCCATCCGCGGGTACATCAAGGAGGAGGACATAAATATTTGCAAAGTGCACACAGATCTGAATGTTGCAGACCCGTTGACTAAACCTCTTCCAAGGGCTAAACATGATCAACACCAGAACTATATGGGTGTTAGATTCATTACAATGTAAATCACATGGTGATGTGAGCTTGATTATTGACTCTAGTGCAAGTGGGAGACTGTTGGAAATATGCCCTAGAGGCAATAATAAATGGTTATTATTATATTTCCTTGTTCGTGATAATCGTTTATTATCCATGTTATAATTGTATTGACTAGAAACACATTGCATGTGTGGATACATAGACAACACTTTGTCCCTAGTATGCCTCTAGTAGGCTAGCTCGTTGATCAAAGATGGTTAAGGTTTCCTAGCCATTAACATGAGATATCATTTGATAACAGGATCACATCGTTGGGAGAATGATGTGATGGACATGACCCAAACTATAAACATAGCATTTCATCGTATCAGTTTATTGCTATAGTTTTCTGCATGTCAAGTATTTGTTCCTATGACCATCAGATCATGCAACTCACTGACACTGGAGGAGTGCCTTGTGTGTATCAAACATCGCAACGTAACTGGGTGACTATAAAGGTGCTCTGCAGGTATCTTTGAGAGTATGTGTTGAGGGGGTATGGATCAAGACTGGGATTTGTTACTCCATGTGACGGAGAGGTATCTCAGGGCCCACTCGGTAATACAACATCACAACAAGCCTTGCAAGCAATGTGACTAAAGTGTTAGCCACAAGATCTTGTATTACGGAACGAGTAAAGAGACTTTCCGGTAACGGGATTGAACTAGGTATAGAGATACCGACGATCGAACCTCGGGCAAGTAACATACCGAAGAACAAAGGAAACAACATACGGGATTAACTGAATCCTTGACATAGAGGTTTAACCGATAAAGATCTTCATAGAATATGTAGGAACCAATATGGGCATCCAGGTCCCGCTATTGGTTATTAACCATAGAGGTGTCTCGGTCATGTCTGCATAGTTTTCGTACCCGCAAGGTCTACACACTTAACATTTGGTGACGATATAAGTATAGTTGAGTTGTTATGTTGGTGACTGCAAGTTGTTCAGAGTTCCGGATGAGATCCCGGACATGAGAGGAGCTCCTAAATAATCCGGAGGTAAAGATTGATATATGGGATGATAGTGTTTGGTCTCCAGAAGGGTTCCAGAATTCACAAGAAAGAGTTTCGGATGTTTCCCGAAATGTTCGGGGTACAAGAACACTTTACTTGGGCCAAGGGGTAAAGCCCATGAGGCTTTAGGAAGGTGCAAAAGGAGTTTTGTGGAGGCCAGGGGCCACACGCCAGGGACCTTGTCATTTGGGGCCAGACGCCGAGGACCCCGGCGTCTGGTCCTGGAGTCCGAGGAGGACTCTTGCCTTGCGGGCCAAACCGACTTTGGGGAGGCTTTTTCTCCAAGTTTCGACCCCAGGGCTCAGCATATAAATAGAGGGGCAGGGCTAGCACCCGGAACACATCAAGAATTTCCCAAGCCGTGTGCCGGCAACACAGTCCCTCTAGTTTATCCTCCGTCATAGTTTCCGTTGTGCTTGGCGAAGCCCTGCGGAGATTGTTCTGCACCACCACCGTCACCACGTCGTCTGCTGTCGGAACTCATCTACTAATTTGCCCCTCTTGCTGGATCAAGAAGGCGAGAACGTCATCAAGTTGTACGTGTGTTGAATGCGGAGGTGTCGTCCGTTCGGCGCTCAATCGTGATTGGATCGCGGGACGGCTTGCGATGTGGATCGCGAAGACGTTCGACTACATCAACTGAGTTTCTTAACGCTTCTGCTTAGCGATCTACAAGGGTATGTAGATCCCCTCTCCCTCTCGTAGATGCTCATCATCATGGATAGATCGTGCGTGTGCGTAGGAATTTTTTTGTTTTCCATGCAACATTCCCCATCATGACCATTAGGCACGAGCTCATCGTCCCCTCGACTTCTCGATTCCATGTGTGTACAGTCGTACATGTACGTCTATGATTCTATCTTTACCTTTTTGCTAGCACCACCATTTGGTCAAGAATGCGAGATCTTATAGTTCTTATTTCTAAAATTCTAGTTTTATTTATCTGCTTTTCCTTCACAATTTCAGGTATTATAATAGTCGCTTTGTCCCATATTAGTTGTTGCTCAAACGAACGTATCTATCACATAAATATGTCTAGATACATTAGTTTCATCGACAACTAATATGAGACGGAGGGAGTACTTCCAAAGAAGGGTGTTAAGATCATAGTCAGAAATGAGGGGGGGAGGGGGGGGGCTGTTTCGGCCCTTAACTTTCATTGTTAGAGAGGTGAGGTGAATTGAACCCAAGTGGCTTGAGTGAAAATAGGACACACTCGTCATTGTGCTATGAGCTCTCCCGTGAGGTAATCATAGTAATTCTATGTTATTACTATTTAGTCTTCTATGGTGATATGACCTTTCACAACGACCATTATTGGATAATTATTAAAAGCTTTAATATACATGTTTTTGAGAGAATGCTTCAATATGCACTACAATTGAAGTTAAACACCTACATGCTTCCTCCGTTTCTTTTTAGTTTGTATATAAAATTTGGTCAAAGACAAACTTCGTAAACTTTGACTAACATCATAGGACAAAAAAATCATAATAGGAAATCAATATTACTAGATGCATCATGATAATATTTTTATATCATATAACTTTAGTATTGTAGATGTTGATATCTTTTGATATACATTTGGTCAAATTTTGTATCGCTTGACTTTGACCAATTTTTATATGCAGACTAAACAGAAACGAAGTATGTTCATACATACATACATACATACATACACTTACATGTATGTAGCTGCAAGGAAAAGGCACGTGCTCAACCCGCGTGCATATGAACCCGCTTTTTAAAAGTGCATTTTAAAATTTGACATGTACATGTTCGCAAAATATGTTCGACCCGCGTGCATATGAACCCGCTTTTTAAAAGTGCATTTTAAAATTTGGTATGTACATGTTCGCAAAATATGTCCGTGACACAAAATTTTATGAAAAAATGTCCTTTTGTTGTACCTCAGTCAAAAAGACAAATTTCAATGCTTCTAAATAGCATTCCACCACACATTTTTTTTGTTCTTTATGGACAGGAAAAAAATTATTTTCCCATGAAATATTTTGTGCACACATAAAATATGAAGTTGTACACATATAATTTTCTTAGATTTTTCTTGGCATTTAAAAATGTGTTTCTTGAAGTGAGTTCATATATATGTGGGTTCATCCATGTTTATTCGTAGCCGCGAGGCCCATGTCATCGATTTCATTCTAGGGCCCTCCACAGATTATAGCCGGACCAGCAGGCAGCCAGAGGCAGCGGCGCGGGCGGCGCTAGTCTTGGGTCGTCGGTCCGGTCCCTCTCCATCTGGTATCCATGACATGCAACGCAACTTGGTCTGCTCGACGTGCGAAAGCGACCGCGCGCTTATTAAATTTTCCGTGCCGTGACGCGACAAACGACGCTTTCCGCCAGTCGTCGCGCGCCCATCTCGGCTCGGCGCCTCGGGAGATCGGGATGGATGGGTGCCATGCGCACGCACAGCCGCACAGCGCATCCACTATTTGCTGTGCCGTGAAAGGGACGTAGCGTGTACACACAAGGTGTGCATCCCCAGTTTTCACGGGAAAAAAGAAGAAGAAAAACCTTGTGTTCTACACCGTATAAGCAACACGAACGAACCGAAGACTTGGAAATGGTCATGGCTCATGGCGTGCCCTCCTGAGTTGCGGACTTGTAGGCAACAAAATGGAGGAGCGGGCAAGCTCATTATCGCGGAATGATATGGACCGCTTTATGAAATGCATACCAAGCCCGGTCGACCACTAAAGGCATGTCCAACGGGCCACACTGAACAGATGCCTCATGTCTTCACGTTGGACTCAACAGTCCAGCTCATATCAACCTGTTGCTTGCAGATGAAAGTGGACTCCTGTAAAAAAAACTTGTCTCCTCGATGACAAAAATAAGATAAAGAAGGAAAAGTAAGAACAATACCCCTGGTTGATGTGCTCATCCCCTTCTTCTTCCAGAAAAGGACGGACACCCATCCTCCTTTGCATGCGTCACTGGGTCCCATAGATGATGGCTCATGTCGAGTGGCGGGAGTTAGGTCCCATAGATAATGGCCCGTTGTACAATGCCCTAAGATCCATTATTGGGCCAACCCAACGGACGAAGGGAACCGGGTTTCAGAACGTTCTAGAAGATTCTTGACTGGTTCTACGAACCTCCTAGAAGATTCATGGACAGCGTTTTTTATTGGCTTTTTTGTTTTTTTTTTGTTTTTCTAATTTGTTTTCTTTCTTTTTTCTTCTAAAAATCAGCGCTTTTAAAAAGGGATTTTTATTTTTTTTATTTTCTTAGAATATATTCTTGGTTTTTAAAAAGGGATAATTGTATTTGATCTCTTAGTTGTGTCACAATCGACAGAAATACCCCTAGTTTTGGAAAACACACGGTCATGCCCACATCACTTTGCTCGTCTTGTGCTTTTGCCCTTTGACCATTTGACTTTCATTTTGAAAAAATCATAATTATTTCATACTAACTCGGAAAAATTCAAATAAGATATCAAAATATTCAAAAATGCATCACCTATATGTGTATGATATTTGCATTCATAAGAAAATTCTTGGGAAGTCCCCGTATCAGTTTTAGCTCATATAGGTGATGGGCACTTTCCAACACTTTTTTCATGAATGCAAATGACATGCACATATAGGTGATGTGTTTCCGAACATTTTGATATCTTATTTGCATTTTTCCAAGTTAGTATGAAATAGTTATGAAGTTTTCAAAATGACAGTCAAACGGTCAAAGGGCAAAAGCACAAGACAAGCAAAGTGATGTGGGCATGACCACATGTTTTTCAAAACTAGGGGTATTCCCGTCGACGGTGACACAATTAAGGACACAAATACAATTATTCCTTTTAAAAATTATTGAATTACTAACAATTGTTCAGAATTTCAAAAATATTTATGCTTTTTATTAAAAATAGTCGAAATCTGAAACAATGATTTTTTTCGAAAAATTCTAAGTATTTGAACCTTGTCAACATTTATGGGAAAAAACTAATTCAAGAATATTTTAACAAATTTGTGAACAACTTTAAAATTCATGAACAATTTTTTACTTTGTGAATATTTTTTGAATAGATGAACATTTATGGAATCCACAAACATTCTTTTGGAGTTCGTGATGTTTTTAATTCATGAACAATTGTTTTGAATTCATGTTTTTGTAATTCAGGAACATATTTTGAATTCATGAAAACATTTGAATTCACAAAATAAATTTGATTCACAATTTTTTTAATTTGCAAAAAAATTGAATAATTTTTTTTTATTTGCGAACAACTTTGCTAAGCTCACAAACATTTTATTCAATATGTAAAAATAAAATTTTAAATATTTTTAAAGAAGACGCCATATTGAAATGTTGTGAAAAATGAAAACAAACACGTTCGTCCGCTTGGCGTGGCCACCGTAGCGTGTTGGGCCAGTCCAACAAACATGTGATGCAAGCTAGCGGGCGAGCGACGTGCGAGGGCGTGACTCTTGAAAAACGCAAACGAGCGGGTCACGTGAGCTATACATATCACCGTCCGGGCGAGACGCGTGAGCGACACAAGCCAACAGGCCGCGCGCGATACATATCATTGCCCAACGTCATCATTATTGGCGTCGTGTGAGATAGTGCCAACGGGCACGGCCTTCCCTTCTAATCAGTTCATACATAATCCACAATGTGCACAATAAGGGACAAGTCCACGCATGTGGAATTCGAATTGTTTATGAGCCTCTTTGAGCCCGTGTGGCGCAAAGTGAGATCTAATTTGCGTCTTGTAGCCCAAGAGTTGATCCTCAGCTAAACCCCTCTAAAATTATTGTTGTTTCTTTCTTTCCAAAGACTAGCGAGCAACCAAAAAAATCCAGAAACATGGACCTCCCCAAAATAGTTTTTGCTTGGGCGAGTTTTTGAAACCTAGGCTGTGAAGGGTATCAAGAAATACCAAGTCTAGTCCAACAATTTTCATTGAACTCAAAAGTGAAGATCATGTGATCAATCGTCTCTCGGTGAGTGATTCAGAAAGCAAACCATAAATATCATTGCCAATGTTATAGTGGTGCCTCTTAAGCATGTTGAGTGTGTTCAACCCATGAGAAAGAAGTATTCAGCCAAACACTTTCGATTTTCATCACACACTTTGATTTCGCAATTCGATTATACGCCTGATGAGCTTTGATATCTCTAAAGTTTAGGTTTCTATCACTCTCGCAACTCATCAACTACAAACTAATTCCACAATGCCTTACCGAGGCCCATAGATGGTCAAGTGTCATGTAGTTGACTGATACGTCTCCAACTTATCTACTTTTTCAAACACTTTTGCACTTGCTTTGTCCTTTAATTTGCATGGTTTCACTGAAATTAACACTAACTGTTTTCAGAAGATATAATGTGTTTTTTATAGAAATATTTTTTCCGGAATTGGACGGGAATTTTTGAAGTTTTATTATGAAAAATATAAAAAATACTAGAGATAAAAAGTAATGAAGAGGGGCCAAGGCTGCACACATTGAGGTTGTCCTGGACTGGGGGTACCGACCCATGGAGTTTGGCCCGTGTGGGCCGAACAGGGGCCTGCTAAGCTGCTGCCTGAAGGGCCATGGGAACGTAAAGATGTGCTCGTGTACGGGAAGGAGACTATGGAAGACTTGTCGTGCACTGGAGGATCAACTTTATATTCGGCATATCTACAATTGATCTACTAGGTAACCTAGCCCCCTGGTATATAAGCCCAAGGGTTTGGTCTGTGGGGGACAACTTATTCACCTTAGGGTTACAACTTACACGAAAGATCTCGAGGTAGTCCATCATCCTGTACTTGATACCTCATCATCAATACAATAAAAGCAAGACGTAGGGTTTTACCTCTTAAAGAGGTCCTGAACGTGGGTAAACATCGTCTCCCTACTCTTCCGATTATCATTGACCTTAGATCCACAACTCAGGCCCCCCCTACCCAAGATCCGTCGGTTTTAGCACTGACATTGGTGTCCCATAAAGGTCTCGCCGTGTGATTGACCCGGAGCAATGGAGGCATCGATCTACGACCAACTCAAACGGCATGTTTCCCAAGCCAAAGTTACTTTCCATCGGACCAACCGTAAAGGAGGACACATCGCACCTCCTCCCTCGCAGCCTTAAGAGTAAAGAGGAAGAACCATCACCAATGCCTCAAGCACCCTCTCTGTGGTTGGTTAATGGCCTCTAGAGCAAACATGACAGCCAATGGAAGCCAACGAACTCGATCGATTGAAAGACCCTAGGAGCTCGGACATCCAGTTAACCCAAAAGACGTGACGTCATTATGTCCTTCTCTTGATGAGTGCTTTGGGTCCATGGGCCCGCACCCAACTCGGATCAAATTTTGATCCCACCCACCACCCACATCAAGTATTGCCCAAGTAACTCCGAGCCGACTGATTTCTAGGACCTACCTCGTGTCAAACACAACACGACCCATCTTGAATATAATGCCAGAGCCGCCATTACATTGACCCGGCCCAATAGGACAGGTTGTACCGCGGGGCCACATTCCCGACAGTGTTCGTGCACGCAAATTACTGGGGTTTTTGGTCTCGGAGCATGGCATAGAGGCCAACCCAGATAAGATCAAGGCACTAACCTCACTTGCTAAGCCAGCCAACATCAACAAGGTTCGGTGCATGGCAGGCCGCATGGCCTCTTTAAGCCGGTTTATAAGCCAACTGGGAGAAAAGGCGATTCCTCTGCATCAATTGCTGAAGAAAACCGGCAATTTTGTGTGGATCGATGCTGCCAATGAGGCTTTCGAGGCACTTAAGAGATAGTTGGTTGAGCCGCCAATCCTAGCTGCCGTCACTGACAAAGAGCTTATGCTCCTGTACATTGCTACAAATTCCAAGGCGGTAAGTATTGCAGTTGTTTTCGAATGCAAGGAGGTAGGAAAGGAATACCCAGTACAGTGGCATGTTTATTTTGCCAGTGAGGTTTTGACATTATCAAAACAATGGTACCCACATTGGAAGAAGTTAGTCTTTGGTGTTTTCATGGCCAACCGAAAGCTGAAACATTATTTTCAGGAGCATCCAATTACTGTGGTCAGTTTAGCCCCTCTGCGAGATATTATACAGAACCGAGAGGCTACTGGTCGGATTGCTAAATGGGCAATTGAGTTGGGTCCTCATCATGTGAAATATGTACCATGCACAACCATCAAATCCCAGGTGCTGGTGGATTTCATTAATGATTGGACAGAGTTACAAATCCCTGAAGACAGGCCAGATAACACGTATTGGGCAATATATTTCGATGGATCCAGACAGTTGGAATGCTTGAGGGCTGGAATTATATTATCTTCTCCATGAGGTGACAAATTCTGCTATGTCTTGCATCTCATGTTCCCTTGTATAACAATGCAACTAAGTATGAGGCTCTCCTATATGGGCTTCGAATGGCTAAGGAGATGAATCTGAGCCGGGTTAGCTGCTTCGGCGATTTAGATCTGGTGGTTCGGCAAGTTTTCGGAACTTGGGATTCTAAGTACCCCCTAATGGTGGCTTACCGTTGAGCAGTCACAGACATTGCATGTCATTTTCAAGGTTATCAAGTTGATCACATTGATTGTCAGCTTAACGAGGCGGCAGATGCTTTGTCATGTCTTGGCTCTGAGCGTAAGACGGTTCCACCCAATGTGTTCCTTGACGTTCTTCATCACCCTTCCATCAAGTTGCCATCCGAAAGAGGACCTGGCTATCCCTGACCCGGAGTCATAGTTGGTTGCGGCTCTTCATGCTATTCCTGATTGGATAGTACCATACATGGCTTATCTCATTCGCGGCGAACTCCCAAGTGAGGAACTCACCACTCGACAGATAATCAGGCGCTCTAAATCAATGACTATTGTCCATGGCGAGTTTCACCGTCGAAGCAGCACATGCGTTTTTCAACGGTGTATTTCCCCTAAGGAAGGTCACGAGATTCTCAATGAGATCCACGCAGGAGACTGTGGTCATCATGTCATCTCATGATCCTTGGTAGCCAAAGCTATCTGGCATAGTTTTTATTGGCTTACAACTCACGTGGATGCTGAAGAAATTGTGTGCAAATTTGACGACTGCCAAAAATTTGCTCGTCAAGCTCACGTGTCAGCTCAAGAGTTAAGGATGATTCCAATAACCTTGTTGTACACAGTCTGGGATCTTGGCATGGTTGGCCCGTTCAAGTTGTCTTCTTACAAGAAAACTCACCTCCTCGTGGCAGTTGACAAGTTTACCAAGTGGGTCAAAGTAGAGCCCGTTAGTCATTATGATGCCAAAACAACAGTCAAGTTTTTGAAAAAGTTGATATTTTGCTTCGAATATCCACATAGCATCATCATTGGTAATGGCACTAATTTATCCAAGGGAGAAATGGAGCAGTTAGCATGACCATATCCAGCTTGATGTAGTTGCGGTCGCATATCCGCAGTCTAACGGACATGCTAAGCGGGCTAATCAGGAGATATTGAGAGGAATCAGACCTTGGCTCATGGTCCCACTACAACGAACCCCTGGATGTTGGGTTGAGGAACTCCCCGTAGTCCTTTGGAGCATACACACTATTCCAAACATATCTACAGGTTATACACCGTTCTTCCTGGTTTATGGAGCAGAAGTTGTCTTGCCAAGTGATATTTGTCATGACTCCCTCCGGTTTACCGCATATGTGGAAGCAGATCATGAACATGCCCATCAAGATTTTTTGGATGCCTTAGAAGAAGAACGTGACCTAGCAGCAGCTCGATCAACTATATATCAGCAAGACCTATGTTGCTATCATAGTTGTAAAGTCCACAGTCGTACTTTCCAAGAGGGAGACTTAGTGCTCCGTCTGATTCAAGATCAAACAGGGATGCATAAGCTTTCACCACCTTGGGAAGGGCCTTTTTCATCAGCAAGAACCTCAACAGCGGTTCATATTATCTGATTGACATACGAGAACACAAGAAGTCATGCACCTCAGAGGAAGAGACCAATAGACCCTGGAAATATTGCTCATCTTTGGCCTTACTTCACTTAGAGCCATTGGTTCGCAATTAATTTACATACCAATGTATATACCTTTGTGTTCAATATAATAAAGCCGGCACCCTCAAAACTCGGGGTCTTTGTCATTTCAGTTAGCAAAATTGCATCAGTCTTTATTCTTTGAACACAAGTCACTTGGGTGCTCCCGACTCAGCGAGTTAGCCATTAATAATTTCCCTCGTGACCTGGCTAAAAGCTCTTACATACTTTGTTAAACATGTCTGATTACAAGATGCTACTTCGAACAAAGTGACATTATGTACTCTCGATAAGTCAATCCATATGGACCCTGAACTTATCCGGGTTAAAACACTGTCTTTAGTCATGTGAGAGTCGGCTTACATAAAGCAAGGATAAACCATAGGAAATCATGCATGCTTCATAAGAAAGACTAAAGTCTGAATAATAATTAAAAAACCCGGCTTGTTAAACTACTTTGCATATTTTTTGCATCATAACTCTTTTGTATGTCTTTGGAAACTACACTGTTATCTCTTTGTCGGGTCAACAATAGACATCATGCTCATAATTCTAGACCGTACAATGACCAGATATTTTGGATCCGCCCATTAAGGAAACCATGGTTGACCATCTTCTACCGTCTCATCTTATACAGAAGAATGATGGCTCGTGGATGATGAACATGTTTATATGAAATTCGTTGGAAATTTGCAACCAAATATATCATAGGTTGACAAAAGCATAACGTGTGAGATACATGGCGGGCGGGTCAAGAGTTCTTTATCCCTATTACACGCTCACATCAGGAGCTCAGCAATACCACAAGTTTTTTGGACAATATATAAAAGATCAACCCGTGATGATCGACTCATTTTTCTTCAAATATGTAATCCAATGAGGTGTCCTTAATATTGCCCTTCTGCGTCGGTTGCTTCTTGATCTTCCTGGTCCGGCTCATCCTCTTGGATCTGGTGGTCCTTTTGAATCCACTAAATTGTGGTCAAAGCTTTGAGGTTTTGTTCTCTAGGGACTATAATGGGCAGGTCAACATCAGGGGAAAAAGATTGCTTATGGCGGCGTGGCACAAGTTCAAATGGTTAGTCCTTCGATGGATCTATACACTTGTTTTCCATCGAGTAGGCGGATTGATACGTTGTTAAATCCAGCTCGTCCGCAAGAAGAGTTGATAATAGGCGGGTCTCTTTGACACATCTGGCGAAGTCTTCTTCTGAAAACTCCGAGCCGTCAGCGTTGAATTCTGGAAACCCGCCTGCCAACGCCGCAAGGTCTAACTTAGGAAGATAAGCTTTCGCCTTGGCAAGTGTCATGTTTGCACCCTTACGAGCTGCCGATCTTTTGGACTCCTCAACCCATTGAGGAATTGTGGATAGCTAATTCAACATATCTTTAAGTTTATTCGGAGGATGCTCAAGTTGCTTGACTGCCATTATAGCAAACACAGATCATGTGAACAACTTTTCTACATATGTGAAAATTGCCTTAAGTTTGACTACCGGCTGCGAAACCAAAGACCGGTCTTTTCGTCCTGCACATAGAGAATGAGCATCAATACAAGCCGGCAAAAGCGTTGACCCGGGATTTACGCAACAAAGGGCTTAACACAGCATACCGAAGATGGCAGTAATCATTTTGTTAAGTTGTTTTATTAGAGTCCACAACTCATCGGTCACAGGCCCAAGTTTTTTCTCCGCGTCTTCACCGCGCTTTAGGAGGGCGGCTCTTTCTATATCAAAATCGGCTTTGGCTTGTTCAAGGAGATCATTTGCTTTGCATGCAGAATCTTGTAGATGAGTTTGTTCTCCTCTTTAAGCCACCTTTGTAGTCTGACTGCGACAGATTCGACATCCTCTACTGATTTCTGTGTATACATAAAAAACATCAGATCAAGTTTTACAAGTCCCGAGACGCCTAAAGCAGATGACTCGGCCCTTGGGGGCTACAACATTCCAAAATTGGCTGAATCCTACGAAGTCCCATGCAATTGCAAGCAAACCACATGGCACTTGGGTGCTAATGTAACAAAGCTTTTTAGTTATACAACAGGAAGACCCGGCTATATCAAATAGATAAGAAGGTCCTTAGGGGCTACCAACTCTAATTTACAAGTACAAGATAGCAAGTATTTCCTTACAAGCAAGACTCGGCTATCTCAAAGAGACAAGTTGGCCCTTGGGGGGTACACGTGGTATTTTCTATCTCCTAAGCAACACAAAGTACCGGCTCATTATTATCATAATGACCCGGCCCTTGGGGATATAATTAGTTTTTCCACACTACAATGAAGGACCAGCTCACTACTACATACTAAGCTAGCACTTGGGGGCTATAAGGGTATACGTGAATGAGATAAACAGGTAAAGTTTTACCTCGTATTTTTGCTTCATAGTACTGACCAAATTCATCTCAATCTCATGGCTCTCAGATAGATGGGATGCATATTGCTTGTATAAACCGCCAGTCTCCAAGGCAGAAAATTCCGGAAGTTCCATTTTCATTTTTCCTTTCCCCAATATCTCTGGCTCATGTTTGGCTACAACTTTAGCCAAAGCAGATGAAGTACCAAGAACTTGGAAACCTTCCTTATCAATGACAACCTCTATGGTATCTATGGCGGATAATGGAGTGGTATCATCCATGTTGGTCGCAGGGCTCACAAGATGAGGAGGACTTGGAGGTTGAAAGGTCGGTTCAGTTGACACGCCCTGATTTTCAGCCGTTGTTTCCATAAAAACCGACTCATCGATATGTGCCATTTCCATGTCAGGGGTCGGCTGAGTCCTCAAGTCCGGATTGTTTTCACCAGAAGGTTCAACATGAGTGGCCACCTCTTCTGGTGGCGGGTTTCGGATATGATAGTCTGCAGCAGCGGAAGACGACCCGACTATTTCTTTTCTCAAGACAACTTTGGCTCTACACTCATCAAGAAACAAATATTGATTGAAGGAGAAGACAAGTCATGACAAAACATACAAAGTCAATTCAAAATAAAGTTTTACCCATGGTTGATGGTGAACGGCGAAGGTGTGTCATTGTCAAGTCACCAGAAGAAGGCGATGATTCCTGATAAAATGAATTACAAGGACTAAGAGGTTGCTTAAAAAGTATGGCTTGCAGACGATAAGCAGTCGGACTATATGGCACCTCAATGCATTGCATGTGGATGACCGGCTCGAGAGATAAGCTGGGAGTCAACTCGCGTGAACTACTTCAGGTCTTGCGCTTCGACTGGGCGACGTGTTGAGTTTTCTTCAAAAGAAAGTTTGGGTCTAAGTAAGCATCTGGGTGTGAAAATTTAACTTTCCATATGGATTGTCCTGTCTTCCTCGGGATACATGTTTCTAATGAGTTGGAGGAAATCGAAATTACCTCAACGTTGCCGGCTTGAATAGTTTTGGTGTTATCCTGAGAACAGGACACATTAGCGAGTTTAACAAATAAGTGACCAAGTGAGTCAAGTTCTACCTCGGATTCTGCTCCTGAGGACGACTAATGAGCCAGGTCATCCATTTGACCCGATGAAGGAGCAACAGTCCTAGATGTGACTTTCAATAAATCAGAGTTTGCCTATAGCAATACAAGCCGGACAATAAGTATGATACACCAAATGAAATTGAAAGGAAACAAGACAAAGTTCATACAATACATACTAGAGGAACTGGGTTCTTCGAAAAGAATGGAGCCAATCCATTCATACTACACTTCTCTTTTAAATCATCAAAAAATCTTTTGGTAAGCTTGTTGATGACACTATCAGTCAAGTTCTTCTTGTTGAAGCATTGCGCCTCTTTCAACTCGCCGATGTAGTTGCACATCAAGTCGCCCCTTACACTTACAGGTTGGATCCTTCAAGTTATCCAACACCGCATCAGATTGATTCTGGTGAGGCCATGAGGCGTCAAGGCTTTTAGCTTTACAAGTACTGGCGCCAGCAATTTTCTTTCTTTGTAAGTGGGCCAGCCTGGGAATTCAGTTGCGACCCCCAATCGTTCCAGTTTATAACCTGACAAGGGGTTCTGATATGTAGGGGTGATGTTCTTACAATAGAACCAAGTCTTATTCCATCCTTTCAGATGACTCGCCAACTTGGCCTCAGGAATAGAGATGCCACCAAGTTCCACACTGGGTCCATCCTTTATTTTGGTTTGACTATTGAGGTAAAAGAACTCTCTAAAAAGGGTCACGGATGGCTCAATCTAAAGGTACACCTCACACGGTACTTGAAACTGACAAATACTGGTCATCGAATTGGGGCCAATGTCTTGCGTCCTGAGGTTAAAGAAATTCAAGAGATTCATGAAGAATTTTGAGTTGGGTGGCAAAAACCCTCTATGCAAGTGGTTTGTGAAACAAACTATCTCCCCTTGGTCGGGTTGAGGGGGGGATTCCTCTTCAGGCGCCTGCTAGCTAATTATGTTTTGAGCTGGTAAAAGGCCTTGGCGACATGGTTCTCTAGGGTGAGCACGGACTCCTGGAGCCTGACCCAACCACAAGCTTTATTGGTCTTGGGCGGCATATTGATTCTCGCAGATCAGCTACAGGTGGAAGCAGGAAAAATAAGTCACCATATATTTAAGCTGCCTATGGAAAGCTTAAATTTCGGACAACATCGAATTGATAAGACAGCCGACACATCGGTAAGTTAAGGTACATGGATCAATTAATATGTCATTAAATGAGTTGGCGATAAATGGAAGGGAATGAGCTGGCATACATTCTGGCTAACTTGGGATCAGTATGAGAGCCTATAAAGACTTAGCAAAAAACTTTGCCTACAAACAACTTTCTACCAAAACAGAAGTATAGATGGATCTAATATATGCAGAGGAAATGAAAGTAAAATGCCATAGAGGCAACGGAGGAACCAAAACCAACATACTCGCAAGATCTCATTGGTAAACTATTTCAGATCTGTTATATTACGAAAACACAGTGGAGATAGAGCCAGGACTACACTTTCTAAAAGATCGTGGAGTCGATGAATCTACAACGAGTACTTGGATGAACTAGATGAACTATGATGAACTATGAAGAAGTGGTGGAACCCTAATGAGGAAATGAGGCTTACCAGATTTCGATGGAGGGGGTGTGAAGGCAGCCGCGTATTTTCAAGCGACCGTTGATGAGATTCGGTAAACAACAGTGATGCAGACCGACTTTTGGGCGCAAGATTGAGCTCTGGCACGACAGGCGGCGGTTTGGAGAAGGGGGGAAGAAGAAGAAGTAAAAGATTAAAAGGGGGCTCATGGATTTCGGAAATGAGTTTGGCATGAATAAATCCATGTAAAACTGGGGGCTAATGTTGGGGATATACCCCATGGATAACCCGCCATACAGGTTTAACCCGGTAGGTGCAAATCGCGGGTTAATGAAGATGAAAGAGGTGGCTCAATGACCTTCTAATGAAGATACCAGGAGCCTAGAGGGCCGAAGGGCGAGTTACCCTAAAGACTGGCTCATGGGATGGACAGCAGGTCAGCTCGTCGGTAGCATCATAAGGAAACCTATGTACTTGTAGGATAAGGCAAGTAATAGTTAGGTTAGCTCACGAGTCATAGTGCGACCCGGACTCCATTGTATCCTCGAGGCCTCCACCTATATATAAAGGGGAGCACCCGAGGGAGAGGGATTAAGTAAGAAACCAACCCTTGAGAGCTAGGTCAGCTATTCTGCACCCTTGTAATCGAGATCAACATCAATATACACAAAGCAGGACGTAAGCTTTTACCTCCACTGGAGGGTCCGAACCTGGGTAAACTAGTCTATCGTTCCTGATCAACCCCTTCAAGTCGCCACCTAGTTACGATGGCCTCATGCTCAAGTTCTTGTATGAGGACATCTGTCGTGACAAAACCACGACAATATCCATGAAGTATCTACTACCTGAGGTAACTAAGGACGAAGCATATAATATCTTTGTTGAACAAGTTGCAACCAAGGTACGTGAACTCAACGATGAAAGCAAAAAAAATCTCTATAGTAAGGTACTGACTAAGCAAGTGGATGCTTTTGAACCTACAATAGAGATTGAGATAGGATTGAATAAACTCAGTGCCTTACGTGATCTTGGGGAAAGCGTTTCCACTATCCCCAAATCTGTTTATGATAGTCTCGGTATTGGTCCTTATGCTAATACCAGGATTATATTGAATACGGATAACTCTACTTTTACTCAGGTAGTAGGCATTAAGCATGGAGTTATAGTTCAAATTAATGAATGCCTTGTCATGATTTATCTTGTGATAGTAGATATACCCGAGGACCCAATTGTTCCTATAATTGTCGGTAGACCTTTATAAGGACTACAAAAGTTGTGATAAATGTCTTAGAGGGGGATGTACAATTTGACTCACCCGCTAAAGAGCCATTTGACATTTGCTCGGGGAAAACAAAATGATGACCTACACAGGAGGTGGCATCATTTTGAATGCTAGAAGCTATGGTCTGAGTGTCCTTGCACCACCTTGATCATTGACGTGGCTTGAGACTGCGTCGGTATTTCGCCAAAGAGGAAGGGATAATGCAACACAGCGACGGTAAGTATTTCGTTCAGTTATGAAACCAAGTTATCAATCCGTAGAGGAAGATCAGGCACCCACGTAAGCAGCTCCTGCACACAAACAACAAATACTTGCAACCCAACGCGAAAGAGAGGTTGTCAAGCTCTCTACGGTAATAAGATAGATTAGGTAATGATAGTTTTGGCAAATAGATCTTGCAAGGACAAAAAATAAAATAAGTTAAACAAAATGTGCAGCAAGGTATTTTTGGTTTTTTTCGATTAATAGATTTGAAAACAAAAAGGCAAAATAGTAGATCGGAAAGCAATATGTTGGAAAAGTAGACCCGGGTGTCGTAGGTTTAACTAGTGGCTTCTCTCATGAGTATAGCACACGGTCGGTGAATAAATTACTGTTGGGCAATTGATAGAAGATGAAATAATCATGATGATATCGAGGCAATGATCATTATATAGACATCACATCTAAGATAAGTAGACCGAAACGATTCTGCATCTACTTCTATTACTCCACACATCGACCGCTATCCAACATGCATCTAGTGTATTAAGTTCATGGGAAAATGGAGTAATGCAATAAGAACGGTGACATGATGTAGACAAGATCTATTCATGTAGGAATAGACCCCATCTTGTTATCCTTAATGGCAACAATACATGTGTGTCTTGCTGCCCCTTCTATCACTAGGAAAGAACACCGCAAGATCGAACCCATCACAAAGCACCTCTTCCCATGGCAAGAAAGTCGATCTAATTGGCCTAACTAAACCAAAGATTCAAAGAAGAAATATGAGTCTATAAGTAATCATGCAAATAAGAGATCAAAGAAGACTCGAATAATATTCATGGATAGAAACTGATCATGAACTCAAAATTCATTGGATCCCAACGAACACACCACAAAAGTCATTACATCAAATAGATCTCCATGAGACCATTGTATTGAGAATCATAAAGAGAGGAATCCATCTAGATACTGCCTACGGACCCGTAGGACTATGGTGGACTACTCATGCATCATCGGAAAGGCACCCATGATGAATATGAACCCCTTCGTAATGGTGTTAGATTGGATCTTGAGGTTCTGGAACTTGCAGCGGTTGGAATTGTGTTTCGTCGATTCCTCTAGAGTTTTCTGAATACTTGGGAATTTATCGGGTGAATAGTCGGTTGAGAGGAGCCCCGAGGTGGGCACGCTCCACCAGGCCGTGCTAGGGGCCTCTGGCGCACCCTGGTGGAGGGTGGCCACCCTAGCCCCCCTCTCTTGTGGTTGTTTGGCCCATCTTGGATCTTCTGGTCCATCAAAAATTCTCCACAAATTCCCGTAGTGTTTGGGCTCCGTTTGGTACTGATTTTCTACGAAGTAAAAAACAAGCAAAAACAACAAGTGGCACTTTGACGCTATGTCAATACGTTAGTCCCAAAAAATGATATAAAGTTGTTATAAAATGATTGTAAAACATCCAACATTGATAATATAACAACATGGAACAAGCAAAAAATTATAAATACGTTGGAGACGTATCAGCATCCCCAAGCTTAATTCCTACTCGTCCTCGAGTAGGTAAATGATAAAAACAGAGTTTTTGATGTGGAATGCTTCCTAACATGTTCACCATATATTATTTTCTTTGTAGCATGGACATTTGGACTTTTAGATGATCCAAAGCAATAGTCTAGTTTTGACATGAAAATTTTAATACTCAATCATACCAACAAGCAACCATATCTTTCAAAATATCAACGCTAAAGCAAGTTATCCCTAGCCCATCATGCTCAATCATTTATCCATTCACAATACACACTCAAATATTAGCTACACCTAATTCTCAAGTACGATCGTAGTGCCTCCTAGTTGGTGCTTTATAAGAGAAGATGGAGACTCAAATTGAAAAATAAAAATTGCATAAAGTAAATAGATAGGCCCTTCGTGGAGGCAAGTAGGGATTTGTAGAGGTGCCAGAGCTCACATGTTTAAATTGATAGAGAGAAATATTTTGGGTGGCATGCCTTTCTTGTCAACGAAAACGACTAAGAGATTTCAATATCTTTCCATGCTAGATACATCATAAGCAGTTCCCAAACAGAAAATAAAGTTAATTCCTTTTTCTACCATACATTCACTTTCCATGGCTAGCCGAATCCATAGTTTCCTTCCATACCAACACTTTCCAAGGAATTTATTATTTGACAAAATAAAGTATTTTTTCTTTTTCATTTTGGGACAGGGCATCCCTATTACCGTCATGCTCTCATGCAATGACAAGTGAATAAACACTCATCTTGAGAATAACAGATTTAGCATGGAAAAATATCGGTCACCCCTACTATTTCATGAGCGGTACGAGCACAGAAAAGGGAAAATTTGTTTTGAAATTTAGAGATGGCACATACAAATTTGCTTGGAACGGAATGGAAATACCGTATATAGGTAGGTATGGTGGACTCATATGGCAAAACTAGTTTAAGGATTTTGGATGCACAAGTAGTATTTCTACTTAGTACAAGTGGAGGCTAGCAAATAGATTGCGAAGCATCCAACTAAGAAATGAACAATCACATAAGTGAGCATTAAGCATAACTAACACCAAATAATGCACCATAAGTAGGATGTAATTTCGTAGCACAACTATTGACTTTCGTGCTTGCATAGGGAATCACAAACCTTAACATCAATATTCTTACTAAGCATAATCACTCACCAACATAACTCACATATTACTATCGTCATGTCTCAAAACTATTACAAAGAATCAAGTTTATTTGTCCAATGATCTTCATGAATTTTTTTATTATATCCCTCTTGAATATATATCACTTTGGGACTAGTTTCATGTATTGCAATTGCTTTTGATAAGCTCATATGGATATAAGTGAAGAACATGATCATACAAGTTTCATCTCTAAAAATAGTATAAGTGAAGCATGAGAGAATTTCTTCAAAATTACCAACTCTCAAAATAATCTAAGTGAAGCATGAGAGCATTTCTTCAAACATGTAAAAGCATGCCGTGCTCAAAAAAATATAAGTGAAGCACTAAAGCAATTCCTTTGCTCAATAGATTTAAGTGAAGCATAAATAGCAATTCTAGTAAATCATAGCATATTTTTTTCTCTCTCAAATAGGTGTGTGCAGCAAGGATAAAATAAAATAAAGCAAAGATAAAAGATGCTCCAAGCAAAACTCATGATATGTGACGAATAAAAATATAGTTCTAAGTAAAATACTAATTGTTGTTAAAAGA
Source organism: Hordeum marinum (assembly GCA_022496015.1). Taxonomy (NCBI): domain Eukaryota; kingdom Viridiplantae; phylum Streptophyta; class Magnoliopsida; order Poales; family Poaceae; genus Hordeum; species Hordeum marinum. The sequence continues at coordinate 224,770,017 of CM039678.1, read as the reverse complement.
AAGAGGGGATGCCATGTTGGAAATATGCCCTAGAGGCAATAATAAATTAGTTATTATCATATTTCCTTGTTCATGATAATCGTTTATTATCCATGCTATAATTGTATTGATCGGAGACTTAGATGCATGTGTGGATACATAGACAAAACCATGTCCCTAGTATGCCTCTAATAGACTAGCTCGTTGATCAAAGATGGTTAAGGTTTCCTAGCTATTGACATGAGATGTCATTTGATAACGGGATCACATCATTGGGAGAATGATGGGATGGACAAGACCCAAACTACAAACGTAGCATATGATCGTGTCAGTTTAATGCTATTATTTTCTACATGTCAAGTATCTGTTCCTATGACCATGAGATCATGCAACTCACTGACACCGGAGGAGTGCCTTGTGTGTATAAAACATCGCAACGTAACTGGATGACTATAAAGGTACTCTATAGGTATCTCCAAGGGTGTCTGTTGGGTTGGCATGGATCAAGACTGGGATTTGTTACTCCGTGTGACGGAGAGGTATCTCAGGGCCCACTCGGTAATACAACATCACAACAAGCCTTGCAAGCAATGTGACTAAGTGTTAGTCATGGGATCTTGTATTACGGAACGAGGAAAGAGACTTGCCGGTAACGAGGTTGAACTAGGTATGGAGATACCGACGATCGAATCTCGGGCAAGTAACATACCGAAGAACAAAGGGAACGTTATACGGGATTGACTGAATCCTTGGCATAGAGGTTCGACCGATAAAGATCTTCGTAGAATATGTAGGAACCAATATGGTCATCCAGGGCCCGCTATTGGTTATTGACCGTAGAGGTATCTCGGTCATGTCTACATAGTTCTCGAACCCGCAGGGTCTGCACACTTAAGGTTTGGTGACGTTTCGGTAGTATAGAGTTATGTATGGTGGTGACCGAAGGTTGTTCGAAGTCCCGGATGAGATCCAGGACATCACGAGGAGCTCCGGAATGGTTCGGAGGTAAAGATTGATATATAGGAAGTCCCATTTTGGTCGCCGGAAAAGTTTCGGGCTAATCGGTAATGTACCGGGAGTGCCAGTAGTGTACCGGGAGACGACCGGGAGGGGTATTTCGACCCAAGAGGCTTCATGGGATGTGGGAGAGTAAATAATAGCCTTTTATGGGCTGGTGGAAGTCCCACACAAGGCCCATGCGGCTGGTATAAAAAGCCCAAAGGGAAAAAGGTGGAAAAAGGCCAAAAAAAAGGAGGAATCCTAGTCCTACTAGGATTGGAGGAGGAGTCCTCCTCTCCTCCCCACTTTGGTCGACCCAAGGGCTGGATTTTTGGCAGCCAAGACTCCTCCTCCTCTCCTCCTATATATACTAGAGGATTTTAGGGTTTTGGCACAGAAGTTTCAGCCACGTGCTACCCGTTCCTCTAGTGCATAGTTTCTCCTCTAGATCGGTTTTCTGCAGTGCTTAGGCGAAGCCCTGCCGGAATAGCTCCACCACCATTGCCGCAGCGCCGTCACGTCGCCGGAGAACTCTTCTACCTCTCCGCTCCCTCTTGCTGGATCAAGAAGGCAGAGATCGTCATCAAGCTGTACATGTGCTGAACGCGGAGGTGCCGTCCGTTCGCCGCTAGATCGGAAGGACCGTGACGAGATCGCGGGACGGATCATGATGAGATCGCGGGACGGATCGTGATGAGTTCGCAGGACGGATCGTGATGAGATCACAGGACGGATCGTGATGAGTTCGCGGGACGGATCGTGATTGGATCACGGGACGAATCGTGATGAGATCGCGGGACGCTCGGCGATTTGGATCGCGAAGACGTTCGACTACACCAACCGCGTTTCTTAACGCTTCCCGCTTAGCGATCTACAAGGGTATGTAGATCCAATCTCCTTCTCGTAGATGCTCATCACCATGGATAGATCTTGCATGTGCGTAGGAAAAAATTTGTTTCCCATGCAACGTTCCCCAACAATATGTTGGAAAAGTATACCTGGGGGTCGTAGGTTTCACTAGTGGCTTCTCTCATGAGTATAGCACACGGTGGGTGAACAAATTACTGTTGGGAAATTGATAGAAGATCAAATAAACATGACGATGTCTAGGCAATAATCATTATATAGGCATCACATCCAAGATAAGTAGACCAAAACGATTTTGCATCTACTTCTATTACTCCACACATCGACCGCTATCCAGCATGCATATAGTGTATTAAGTTCATGGGAAAACGGAGTAATGCAATAAGAATGGTGACATGATGTAGACAAGATCTATTCATGTAAGAATAGACCCCATCTTGTTATCCTTAATGGCAACGATGCATGCGTGTCTTGTTGCCCCTTCTGTCATTGGGAAAGAACACCGCAAGATCGAACCCATCACAAAGCACTTCTTCACATGGCAAGAAAAATCGATCTAGTTGGCCTAACTAAACCAAAGATTCGAAGAAGAAATATGAGGCTATAAGTAATCATGCAAATAACAGATCAAAGAAGACTCAAATCACATTCATGGATAGAAACTGATCATGAACTCAGAATTCACCGGATCCCAACAAACACACCGCAAAAGTCATTACATCAAATAGATCTACAAGAGACCATAGAGAGAGAGGAAGCCATCTAGCTACTGCCTACGGACCCGTAGGTCTATGGTGGACTACTCACGCATCATCGGAGAGGCACCTATGATGAAGATGAACCCCTTCGTGATGGTGTTAGATTAGATCTCGAGGTTCTGGAACTTGTGATGACTTTAATTGTGTTTCGTCGACTCCTCTAGTTTTTTTTGAATAATTGGGAATTTATAGGGCAAATAGTCGGTTGAGGGGAGTCCCGAGGTGGGCACGCTCCACCAGGTCATGCCAGGGGCCTTTGGCGCGCCCTGGTGGAGGTTGGCCACCCTAGGTCCCCTCTCTTGTGGTTGTTTGGCCCATCCTGGCTCTTCTGGTCCATAAAAATTCTCCAAAAATTCCTGTAGCATTTGGGCTCCGTTTGGTACTGATTTTCTACGAAGTAAAAAACAAGCAAAAACAACAAGTGGCACTTTGACGCTATGTCAATAGGTTAGTCCCAAAAAATGATATAAAGTTGGTATAAAATTATTGTAAAACATCCAAGATTGATAATCTAACAATATGGAACAAGAAAAAATTATAGATACGTTGGAGATGTATCAATCATCACTACGGTCAAGCTAACCGACCGAAACAAGCAATTCGTGGGAGGAAACCCACGCGAATAAAGTGGACAACTAAGTTTCCATTTTTTCAATAAAAGAGTGATTGAAGTTCCTTACAAAGAAGTATGTTTGGAAGAGTTGTTCTAATGAAGGCCTTGCTATGTGCAAGATAAATTATATGACGAATTGATGTTTGGATGCTTAGAAATACGTCTATGTATTGTTTGGAACTAACCCCACGGGAAAACAAAGAAAAAGAGAAGTTTTAAAAGAAACAAATCAAAAGACAACCTTTAAAATGACTTCGTCATTCGTTCAAGCGGTCGTATGGCATGCTGGAGGTTCCAACGCAAAAGAAAAACATAGATGCTAGATTGAACGATGGCGTTTCATACAAGCGTGAGCGCTCACTTTGGTGGTCATTTCAATTCTTTGTAGAAAACGAAGAAGAGTCCAGAGCATTCGACGGCGTTCCAGACAGGCTCACGCAGCCGTCTCAGCGTCCATTTGGCATTTTTGACTAGAAGAAGAAAAAGAACACAACGAAAGATGACATTCAAAATGGTTGCCGCCACTCGTTTCAGCTATCATTTCATCTATGCACAGACGTGGCGGTGTTCCATGCGGGGACTTGCGCCTGTATGAGCGGTCGGTTCAACCCCTGGAGGCCATAATAAGCCCGAGGAAGAAGGTAAATCTCCCCCATTTCTCTCTTTTCTTCTTATTCTTCCTCCAAACCTCTCCAACCCCTAACAAAACTTCGCCCAATCTCTCTACTCACTCGATTTGTGTTCAAATCCTTCCGTGTGATCGATGTACGGTATGTTTCTCCTTCGGTCCCCAAGTTATTTTTCGTGAATCCATGTTCTACATGCCTAGCATTGCCATGAATAGGAGATATGTGTATTTTATCCAAATTTGAGTTTCGCTTGGATTCGTTGATGTTTTTAGAGGAGTATGACATGGTACCTACCGTAGCATCAATATTGTCTAATTGTATTGGACTGAATTGTTTTTTAAATGTTTGCATGGAGGTCTTATCTCTTACGCGGAGCTTCAAGTTCATCCAATGCACCACCACAACAAGTTTTCACTTAGAGGATTGTCTTCGCCGACTGTGAAGCAAGGAAGAAATTCCAAAAGCTTAGTACGAGGAGGATCAAATCAACCAAATGGGCTTGTGCGAGCACACTCGCCAGGCTAGGTATTACTACTGATTTCAATTTGCTTTTCATAATGTCGGGTTGCATCATTTTGTTTATCAGGGATGTGAGATTTATGAAGCGTGATGCTTGAGTTTCTTAGTACTCTCTCGCACAATGTTGGTTTGATGCTAACTGCATATGAGGAGGAGAGGATCACTTTCCATATCCTGGACCAAGACTTCAACATCACTCTTGAGGAGTGGTGTAATTATTTTGGCTTCATCAACAATGAAGGTAATCTTAGATATGTTTATGATTTCACTAACCCACACCCAAGGCAATCCTTCTATCATATGAGTCATCATGGCTCAAGGCAATGATCCAGTTGCACTAAAAGTCCTACTATATGCTATTTCTATTATGTTATCACAAACTCATTGCAGGCACGAGGAGAAGTTTCTAAGGTGAACGATGAGAACATGCTAGTTCTCGGGAAAGCAACAATCCTCGACGTCGGCTATTCGCCCAACCAAGGGGCAATACTTTTTATACACCTCATGCATCAATCAAATCATGCACAAGTAGATACCATGTGTGGAGGAGTGATCACCATGTTGGCCAAATCCCTTGGTCTCAACTACAATCATCTTCACCCCATTGTCGATAACACCCTTGTTAATATCCGTGTTCTCACTAGTGTTGGAATGGACATCATTGCATTAGAATTCCTGGAGTGGCACACTTGTTGCCTACTCCTATGTGTAACCATTTTTTCCATCCAGCATGGACAATTGCATTATGTTGCACATGAAGGAGATGCATATTTTGACCAAGAAGAACTAGAAATAAAATAAATAGATGAAGAGAACTCGCCATCGACGAAGACGAGGAGCAGCCACAACAAGACTACACCACCTACGCGGACCTCAACAGCCTTTAGGGCTCTATTGATGGCATGATCAACCTCGTCGCATACCTTCGAGGCACGTCCACCTACATGAACATGAACTTCTCCAACTAGAGCAAGGATCAGGCTCCTAACCAACCACCGCAATGATCCCGCCAGTTTGGGCTTGTAAAAGTTTAAGGTTGGGGGAGGTCATCACCACTTCTACATCAAAATGTGGTTGTCGGTCTAGTGGGACCAGGGGTACCACGGCCCGTCTGCAATGCTGGGCCAGCCCAAGAGTGTTGAACCCCTTCCTTCCTCTCCCAAGAGATTTGCCTCGTGAGTGGCAGAGCCCCTTGCGCGAGGAAAACCCCACCTGAGACAACTTGGTGAGCGCAAGCACCTCGTGAGGCCCCCTCATGGGGTAACTTCATGAGGCAATTCGTACGGGGCCAGCCGCAGGCCCCCCCTCCTCTAAGGACATTCCCCTCATGTCATGGAAAGGATAGAGGGGAAAGGCAGGACAATTTTTACTCTGGTGATAAGGGAGGTAGTGGAGCCCATATCCCCCAAAGCAAGTCCCAAAATATTTCCTCTTTGGTGCAAGATGATCAGAACGAATAGGCGCTGCAGGACGGAGGTCATCATTGAGCCCACTGACGCATCACAAAGACTACATTAGTTGGCGAAGAGCGCCTTTTTTCCAGATGGGACTAAGTTCTTTTCCCCGTTTGAATTGCCACCCTGAGGCCACCCTTTCTTGCCTCCGTTTTCGAGGAAGAGGACCAAGGCACTACAAAGGGGGAAGGAACACCTCCATGTAAGGGGATCAAGCCACATGCTTTGGCTCCATCCCATGAGTCATCCGCGCCAGGCGGCAACGGCAACCGCTGCCAGATCGTCTGCCCTGCACCACCAGAGGTACACGCGGCCCCCGAGAGGGCTCCTAACCGCTAGGACGCTGTTCCGGCAGAGCGCCAGAGCCGGGCGGTCCCCGAAGGCAGCACTGCTACCATCGGGGGCTACCTGGCTCTCACACCCGGGTTGCACCATGTGGTGTGGCCATACAAGTTCAAGCCGGATCTCCCTCCTTACTATGACGGCAGCACCAACCCCACGGAGTTCCTCATTCTCTACACCCTCAATGTTCAGGCAGCAAGAGGGGACGAGCGGGTCATGGTGAACTGGTTCCCCATGGCCTTCAAGGATGATGCACGCTCGTGTCTTGTGAACCTCCCCAAAGCATCCAACTCCTCGTGGGACGACCTACGCAAGTAGTTCACTACCAACTTCACATGAACGAGTGACCACCCCCTCACCCTCAATGATCTGCAGGCCATGCGCCATCTCCCAGATGAGTCCCTTCATCAGTTTGGCCAGTGTTATAGCCAGGTGTGCAACAGGATCCCGAAGGCCTCTGATGCCACCATCGTCTTCGCCTTCACCAACGACGTCACAGACGTGAAGATGTGCGATAAGCTCTCTGTTAGGGGCGAGCTCGACTCCGTGGGAGAGTTTGATACATACATTTTGCATCATGTTTTCCTATTGTTATTTATAATTTTTTTATGCGTAATAATGCATTGGGGAGTAATTCTAATGTATTTTCTCTCATAATTTGCAAGATTTACACAAAGAGGGAGAATACCGGCAGCTGGAATTCGGGACCTGACAAAGCACGTCAGAGATACCTATTCTGCACATCCCCAGTGAAGCTAAAATTTTACAAAGAATTTGTGTGGAATAAATGAGGGATTTTGGACCAAAGAACTACCTGAAGGGGGCACCAAGTGATGAACACCCACTAGGGTGCGCCAGGCCCCCAGGCGCGACCTAATGGGTGGTGCTCACCCTAGCCCACCTCCAGAGCCCATATTCCGGTATAAATTCCCAAACAACCTAAAAAATTAAGAAGAGGACTTTCCGGACGAGGCGTCGCCTTCTCGAGGCGGAACTTGGGCAAGAGCACTTTTGCCCTTTGGCAAAGCGATTTCGTCGGGGGAAGTTCCCTCCCGGAGGGGGAAATCGAAGTCATCGTCATCACAACAACCCTCTCATCTTGGGGAGGCATTCTTCATCAACATCTTCAACATCACCATCTCATCTCAAACCCTAGTTCATATCTTGTGTTCAATCTTTGTACCGGAACCTCAGATTGGTACCTGTGGGTGACTAGTAGTGTTGAGTACCTTGTGTAGTTTATTTCTATATGCTTTATTTGGGGGAAGATTATATGTTCAAATCCATTATGCTATTCGGTATACCTCTGATCTTGAGCATGCATATTATTTTTGAGTAGTTACCTTTGTTCTTGAGGTCACGGGAGAAGTCATGTTGTAATCATGTGAATTTGATATGTGTTCGATATTTTGATGATATGTATGTTGTGATTCCCTTAGTTGTGTCATGTGAACATTGACTGCATGACACTTCACCATCCTTGGGCCTAAGGGAATGCATTGTGGAGTAGTTATTAGATGATGGGTTTCTAGAGTGACAGAAGCTGAAACCCTAGTTTATGCGCTACTTTGTAAGGGGCTGATTTGGGTCCACATGTTTAATGCTATGGTTAGACTTTGTCTTAATACTTTTCTCGTAGTTGCGGATGCTTGCGAGGGGGTTAATCATAAGTATCTTGTTAGTTCAAGTAAGAACAACACCTTAGCACCGGTCCACCCACATACCAAATTATCAAAGTAGCGAACACGAATCAAACCAACATGATGAAAGTGACTAGATGAAACTCCCATGTACCCTCAAGCACACTTTGCTTATTATAAGAGATAGTTTTGGCCTGTCCTTTGCCACAAAAGGATTTAGATACCTTGATGCACCTTACCTATTTTTACCTTCACTTGCTTGTCACAAATTACCTTACTATCAAACTACTTGTTACTTACAATTTTAGTACATGCAGAAATTACCTTGCTGAAAACCACTTATCATTTCCTTCTACTCCTCGTTGGGTTCGACACTCTTACTTATCGAAAGGGCTATGATTGATCCCCTATACTTTTGGGTCATCAAGACTCTTTTCTGGCGTCGTTTCCGGGGAGTGAAGCGCTATTGGTAAGTGGAAAATCGGAAGGAAAAATTTATACTATGTGCTGACATTTACTATCACTTGTTACTATGGAAAGCAATCCTTTGAGGGGTTTGTTAGGGGTATATTCACCTCGACCGGAACCACAATTAGTTGCCCCTCAACCTACATCACCTACTAAAAATATTGGTTATGAAATTCCTTTGGGTATGTTAGAACAACTGCTAGCTAATCCTTATGCATGAGATGGAACTGAACATCCTGATATGCACCCAATACATGTGGATGAGATTTGTGGATTATTTAAGCTTGTAGGTTTATTCGGAGATGAAGTTAAGAAGAAGGTTTTCCCTTTATATTTGAAGGTAAAAGCATTGACATGGTATAGGCTATGTGATGATATTGGATCATGGAACTGGAATCGATTGAAATTGGAATTCCACCAAAAGTTTTATACTATGGATCTAGTTCATCGTGATCGGAATTATATACATAAGTTTTGGCCTCATGAAGGAGAAAGTATCTCTCTATCTTGGGGGAGGCTTAAGTCAATGTTATATTCATGCCCCAATCATGATATCCCGAGATAATCTATTATTAAGGAATTTTATGCTTGGTTTTCTCATAATGATCGATCCATGCTCGATACTTCTTGTGCTGGTTCTTTTATGAAGAAGACTATTGAATTGAAGTCGGATCACTCGGAAAGAATTAAACGCAACTCTGAAGATTGGGAACTCCACGAAGGTAATGAGTTAGGTATTAAGCTTGAATTTGATTATGTTAAATCTTTTATGAATATCGATGCTTTTGACAAGTTTAGCACTAAATATGGACTTGACTCTGAGATAGTAGCCTCTTTTTTTGAATCATTTGCTGCTCATGTTGATCTCCCTAAAGAAAAGTGGTTTAAATATCATCCCCCTATTAAAAATAAATTAAAGAACCGGTCATAACTAAAGAGGAAACTATCATTTACAATGTTGATCCAGTTATGCCTACTGCTTATATCGAAAAGCCACCTTTCCTTGTTAGGATAAAGGAACATGCTAAGGTATCAACTGTGGTTTGCAAGAGTAATATTAGAGAACCTAAGCCCTCCGAACAAATTAAAGTAGAACCTAGTGTTGCTGTGGTTAAAGATCTCTTGGTAGAAAATATTGATGGGCATGTCATTTACTTTTGTGATGAAGCTCCTAGAATTGCTAAACCCGATGAAAAAGATAAACATAGAGCCGTAGTTGACTTACCTGTTGTCTCTGTTAAAATAGGAGATCATTGTTATCATGGCTTATGTGATTTAGGTGCTAGTATGAGTGCTATTCTTTTACTTTATATCAAGTAATTATGAATGAAATAACACCTGCTGAGATAGAAGATATTGATGTTACTATTAAACTTGCCAATAGAGACACCATCACACCACTTGGGATTGTTAGATACGTTTAAGTCTCGTGGGGGAAATTAAATGTCCTACTAATTTTTGTTGGGGAACGTTGCATGGGAAATAAAAAAATTCCTACGCACACGCAGATCTATCCATGGTGATGAGCATCTACGAGAGGGAGAGTGGATCTACATACCCTTGTAGATCGCTAAGCGGGAAGCGTTAAGAAACGCAGTTGGTGTAGTCAAACATCTTCGCGATCCAAATCGCCGAGCGTCCCGCGATCTCATCATGATCCGTCCCGTGATCCAATCACGATCCGTCTCGTGAACTCATCACGATCCGTCCCGCGAACTCATCACGATCCGTCTCGCGATCATCTTGATCACGATCCGTCCCGTGAACTCATCACGATCCGTCTCGCGATCTTGATCACGGTCCTTCCGATCTAGCGCCAAATGGACGGCACCTCCGTGTTCAGCACACGTGCAGCTTGATGACGATCTCCACCGTCTTGATCCAGCAAGAGGAAGCGGAGAGGAAGAAGAGTTCACCGGCAGCATGACGGCACTCCGGCGATGGTGGTGGAGCAATTCCGGCAGGGCTTCGCCTAAGCACTGCGGAAATCCGATCTAGAGGAGCACCGGTGGAACGGGTAGCACGTGGCCGTAAAAAACTAGTGCAAAACCCTAAAATCCATAGATATATATAGGAGAAGAGGAGAGGAGGCTGGCGCAAGGGCCAAGGCTCCTATAGCAGTCGGCCGAACCAACTAGGGAGGAGTCCACCTCCTCCACTCCTAGTAGGATTAGGACTCCTTCCCTAATTTGCCTTTTTTGCCTTTTTCCACCTTTTTTCCTTTTGGGTGTTCTTCTCCAGCCACATGGGCCTTGTGTGGGAGTTTCCACCAGCCCACTAAGGGCTGATATTCACTCTCCCACAGCCCATGAAGCCTCTTGGGTCGAAATACCCCTCCCGGAGGTCTCCCGGTACACTACCGGCACTCCCGGTACACTACCGATGAGCCCGAAACTTTTCCGGCGACCAAAATAGGACTTCCTATATATCAATCTTTACCTCCGGACCATTCCGGAGATCCTTGTGACGCCCAGGATCTCATCCGGGACTCTGAACAACCTTCGGTCACCACCTTACATAACTCTATACTACCGAAACGTCACCAAACCTTAAGTGTGCAGACCCTGTGGGTTCGAGAACTATGTAGACATGACCGAGACACCTCTACGGTCAATAACCAATAGCAGGCCCTGGATGACCATATTGGTTCCTACATATTCTACGAAGATCTTTATCGGTCGAACCTCTATGTCAAGGATTCAGTCAATCCCATATAACGTTCCCTTTGTTCTTCGGTATGTTACTTGCCCGAGATTCGATCGTTGGTATCTCCATACCTAGTTCAACCTCGCTACCGGCAAGTCTCTTTACTCGTTCCGTAATACAAGATCCCATGGCTAACACTTTAGTCACATGCTTGCAAGGCTTTGTTGTGATGTTGTATTACCGAGTGGGCCTGAGATACCTCTCCGTCACACGGAGTAACAAATCCCAGTCTTGATCCATGCCAACTCAACAGACACCCTCGGAGATACCTGTAGAGCACCTTTATAGTCACCCAGTTACGTTGCGACATTTGATACACACAAGGCACTCCTTCGGTGTCAGTGAGTTGCATGATCTCATGGTCATAGGAACATATACTTGGCATGCAGAAAACAGTAGCAATAAACTGACACGATCATATGTTACGTTTGTAGTTTGGGTCTTATCCATCACACCATTCTCCTAATGATTTGATCCCGTTATCAAATGACATCTCATGTCCATGGCTAGGAAACCTTAACCATCTTTGATCAACGAGCTAGTCCATTAGAGGCATACTAGGGACATGGTTTTGTCTATGTATCCACACATGCATCTAAGTCTTTGATCAATACAATTATAGCATGGATAATAAATGATTATCATGAACAAGGAAATTGGATAATAACTAATTTATTATTGCCTCTAGGGCATATTTCCAACAATTTTATAGTTCTTGGTTCCCCACAAGATGACTTTTGTCCCATTATCTTTGGTAGACCTTTCTTGAACACTGCTAAGATAGATTGTCAAAAGGAAACCGTCAGTGTTAAGTTTGGTGATGTGTATTGATGACCCACAGGTATAGGGGATCTATCGTAGTCCTTTCGATAAGTAAGAGTGTCGAACCCAACAAGGAGTAGAAGGAAATGACAAGCGGTTTCCAGTAAGGTATTCTCTGCAAGCACTGAAATTAACGGTAACAGATAGTGTTGTGATAAGATAATTTGTAACGGGTAACAAGTAACAAGTGTAGCAAAGGTGTAGAAAGGTAGCCCAATCCTTTTTGTAGTAAAGGACAGCCCTAGACAAACTCTTATATAAAGCAAAGTGCTCCTGAGGACACAAGGGAATTTCCGTCAAGCTAGTTTTCATCATGCTCATTTGATTCGCGTTCGTTACATTGATAATTTGATATATGGGTGGACCGGTGCTTGGGTGCTGCCCTTACTTGGACAAACCTCCCACTTATGATTAACCCCTATCGCAAGCATCCGCAACTACGAAAGAAGAATTAAGGTAAACCTAACCATAGCATGAAACATATGGATCCAAATCAGCCCCTTACGAAGCAACGCATAAACTAGGGTTTAAGCTTTTCTCACTCTAGCAACCCATCATCTACTTATTACTTACCAATGCCTTCCCCTAGGCCCAAATAATGGTGAAGTGTTATGTAGTCGACGTTCACATAACACCTCCAGAGTAGAGACAACATACATCTCATCAAAATATCGAGCGAATACCAAATTCACATGATTACTTATAACAAGACTTATCCCATGTCCTCGGGAACAAATGTAACTAATCAAGAAACATGTTCATGTTCAAGATCAGAGGAGTATTAATTATCATAAAGGATCCGAACATATGATCTTCCACCAAGTAAACCAACTAGCATCAACTACAAGGAGTAATCAACACTACTAGCAACCCACGGGTACCAATCTAAGGTGTTGAGACAAAGATCGGATACAAGAGATAAACTAGGGTTTGGAGAGGAGATGGTGCTGGTGAAGATGTTGATGGAGATTGACCCCCTCTTGATGAGAGCATCGTTGGTGATGATGATGGCTTCGATTCCCCCTTCGAAAGGGAAGTTTCCCTGGCAAAACAGCCCTGCCAGAGCTCTAGATTGGTTCTACCCAAGTTCCGCCTCGAGACAGCGGCTCTTCGTCCCGAAAGCTCTCTTGTGATTTTTTCCAGGTCAAAACGCTTCATATAGAAGAAGATGGGCGTCGGAGGAGCCACAGGGGGCCCCACAAGCCTGCTAGTGGACCCCTTTGGTTGATTCTTGTGCCAGTATTTTTTATTAATTGCAAAAATATTCTCCATAATTTTTTAGGACTTTTGGAGTTGTGCGGAATAGGTATCTCAAATTTTCTCCTTTTCTAGTCCAGAATTCCAGCTGTCCGCATTCTCCCTCTTCATGTAAACCTTGTAAAATAAGAGAGAAAAGGTATAAGTATTGTACCATAATGTGTAATAACAGCCCATAATGCAATATATATCAATATAAAAGCATGATGCAAAATGGACGTATCAACTCCCCCAAGCTTAGACCTTGCTTGCCCTCAAGCGAAAGCCGAGATAGATGAATATGTCCACATGTTTAGAGATAGAGGTGTCTATAAAATAAAATACAGACATGAGGGCATCATGATCAACTTTAGAACAGCAAAACTCATTGTATGAAATTCTTTATACTAGAGTAACAATTCATTCACAAGATAAAGTATGAACCAAGAACTCTATTGACAACCAACAAACTACGATCTCAGTCATTGAAGCAATTGACAATTTATCATAACATCAGAAAGAGTCAATATAAGAGCTCATAAAGCAAATCCACATACTCAATCATCTTTTAGTCTTTCGCAATTTCTAGTAGTCACGTGGTACCCACAAGGTCAAAGCTTCAATCGAACACAGAGAAAGATAGGGGCTTATAATTTTGTCACCCAACTATTCACCCCAAGGATGATGTCAACAATAATTACTCATGATCACCCACATCCGAGTGGATATATAAGTCTAGATCATTCCCCAACACATAATGATTGCCAAGAGAGACGGAATATAGGAAGTTGTGAAGACCACCATGACTCTTGCATAAAGGTAAGTACTAGAAAGTAAAAGTAACAGATAGGCCCTTCTGATAACCCACAAGTATAGGGGATCGCAACAGTTTTTGAGGGTAGAGTATTCAACCCAAATTTATTGATTCGACGCAAGGGGAGCCAAAGAATATTCTCGAGTATTAGCAGATGAGTTTTCAATCCAACCACACCTGAAAGACTTAATATCTACAACAAAGTATTCAGTAGCAAAGTAGTATGGAAGTGACGGTAACGGTGGCAAAAGTGATAGTAGCAGTTTTGTAGTGTTTGTAACAGTAGCAACGGAAAAGTAACTTAGCAAAGATCAATATATGGAAAGCTCGTAAGCAATGGATCGGTGATGGATAATTATGTCGGATGGGATTCATCATGCAACGGTTATAACATAGGGTGACACAGAACTAGCTCCAATTCATCAATGTAATGTAGGCATGTATTCCATATATAGTCATCCGTGCTTATGGAAAAGAACTTGCATGACATATTTTGTCCTACCCTCCCATGGCAGCAGGGTACTATTGGAAACTAAGGGATATTAAGGCCTCCTTTTAATAGAGAACCGGACCAAAGCATTAGCACTTAGTGAATACATGAACTCCTCAAACTACGATAATCACCGGAAAGAATCCCAGTTATTGTCACCCTGGGGGATGCGGATCATAACTCGTAATAGGTGTCTACAACTTGCAAGATAGGATCAAGAACACATATATATTCATGAAAACATAATAGGTTCAGATCTGAAATCATGGCACTCAGGCCCTAGTGACAAGCATTAAGCAAAGCAAAGTCATAGCAACATCAATCTAAGAACATAGTAGATACTAGGGATCAAACCCTAACCAAACTAATTCGATTACATGGTAAATCTAATCCAACCCATCACCGTCCAGCAAGCCTACGATGGAATTACTCATGAACGGCGGAGAGAATCATGAAATTGGTGATCAAGGATGGTTGGTGATGACGACGGCGTTGATTTCCCCTCTCCGGAGCCCAAATCAGACTCCAGATCTGCCCTCCCGAGGAAGAACAGGAGGTGGCGGCGGCTCCGTATCGTAAAACGCGATGAACTCTTCTCTCCGATTTTCTCTCCATAAATAGGAATATATAGGAGTGGAAACGAGGTCGGAGGAGCAATAGGGGGCCAACAAGCCACAAGGGCACGCCCTAGGGGGGTGGGCACGCCCCTGGCTTGTGGCTAGGTGGTGGGCCCCCTGAAGTTGATTCTTTCACCAATATATTTATTAATTCAAAAAATATTCTCCATAAATTTTCAGGTCAATCCAAGAACTATTATTTCTGCACAAAAAATAACACCAAGGCAATTCTGTTGAAAACAGCGGCAGTCCGGGTTAGTTCCATTTAAATCATGCAAATTAGAGTCCAAAACAAGGGCAAAAGAGTTTGGAATAGTAGATACGTTGGAGGCGTATCAACTCCCCCAAGCTTAAACCTTTTCTTGTCCTCAAGCAATTCAGTTGATAAACTAAAAGTGATAAAGAAAAACTTTTACAAACTCTGTTTGATCTTGCCGTTGTAAATATGTCTAACTTATGTTCAGATTTTCAGCAAAGATTATAGACTAACCACATTCACAATAACATTTAGGGTATCACATTTACTCATATCAATGGCATAATCAACTAGCGAGCAATAATAATAAGTCTCGGATGACAACAACTTTATCAAAACAATCATGATACAATATGACATAATGGTATCTCGCTAGCCCTTTCTAAGACCGCAAAACGTAAATGCAGAGCACCTCTGAAGAACGAGGGATGATTGTACATTGTAATTCATGGAAAAAGAGATCCAGTCATACTCATACTCAATATCAATTAATAGGAAAGCATACAGATGACGGTGGTTCTCTCTAACAGGTGCCTTTTATAAGAGGATGATGACTCAACGGTAAAGTAAAGTAGATAGGCCCTTTGCAGAGGGAAGCATTGATTTGCAGAGGTGCCAGAGCTAGAGCTTTTAAAACAAGGATGAATAATCATTTTGAGAGAGGTATGCTTTCATTGCCAACATAACAACTAAGAGATCTCGATATCTTCCATGCTAGATACATTATAGGCGGTTCCCAAAAAGAATAGTAAAGTTTTTACTCCCCCTTTACCAAATCAATCACACTCCACGACGGGCCGAATCCATGGGTACCGTCCATACAAACACAATCCTGGGGAGTTTATTTTATTATACTTTGATTTGAATTTTGAGCATGGGACTGGGAATCCCGAGTACTAACCACTTTCTCATGAATGATAGTGAATCAACACATATCGTGAGAATAACCCACCTAGCATGGAAGATACTGACAACCCCTAGTCACTACATGAGCGATTTGGGCATACAAAACGGAATATTTATTTGAAGGTTTGGAGAATGGCACATGAAAATTTACTTGGAACGGCAGGTAAATACCGTATATAGGTAGGTATGGTGGACTCATATGGAACAACTTTGGGTTTATGGAGATGGATGCACAAGCAGTATTCCTGCTTAGTACAAGTGAAGGCTACAAAAAGACTGGGGAGCGACCAACTAGAGAGCGACAACAGTCATAAACATGCTTTGAGATTAACCAACGTTCAATGCAAGCATGAGTAGGATATAAATCACCATGAAGATAAACAACGTGGAGGCTATGTTGGTTTGTTTCAACTACATGTGTGAACATGTGCCAAGTCAAGCCACTCGAGTCATTCAGAGGAGGATACCATTCTATCATACTACATCACAACCATTTTAATGTGCATGTTGGCACTCAAGACAAACCATTATACACTCTTAGCTAATTAAGCATGGTATGAGCGACTATAATCTCTAATTGTCATTGCAAACTTGTTTCATCTATAATGGACTGAATTAAGAACGATGAGCCAATCATATTTACAAAAGTAAGATAGGTCGAGTTCATACCAGCTTTTCTCCATCTCAATCAGTTCATCATATATCGTCATTATTGCCTTTCACTTGCACGACCGAACAATGTGAATAATAATAAGAGTGCACGTGCATTGGACTGAGCTGGAATATGCAAACAATAACTCAAAAGGGAAGGCAAAGAAATATGGGCTCTATATAAGATAAACAATAATGCATATGAGAGCCACTCAACATGTATCATGGTCTTCTCCTTACGACCGAAAGAACAGAAAGGAAAATTATTTACACGTGAAGCTCCCAACAAGCAAAAGAAGAATGAGAAATCTTTTTTGGGTTTCCAATTAATGATACAACTAAACAAACTTAAAACGTAAAACTAGAACTATTTTTTTCATTTTCTTAAAGATTGATTAAACTCACAAGAAGAAAACAAAAAGAACAAATAAACTACCATGGATAATACAATGAAAAAAGTATGCACACCGACTAATAAGATGAGTGTGTGAACATGATTTTAATGTGGGTGAGAAATACGTACTCCCCCAAGCTTAGGCTTTTGGCCTAAGTTGGTTTAGGTCCATGGCTCGCCCGGATAATATCAAAAATCATAGTTGGGGTTGTACTGGGCTGTGGCAGCTACTGCCTGTACGACTGCAGCACAAAGGCGAGTGGCTTCCGCCTCTCTCTCATACTCATCTGCATCCTCTCTGGTTATAAAGTGTCTTTGTTTTTCTGGAAAGTTAAAGAAGGCAGGAGCAGGAAGGGTAATATGGACAGCACGCTGTCTGTCAAAAATTAGTCGGTACTGGAGGGATTGTTCATTTCTCTCAAGAAATTGGTAGCGCACCATAGCCTCATAATCAAGAAAGGCAGGTGGTAACTCAATATCATTCTCCCTTATGGGTACCCCAACATACTTAGCTACGCGGGTGGCATAAATTCCACCAAAGAAATATCCATCCTTAGCATTAAGATGTAACCTCATGGCAATAATATCCCCCAAATTATATCATCTATCTTCCATTACCGCACTCTTAAGTATACTCAGATCAGGTACGCAAAGGTGGCTATACTCATGTTTACCTTTAATACATCTACCTATGAAGAGAGCGAAATAATGTATAGCAGGAAAGTGAATGCTCCCCAAAGTAGCTTGTGTAATGGTTCTAGTCTCTCCCACCGTGATGCTAGCAAGGAAATCATTATATTCATTTTTATGACAATCTCTATGGCTATACCACTGTGGAATTTTGCATGCATCATTAAAATTGTCCAGGTCCATGGTATAGGCCTTATCATAAAGATTAAATAAAACAGAATGAGAGTTATGCCTGGATGAAAATTCAAACCTCCGCACGAAAGAATCAGTGAGTTGATAATATTGCTTGCATCAGTCTAAAATAAAATCCTCAAGGCCAGCATTCCTTGTACTCATAAAACTCTTCCTTGAACCCGGCATTGTCCATGAATTGATCTGACGGCCATTCACAAGGCCGAACTTGAGCTTCCCTCGGTGGTTCAAAATCAGGCTCACGTAACACGAGTCTTGGAGTTTTCTTGCTCGAGGAACCACCTTGGTACATTCTCCTCAACATCTTTTTCGCTAAAAAAATCTGAATTTTTTAGTGACTCTAAATAATAGTGAACAAAACTCATAGCGACTACTCCCACAAGTGCCTAGAAGCTATCATGCATCAAAACTACTTGGGACCATATAAATTTAACATGCAAGCTCAAGAACAAGGTCACCACAGCAGCAAAAAATTGCAATATGTAAAGCACTAGAACAAAAACTGTAGCAACCCGACTCAAAACGAGTCAAGCCTCTGTGTTCTGTGCCATCCCTGGATCAGTATGCTGGCACACACAGTACATCAATGTATATATCAAAGTGCAATCACATGTAATTAATGTAAAACTGATATATACCTTAAAATCTTAGCGGAAACAGTCAACGGGAGTGGAGTCCCAATAAACACCAACGACAGGTTGAGTGTAGACCGTAACCCTGAATCGTACTCTTACTCGTCAAAGAAGAGTATCTACAACATGAGACGTTGCAGCCGTGTAGGTCAGTACATTGAATGTACCGGCAAGATCACCATAGTAGAGCAGAAGATAAAAACTATTCTATATGCAGTAAGGCTTTGTGGCTCTGTGTCTGAGTTTTTGCATAAAAGCTGATTTTATTTTATTTTCCTACAACAAAGGAATATCAGGAATTTTCACTACAAAGTTACCTAACATGACATGGTTCCGCCAACCGATGTCTTAATGCCCACAAGTATCATAAGTTGCCCACAATTAATTATCAGTCCAGTGTTGAGAGTTCAGAGATAGATCCAAGTCCAGAGGCCCAAATTGTCCGTAACCGGGGACACGGCTAATCGATTAGGTTTAACTCTACAGAGTGTTGTGTACTTTACCCACAAGATTCGTTCCCTCCTGGTAAGTCCTTGCACTACCTGGTGTTTGAGAACAGGACAAACGAAACATGGTCTTTCAGAGTGTTTCCCTGACTACTGTCAGTGCCCATCCATTCCTAACGTTGACTACATCTCGTAGCACTGCCCAGCCAGAGTCACAACAAAGGTCAACCAAGGAAGAGCCCATAATGACTTGTGGCTACATAGGTAAGCTTTCGGGCATGAAGTATTCATCCATCTCTTTGAGTCTGGGTGAAGCTTTCCGCAAGATGTCATGGCGCTTCTCCATGCATCCCGGCCATCCACTGGTTACTCCAGGGATGCCCAATCAACCATCCTTCACCCATTAGTGTGTATTGAAAACTTGTTTCTCGAGTCTCGAATGTCTTGAGGTCTTGAAGAATGCAGGACTTGAAGATGCCTTCATGAAGTTGTCGTCTTGATGTAGAGTCCTCCTTCTCACACCACTCACGAACACTCATACCAGACCCCGTCTACTTTAGCATAGCATAGAAATAACTAACGTTCTCGGGGCTTTAGTAACAAGTGGTGGGTTCCTACCTCATGCATTCTACTCAACTACAAGAATTTTCAATAACACTACGGGAGGGATTTGTTGAATGATGTCACTACATGCAGTAAAACATAGGTATGAACAAAATGGTCAAAGTGATCTTGCCTGTACTGTTGATGAAGAATAATATCGCTCTCAGGAATAATATCGCTCTCAGAAGTAACTTGATAGACTATTCGTCACTCTCCGATAAAATCTATATAATCAAACATTGCATTCATATAATCAATCATACTAGCAATCAATTCTAACAATCAAAAAGTAACACAAAACCAAAAGCAACAAGATTGATGAAAGAAATACTTAAGACAAAACTCAAAACAACAAAGTTTCATCAACACAACTAAGGTTGGTTTTATCTACAAATAAATCCTTTCTTCAAAAGTAAAAACACAAAAACGAAGTAAAAGATAACAAAAGTATTTTAGTAAATATTTTACTAGTAAAAAGAATTACTTTTGAATAACAAGTAAAAACTATGAAAACAACACACTAAACACTATAAGTTTTCTAACTAATAAACTTAACAACAAGTAAAACAATAAAATATTAAAATAACAGAAAACAAGGTATATCACAACTAAGTTAACATAAAGTACAACTTTATAAGACAATTTATAAAATATTTTCAAATAAGAAGTCAAACTAGCAATGAAATCAATATGCAAGTTACGATGAAACTAGAGTTGATTTCATGTTAAAATATAATAAATAATATAAAAATAAATTTGTTTTAAGTTATATTGCTAACTAATAGAAAACAAGTTAAAAGAAATTAACTAATATAAAAGAAAAACAATTTAAAACAAAAGAATTAGAAATAAACCTAAAAAGAACTAAAACGGAATCTGTTTTGTTAACAATGCTAATTCAATTTATTTTTTGAAAATCTAAAGTTTTACCTACTGATAACTAAGGTCACTAGTGAAAAGTATCAAAAAGAATCAACTCAAAATAAATTTTTAAACTCAAGATATTCAGAAACTAAGATTTGAATCAAATCTGTTTGAATTCAATTTTAAATTATTCAAATATAATCAAACTTTATATCTGCAGAAACTACATGAAATTTGTGACATAATGCAAAAAGAATCAAATTAAAACAATTAAAAACATAAAAGATATAAAGACAACAAAAACAGAACTATTTCTGAAATTGAAATTAAAACAGAAAAAAAAGAAAAACGTTTCTAAGCGGACAGGGGGTACACGTGGTGCTATTCTATTGAACAAAGGGTGTGCGTGAGAGAGTGTTTCGGGTGGACGTATGACTCCTTATAGAAAACGCTTCGACGTATTTAAAACTTCTAATCTCGCGCGTCAATCTGAGATCTAACGGTGGAGAGGAGGAGGAGGAGCTCACCGCGGCGGTTGACGGCTCCGGGGAAGCTCCGGCAATGTCCGAGGCGGCAAGGTGATGCGGCGAGACACTCCGATGGTCCTCTAGCATCGGGGTTTGCTCCGTTCGATGCAGGCGAGGACGACGACGAGGTAGGTGGCGTCGACGAGGCTCGAGGATGACCTGTTGGAGCATGACGTCGGTAATGGCGGACGACGGCGTCGGGTCTGGACGGAGGGGCGTCTCCGGTGGGTGCGGGGCTTGGGCGAGTGGTTGGGGAGGTGCGCACGGCCATGGGGGAAGTGGATGGTGGGCTCGGGAGGGCTCGGGGTGGTCGGGGTGGAGCGGCACGATGGCAATGGCGTGGCGGCGAGAGGGCACGGGGAATGGGGCTTAGGGGTGGAACGGGGTGCGGGAGGCCTCGGGTATTTATAGGAGCGGCTCGGGGTCGTAGAAAGGAAAGGGAGGGAGACGAGGGCAGGATTAGTGGGATTGGAGTAATTTCGGGGGGGGTTAAGGCAGGTGGGCCGGCCGGTTCTTTAATACGCGTTAATTCATTTCCTTTTCTAATTTTCCAATGAAAGGAAACTCATTTATGGCAATCAAAACACTTCCAAAAAATGAAGTTTTATATACCAAAATGATCAGGGAATTAAATTCAACTTAATGAACATTTTTCCACGGCCAAAATAAATACTTTAAAAAATATATTTTCAGGAAATGCATTAATTCCTTTCCTTTTTCTAATTTATAGAGAATGGAAACTACTTTATGGCAATCAATACCTTTCCAAACAATTGAGATTTATATGTTAAATTGACCAGGGGAATAAATGCAATTTAATGAACATTTTTCCACGGCCAAAATAAATACTTTAAAAATATATTTTTAGGAAATGCTTAAATTGATTTTAATTCTTTTTGCAAATAATTTTCAAATAACCCCCTGGGTTTTATGGTTCAAATACTTCACAAAATAACCCCTGGTGTGGAGTGTCATATTACTCCTCTTAAATTTTGTCAAGGGGTTTGAATTCTTTCAAACTTCAAATTGGAAATTCAGAAAGGAACTCCATATCAGAATTTGTTTTTTTCAAATTCACTTTTCAAATCTTTTTATATTGAAGAAGTCATGTCATCTTCTCTCACTAATTTGAAATTTAAGAATTTGAATTAAAAAGCACATGGGAAAGTCATGTCATTCCCTCTCATTCGAAAGTTTTTAAAAGTTTCAAATTTCACTCAATTCAATCACTCAAGCAAACAAACACTCATTCTAATATTTATTATAACATTCCAAAATTGGGATGTTACAAACCTACCACACTTAAAATGAATCTCGTCCTCGAGATTCAAAAGGGCTAGAAAGCAAAGGTTAGGGTTTGGGGGTCTTCTAGCAAATCCATTGACCAAAGGGTGTGGGGTCTACCACACTTAAACTGAGAGTTACTGGTCCCTCAAAATCATGACAGTTCTCTGGGTGCAACTGTCTCTTCTCATTCTTTACGATAGCTCCTTTAGTGATGCTCTTCCGTTATATCAAAATCTTGTGTTCTCATAACAAAATGTATTTCCTCCGATATTGGGTCTTCTTAACTGACAGGTCTCGTGATCATTCTAAATAACTTATCGATGATCTCATGGTGGTCTACCATTTGTGGTTATCCTGCAGTGAAATGGGTCTTGGCTTCATTCCTCACTGCAAAAATTCCTACGTGTCACAGCAACTGTCCTGTACAAGGGGTTTTCTTCATACCATTCTAGGGGCTTAAACAAAAAGCTTCATAGAGCGTCGTCTCTTTACTATGGGTAAGTCACTCAGATTTACCAATCCGAATAGCAAGAGAATGATAAGAGTAAGTCGTCATGGTGGCCAAGCCATGCCGCACTGAAATCATTACCTTGTATAAGGTTCAGTGAATCTCGTATTCTAACACTTGGGCTTCCTCACAAGCATTGCAGAAATTTCTCTTGTCAACGAATGAAGTTCGGATAAATTCATTGATTCTGCAAGCTAAGCAAAAACATCTATCGTTTCTTCACAACTCTCAGGTTTTCGTATACTCTTAAGAGAACAGTTTGCTAAACAGTCGTAGCTTCTTCCAAGTTTCTTCCTTCACAAAGGTAGGGCTTGATCTTTATCAATCCTGAGGTCAGTGATTTGTGGGTGCACTTGAATACTTGGATATCTTTAACTCACTCTTGGGGTTACTATCGTTCCATATTCCAACATTACCTTCAGTTCACTACACCATACCCTTGAGGTAACAATTCACAGACTTATTATTGTCTAGATTCCACTCTGTGGAATTCATTTTCCTTTCCATTTGTCTGTTTAACCTTGGGTATGGTTTCATCACAATCATTCCTTTTCTCAATATTCCAACTTCAAAGACACGTTGTCACAAAGGTTATCATCCACATAGTTTGGATATGGTTCCACATTCTCTTCACCTGTATTCACTTATCCAAACTCCTTAACATGAATGGTATTTTCTTCATTCATTTGTCCCTGTGGTTGCTACCACACTTAAAATGAAATGCACGCATGAGTACATAGACCATATTTTCTCATATCCTCTAAAATTGGTCAGAGATCTTTTTTCTTAGAGTGTCAACTCATATAATTCAACACAGGAGAATCATGACATCATAAATTCCATTGATCTCATGAATTTTATTACAAACTCCGAGACTTCTGTTACAAAATAATGTCATGAAAACAAGAGTGCTTCATGATACACTTATTTCCATCTTCAAAAATTAACTACCTCATTCTAGCTTTCTTCTCCTTTGGACATTTACTAGCATAATGTTCTGCTTCCTTGCAACGAAAATAGATGATTTCTGACAAGTCTCGGGGCTTCTTGATGTTGGTGTTTGCTCCTTGGAGTTCTGGTTCCTTTCTTGGGCACTTATTGGCGTAGTGGCCCATATCCTTATACTTGAAACATCTGATATGACTCAGGTCCGTCTGTTCAGGGGCTTGTCTCTTCCTGATTTTCTTTGTTCTGATCAAACCTTCAATTTCCTATGGATCAAACTCCACTTCTTCTGTCGGGAAGTTTCCCAGATACTCTTTTCTTTCCTTCGTACAGTCCTATGAGAAATGTCCTTCTTCTCCACATGAATAGCAGGCATTGGAGTAAAATCTGGTTATGCCTTCTCCATTAGGGTCTTCAACATCTTCCTTCATCACAAGTTCTCCTAAATTTTTTCTGAAGGCTTCCTTCATGGCTTCCTTCTGCTGCTTGATGACTTCTTGTACCTTGGGGTACATTTGGCATTGAGCCGGGTAATGCGTAGTTCCTTCACACAAGAAACATGTCACCTGCCCAGTTGGGCATTCCTCATGTTGGTGATTTTCTTCACAATGAGGGCATCCTTCCTTGTGTTCTTCCTTGGTGTGTCCTATCTCTCCACATATATTGCATGCACAAATCTTCTTCACTTCTGTGCAACGGGGCTTCTGGGTGTTGGTGAAAACATGAGATTTTTGCAGAGTCATCTTGAATTCTTCCCAAGTGATTGTTGCTTGCGTATCATGGGTAGCTTCATGCATCTTCCACCAATGTGCAGCACCTTCTGCAAAGTACCGAAAAACATATTGGACCGTCTCGTTCCTTGCAACATGGTTACTCCTTAGATGATCCTCCATGTTCTGAATCCATTCTTCTGTCTCTAATCAAGTCATCGATCCGGAATACACGAGTCCAGCTTCATTCAGCATCTATTGGGTCCAAGGGTTTGGGATGAGATACAAGAGAGGGATTGAGAGAGATACACACAATACAAACAATATAGTTTTGAAAATGGGATTTGTTTGTGGCTGTCAAAAAAATTTACACACAAATGACATCTCACAAATCATCGTATCTAACGTAAGTATACAACAGGGGTTTGGTCTTCTAGGGCATAATATCTTGGAAATTCTTCATGGTCTTCAATTTCTTCGGGTCTTCACAGTCTTCAACTCGTGTAGCTTCAACTCTTCTAATGCATGGTGAAATCTTCTTTACTTTAAAGTGACCATCAGTTGTTTTGATATCTTGTCCTTCTCGAAGTGGTCTCAGTTGATCCTTAGTGTGGTCAAAGGGGAACGGGTAATTTTCTAACTATTTGAGGTAAGAGAGATCATTTGATAAAGCTCAAATAAGATGAGAATTAAAGGGTCTTTTGAAAACAAAGTTTTTCGAGAAATCGTTTCCTAAGGGCTTTCCAGTTTCTAGGGTCACGTCCTACAGTCAACATGTGCTCTGATACCATTTCTGTAGCGACCCGACTCAAAACGAGTCAAGCCTCTGTGTGTTCTGTGCCATCCCTGGATCAGTATGCTGGCACACACAGTACATCAATGCAAATATCAAAGTGCAATCACATGTAATTAACATAAAACTGATATATACCTTAAAATCTCAGCGGAAACAGTCAACGGGAGTGGAGTCCCAATAACACCAACGGTAGGTTGAGTGTAGACCGTAACCCTGAATCGTACTCTTACTCGTCGAAGAAGAGTATCTACAACATGAGACGTTGCAGCAGTGTAGGTCAGTACATCGAATGTACCGGCAAGATCACTATAGTAGAACAGAAGATAAAAACTTATTCTATATGCAGTAAGGCTTTGTGGCTCTGTGTCTGAGTTTTTGCATAAAAGCTGATTTTATTTTATTTTCCTACAACAAAGGAATATCAGGAGTTTTTTTTCACTACAGAGTGACCTAACATGACATGGTTCCGCCAACCGATGTCATAATTCCCACAAGTATCAATAGTTGCCCACAATTAATTATCATTCCAGTGTTGAGAGTTCAGAGATAGATCCAAGTCTAGAAGCTCAAATTGTCCATAACCGGGGACACGGCTAATCGATTAGGTTTAACTCTGCAGAGTGTTGTGTACTTTACCCACAAGATTCGTTCCCTCCTGGTAAGTCCTCGTACTGCCGGGTGTTTGAGAACAGGATGAACGAAACATGGTCTTTCAAAGTGTTTCCCTGACTACTGTCAGTGCCCATCCATTCCTAACGTCGACTACATCTCGTAGCACTGCCCAGCCAGAGTCACAACAAAGATCAACCAAGCCAGAGCCCATAATGACTTGTGGCTACACAGGTAAGCTTCCGGGCATGAAGTATTCATCCATCTCTTTGAGTCTGGGTGAAGCTTTCCGCAAGATGTCATGGCGCTTCTCCATGCATCCCGGCCATCCACTGGTTACTCCAGGGATGCCCAATCAACCATCCTTCACCCAATAGTGTGTATCGAGTCTCGAATGTCTTGAGGTCTTGAAGATGCAGTACTTGAAGATGCCTTCATGAAGTTGTCGTCTTGACGTAGAGTCCTCCTTCTCACACCACTCACGAACACTCATACCAAACCCCGTCTACCTTAGCATAGCATAAATAAATAACGTTCCCGGGGCTTTAGTAACAAGTGGTGGGTTCCTACCTCATGCATTCTACTCAACTACAAGAATTTCAATAACACTACTGGAGGGAGTTGTATAATGATGTCACTACATGCAATAATACATAGGTATGAACAAGATGGTCAAAGTGAACTTGCCTGTACTGTTGATGAAGATAATATCGCTCTCAGAAAATTACTTGATAGACTATTCGTCACTCTCCGGTGAAAATCTATATAATCAAACATTGCATTCATATAAGCAATCATACTAGCAATCAATTCTAACAATCAAAAAGTAACACAAAACCAAAAGCAACAAGGTTGTGATGAAGGAAATACTTAAGACAAAACTCAAAACAACAAAGTTTTATCAACACAACTAAGGTTGGTTTTCTCTACAAATAAATCCAATATAACAAAATTATTTTAGTAAATATTTTACTTAGCAAGAAGAATTACTTTTGAATAACCACTAATAATTATGAAAACAACACTCTAAACAACATGGGTTCTTGCCTAACAAGAAAAACAAAAATAAAATATTAACAAAAGACAAAATATATAACCACTAAGTTAACAAAAAGTAAAACTTATAAAATAATTTATAAAAATATTTTAAATACGAATTCTAACTAGCAATGAAATCATTTTGCAAGTTATTATGAAACTAGAATTGATTTCATGCTATTAAAATAATAAATAACATAGAAATAAATTTAGTTGAAGTACTACTACTAACTAACACAAAACAAAGTAAAACTTGTCAACTAATATAAAAGAAAATAAATTGAAACA
The DNA here is from genome assembly GCA_022496015.1 of Hordeum marinum. NCBI lineage: Eukaryota > Viridiplantae > Streptophyta > Magnoliopsida > Poales > Poaceae > Hordeum > Hordeum marinum. The sequence goes on along the minus strand of CM039678.1, from coordinate 224,742,722 downwards.
ATTTAAAACAAAAGAACAAGAAATAAACCTAACAATAACTGAAACAAAATCTGTTTTGTTAACAATGCTAACTTAAAGTTTTCAAAAAAAATCTAAAGTTTAACCTACTGATAACTAAGGTCACTAGTGACAAGTAGCAAAAAGAATCAACTCAAAATAAATTTTTAAACTCAAGATATTCAGAAAATAAGATTTGAATCAAATCTGTTTGAATTCAATTTGAAATTACTCAAATATGATCAAACTTTATATCTGCAGAAACTACATGAAACTTGTGACATAACGCAAATAAAATCAAATTAAAACAATTAAAAACATAAAAGATATAAAGAAAACAAAAATAGAACAATTTCTGAAATTGAAATTAAAACAGAAAAAAAGAAAAACGTTTCTAAGCGGACAGGGGGTACACGTGGCGCTATTCTATTGGGCAAAGGGTGTGCGTGGGAGAGTGTTTCGGGCGGACGTCCGAATCCTAATAGAAAATGCTTTGACGTATTTAAAACTTCTAATCTCGCGCGTCAATCTGAGATCTAACGGTGGAGAGCAGGAGGAGGAGCTCACCGCGGCGGTTGACGGCTCCGACGAAGCTCCGGTGATGTCCGAGGCGGCGAGGTGATGTGGTGAGACGCTCCGGTGGTCCTCTGGCATCGGGGTTTGCTCCGTTCGATGCAGGCGAGGATGATGACGAGGTAGGTGGCATCGACGAGGCTCGAGGATGACCGGTTGGAGCACGACGTCGGTAATGGCGGACGGCGGCCTCGGGTCTGGACGGAGGGGCGTCTCCGGTGGGTGCGGGGCTCGAGTGAGTGGTTGGGGAGGTGCGCACGACCATGGGGAAGTGGATGGTGGGCTCGGGAGGGCTCGGGGTGGTCGGGGTGGAGCGGCACGATGGCAATGGCGTGGTGGCGAGAGGGCACGGGGAATGGGGCTTAGGGGTGGAACGGGGTGCGGGAGGCCTCGGGTATTTATAGGAGCGGCTTGGGGTCGTAGAAAGGAAAGGGAGGGAGACGAGCGCAGGATTAGTGGGATTGGAGTAATTTCGGGGGCGAGGGAGTTAAGGCAGGTGGGCCGGCCGGTTCTTTAATACGCGTTAATTCGTTTCCTTTTCTAATTTTCCAATGAAAGGAAACTCACTTATGGCAATCGAAACACTTCCAAAAAATGAAGTTTTATATACCAAAGTGATCAGGGAATTAAATTAAATTTAATGAAAAAATTTCCACGGCCAAAATAAATACTTTAATTTTTTTCCAGGAAATGCATTAATTCCTTTCCTTTTTCTAATTTACACAGAATGGAAACTACTTTATGGCGTTCAATACCTTTCCAAAAAATGAAGATTTATATATTAAATTGACCAAGGGAATAAATTAAATTTAATGAACATTTTTCCATGGCCAAAATAAATACTTTTAAAAATATATTTTTAGGAAATGCTTAAATTGATTTTAATTCTTTTTGCAAATAAGTTTCAAATAACCCCCTGGGTTTTATGGTTCAAATACTTCACAAAATGACCCCTGGTGTGGAGTGTCATATTACTCCTCTTAAATTTTGTCAAGGGGTTTGAATTCTTTCAAACTTCAAATTGGAAATTCAGAAAGGAACTCCATATCAGAATTTGTTTTTTTCAAATAGTTTTCAAATTCACTTTTCAAATCTTTTATATTAAAGAAGTCATGTCATCTTCTCTCACTGATTTGAAATGTAAGAATTTGAATTCAAAAGCACATGGGAAAGTCATGTCATTCCCTCTCATTTAAAAGTTTTTAAAAGTTTCAAATTTCACTCAATTCAATCACTCAAGCAAACAAACACTCATTCTAATATTTATTATAACATTCCAAAATTTGGGATGTTACAAAAACTAATTGGACCATTGAAGGAGTAACATACCGATGAGCAATCCCCTAAAACAGTTTTGCAAATGGAGCTTTGAGTAAGGAGATCAAAAATGGCAGCAAAATGAGCTAGAACACGGGTTTGAACAATGGTGGGTTTTTTCTGGAGGAAGAAGAAGTGGACGGTGGCTGGAATAAATGAGGGGGCGCACGTGGGACCCACAAGCCACTAGGGCGCGCCTAGTGGGGTGGGCGCGCCCTGTGGGCTTGTGGCCCACTCGTGTATCCCCCTGATGCATCGTGAGTGCCAAAAGTTCTTACATATTCTAGAAAAAATCGTACTAAATTTTCACGGAATTCTGGGAACTTTTATTTTCAGGTCATTTTTCTATTGCATGGATAAAACAGAAAACAGGAAAATAATGGCATTTTTGCTAAATTGAAACTAAGGAACAGAGAATAAAAGTTGGTTATAGAAGGTAGTGCTTTCTAAATTCATCCATCTCATGCTCGTCAAAAAGAGCCCATCAATAAGGTTGATCAAGTCTTATTGACAAACTTTTTTTCGAATGACATGAAACCGGAGAATTTTTGAATGACACTAGGTTACCTCAATGGGGATATGCATGTCCCCAACACTAAATATATCATATTTCTTCTTAGCAGTAGGGAGAGGGAATTCAAAACCTCCAATAATAATCGTTGGAATTTTTTCAATGGAGTTGATACTATGAACTTGAGGTTGTTTCTTCGGAAAATGAATCGTATGCTCATTACCATTAACATGAAAAGTGACATTGCTCTTGTTGCAATAAATAACAACCCCTGTAGTATTCAAAAAGGGTCTACCAAGGATGATCGACATACTGTCATCCTCAGGAATATCAAGAATAACAAAGTTCGTTAAGATAGTGACATTCGCAACCACAATAGGCACATCCTCGCAAATACCGATGGGTAAAGCAGTTGATTTATCAGCCATTTGTAATGAGATTTTAGTAGGTGTCAACTTATTCAAATCAAGTCTATGGTATAAAGAGAAAGGCATAACACTAACACCAGCTCCAAGATCACATAAAGCAGTTTTAACATAATTTCCTTTAATAGAGCATGGTATAGTAGGTACTCCGGGATCTCCTAGTTTCTTAGGCATTCCACCTTTAAAAGTATAATTAGCAAGCATGGTGGAAATCTCAGCTTCTGGTATCTTTCTTTTATTTGTCACAATATCTTTCATATACTTAGCATAAGGAGACATTTTCAAAATATCAGTCAACGCATACGCAAAAAGACAAGTCTAAGCATTTCAACAAAGCACTCAAAATCCTCATCATCCTTTTTCTGGGATGGTTTAGGAGGAAAGGGCATGGGTTTCTAAACCCATGGTTCTCTTTCTCTACCATGTTTCCTAGCAATGAAATCTCTTTTATCGTATCTTTTATTCTTAGGTTGTGGGTTATCAAGATCATTAGTAGGTTTAATCTCCACATCATTATCATTACTAGGTCGATCATCAACATGAACATCATTATTAATGTTATCACTAGGCTCATGTTCATGACCAGATTGTGTCTCAGCATCAGAAATAGAAATGTCATTTGGATTCTCAGATGTATCTATAACAGGTACACTAGCAGCATGCAAAGTACTATCATCATTCTTTTTCCTACTCTTATTGGAATGAATAGGTGCATCAGTATTAACTCTCTGAGAATCCTGCTCAATTCTCTTAGGATGGCCCTTAGGATACAAAGGTTCCTGAGTCATTCTACCACCTCTAGTCACAACTTTAACAGAAGGACCATTGTCTTTACTATTCATCTCATTAAATAAATCATTTTGCGCCTTAAGTACTTGTTCTACTTGAGTAGTTACCATGGAAGCATGTTTACTAATAAGCTTAAGATCATTGACAGTTCTACTCAAATAATCACCCAAGCGATCAAGCATGTAAGCATTATGATTCAATTGTCTACTAACATAAGCATTGAAATTTTCTTGCTTCAAAATAAAATTATCAAATTCATCCAAGCATTGGCTAGTAGACTTATTATAAGGAATATCTCTTTCATCAAATCTACGGAGAGAATTTACCTCTACTACCTGTGTCGGGTTATCAAGACCATGTATTTCTTCAATAGGTGGTAGATTCTTAACATCTTCAGCTTTAATACCTTTTTCTTTCATAGATTTCTTTGCCTCTTGCATATCTTCAGGACTGAGGAATAGAATACCTCTTTTCTTTGGAGTTGGCTTTGGAGGTGGTTCGGGAATAGTCCAATCATTATCATTGCTCAATATATTATTCAATAGTAATTCAGCTTGTTCAATAGTTTGTTCCTTCAAAACACAACCAACACAACTATCTAGGTGGTCCCTATAAGCATCGGTTACTCCATTATAAAAGATATCAAGTATTTCATTTTTCTTCAGAGGATGATCAGGCAAATCATTAATTAATTGGAGAAGCCTCCCCAAGCTTGTGGGAGACTCTTCTTCAATTTGCACAAAGTTAAATATTTCCTGCAAGGCAGCTTGTTTGTTATGGGCAGGAAAATACTTTTTAGAGAAGTAATAAATCATATCCTGGGGACTACGCACACAACTAGGAGCAAGAGAATTAAACCATATCTTAGCATCACCCTTTAATGAGAAAGGAAACAACTTAAGAATATAGTAATAGCGGATTTTTTTCCTCATGAGTAAATAGGGTGGCTATATCATTCAATTTAGTAAGATGTGCCATAACAGTTTCAGATTCATAACCATAGAAAGGATCAGATTCAACCAAAGTAATTAACTCAAGATCAACGGAGAACTCATAATCCTTATCAGTAACAAAGATAGGTGAAGTAGCAAACTTAGGATCATATTGCATTCTAGCATTCAAAGATTTTTCTTACCACTTGCGAAGCAATTTCTTAAGATCATCTCTATCCTTACAAGCAAGAAAGTCCCTAGCTACCTCTCCTTCCATAACATAACCTTCAGGTATATTAGGCAATTCATATCTAGGAGACCTAAGTCTAGCAGGTGTATCAAAGTGTTCAATTTCAATAATTTCATCAGATTCAGAAATATTATCAGTTTCAACATTGGCTCTAGCAATTTGTTCATCCAGAAATTCACCCAGTGGCACAGTATCATCAAGCAAAGTATCATCATAAGCATCATGCATAGCAGGAGTAGCATCATCAATTACTTGCGACATATCAGAATTACTAGCAGGTGGTGGTGTCGCAAATTTACTCATAACAAAAGGTGAATCAAGTGCAGAGCTAGATGGCAGTTCCTTACCCGTCCTCGTAGTTGAGGGGTAGATCTTGGTTTTTGGATCTTTAAGATTCCTCATAGTGATCAACAAATATATATCCCAAGTGACTCAAATAATAGAGCTATGCTCCCCGACAACGGCGCCAAAAAAAGTTCTTGATAACCCAAAAGTATAGGGGATCGCAACAGTTTTCAATGGTAGAGTATTCAACCCAAATTTATTGATTCGACACAAGGGGAGCCAAAGAATATTCTCGAGTATTAGCAGCTGAGTTGTCAATTCAACCACACCTAAAAGACTTAATATCTGCAGTAAAGTATTTAGTAGCAAAGTAGTATGAAAGTGACGGTAACGGTGGTAAAAGTTATAGTAGCAGTTTTGTAGTGTTTGTAACAGTAGCAACAGAAAAGCAACTTAGCAAAGATCAATATATGGAAATCTCGTAGGCAATGGATCAATGATGGATAATTATGTCGGATAGCATTCATCATGCAACAGTTATAACATAGGGTGACATAGAACTAGCTCCAATTCATCAATGTAATGTAGGCATGTATTCCATATATAGTCATACGTGCTTATGGAAAAGAACTTGCATGACATCTTTTGTCATACCCTCCCGTGGCAGTGGGGTCCTATTGGAATTTTCTTGATTAACAATAAAGTTATCAAACTCATCCATGCATTGGCTAGCAGACTTATTATGGAATATCACCTTCACCAAATCTACGGAGAGAATTTACCTCTACTACCTGTGTCAGGTTATCAAGACAATGTGTTTCTTCAATAGGTGGTAGATTCTTAGTATCTTCAGCTTTAATACCTTTTCTTTCATAGATTTATTTACCTCTTGCATATCTTGAGGACTGAGAAATAGAATACCTATTTTCTTCGGAGTGGGCTTTGGAGGTGGTTCAGGAATAGTCCAATCATTATCATTGCTCAATATATTATGCAATAGTAGTTCAGCTTGTTCAACAGTTCGTTCCCTGAAAACACAACCAGCACAACTACTTGCGACATATCAGAATCAACAGTAGGTGGTGGTGTCGCAAATTTACTCATAACAGAAGGTGAATCAAGTGCAGAGCTAGATGGCAGTTCCTTACCTCCCCTCATAGTAGAGGGATAGATCTTGGTTTTTGGGTCTTTCAGATTCTTCATAGTGATCAACAGATATAAATCCCAAGTGTCTTGGAGAATAGAGCTATGCTCCCCGGCAACAGCATCAGAAAAAGGTCTTGATAACCCACAAGTATAGGGGATTGCAACAGTTTTCGAGGGTAGAGTATTCAACCAAAATTTATTGATTCGACACAAGGGGAGCGAAAGAATATTCTCGAGTATTAGCAGCTGAGTTGTCAATTCAACCACACCTGAAAGACTTAATATCTGCATCAAAGTATTCAGTAGCAAAGTAATATGGAAGTAACGGTAATGGTGGCAAAGTGATAGTAGCAGTTTGTAGTGATTGTAACAGTAGCAACGTAAAAGTAACTTGGCAAAGATCAATATGTGAAAAGCTCGTCGGCAATGGATCAGTGATGGATAATTATGTCGTATGGCATTCATCATGCAACGGTTATAAAATAGGGTGACACGGAACTAGCTCCAATTCATCAATGTAATGTAGGCATGTATTCCATATATAGTCATATGTGCTTATGGAAAAGAACTTGCATGACATCTTTTGTCCTACCCTCCCGTGGCAGCAGGGTCCTAATGGAAACTAAGGGATATTGAGCCCTCCTTTTAATAGAGAACCGGACCAAAGCATTAGCACTTAGTTAATACATGAACTCCTCAAACTACGGTAATCACCGGAAAGAATCCCAGTTATTGTCACCCTGGGGGATGCGGATCATAACTCGTAATAGGTGTCTACAACTTGCAAGATAGGATCAAGAACACATATATATTCATGAAAACATAATAGGTTCAGATCTGAAATCATGACACTCGGGCCCTAGTGACAAGCATTAAGCATAGCAAAGTCATAGCAACATCAATCTCAGAACATAGTGGATACTAGGGATCAAACCCTAACAAAACTAACTCGATTACATGGTAAATCTCATCCAACCCATCACCGACCGGCAAGCCTACGATGGAATTACTCACGAACGGCGGAAAGCATCATGAAATTGGTGATGAAGGATGGTTGGTGATGACGACGGCATCGATTTTTCCCTCTCCGGAGCCCAAATCAGACTCTAGATCTGCCCTTCCGAGGAAGAACAGGAGGTGGCGGCGGCTTCGTATTGTAAAACGCGTGAACTCTTCTCTCTGATTTTTTGCTCCGTAAATAGGAATATATAGGAGTGGAAACGAGGTCGGAGGAGCAACAGGGACCCCACAAGCCACACGGGTGCGTCTTAGGGGGGCGTGCCCCCCTGGCTTGTGGCCAGGTGGTGGGCCCCCTGGAGTTGATTCTTTATCCAATATTTTTTATTAATTCCAAAAGTATTCTCTGTAAATTTTCAGATCAATCTGAGAACTTTTATTTCTGCACAAAAATAACACCAAGGCAATTCTGCTGAAAACAACGTCAGTCCGCGTTAGTTCCATTCAAATCATGCAAATTAGAGTCCAAAACAAGGGCAAAAGAGTTTGGAAAAGTAGATACGTTGGAGACGTATCACCTTCGCAGAGGGAAGCAGAGGTTGTCATGCACTTTTTGTTTTGGGATGCACAAACTCTTAATACAGAGGAACGTCGCATTGTATTACCCTTTGTGATAACAACCTTTATTATGCAGTCTATCGCTTTTATTTCTTCACTATCACAAGTTCGTAGAACGCTTATTTCCCTTACAATAAAAGATCACACATATTTAGGAGCAATTTTTATTGCCTTTTTGCATCGATGAAAACTTACTTGAAGGATCTTATTCAATCCATAGGTAGGTATGATGGACTCTCATGGCAGAACTGGGTTGAGCTGTTTGGATGCACAAGTAGTATATCTACTTAGTGTGTAAGTTGGCTCATATGAGGTGGAAGCAAGCGCTACATGTTGAAGGATCTAAAACCATATAACTTCTATCCAGAGGTAAGCAAACATAACCTATTATGTTGTCTTCCTTGTCCAACATCAACTTCTTGGCATGTAATATTTTAATGAGTGCTCACAATCATAAAAGATGTCCAAGATAATATATTTATATGTGAATCTCTCTTTCTTTATCACTTCCTTTCAATTGCACCAATGACCAACTAGTGTGTTTGTTAACTCCCAACAATTTTCAATCACCATACTTTTTATATGTGAAGTCATCACTCCCCATAAGATCACTATGTATTCTCTATGCTTTTTGTTCTATTGTTCCATATTCATTACTTTCAAGAGCATAGTAATCTAGCAAATTCCTCTCATCAAAACTACTACTACTAATACTTATTATTATTATTATTATTATTATTATTATTATATATCAGACTTGCTTACATAAGGGGAGCAAAAGCAAAAACTAAAAGGTAGGTCATACTGAAAACTTTTATTCTACTAGATCAAAACAAAATCAAAAAGGATTGAACTAGGAAAGGTAATAAAAATAAGAAAAAGGAAAAATGTGTGGTGTGATACGATACCGGAGAACCTCCCCCAAGCTTGGCACAATCCAAGGGGAGTGCCCATACCCATGTGCTCAGGTGTCCTTCTTCGGAGGTGATGGTGGTGGAGTTGTTGATGAGGTTAGAGGCTTGTTCAATTTCCTATTAAGCATGAAATTTTGTTCCCTCAGATCATCTACTTCCTGCTCGAGCTTCAATATCCTTTGACATAATTCTTCTTTACTCTCCTGCAGAAAACGAGAAGGGATAAATATAACTTTGGGTTTTCTTCTTGCGTTGGGGAGGCTTGATTTCCTAAACTCCATGTGCATGTCTCCCACTTGAGGCATAGGAGTCTCCTTTTCATCCGAGCTTTCTTCTTGCTACTTGTCTTCTTGTTCCTCCTCCAAGAATAATCCATAAGGATCTAGGTCCCCATAGAGCTTGGGGTTGGCAAGATAGTGCGATGTGTAGCTCTCCCCATCAGACTCTTGTGGCGACATCTTGCGCTGAATCTGTGGTCGAAATAGCTCAAAACGAAAACAGGAGGTATTGTCATGATAGGAAAGTCGAAAACTTCGGGAGATTATATAATGATTTTTTGCTGACCCGACGGGGTGATCCACAAGAAAACGGAGTCAGGGGGTGCATGGGGTGGTGATAAGCCCCCTAAGCGTGGGCAGGGTATTGATAACATTGGTTTCAACATTAATGGGAGTGCCTAAAATATAGTGTTTGATTCTTTGCCCATTTACCACCTTTGGATTTGTGCCTTCGGCATTGTTGATCTTAATGGCACCGGAATGATATACCTCCTTGACGATATAAGGCCCTTCCCATTTGGAGATAAGTTTACCTGCAAAAAATCTTAACCGAGAATTGTATAGCAAGACATGATCACCTACATTAAATTCACGCTTTTGTATCCTTTTATCATGCCATCTCTTAACTTTCTCTTTAAACAACTTGGCATTCTCATGGGCCTGAGTTCTCCATTCATCAAGTGAGCTAATGTCAAATAACCTCTTCTCACCAGCAAGTTTGAAATCATAGTTGAGCTCTTTGATTGTCCAATAAGCTTTATGCTCTAGCTCTAGAGGTAAGTGACATGCTTTACCATAAACCATTTTATACGGAGACATACCCATAGGATTCTTGTAAGCAATTCTATAAGCTCATAATGCATTGTCATGTTTCTTAGACCAATTCTTCCTAGATCTATTAACCGTCTTTTGCAAGATCAATTTAATTTCTCTATTGCTTAATTCTACTTGACCACTAGACTGAGGATGATAAGGGGATGCAATTCTATGATTAACATCATACTTAGCAAGCAATTTACGGAAAGCACCATGAATAAAATGTGAACCACCATCAGTCATTAAATATCTGGGGACTCCAAATCTAGGGAAATAACTTCTTTAAGCATCTTAATAGAGGTGTTATGATCAACACTACTAGTTGGAATAGCTTCTACCCACTTAGTAACATAATCAACAGAAACTAAAATATGAGTATACCTGTTGGACGTTGGAAAAGGTCCCATATAATCAAAAACCCAAACATCAAATGGTTCAACAAGAGAGTAATTCATAGGCATTTCCTGACGTCTACTAATATTGCCAATTCTTTGACATTCATCACATGACAAGACAAAGTTACGAGCATCCTTGAAGAGAGTAGGCCAATAAAAACCAGATTGTAGTACCTTATGTGCAGTCCTGTCTCTAGCATGGTGTCCTCCGTAGGCCTCGAAATGACACTTCCGTAGGATCTGTTCCTGTTCATGCTCAGGTACACAATGTATAATAACACCATCTACTCCTTCTTTATAAAGGTGTGGGTCATCCCATAAGTAATGTCTTAAATCATAGAAAAACTTTTTCTTTTGTTGGTATGTGAAACTAGGTGGTATAAATTTAGCGACAATGTAATTAGCATAATCAGCATACCAAGGAGCATTATGAGAAGCATTTATGACAGCTAATTGTTCATCAGGAAAGCTATCATCAATAGGTAGTGGGTCATCAAGAACATTCTCTAACCTAGACAAATTATCTGCTACGGGGTTATCAGCACCCTTTCTATCAACAATATGCAAATCAAATTCTTGTAGCAGAAGAACCCATTTGAAAGTCTAGGTTTAGAATCCTTCTTTTTCATGAGATATTTAATAGCAGCATGACCAGTGTGAACAGTTACTATAGATTCAACAATATAGGGTCTAAACTTATCACAAGCGAACACAACTGCTTAAAATTCCTTTTCAGTGGTAGCATAGTTCCTTTGAGCACTGTCTAGAGTTTTGCTAGCATAATGAATAATATTTAATTTCTTATCAACTCTTTGACCTAGAACGGCACCTACGGCATAATCACTAGCATCACACATAATTTCAAAGGGTAGGTCCCAATCAGGTGGTTGAACCGCAGGTGTAGAAATCAAAGCATTCTTGAGAATTTCAAAAGCTTCTACACAATCATCATCAAAAACAAATGGAACATCTTTTTGCAAAAGATTAGTGAGAGGCCTAGAAATCTTAGAGAAATCTTTAATAAACCTCCTATAGAAACCAACATGACTAAGGAAACTTCTTATACCCCTAATGTCCGTAGGGCACGGCATTTTTTCAATAGCATCAACTTTAGCCTTATAAACTTCAATACCTCTTTTGGAAATTTTATGTCCCAAGACAATGCCTTGATTCACCATAAACTGGCACTTCTCCCAATTCAAGACAAGATTAGTTTCTTCACATCCCTGCAAAACTCGATCAAGGTTGCTCACACAATCATCAAAAGAAGTTTCGTAAACGGAAAAATCATCCATGAAAACCTCAACAATCCTTTCACAAAAATTAGATAATATAGCAGTCATACGTCTTTGAAAGGTAGCAGGTGCATTGCATAAACCAAAAGGCATACGTCTATAAGCAAAGGTACCAAAAGGGCAGGTAAAGGTGGTTTTCTCTTAGTCCTCTTTTAACACGGGTATTTGAGAGAAACTAGAATAACCATCTAGAAAGCAGAAATGTGTGTGTTTGGATAATCTTTCTAGCATTTGATCAATGAAAGGTAGAGGGTAATGATATTTTCTAGTAGCTTTATTCAATTTACTAAAATCAATTACTATTCTATAACCTGTAACAATTCTCTACGGGATCAATTCATTATTATCATTAGGAACTACGGTAATACCTCCTTTCTTAGGGACACAATGAACATAACTAACCCATCTACTACCAACAATAGGGTAAATGATACCTGCCTCCAGAAGCTTTAATATTTCATTTCTTACCACTTCCTTCATTTTAGGATTCAATCTTCGTTGATGATCAACAACTGGTTTAGCATCAGACTCCATTTTAATTTTGTGCTGACATAGAGTAGGATTAATGCCCTTAAGATTATCAAGAGTATATCCAATAGCAGCACGGTGTTTCCTTAGAGTTTTCAATAATCTTTGTTCTTCATGCTCTGAAAGGTTAGCACTAATAATAACAGGATATATCTTCTTTTCATCAAGATAAGCATATTTCAAAGTATCTGGTAATTGTTTAAGCTCAAACACGGGATCACCCTTGGGTGGAGGGGGAGTCCCAAGTATTTCAACAGGAAAGTTGTGTTTCAGAATGGGATGATGATCAAAGAAAATCCTATCTATTTCATTCCTTTCATTCATATGCATATCATTTTCATGGTCTAGAAAATATTGCTCTAAAGGATCAGTAGGAGGCACTGTAATAGAGGCAAGACCAATAATTTAAGGGATTATTTCATTTGAGCCCTTAGTTGTGTCACCCTCGACAAGAATACCCCCACTTTTGGAAAACACGTGGTCTTGCCCAACTCAGTTTGCTTGTCTTGTGTTTTTGCCCTTCCGGCACGGCTCCATCCAGTCAGCGTTGTTTGACCGTAAGCGGCGCTAGATTTTGGACATTTTTGCCCTTGTTGGTGCTTCACTTAGTACCCTTTCGTCCTCAGTGAGCTCGTGCTAAAGGAAACAGAGGAGCGGCGCAGCCTGACGAGGCGACGCGAGGCCTAACGAGGGGAGGAAGAGGATGGAGCGGCGTAGCATGGCGAGCTCGGGCTCGTCAAACTACTTGCCGGCGGCCGGTGAGGTAAGTGAGCTTGTGCGCCTTCCTCCAGCCCAATTTGTTCTAGCGTTTCTAGGGTTAGTGATATTTGGGGGAAATTTTGACCTTCCTTCCCTCCCATTTGGTTTAGGTTGATGGGGTCGGGATTGTGCAGCTCGTCTCCGAGTTCTATCTTCTGAATGACACTTATTGTGGATTGGAGTATTGTTCAAAGCATCATTGTCGTGGTCACGGCCTTGTTCCAGCCCGCCGTGTTGCCTCGGGAGGGGGAAGCACTGGTCGCCAGTTTTTAGGGTGTCCTTTAGATGTAAGAATTTGTGAATTTGAGCAGCTTTGGGTTGATGTGATGTGCAACCAGTTACCACAGGAGTGTCAGTGGGTGGTTTGGGTTGATCCTCCTCCTCCATTGCATGTTTCCCTGGCTTTTGAAGACCTGCACGCAGAGGTAGAACATAGCTGGATCAAATGTCACAATTTGAAGAAGGAAAACCTTGAGTTGTCCAGAAAGAAGCTAAGAGGAAGAGATGAGATGATGCTTCTTTTAGCATTGTTGTTTGTAGGAATCTGTGTTGTACTGCTATTTGTGTTATAGTTGTATCAGTTTCTACTTGTTGACAGAATGGTACAAGATGATGTATTTGAAGATGATGATGCACTTGTGGGCAAGATGAACAAGTAGATGTAGTTTTTGTCGTCGATGATCATCAAAAATGTAGCAAAACACTGGGCATAACTAGTGCATAACAATACGTAATAGTACTGGCCATCACAATATTGGCCATCACAAAGCATTCAGAAGTTGATCATCACAAAGTACTGCCCATCATAGTGCACACACAACAACATGAGGTGCATAACAACATCAGTTTTTTCTAGTAACACTAAAGACTAAAGAAGAAGCCTCTTGCTCCTGGTGTTCTTGGCTGGGCTTGGAGCCAGCTTTGCCTTGCTCCTAGTGTTCTTTGCCGGATTGGGGGCACTGGCTGGAGCTTCAACTACTGTTGCATCTTTTTTGAGTGGAGAAACACCCTTGCTGTCAATAGTGCTTCCAGTAACTGAGCCCTCTCTGCTCCTCTGCTTGCAACACCTTGGAGAAGCTCCCCTCTCTGCTCCTCTTTTATAATTCTTTCTAGGACTAAAACAAGTTCAAATATGACACAAATTTTAAGATATGAACTAATGAAAACTGAAACAAGTTGAAGATATGAAACAAACTGAAACAAGTTGGCACATACCTGACTACACTAGCTTCTGTAGATGCCTCATGTGAGGTTTCCTTTGGTGGTGGCATCTGCTGCCTAAGAGCATCAACTTCTAGCTCTTCATCCTCCTCCTCATCTTGTACTTCTGCTTCTGCTGGCTCATTAGGTGTTGGATGATCATCTGCATTATCTGCTCCCCAATGTTCTTCTTCTCCAAAGGCTGGATCAACAGATTCTTTGCAGCCTTTGGTTTTGTGTCTAGATCTTCCACATCTCTTGCACTTATACTTCCTAGGACCAAGGCCCTTTCCTTCACTGGTAGATCTTATCCTCTGCTTTCTTGGTCTGCCTGGTGGTCTATTCTGAATAGGAGCACACAGCTTGAATCCTGGATCCACACAGTCCCACTGTTGTTTGCCTTCTAGAGCTGGTAGATTGTCAGCATAAGTAGCTACAAACTTCTCAATTGAGTAATATTTGTGGACATATTGATCTATTCCACTTGCTTCACCTCTTAGAGCAGTGATGAAAAAAGGGCATGGATGCAGGGTTTACCAGTGATCTGCCACTGCCTACAACTGCAACACCACTTCTCTATGTTAACAGGGTACCTCCACTCTCTTTTCTCTTTGTCAGTAGCAGTCACCTCAGCCTCTGTTGGGCTTCTTCTAACTATACTCATCTCCAAACCTTTTGTCTTCTCCATCAGAACCTTCATCACTACTGGCATGATGTGGTGCCGAATGAAATGGTCAGTGGCAATTCTTTTTCTTAAGTCAAACTTCTCCATGATGTATGGCCTAATCTTGTCTAGCAGGTCAACTATGTGAAGACTCTTGTATTTCCTGATTCTTGAGTTGAATGATTCAGCAAGGTTGTTGTTCACATAATCAACCTTGCACAGATCATTGAAATCAGCTCTTGCCCAGATTTTTGTGTGGTGCTCATCTAGATATTCCTTCACTTTGGGTTTGCTTTTGAGCTGGTTCAGATGATAATTATGCTTCTTGATACTATAGGTCAGTGAGCAAGGCCATAAGTTTTCATCATAAAACTTCCCCTTAAATTTCTTACTGAAATTCTGAGCCAAGTGTCTCATACACTCTCTGTGCTCCACTCTAGGGTACACATCATCAACAGCAGATTCCAATCCCTTGCAAGCATCAGTATGTATCACTAAACCTTCTGGATGACCTAGCATTTTCTTCATGTTTGTGAAAAACCATTTCCAACTCTCAGTAGACTCCACTTCTAGAACACCATAAGCAACTGTGATTTCCAACTCTCTGTGCTCTAGATGCAGAGGGCCTAGAAGATGATGGGTTTTCAAACCTTTCTGCTCTAGTTCTCTGTATCACTGTGATTTCCAAGTTGCAAGACATAGTTTCTGCATTTGTTGCAAACATCACACTTAACTCTGAATCACACTGTATAGGGACCCAAGAAAGATTGCTACTATCCCAATATCTCATCTCAACAGCATCAAACAATCCCCATGGATACTTAGCACAAATGGCAGCCCTAAAATCCTGGTACGAAGTAATGTTGTCTACAAACATTGGAAAAGTGAAGCCACGATCTTTTCCTTTAGCACCAGCAAAAACTAGAACAGTGGTCTCCATCCTAATGGAAAGATAGAACGTGGTTGCTGGATTCATCCTAGGATAAAAAACATGCCATCTCCTGTGAAAAAATGAACAAAACCTAGCCTAAAGCATCGTTGAATCAATCCTACGACAATAAACACGAGCAGATCTAGGTCTGATACTTACCCCGGGGGAATTTGCCATGCAGAACCGTTGCCCTTGTTGCCATGGGAGCCGCCATCGTCGCCTTGTATGCGCTCCCATGCAGATCCGTGGCCCTTGTCACCGTGGGCACCGCCACCGTCGCCTTCTTCGTGCTCCCGTGCAGATCCGTGGCCCTTGTCGTCGTGGGCGCTGCCACCGTCACCTTATCCACGCTCAAGTGCAGATCTATTGCCCTTGTCGCCGTGGGCGCCGTCACCGTCGCCTTCTCCGTGCTCAAGTGAAGATGTGGTGCCCTACGGCGGTGGCCATGACCGCAGACGCGTTCGCCGGTGTCCCCCATCGCCTGGCAATGGATCTGGCGGTGCGGTTTCGCCGCCGTTAAGCTAGGGTTGGTGAGAGGGAAAGAGAGACAGTGGGGAACGAGAGAGTGAGCTGGTTAGGTCGACCGGGGGGCAAGCCTTGTCCAAAATCTAGCGCCGCTTATGGTCAAACGACGTTGACTGGACAGGGCCGTGCCGAAAGGGCAAAAGCACAAGGCAAGCTAACTAAGTTGGGCAAGACTGCGTGTTTTCCAAGCTAACTTAGCGATTCTAGCGGCTTCATCACAAAATTGAATAACATGGCCATCAATATTATCAACCAAGAGATCCTTAACCATAGCAATACTAGGCTCGACTTTAATTTGCTCAGGGGTCTAGATGTTCTAGCACAGCTCTTACGAACCACAGTTGAAGCTTTAGCATGATCCTTTATTCTAACAGGGAAAGGTGATTTCTCAATATAAGCAGTGGGAATAACATGATCAACATTATAAGTAATAGTTTTCTCTTCAACTTTAATAGGTTCAACTATTTTCACTTCAATGGGAGGATGATATTTAAACCACTTCTCCTTGGGGATATCAACATGAGCAGCAAAAGATTCAAAAAAATAAGCTACTATCTTAGAGTCAAGTCCATATTTAGTGCTAAATTCACGAAAAGCATCGGTGTCTACGAAGGATTTAACACAATCAAACTTAAGGTTCATACCTGACTCCTTACCTTCGTCGAGTTCCCAATCTTCAGAGTTGCGTTTAATTCTTTCCAATAAATCCCATTTGAAATCAATATCTTTCTTCATATAGGAACCAACACAAGAAGTATCGAGCATGGATTGACCATTACGAGAAAGCCGAGCATAAAAATTCTAAATAATAATTTCTCTCGAGAGCTCACGATTGGGGCATGAATATAACATTGACTTAAGCCTCCCCCAAGCTTGAGTGATTCTTTCTCCTTCACGAGGCCAAAAAATGTAAATATAATTCTGATCACAGTGAACTAGATGCATAGGATAGAACTTCTGATGAAATTCCATCTTCAATTGGTTGTAGCTCCATGATCCAATATCATCACATAGCCTATACCATGTCAACGTCTTATCCTTCAAATATAAAGGAAAGACTTTCTTCTTAATGTGATCCTCGGGCAGACCTGCAAGCTTAAATAATCCACAAACTTCATCCACATAGATTAGATGTAAATCAGGATGTATGTTCCATCTCTTGCATAAGGATTAGCCAACAGTTTCTCTATCATACCCGGAGGAATTTAATAATAAATATTTTCAGTAGGTTCAGTAGGTTGAGGGACAACTCTTTGTGTTTCCGTTTGAGGTGAAGATACCCCAAACAAGCCCCCCAAAGGATTACTTTCCATAGTGATAAGTGACAGTAAATTTCAGCACACTATATAAAATTTTCCTTACCACATTCCACTTACCAAAGGCGCTTCACTCCCCGGCAATGGCACCAGAAAAGAGTCTTGATGACCCACAAGTATAGGGGATCTATCATAGTCCTTTCAATAAGTAAGAGTGTCGAACCCAATGAGGATCAGAAGGAAATGACCAGCGGTTTCTAGTAAGGTATTCTCTGCAAGCACTAAAATTATCAGTAACAGATAGTTTTGTGATAAGATAATTTGTAACTATTAACAAGTAACAAGTGTAGCAAAGGTGTAGCAAGGTAGCCCAATCCTTTTTGTAGCAAAGTACAGGCCTGGACAAACTCTTATGTAAAGCAAAGCGCTCCCTAGGACACATGGGAATTTTTGTCAAGCTAGTTTTCATCATGCTCATTTCATTCGCCTTCCTTACTTTGATAATTTGATATGTGGGTGGACCGGTGCTTGGGTGCTGCCCTTACTTGGACAAACCTCCCACTTATGATTAACCCCTAACACAAGCATCCGCAACTATGAAAGAAGAATTAAGGTAAACCTAACCATAACATGAAACATATGGATCCAAATCAGCCCCTTACGAAGCAACACATAAACTAGGGTTTAAGCTTCTATCACTCTAGCAACCCATCATCTACTTATTACTTCCCAATGCCTTCCCCTAGGCCCAAATAATGGTGAAGTGTTATGTAGTCGATGTTCACAGAACACCACTAGAGGAGAGACAACATACATCTCATCAAAATATCGAACGATTACCAAATTCACATGATTACTTATAACAAGACTTATCCCATGTCCTCAGGAACAAACGTAACTACTCACGAAACATGTTCATGTTTGAGATCAGAGGAATATTAATTATCATAAAGGATCTGAACATATGATCTTCCACCAAGTAAACCAACTAGCATCAACTACAAGGAGTAATCAACACTACTAGCAACCCACACGTACCAATCTGAGGTGTTGAGACAAAGATCGGATACAAGAGATGAACTAGGGTTTGGAGAGGAGATGGTGTTGGTGAAGATGTTGATGGATATTGACCCCCTCTTGATGAGAGGATCGTTGGTGATGACAATGGCTTCGATTTCCCCCTGTAGGAGGAAAGTTTCCCCGACAGAACAGCCCTGCCAGAGCTCTAGATTCGTTCTGCCCAAGTTCCGCCTCAAGACGGTGGCGCTTTGTTCCGAAAGCTCTCTTCTGATTTTTTTCCAAGTCAAAACGCTTCATATAGGAGAAGATGGGCATCGGAGGAGCCACAGGGTCCCCACAAGCCTGCTAGTGGCCCTTCTCTGGTTGATTTTTGCGCCAGTATTTTTTATTAATTCAAAAAATATTCTCCGTAAATTTTCAAGACTTTTGGAGTTGTGCAGAACAAGTATCTCAAATTTACTCCTTTTCCTGTCTAGAATTCCAGTTGTCGGCATTCTCCCTCTTCATGTAAACCTTGTAAAATAAGAGAGAAAAGGTATAAGTATTGTACCATAATGTGTAATAACAGCCCATAATGCAATAAATATCAATATAAGAGCATGATGCAAAATGGATGTATCATGTCTCATGATTTCAATTTTTCCAAGTTTAGTAGACAACCTCATGATAAATAATTATCTAGTAAGGATGAAATAATTGGTCTTGCTTCTACTGACCCACTAGAACAATATTTGCTACTATTTACGTTCCTCCAACTGACCCACTAGAACAATATTTGCTAGACCATGAAAATGATGTGCACTTGCGTGAAAGAACTGAGATAGATAAAAATTTCTTTGAACAACAACCTCTACTAAAACACAATTTGCATGTTGAAACTCTGGGAGGTCCTCCTCCACCTAAAGGTGATCCTATGTTTGAACTAAAACAATTACCAGACACTCTGAAGTAAGCTTATCTTGATGAGAAAAAGATATATCCTGTTATTATTAGTGCTAACCTTTGAGAACATGAAGAAGAACATGAAGAAGAAAGATTATTGAAAATTCTGAGGAAGCACCGAGATGCTATTGGATATACTCTTGATGATCTTAAGGGCATTAGTCCCACTCTATGTCAGTACAAGATCAATATGGAACTTGATGCTAAACCCGTTGTTGATCACCAATGACGTTTGAATCCTAAGATGAAAGAAATGGTAAGAACTAAAATATTAAAGCTTCTGGAAGTAGGTATAATCTATCTCGTAGCTGATAGTAGATGGGTAAGTCCCGTTCATTGTGTCCCTAAGAAAGGAGGTATTACTATTGTTCCTAATGATAAAAATGAACTTACCCCACAGGGAATTGTCACTAGCTATAGAATGGTAATTGATTTTAGAAAACTAAATAAAGCTACTAGAAAAGATCATTACCCTCTACCTTTTATTGATCAAATGCTTGAAAGATTATCTAAGCACACACACTTTTGTTTCCTGGATGGATATTCTGGTTTTTCTCAGATACCTGTGTCACAATCTGATCAAGAGAAAACCACCTTTACTTGTCCTTTTGGAACCTATGCTTATAGACGTATGCCTTTTGGTTGTGCAATGCACCTTCTACCTTTCAAAGATGTATGACTGCTATATTCTCTGGTTTTTGTGAAAAGTTTGTGGAGGTTTTCATGGATCATTTCTCTGTTTACAGAACTTGTTTTGATGATTTCTTAAGCAACCTTGATCGAGTTTTGAAGAGATGTGAGCAAGGTAATCTCGTCCTGAATTGGGAGAAGTGCCACTTTATGGTTAATGAAGTTACGTTCTTGGGGCATAAATTTCTGATAAAGGTATTGAGGAGGATCAAGCTAAAGTTGATGCAATTGAGAAAATGCCATGTCCTAAAGATATCAAAGGTATTCAAAGTTTCCTTGGTCACGTTGGTTTCTATAGGAGGTTTATTAAAGACTTCTCAAAAAACTCTAGGCCTCTTACTAATCTTTTACAAAAGGATATTCCCTTCATTTTTTATGATGATTGTGCGGAAGCCTTTGAAACACTTAAGAAAGCCTTAACCACGACACCTATTGTTCAACCACCTGATTGGAACTTGCCTTTTGCAATTATGTGTGATGCTAGTGATTATGTTGTTGGTGCTATTCTAGGACAAAGAGTTGATAAGAAATTAAATGTTATCCATTATGCTAGCAAAACTCTAGATAGTGCCCAAAGAAATTATGCCAGTACAGAAAAAGAATTTGTAGCAGTTGTGTTTGCTTGTGATAAATTTAGATCTTACATTGTTGATTCCAAAGTTATTGTTCACACTGGTCATGCTGCTATAAAATATCTAATGGAAAATAAAGATGCTAAACCTATACTCATTAGGTGGGTTCTCTTGCTTCAAGAATTTTATTTACATATTACTGATAGGAAAGGAGCTAAGAATCCCATAGCTGATAACTTGTCTAGGTTAGAAAATATTGTTGATGACACACTATCTATTGATGATAGTTTTCCTGATGAACAATTAGCTCCAATAAATGTTTCTCAAAGCACTCCATGGTATGCTGATTATGCCAATTACATTGTTGCTAAATATATTCCACCTAGTTTCACATACCAACAAAAGAAAAAAAATGTATGATTTAAGACACTACTTTTGGAATGACCCACATCTTTATAAAGAAGGAGTAGATGGTATTATTAGACATTGTGTACCTGAGCATGAACAGGAACAAATCCTACAGAAATGTCATTTCGAAGCTTATGGAGGACATCATGTGGGAGATAGAATTGCTCATAAGGTATTACAATCTGGTTTTTACTGTTCTGCTCTCTTCAAGGATGCCCGTAAGTTTGCCTTGTCTTGTGATGAATGTCAAAGAATTGGTAATATCGGTAAGCATCAAGAAATGCCTATGAATTATTCACTTGTTGTTGAACCATTTGATGTTTGGGTTTTGATTATATGGGACCTTTTCCTTCCTCTAATGGGTATACTCATATTTCGGTTGCTATTGATTATGTCACTAAGTGGGTAGAAGCTATTCCAACTAGTAGTGTTGATCATAACACTTCCATTAAAATGCTTAAAGAAGTTATTTTCCCGAGGTTTGGAGTCCCTAGATATCTAATGACCGATGGTGGTTCACATTTTATCCATGGTTCTTTCCGTAAAATGCTTGCTAAATATGATGTTAACCATAGAATTGCATCACCCTATCATCCTCAATCTAGTGGTCAAGTTGAACTTAGCAATAGAGAAATAAAATTGATATTACAAAAAAATGTCAATAGGTCTCGAAAGAATTGGTCTAAGAAATTAGATGATGCACTTTGGGCCTATAGAACAGCATATAAAAATCCTATGGGTATGTCTCCATACAAGATGGTATATGGGAAAGCTTG
Source organism: Hordeum marinum (assembly GCA_022496015.1). Lineage (NCBI taxonomy): Eukaryota > Viridiplantae > Streptophyta > Magnoliopsida > Poales > Poaceae > Hordeum > Hordeum marinum. Next base: position 224,720,953 of record CM039678.1, on the reverse strand, counting down.
TCATTTGCCTCTAGAGTTAGAACTAAAGCATTTTGGGCAATTAAAGAACTCAATTATGATTTCAAACTTGCTGGTGAAAAGAGGTTATTTGATATTAGCTCATTAGATGAATGGAGAACCCAAGCTTATGAAAATGCCAAGTTATTTAAAGAAAAGGTTAAAAGATGGCATGACAAAAGAATCCAAAAGCGAGAATTCAAAGTTGGAGAATATGTCCTTTTGTACAATTCTCGTTTCAGATTTTTTGCAGGAAAACTTATCTGCAAATTGGAAGGACCATATGTTATCGAAGAAGTTTGTCACTCTGGAGCTATCAAGATTAATAATGTCAAAGGTACTAACCCGAAGGTGGTCAATGGATAAAGAATTAAACACTATATCTCAGGTACGCCTATTAATGTTGAAAGCAATGTTATCCAAACCATGACACCGGAGGAACGCATAAGGGAAACCTTCCGGAACACTCCAGAATCGTGAAAAATAAGAGGTACGTGATACAGTAAGTAAACGGACTCCAAAAAATCCACAAAATATTTTTTATTAGTTTTGGAATGTTTAAGAAATTGAGGAAATAAAAAATAAACCGGAAGGCAATCAAGGTGAGCATGATAAACCAGGGCGCGATTGACATCCCTGGCATGCCCTGGTGGGTGGTGCCCACCTCGGGAATCTTTCCGACTCTGTTTTCCTTTTATTTTCTTGATTTGCAAGAATAAAAATTATCTATATATACCCCCCAACTGTTTTGACCACCACATTGCGAGATTTTCCTCTCTTCTTGTTTCGTGATGTTTTCTTGTCAGACCTAAATCTCTGTGGCTTCACCAAGTTATCCCAAGGACAAGTTCTTCGAGAAGGTTAACAACCCGTACTTGTGTGAGGTGATGAAGCACCCTCAAACCATTGAGATGCGTGAGGGGGTGCTCCACATCCAGGACATTCAAGGGCCCAAGAAGATGGGAAGCATGGAGGCCAGGCTGGAAAAGGTGGAGCAAGACATCTTCAAGTGCAAAAGGATGGTGGAACGTGGAATTAGTGCCAATCACTCCACGATCACAGAATTCAACCGTGATAATATGGTGGATGGCCAGTCCATGAAAGACATCGTCTTCACCTTCAACGAGCAAATCAACTTTCTGCAGGGTCAAATTTATGATCTCCAAAATCAAGTTTTTTATATGAAGCGATATTTAAAGGTATGAGTTTAGCTGTCAATTGCAGGACTCCAGGGACTCGTCCATCAACTTTTGATGGTGAACCCTTGTCCTGGAAGCCGGAGGATAAACCTACTGCCGTTTCATCACCACCACCTTCATCATCTTCACAACCAAAGGAGACTTGAGTACACGGGTATGGGCACTCCCCTTGGCTTGAACCAAGCTTGGGGGAGGTGCCCAGGTATCGTATCACCATCACCTTTTACCTTTGCTTTTTATTTTGATCCTTAGCTTTTTCGTGATTTAGTTGAATAAAAGTTCAACATGATCTATTTTTGAGTGCTAGTTTCGTGATATATCTAGCTACGTAATCGAGTGAGAGTTATATAATAAAGTTTAGTTTGAGCTTTTGCCCTTTTTCTTTCTTACTGCAATCATGATAAAATAATTGAAAATGATCATATGTTAATCTTATGGTGAGTAATGACATCACAATAAAGAAAAGTATAAGTGGTAAAATTTAATGGAGATTGGCAAACATAGCATTAGTCAATGATGCCATTTATGAAAGAATTAATTAGGGAAGAGAAAATTCACATGCAAATATACTATCATGGACATCTTTTATGATTGTGAGCCCCCATTAAATATTATATGACAAGATTGTTGACGTTGGACAAGGAAGACAACATAATGACTTATGTTTTTTCATATTCACATATAAGTTATATTGTCATGGATCCTTCAACATGTGGTGCTTGCTCAATATCTTTGCTAGCCAAAAATTCTGCACTGAGTAGAGATACTACCTGTGCATCCCAAAAATCCCCCAAACTCATGTTTGAGAGTCCACCATACCTACCTATGGATTGAATAAGACCCTTCAAGTAACTTGTCATCGGTGCATCAAGGCAATAAAAATTGCTTCTAAAAGTGTTGGATCAATTGGTGTAAGAGAAAATTAAGCGTTACACGAACTTGTGATGGCAAAGTAATAAAAGTGACAGACTGTGTAATAAAGGTTGCTACCACAAGGGGCAATGCAACGTGACGTTCTTTCATGCTAAGGGATTTGGCATAGAAATTAAAAAGCACACAACAACCTCTGCTTCCCTCTACGAAGGGCCTATCTTTTACCTTTATGTATTTACTTTTATGCAAGAGTCAAAGTATTCTTCCCTATTCCTTTTTATTTTTCTCCTTTTGCAAGCACCATGTGGTGAGGAAAGATCTATGCACATATATCTAGTTGGATATGAGTGAGCATGAGTTATTATTGTTGACATCACCCTTGAGGTAAATATGTTGGGAGGCGAAACTATAAGTCCCTATATTTCTATGTGTCAGGTTGAAACTTTTTGCTCATGGGTATGTGACATGGCTTGAGACTGTGTCGGTATTTCACCAAAGAGGAAGGGATGATGCAGCACAACGACGGTAAGTATTTCCCTCTGTTTATGAAACCAAGGTACCAACCCGTAGAGAAAGATCACGCACCCATGTAAACAACACCTGCATACAAACAACAAATACTTGCAACCCAACGCGAAAGAGAGGTAGTCATGCTCTCTACGGTAATAAGATAGATTAGGTAATGATAGTTTTGGAAAATAGATCTCGCAAGAACGCAAAATAAAATAAACAAACAAAAAGTGCAGCAAGATATTTTTTGTTTTTTTTGGATTAATAGATCTGAAAACAAAAGATGCAAATAGTAGATCGGAAAGCAATCTGTTGGAAAAGTTGATCCGAGGGGCGTAGGTTTCACTAGTGCCTTCTCTCATGTGTATAGAACATGGTGGGTGAACAAATTATTGTTGGGCAATTTATAGAATATCAAATAATCATGACGATATCCAGGCAATGATCATTATATAGGCATCACGTCCAAGGAAAGTAGACCGAAACGATTCTACGTCTACTTCTATTACTCCACGCATCTGTTGGAAATATGCCCTAGAGGCAATAATAAAATGGTTATTATTGTATTTCCTTGTTCATGATAATTGTCTATTGTTCATGCTATAATTGTGTTAATTGGAAACCGTAATACATGTGTGAATGCATAGACCACAACATGTCCCTAGTGAGCCTCTAGTTGACTAGCTCGTTGATCAATAGATGGTCACGGTTTCATGACCATGGACATTGGATGTCGTTGATAACGGGATCACATCATTAGGAGAATGATGTGATGGACAAGACCCAATCCTAAGCATAGCACTAGATCGTGTAGTTCGTTTGCTAAAGCTTTTCAATGTCAAGTATCGTTTCCTTAGACCATGAGATTGTGCAACTCCCGGATACCATAGGAATGCTTTGGGTGTGCCAAACGTCACAACGTAACTGGGTGGCTATAAAGGTGCACTATGGGTATCTCCGAAAGTGTCTGTTGGGTTGGCACGAATCGAGACTAGGATTTGTCACTCCGTGTGACGGAGAGGTATCTCTAGGCCCACTCGGTAAGACATCATCATAATGAGCTCAATGTGACTAAGGAGTTAGTCACGGGATGATGTATTACAGAACGAGTAAAGAGACTTGCCAGTAACGAGATTGAACAAGGTATAGAGATACCGACGATCGAATCTCGGGCAAGTATCATACCGATAGACAAAGGGAATTGTATACGGGATTGATTGAATCCCCGACATCGTGGTTCATCCGATGAGATCATCGTGGAGCATGTGGGAGCCAACATGGGTATCCAGATCCTGCTGTTGGTTATTGGCCGGAAAAGTGTCTCGGTCATGTCCACGTGTCTCCCGAACCCGTAGGGTCTACACACTTAAGGTTCGATGACACTAGGGTTATAGGGAAATGGTATACGTGATTACCGAAAGTTGTTCGGAGTCCCGGATGAGATCCCGGACATCACGAGGAGCTCCGTAATGGTCCGGAGGTAAAGATAGATATATAGGAAGTCCAGTTTTGGTCACCGGAAAGTTTTCGGGCTCATCGGTAGTGTACCGGGAGTGCCGGGAGGGTGCCGGAGGATCCCCGGGAGGGGTGTGACGACCAAAGGATTTCGTGGGCCCTTAGAGGAAGTGTGCCAACCCTTTTTGGGCTGTCCAAGACCTTCTAGAAAGGCCCATGTGGCTGGAGATAAGAGATAGGGCTGAAAAGGATTCAAAAGGAAGAGATCCACCTCCCTTGTGGGAGGTTGACTCCTCCCTAGGGTCGGCCGAACCTCTCCTCTTTGGAGGAGGGGCCAAGGCAGCCCTCCCTCTCCCTCCTCCTATATATATGCAAGGGTTTGGGCTGTTTTGAGACACAACTTCTTTCTCTCTCGGTGCAGCCCTACCCTTCCTCTTCCTCGTTCTCCGTAGCGCTTGGCGAAGCCCTGCCAGAGTTCACGTAGCTCCACCGTCACCACGCCGTCGTGCTGCCGGAGCTCTCCCTCAACCTCTCCCTCCTCCTTGCTAGATCAAGGTGCGGGAGACGTCACCGGGTTGTACGTGTGTTGAACGCGGAGGCGCCGTTGTTCGGCGCTGAGATCGGAATCCACCGCGATCTGAATCGCTGCAAGTACGACTCCACCAACCGCGTTCTTGTAACGCTTCCGCTTAGTGATCTTCAAAGGTATGAAGATGCAATCTCTCCCCTCTCGTTGCTGGTTTCTCCATGGATAGATCTTGGTGATCGTAGGAAATTTTTTGATTTACTACTACGTCCCCCAATAGTGGCATCATGAGCTAGGTCTATGCGTAGAATCTATGCACGAGTAGAACACAAAGCAGTTGTGGGCGTAGATTTTGTTAATTTGCTTACCAGTACTAGTCTTATCTTGATTCGGCGGTATTGTGGGATGAAGCGGCCCAGACCGACTTTACACGTACGCTTACATGAGACTGGTTCCACCGCCTGACATGCACTTGTTGCATAAGGTGGCTAGCGAGTGTCTGTCTCTTCCACCTTAGTCGGATTGGATTCGATGAAAAGGGTCCTTATGAAGGGTAAATAGCAATTGGCATATCAGGTTGTGGTTTTGGCGTAGGTAAGAAACGTTCTTGCTAGTAACCTATAGCAGCCACGTAAAAACTTGCAACTACAAATTAGAGGACGTCTAACTTGTTTTTGCAGCATATGCCTTGTGATGTGATATGGCCAAAGGATGTGATGTGATACATTGTGATGTATGAGATTGATCATGTTCTTGTAATAGGATTCACGACTTGCATGTCGATGAGTATGACAACCGGCAGGAGCCATAGGAGTTGTCTTATTTTATTGTATGACCTGCGTGTCAATCATAAACACCATGTAATTACTTTACTTTATTGCTAAACGTTAGCCATAGTGGTAGAAGTAATAGTTGGCGAGACAACTTCATGAAGACACAATGATGGAGATCATGATGATGGAGATCATGGTGTCGTGCCGGTGACAGTGATGATCATGGTGCCTCGAAGATGGAGATCAAAGGAGCAAGATGATAATGGCCATATCATGTCACTATATTGATTGCATGTGATGTTTATCATGTTTACATCTTATTTTCCTAGAACGACGGTAGTAAATAAGATGATCTCTCACTAAAATTTCAAGAAAAGTGTTCACCCTAACTGTGCACCGTTGCTAAGGATCGTTGTTCTGAAGCACCACGTGATGATCGGGTGTGATAGGTTCTAACATTCGCATACAACGGGTGTAAGCCAGATTTACACACGCAAAACACTTAGGTTGACTTGACGAGCATAGCATGTACAGACATGGCCTCGGAACACGGAAGACCGAAAGGTCGAACATGAGTCGTATGGAAGATACGATCAACATGGAGATGTTCACCATGGATGACTAGTCCGTCTCACGTGATGATCGGACACGGGCTAGTTGACATGGATCACGTGTCACTTGGATGACTAGAGAGATGTCTATCTAAGTGGGAGTTCATTAAATAATTTGATTATGTGAACTTAGTCTAAAATTATCTTTACAATCTATATTGTAGATCCAATGGCCAACGCGAATGTCACCCTCAATTTCAACGCGTTCCTAGAGAAAACCAAGCTGAAAGATGATGGAAGCAACTATGCGGACTGGGTCCGTGGCTTGAGGATCATCCTCATAGCTTCCAAGAAATTGTATGTCCTTGATGCACCACTAGGTGACCCACCCCTTCTCCCAGCAGAGCAAGACGTTGCGAACGCTTGGCATTCTCGCTACGATGATTACTCCATTGTTCAGTGCGACATGCTTTACAGTTTAGAACCGGGGCTCCAAAAGCGTTTTGAGCAACACGGAGCATACGAGATGTTCCAAGAGCTGAAACTGGTTTTCCAAGCTCATGCCCGGGTCGAGAGATATGACGTCTCCGACAAGTTCTTCAGCTGTAAGATGGAGGAGAATAGTTCTGTCAGTGAGCACATCCTCAAGATGTCTAGGCTACACAACCGCTTGACTCAGCTGGGAGTTTATCTCCCGGATGACTCGGTCATTGACAGAATCCTCCAGTCGCTTCCACCTAGATACAAGAGCTTTGTGATGAACTACAACATGCAAGGGATGGAAAAGTCCATTCCTGAGTTGTACTCGATGCTGAAATCAGCAGAGGTCGAGATCAGAAAGGAGCATCAAGTGTTGATGGTAAATAACCACTAGTTTCAAGACAGGCAAGGGTAAGAAGAACTTCAAGAAGGACGACAAAGTTGTTGCCGCGCCCGGTAAGCAAGTTGCCGGGAAGAAGAAGAACAAGCATGGACCCAAGCCTGAGACTGAGTGCTTTTACTACAAAGGTACCGGTCACTGGAAGCGGAACTGCCCCAAGTACTTAGCAGATAAGAAGGACGGCAACATTAAAGGTATATGTGATATACTTGTTATTGATGTGTACCTAACCATCGCTCGTAGTAGCTCCTGGGTATTTGATACCGATGCAGTTGCTCACATTTGTAACTCCAAGCAGGAGCTGTGGAATAAGCGGAGGCTGGCAAAGGACGAGGTGACGATGCGCGTCGGGAATGGTTCCAAGGTCGATGTGATCGCCGTCGGCACGCTACCTCTACATCTACCTTCGGGATTAGTGTTAAACCTTAATAATTGTTATTTAGTACCAGCTTTGATCATGAACATTGTATCTGGATCTCGCTTGATGCGAGATGGCTACTCATTTAAATCTGAGAATAATGGTTGTTCTATTTATATGAGAGAAATGTTTTATGGTCATGCCCCGCTGGTCAATGGTTTATTTTTGATGAATCTCGAACGTGATGTTACACATGTCCATAGTGTGAGTACCAAAAAGTGTAAGGTTGATAAAGATAGTCCCACTTACATGTGGCACTGCCGCCTTGGTCATATTGGTGTCAAACGCATGAAGAAGCTCCATACTGATGGACTTTTGGAGTCTCTTGATTTCGAACCATTTGAGATGTGCAAACCATGCCTCATGGGCAAGATGACCAAGACTCCGTTCTCCGGAACAATGGAGCGAGCAAATGACTTATTGGAAATAATACATACCGATGTATGCGGTCCAATGAGTGTCGAGGCTCGTGGTGGCTACCGTTATGTTCTCACCCTCACTGATGACTTGAGTAGATATGGGTATGTCTACTTAATGAAACTAAGTCTAAAACTTTTGAAAGGTTCAAGGAATTTTAGAGTGAGGTAGAGAATCAACGTGACAGGAAAATAAAGTGCCTACGATCTGATCGTGGCGGAGAATATTTAAGTCGCGAGTTTGGCACGCACCTAAGGAAATGTGGAATTGTTTCACAACTCATGCCGCCTGGCACACCTTAGCGAAATGGTGTGTCTGAACATCGTAATCGCACTCTATTAGATATGGTACGATCTATGATGTCTCTTACCGACTTACCGCTATCATTTTGGGGATATGCATTGGAGACTGCCGCATTCACTTTAAATAGGGCACCGTCAAAATCCGTTGATACGACACCGTATGAATTATGGTTTGGAAAGAAACCTAAGCTGTCGTTTCTAAAAGTTTGGGGATGCGATGCTTATGTGAAGAAACTTCAACCTGAGAAGCTCGAACCCAAAGCGGAAAAGTGCGTCTTCATAGGATATCCCAAAGAGACTATTGGGTATACCTTCTACCTACGATCCGAGGGCAAAGTCTTTGTTGCCAAGAATGGATCCTTTCTCGAGAAAGAGTTTCTCTCGAAAGAAGTAAGTGGGAGGAAAATAGAACTTGATGAGCTAATTGTACCTCCACTCGAACCGGAGAGTAGCGCAACACAGGAAGTTGTTTCTATGGAGCCTACACCGGCTGGAGAGGAAGTTAATGATGATGATCATGAAACTTCAGATCAAGTTACTATTGAACGTCGAAGGTCCACTAGGACACGTTCCACACCAGAGTGGTACGACAACCCTGTCCTAGAGATCATGTTGTTAGACAACGATGAACCTTCGAACTATGAAGAAGCGATGGCGGGCCCGGATTCCAACAAATGGCTTGAAGCCATGAAATCCGAGATAGGATCCATGTATGAGAACAAAGTATGGACTTTGGTGGACTTGCCTGATGATAAGCGAGCCATTGAAAATAAATGGATCTTTAAGAAGAAGACTGACGCGGATGGTAATGTGACCGTCTATAAGGCTCGGCTTGTCGCTAAGGGTTATCGACAAGTTCAAGGAATTGACTACGATGAGACTTTCTCACCCGTAGCGATGCTGAAGTCTGTCCAAATCATGTTAGCGATTGCCGCATTTTATGATTATGAGATCTGGCAAATGGACGTCAAAACGGCATTCCTTAATGGCTTCCTCAAGGAAGAACTGTATATGATGCAGCCGGAAGGTTTTGTCGATCCTAAAGATGCTAACAAGGTATGCAAGCTCCAGTGCTCCATCTATGGGCTGGTGCAAGCATCTCGGAGTTGGAACATTCGCTTTAATGAAGTGATTAAAGCATTTGGATTTGTACAGGTTTATGGAGAACCCTGTATTTACAAGAAAGTGAGTGGGAGTTCTGTAGCATTTCTCGTATTATATGTGGATGACATACTGATAATGGGAAATGATATAGAACTCTTGGAAAGTGTAAAGGCCTACTTGAATAAGTGTTTTTCAATGAAGGACCTTGGAGAAGCTGCTTACATATTAGGTATTAAGATCTATAAAGATAGATCGAGACGCCTCATAGGTCTTTCACAAAGCACATACCTTGAAAAGATATTGAAGAAGTTCAATATGGATCAGTCCAAGAAGGGGTTCTTGCCTGTGTTACAAGGTGTGAGATTGAGTACGACTCAATGCCCGACCACGGCAAAGGATAGAGAAGAGATGAGTGTCATCCCCTATGCTTCAGCCATAGGCTCTATTATGTATGCCATGCTGTGTACCAGACCTGATGTGAACCTTGCCATAAGTTTGGTAGGGAGGTACCAAAGTGATCCCGGAGCGGAACACTGGACAACGGTCAAGAACATCCTGAAGTACCTGAAAAGGACAAAGGACATGTTTCTCGTATATGGAGGTGCCGAAGATCTCGTCGTAAAGGGTTACGTCGATGCTAGCTTCGACACAGATCCGGATGACTCCAAGTCGCAAACCAGATACGTGTATATTTTGAACGGAGGGGCAGTAAGCTGGTGCAGCAGCAAGCAAAGCGTCGTGGCGGCATCTACATGTGAAGCGGAGTACATAGCTACTTCGGAAGCAGCAAAGGAAGGAGTCTGGATGAAGGAGTTCATCACCGACCTAGGAGTAATTCCAAGTGCGTCGGGCCCGATGACTCTATTCTGTGACAACACTGGAGCTATTGCCCTTGCGAAGGAGCCCAGGATTCACAAGAAGACAAGCCACATCAAGCGCCGCTTCAACTCCATCCGTGATTACATTCAGGAGGGAGATATAGATATTTGTAAAGTGCATACGGATCTGAATGTCGCAGATCCGTTGACTAAACCTCTCTCACGAGCAAAACATGATCAACACCATAATGCTATGGGTGTTCGATTCATCACAATGTAACTAGATTATTGACTCTAGTGCAAGTGGGAGACTGTTGGAAATATGCCCTAGAGGCAATAATAAAATGGTTATTATTGTATTTCCTTGTTCATGATAATTGTCTATTGTTCATGCTATAATTGTGTTAATTGGAAACCGTAATACATGTGTGAATGCATAGACCACAACATGTCCCTAGTGAGCCTCTAGTTGACTAGCCCGTTGATCAATAGATGGTCACGGGTTCATGACCATGGACATTGGATGTTGTTGATAACTGGATCACATCATTAGGAGAATGATGTGATGGACAAGACCCAATCCTAAGCATAGCACTAGATCGTGTAGTTTGTTTGCTAAAGCTTTTCAATGTCAAGTATCGTTTCCTTAGACCATGAGATTGTGCAACTCCCGGATACCGTAGGAATGCTTTGGGTGTGCCAAACATCACAACGTAACTGGGTGGCTATAAAGGTGCACTATGGGTATCTCCGAAAGTGTCTGTTGGGTTGGCACGAATCGAGACTAGGATTTGTCACTCCGTGTGACGGAGAGGTATCTCTGGGCCCACTCGGTAAGACATCATCATAATGAGCTCAATGTGACTAAGGAGTTAGTCATGGGATGATGTATTACATAATGAGTAAAGAGACTTACCGGTAACGAGATTGAACAAGGTATAGAGATATCGACGATCGAATCTCGGGCAAGTATCATACCGATAGACAAAGGGAATTGTATACGGGATTGATTGAATCCCCGACATTGTGGTTCATCCGATGAGATCATCGTGGAGCATGTGGGAGCCAACATGGGTATCCAGATCCCGCTGTTGGTTATTGGCCGGAGAAGTGTCTCGGTCATGTCCACGTGTCTCCCAAACCCGTAGGGTCTATACACTTAAGGTTCGATGACGCTAGGGTTATAGGGAAATGGTATATGTGATTACCGAAAGTTGTTCGGAGTCCCGGATGAGATCCCGGACATCACGAGGAGCTCCGGAATGGTCCGGAGGTAAAGATTGATATATAGGAAGTCCAGTTTTGGTCACCGGAAAGTTTTCGGGCTCATCGGTAGTGTACCGGGAGGGTGCCGGAGGACCCCCGGGAGGGGTGTGACGACCAAAGGATTTCGTGGGCCCTTGGAGGAAGTGTGCCAGACCTTTTTGGGCTGGCCAAGACCTTCTAGAAAGGCCCATGTGGATGGAGATAAGAGATAGGGCTGAAAAGGATTCAAAAGGAAGAGATCCACCTCCCTTGTGGGAGGTGGACTCCTCCCTAGGGTCGGCCGAACCTCTCCTCTTTGGAGGAGGGGCCAAGGCAGCCCTCCCTCTCCCTCCTCCTATATATATGCAAGGGTTTGGGCTGTTTTGAGACACGACTTCTTTCTCTCTCGGTGCAGCCCTACCCTTCCTCTTCCTCGTTCTCCGTAGCGCTTGGCGAAGCCCTGCCGGAGTTAACGTAGCTCCACCGTCACCACGCCGTCGTGCTGCCGGAGCTCTCCCTCAACCTCTCCCTCCTCCTTGCTGGATCAAGGTGCGGGAGACGTCACCGGGTTGTACGTGTGTTGAATGCGGAGGCGCCGTTGTTCGGCCCTGAGATCGGAATCCACCGCGATCTGAATCGCTGCGAGTACGACTCCACCAACCGCATTCTTGTAACGCTTCTGCTTAGCGATCTTCAAAGGTATGAAGATGCAATCTCGCCCCTCTTGTTGCTAGTTTCTCCATGGATAGATCTTGGTGATCGTAGGAATTTTTTTGATTTACTACTACGTCCCCCAACAGCATCGACCACTATCCAGCATGCATCTAGTGTATTAAGTTCATGGGAAAACGGAGTAATGCAATAAGAACGGTGACATGATCTAGACAAGATCTATTCATGTAGGAATAGACCCCATCTTGTTATCCTTAATGGCAATGATACATGCGTGTCTTGGTGCCCCTTCTGTCACTGGGAAAGAACACCGCAAGATCAAACCCATCACAAAGCACCTCTTCCCATGGCAAGAAAAATCGATCTAGTTGGCCTAACTAAACCAAAGATTCGAAGAAGAGATACGAGGCTATAGGTAATCATGCAAATAACAGATCAAATAAGAATCAAATCATATTCATGGATAGAAATTGATCATGAACTCAAAGTTCATCTGATCCCAATAAACACAACACAAAAGTTATTACATCAAATAGATCTCCAAGAGACCATTGTATTGAGAAACATAGAGAGAGAAGAAGACATCTAGATACTGCCTACTGACCCGTAGGTCTATGGTGGACTACTCACGCATCATCGGAGAGGCACCTATGAGGAAGATGAACCCTCCCGTGATGGTGTTAGATTGGATCTCGAGGTTCCGGAACTTGCGGCGGCTGGAGTTGTGTTTCATCAACTCCTCTAGGGTTTTTAGATTTTCTAGGAATTTATAGGCTCGATAGTCGGTGGAGGAGGTGCCCGAGGTGCCCACCCTCTACCAGGTCGCGCCAGGGGCCTCTCGCACACCCTGGTAGAGAGTGGCCACCCTGGGCCCCCTCTTCTGGTGATCTTTGGCCCATCTACTTCCTTTTGGTCCATAAAAATCCACAAAAATCCCCGCGGCGTTTGGGCTCTATTTGGTACTGATTTTTTGCGAAGTAAAAAACAAGCAAAAACGACAATTGCCACTTTGGCACTATGTCAATAGGTCAGTCCCAAAAAATGATATAAAGTTGCTATAAAATGATTGTAAAACATCCAAGATTGATAATATAGTAGCATGGAACAAGAAAAAATTATAGATACGTTGGAGACGTATCAACATCCCCAAGCTTCATTCCTACTCGTCCTCGAGTAGGTAAATGATAAAAACAGATTTTTTATGTGGAATGCTGCCTATCATGTTCATCACATATTATTTCGTTTATAGCATGGACATTTGGACTTTTCATACGGTTCAAAGCAATAGTCTAGTATTGACATGAAAACTTTAATACTCAAGCATATCAACAAGCAACCATGTCTTTCAAAATATTAACGCTAAAGCAAGTTATCCCTAGCCCATCATGCTCAATCATTGATACATTCACAATACACACTAAAATATTAGCTACACCTAATGCTCAAGTACGATCATAGTGCCCCCTAGTTGGTGCTTTATAAGAGAAGATGGAGACTCAAATTGAAAAATAAAAATTGCATAAAGTAAATAGATAGGCCCTTCGCAGAGGGAAGTAGGGATTTGTAGAGGTGCCAGAGCTCAAGTGTTTAAATTGATAGAAAAAATATTTTTGAGTGGCATGCCTTTCCTGTCAACGAAAACGACTGAGAGATTTCAATATATTTCCTCACTAGATGCATCATAGGCGGTTCCCAAACTATAAATTAAAGTTTATTCCTTTTTCCACCATACTTTCACTTTCCATGGCTACCTGAACCCATGGTTGCCTTCCATACCAACACTTTCCAAGGAATTTATTATTTGACAACATAAAGTAAATATGTTTTTTATCTTTTATTTTAGGACTAGGCATCCCTATTATTGTCATACTCTCATGCAATGACAAGTAAATAAACACTCTTAGAATAACACGTCTAGCATGAAAAAATATCGGTCACCCCCTACCGTTTCATGAGTAGTACGACCACACAAAAAGGAAATTTTATTTTGAAAGTTTAGAGATGGCACATACAAATTTGCTTGGAATGGCATGGAAATATCGTATATAGGTAGGTATAGTGGACTCATATGGCAAAACTTGCTTTAAGGATTTTGGATGCACAAGTAGTATTTCTACTTAGTACAAGTGAAGGCTAGCAGGAGATTGAGAAGCATCCAACCAAGAAACGAAAAATCACATAACCAAGCATTAAGCATAACTAACACTGAATAATGCACAACAAGTAGGATGTAAGTCCGTAGCACAACTATTGACTTTCGTGCTTGCATAGGGAATCACAAACCTTAACACCGATATTCGTACTAAGCATAATTACTCACTAACATAACTCACATATCACTATTGCCATGTCTCAAAACTATTACAAAGAATCAAGTTTAATTTGTCCAATGATCTTCATGAAAGTTTTTATTATATCCCTCTTGAATATATATCACTTTGGGACTAGTTTCATATGTTGCAATTGCTTTTGATAAGCTCACAAGGATATAAGTGAAGAACATGAGCATACAAGTTTCATATCTCAAAATAATATAAGTGAGGAATGAGAGGATTTCTTCAAATTACTAACTCTCAAATTAATATAAGTGAAGCATGAGAGCATTTCTACAAACATGTAAAAGCATGTCATGCTCAAAAACATATAAGTGAAGCACTAAAGCAATTCCTTTGCTCAAAAGTTTAAGTGAAGCATAAAGAGCAATTCTAACAAATCATAGCATATTTTGGCTCTATCAAATAGGTCTGTGCAGCAAGTATAAAAGAAAACAAAGCAAAGATACAAGACGCTCCAAGCAAAACTCATGATATGTGACGAATAAAAATATAGTTCCAAGTAGTATACCGATGGTTGTTAGAAGAAAGAGGGGATGCCACTCGGGGCATCCCCAAGCTTAGTTGCTTGTTACTCTTTGGATGTTACTCTGTAGCATCCCCAAGGTTTGACTCTTCTAACTCCTTATTCCTTCATCCATCGTGATCTCACCCAAAACTTGAAAACTTCAATCACACAAAACTTGACAAAATTCTCGTGAGATCCGTTAGTATAATAAAGCAAATTACCACTTTAGGTATTGTTGTAAACCCATTCATATTTTATTACTGCATTATAACTACTGTATTCTAACTTTACCATGAATTATACCCCATGATACAAGCCATGGATTCATCAAAACAAGCACACAATGCAATGAAAACAGAATATGTTTCAGGCAAGGCGGTATGTAGTAATATGTACTCTACCAATACTTCTGGAACTCTAAATTCTAAAATTTAGGACAACGTAAAGAATTTGTATATAAATATTTTGTTAAAATTTCATCTCAATATAATGTTCCAGTAAAAAATCAAAATTTCTGCACTGGGAACAAAGTTTCTGTTTCAGATTCAACATTGTTTCTACTCATCTTATTGATCATCCTAAAGGCATTACCTGGCAAAAACACTAAATAAAACATAAAAACACAATAATAGAAGAATCATAATTGTGTAAAACTCACAAAAACAAAAAGCAAAAGATAATAATAATTTATTATTGGGTTGCATCCCAAAAAAGCATTATCGTTTTACGCCCCTAGCTAGGCATAATGCGTAGATTCAAGTATTGTCATCCTTAGTTTCCAACGCCTTAAGAACACAACAAGAAATTTTCAATGATCTATCATGCATATTTTCAATGAAAATACTTCCAGGGATAATATTGAAAAATTTATTCTTGCCATGAAGGTTGGTTACCACTTCAAGAAAATTTGGATGGATACTAATCAATTTCAGATCTTCATTGTTTCTACTAGAAGTGGTACCCTTATTCTTAGGAACCTGCATGGATTTTCAATCTTTACTAATGGGATTTTTTTCAACAGTTTTATCGGTAGGGAAAGTCAAACTTAAGTTACGAAATATTTCTTCCAACTTATCAATTCTAGTGGGGCTTTCTTCAAATTTTTTATTGACTACGAGTTCTTTTTCTTTTAATATTTTAAGAGCGTCCCCCACTTTTAACCAATTCTATGAGCAAGATTATGCATATTTTTATCCAAGTTCTCAATATTTTCCTCGTTGAGCATTTTCTTTTCAATAGCATCTAACCTTTTCATAACATGCTGAAGAGTTAAAATTGTTTCATTGACAATGATAGGTGGAAAACCCACTAAATTTCCCAAAGCATTATAAGCATCCAAAGCGAGGCACATCAAGAAGTCTCCATCGGTAATCATATCAAGGACGAATCTATACCAAGTGGTGATGCCCACATAAAAACAACGAAGAAGAACAATGGTAGATTCTTTGTGAATGGATCTATTATGAGCATTGCAAATCCTATACCAAGCATATTTAAGATTCTCCCCTCCCCTTTGTTTAAAATTATGAACCTCATTCTCGGGAGTAAACATAATATCGGAGGAACTATCCATAGCGAACAAGAGATCTAATGAGAAAAAAGGCAAACGAAAAAGAGAGGGCGAATAAAACGACAAATTTGTGAAGTGGGAGAGAGGAAAACGAGAGGCGGATGGCAAATAATGTAAATTGCAAGGAGATGAGATTTGTGATTAGGAACCTGGTAGATGAGATTGCTTCCTCCCCGCTAACAACGCCACAAATTCCTTTGACGTGGCTTTAGACAGCGTCGGTATTTCCCCAAAGAGAAAGGGATGATGCAGCACAACGATGGTAAGTATTTCCCTCAGTTTATGAAACCAAGGTATCAATCCGTAGAGGAATATCACGCACCCACGTAAACTGCACCTGCACACAAACAAAAACTATTTGCAACCCAACGCGAAAGAGATGTTGTCACGCTCTCTACGGTAATAAGATAGATTAGGTAATGATAGTTTTGGCAAATAGATCTCGCAAGAACACAAAGTAAAATATATAAACAAAAAGTGCAGTAAGGTATTTTGTTTTTTTGGATTAATAGATCTGAAAACAAAAGATGCAGCAGCAGCAGTAGAAGCAACAGAAGCAGCAGCAGAAACAGTAGCAGTAGCAGCAGCAGCAGTAGAAGCAACAGAAGCAGCAGCAGAAACAGTAGCAGTAGCAGCAGCAGCAGTAGCAGTAGTACAGCAGCAGGATCAGCAGCAGCAGCAGTAGCAGTAGCAGTAGTAGTAGCAGTAGCAGCAGCAGTAGTAGTAGCAGTAGAAGTAGAAGTAGCAGCAGCAGTAAAAGCAGCAGTAGAAGCAGCAACAGTAGCAGCGGCGGCAGCAGCAGTAGCAGTAGCAGTAGCAGCAGCAGCAGGAGCAGGAGCAGCATCAGCAGCAGTAGTAGCAGCAGTAGTAGCAGTAGCAGTAGTAGCAGTAGTAGTAGCAGCAGTAGCAGGAGTAGGAGTAGCAGTAGCAGTAGCAGTAGTAGCAGGAGCAGGAGCAGTAGTAGCAGTAGTAGTAGCAGCAGCAGCAGCAGCAGTAGTTAGTAGTAGTAGTTAGTAGTAGTAGTAGTAGTAGTAGTAGTAGTAGTAGTAGTAGTAGTAGTGGTGGTGGTGGTGGTGGTGGTGGTGGTGGTGGTGGTGGTGGTGGTGGTGGTGGTGGTGGTAGTAGTAGTAGTAGTAGCAGCAGCAGTAGTAGTAGTAGTAGTAGTAGTAGAAGTAGAAGTAGAAGTAGAAGTAGAAGTAGCAGCAGTAGCAGCAGCAGCAACAACAACAACAACAACAACAACAGTAGTAGTAGGAGCAGTAGTAGTAGTAGTAGTAGTAGCAGCAACAACAACAACAACAACAACAACAACAACAACAACAGTAATAGGAGCAGCAGCAGCAGCAGCAGCAGCAGCAGTAGTAGTAAATGGATGTGTATGTTGTAAATAAAGGGGACTGATCAAAAAGAGCTCGAAATAGACATATTGCTAAGGTCCATAGTTCCCAAACATTAATCCACATCAAAAATCTATGCATGATCACTTGTTGGGCATAATCCCTTCACGCGACAATCAAAGTTCCAACAAACAATGTTTAAGATGAAGTGCTTGAGAGCCTAGATGAGTAAATAATTGTGGGTGTGCTTATGATCACTTGAGCATCATATTTTACTACACGCCTTCTACTCCCTAACTTATGTTTTTATGGATCTATGAAAAGAAAACTCCTTCGTGCAGTCCTGACAATGAAGTGTTGTCTAGAACAAATAGAATAGAGTGTTGTAAAGTTGTTTTATCTAGTAGATCAAGAAATTCGTGTTAATTATATTTGCTTTGCTAACACTTGCACTATAACCACGCCACCGCTATAATTATGCTAAGTTTTCAGGTCAAGAAGCGAAGGGCTATCTAGGTGTACCAATCGTAAGTGAACCCAAACCTTCTCGCTATTTCGGTTTAACAACTGAGTTCCTTATGATTTGGATTTGTATTTATGTTGCTTAAGGATGATCAAGTTTAAGCTTAAGGGATTTTGAGGCAGGTCATCCACCTGAACAACTTTTATAAAGGGGACCCCATCAAGATGTTAACATAACGAGGGGTGACGAGCGATGAGCACATAATCCAGAACCTCTTCATCATCATCTTCATCCACAAACCCTAGTCGTCGCTATTTCCATATCCATAGCCATCTCTACCACTATAGTGCTCTTGCATCTATTTCATACTTGTAATCGTGCATCGCACAAGGCATCCATTGCAAGACATATTGGAACCAATCTCAAGATGTTTTCTTCTCACGGTCTGATCTCCATGTGTGAGTAGTTCAGTAAGGTATGGGTTGAGGCATGAGCCTTACAACCCAAGGTATTTGTGGAGGGGATCAATGGAAGAATTTTATATAACATTATATATGTGTGAAATAAAATTGTTTCGTGAATATGTCTCTTGTCTTGTCCGCTATCTTCACCATACATCTACACCGGTGGCAAGGAGAGAATTAAGTGTTATACCGAACATTAGTGACAGTAAGGTTCAATAGGGTGTCATGGATCATACCCTTGGGGATAAATGAGGTGTAGTCATTAAACACTCAAAACTCTTGTCTGATTTATTGTCTTGATTATTGAGGCAACCCCACGCGATGGATAGGGCATGTGATAGGACAAATGATTCCTCATGCAAGACTCGTGTCGGTCAAGATGTTATTTGTACACATCCCCCTGCTTCGATCTATAACAAGCACATCTCGATGGGTGACTTCCTGAGCACAAATTAATATCCATTTGATCCCGACACAAATACAAGGTTGTAAGCATTAAGACCTCATACCCGCACCTCTTTTTATTATAAGTATTTGAATCACTATTTGCTTATTGGTTCGATCAAAAGCGAGATTTGACACTTTGACAAAAGCTTACTAGATACCATCACTTAAAGGGAATCTTCCTCTTGTGTGTCCGATAACACAAGGTCGCCTCTAGGGAAATAGGTATGGGATACTCTTTTCTGTTTGAATACTGGATCAATAAAAGGAGGTATCACCACCACACATTGGTCTCAAAACCAATGGACCCTCCTGAGTTCTTAATCGCCTTGATCTCTCTCCAGGAGTTGCAACTAGTTTTGGTGATTGTAGGGCGTGTTGGTAGTGTTCCAAGTGGCACCCGGTATCGATGGGTTTCGGACAAACTAGGCACCGTGGACCGGTGTACCATGCGTAGTACCATGTGTTGAGGTGTGCTTGGGAACCTTGCACACATCGTTTGGGGCCGTGGTAGAAACTTCGGTCAATCTTCTGTTGTGGGTTCAGTCTCGATAGTCGATAAACCTAGACTAGAGTCTTGTGTGGTTAATGGTTGTGGCCGACATCGTCGTCGGCGCTTCCGCTTGATGGTTGCCGAGATACATGATTTGCATATGGTGGTAAGTGGTAAGAGCGTGTGTGATGAAGTACACCCCTATAGAGTAAATGATCTATTCGAATAGTCGCGCCCATGAATGTGGACTACTTGGGGACTTATATGGTTCATAGACAACTCAAAGTGGATACCCCAAAACGTGCAAGATAAGTGTGAGTGCTATGGATGTCCTTCTTGTAGGGAGACAAGAGGGGATCCTTAGTGGTGTGTTGTTGTGGTGACTAGCTAGTGGACTTTTATGCGCTTTCTCATCTTACTAATCTGTTGGTAGTTGTAGTACAGGATAGCCAAGAGTCAAAGCTGTTTTTTTGCACTAAACCCCACAACCCCCCTTTGTTGATACTGATACATATGTAGATAGTTCTGATGTAAGTCTTGTTGAGTACCTTTGTATCCACGGTTGCTTAATTATGTTTTTGTAGAGAAGATTTCAGTCTCGCTAGCGGGTTCTACGATAAGATCGTTTTTGACCGATTAGCTTGGGAATCCGAGATAGAGGTTTGGCTCCTATGAAGGGCCTTGTAGATAGACAAACTTCCTTAGCCTTTTTTCTTTTGTAGATGTCTATACTCAGACATGTTATGCTTCTGCTTGTTGCTTGTATGATCTGAGTGGTGTGTCAGGTGACCCCTTCTTGTAGTATCATACTATGTCGGCTCTTTCGAACCTTATCTATACTTGAGTTGTAGAGTTATGTTGTGATGCCATGTTGTACCAACACATACTTGCATGTTATGCATATGTGCGGTATGTATTGGTATGCGTGGGGTTCGACACCTAGTTGTATGCCTATGGTAGCCTTCCTTGCAGGGAAATGCCTCTTTGTGCTTCCATTGAGCCTTGGTAGTTTGCTACTGCTCCAAACAGATTGATTGACCGACATGTATCCTTCTTTGCTCATATGTCTGTCCCTGCGGGGAAAATGTCACGCACGTGTTTACTAGTCCTTGTAGCTTGCTACGACTCGGTACACACGCTGATGAACGACACGTGCATTGTTGGATTACCTATGTTTGTCCCTATACATTTGTGCCGCCTTGGTCTATAACTAATCATGTCGACCCGGGTTCTCTGCAATATGGATGCTAGCGACATATTCATATACGTGAGGCAATGGTAATGGTTGCAACCGTGCAAATACTGTGCAAACGACCCCGACGAAGGCAATGGTTGCAACCGTGCAAATACCGTGCGTGAGGCCGCAAAGTTACGTGATTTGTTACATGTAAGATCTATGTGACTTAGGATCGGGGTCCTGACATTACCCATCTACTATCAGCTATAGGGCAGATTATATCTACTTCCAGAAGCTTTTAAATTTCATTTCTTACCACTACCTTTATCTTTGGATTTATGCGACGTTCATGATCAACAACGTTTAGCAGTAGGCTCCACAATAATTTTGTGTTGACACATAACTGGGCTAATGCCCTTGAGATCATCCAGAGTATATCCATTTGTGGCACAATGTTTTCTTAGAGTACTCAACAATCTCTTTTCTTCGTGCACTGAAATGTTAGAATCTATAATAAAATATATATTTTCTTTTCATCAAGATAAGCATATTTATATGTATCATGGAGTTTCTTGAATTCAAACACATGATCACCCTTAGGGGCTGGAGGATCTCCCAATATTCAAACAGACAAATTATGTTTCAGAATAGGTTCTCGTCTAAAGAAAATCTCATATATTTCTTTCCTTTCTTTCATATTCATATCATTCTCATGTTATAAGGAGTAATGATTTAGAGATCAGTAGAAGGCACAACAGTAGAAGCAAAACTAACAATTACATCCACATGATGTAAATCTTTAGCATGATGTTGTTTGGTGAACCTAGAAATGAATAATTTCATTAGATTCATCATCAAACTTAACTTTGTACTTATTGAAGTCCATAACAACACCAATAGTATTCAAGAAGGGTCTAACAAGTACTATGGGACAATAGTTATCTTGTTCAGATCCAAGTACTAAGAAATCAGTACGATATTTGATCTTGCCACAAAGGACTTTAACATATCTAATGACCCCAAGAGGTAGAATAGTTTCCATATTCACAATCTTAATAGTAACGTCAATCTCTTATATCTCAACAGGTGAAACATCATGCATTACTTCTTGATGGAGAGAGATAACTAAATATCACTTATACTGGCATCCATATCACTTAAACCATGATAACAATGATCACCAATCTTAACTGAAACAACAAGCATGCAAACTCAACATTTTTATCCTTCTCCTTTTTATCATTTTTAGCAATGTGAGAAAGCTTGCTCCAGAAATAAATAACATGCTCACCGACATTTCCAACCAAAAATTCTTTAACCATGGCTACTAAAGGTTCTACTTTAATTTGTTCGGAATGTGTAGGTGCCTTATTTTGATTCTTATTAAGCATAATTGTTGCCCTAGAGTGTTCCTTAATTCTAACACAAAAATGAGGCTTTTCAATATAAGAGTAGGCTAAAACGAAATTAACAACACACACTTATATTTCAGTATTAGTAATAATAGGTTCCTTACAAATATCTTTAATGGGTTCTTGACATTTAAACAATTTCTCCTTTGGGAGATCAACATGATCAACAAATTTTCTATAGAAAATTGATAACTAACTCAAAATGAAATCCGTATTTCGCACTAAGCTCTTGAAAAACATCAATTTCAAGAAAAAACTCAACACAATCATATTGAAGATTTATATACTTGACTATTTACCTTTGTTGACCTCCCAATCTTTAGTATTATGTTTAATTATTTCAATAAGATCATATTTGAAATAAATTTGACTGTTTAAAAAAAGAACCAACGGAAGAAGTGTCAAACATTTCTTTATCGCGAGGAGAAAGTCTAGCATAAAAATTATGAACATTAATATCTCCTAAGAGCTCATGATTGGGGAATTTGGTCATTAAGTATTTAAGCCTCCCAAAGCTTGAGCAATACTTTCTCCATCATGAGGCCAAAAATTACAAATAAAATTTCAATCACGATGAACCAGATGCATGGGATAAAGTTCATTATGGAAAGCACATTTCAGTTGCTTCCAGTCCCACGGGTGTGAATTATCCAATATCTAAACCATGACAATGCATTTCCCTCCAAATATAAATAGAGTATCCTCTTCTTCACTTCATTCCCTAATAAACCTACAAGCTTGAACAATCCACACAATGCGTCTATAACAAGCAAGCGCATATCAGGATGAACTGTTCCATCTCTTGCATGATGGTTAGTTTGCAATCGATCCAGAATACAAGAGGAATTTGACAATAGTAATTTTCAGTAGGTGGAGGATCCTCCATTGCCACTTGTGCATGTGGTGAGGTCACCCAAACAAGCCCATAATAGGATTATTTTTCATAGTAGCAAACAAAAATATAATTATGCACGTACCATAAAATTTTCCTTACCAAATCTCAATTACCAAGTGTTGGGGAACGTTGCATGGGAAGCAAAAAATTTCCTACGCACACGCAGATCTATTCATGGTGATGAGCACCTACGAGAGGGAGAGTGGATCTACATACCCTTGTAGATCGCTAAGCGGGAAGCGTTAAGAAACGCGGTTGGTGTAGTCGAACGTCTTCGCGATCCAAATCGCCGTGCATCCCGCGATCCAATCACGATCCGTCCTGTGATCCAATCACGATCCATCCCGCAATCCGAGCATGATCTGTCCCACGAACTTGATCACGATCCGTCTCACGAACTTGATCACGATCCTTTCGATCTAGCACCGAACGGACGGCACCTCCGCGTTCAGCACACGTACAGCTTGATGACGATCTCCACCATCTTGATCCAGCAAGAAGGAGTGGATAGGAAGAAGAGTTCTTCGGCAGCCTGACGGTGCTCCGGCGATGGTGGTGGAGCAATTCCGGCAGGGCTTCGCCTAAGCACTGCAGAAAACCGATCTAGAGGAGAAACTATGCACTGGAGGAACGGGTAGCACGTGGCTGAAATTCTAGTGCAAAACCCTAGAAATCCACCAGTATATATAGGAGGG
The DNA here is from genome assembly GCA_022496015.1 of Hordeum marinum. Taxonomy (NCBI): domain Eukaryota; kingdom Viridiplantae; phylum Streptophyta; class Magnoliopsida; order Poales; family Poaceae; genus Hordeum; species Hordeum marinum. Next base: position 224,697,422 of record CM039678.1, on the reverse strand, counting down.
AAGTAGGAGGAGAGGCAGCCTTGGCCTCCAAGCCTTGGAGGCTTCGGCCGAAGTGGGAGGTGGAGGAGGACTCTCCTCCTCCAATCCTAGTAGGACTAGGATTGCTCCTTTTTGCCTTTTTTTCCACCTTTTCCTATTGGTTTTTTTCCTCCAGCCACATGGGCCTTGTGTGGGAGTTTCCACCAGCCCAATAAGGGCTGATATTCACTCTCCCATAGCCCATGAAGCCTCTTGGGTCGAAATACCCCTTCGGGAGGCCTCCCGGTACACTACCGGCACTCCCGGTACACTATCGATGAGCCCGAAACTTTTCCGGCGACCAAAACGGGACTTCCTATATATTAATCTTTACCTCCGGACCATTCCGGAGCTCCTTGTGACGTCCGGGATCTCATCCGGGACTCCGAACAAACTTCATTCACCACTATACATAACTCTATACTACCGAAACGTCACCAAACCTTAAGTGTGCAGACCCTGCGGGTTCGAGAACTATGTAGACATGACCGAGACACCTCTACGGTCAATAACCAATGGCGTGACCTGGATGTCCACATTGGTTCCTACATATTCTACTAAGATCTTTATCGGTTGAACCTCTATGTCAAGGATTCAGTTAATCCCGTATGATGTTCCCTTTGTTCTTCGGTATGTTACTTGCTCGAGATTCAATCGTCGGTATCTCCATACCTAGTTTAACCTCGTTATTGGCAAGTCTCTTTTACTCGTTCCGTAATACAAGATCCCGTAACTAACACTTAGTCACATTGCTTGCAAGGCTTATTGATGTTGTATTACCGAGTGGGCCCTGAGATACCTCTGCGTCACACGGAGTAACAAATCCCAGTCTTGATCCATGCCAACTCAATAGACACCCTCAAAGACACCTGTAGAGCACCTTTATAGTCACCCAGTTACGTTGTGATGTTTGATACACACAAGGTACTCCCCCGATATCTGTGAGTTGCATGATCTCATGGTCATAAGAACATATACTTGACATGCAGAAAACAGTAGCAATAAACTGACACGATCATAAGCTACGTTTGTAGTTTGGGTCTTGTCCATCACATCATTCTCCTAATGATGTGATCCCATTATCAAATGACATCTCATGTCCATGGCTAGGAAACCTTAACCATCTTTCGATCAACGAGCTAGTTCACTAGAGGCATACTAGGGACATTGTGTTTGTCTATGTATCCACACATGTATCCATGTTTCCAATTAATACAATTATAGCATGGATAATAAACGATTATCGTGAACAAGGAAATACAATAATAAACACTTTATTTATTGCCTCTAGGGCATATTTCCAGCAGTCTCCCACTTGCACTAGAGTCAATAATCTAATTCACATCACTATGTGATTTACATTGTAATGAATCGAACACCCATGCAGTTCTGGTGTTGATCATATTTAGCCCTTGGAAGAGGTTTAGTCAATGGGTCTACAACATTCAGATCCATGTGCACTTTGCAAATATTTATGTCTTTCTCCATGATGTAATCGCGGATGGAGTTGAAGCGTTGCTTTATGTGTTTGGTCCTCTTGTGAAACCTTGGTTCCTTGGCCAGAGCAATGGCACCAGTGTTGTCACAGAACAGGTTCATTGGATTTAGTGCACTGGGCACTACTCCAAGATCTGTCATGAACTGCTTCATCCAGACACCTTCCTTCGCCGCCACCGAGGCTGCGATGTATTCCGCTTCGCACGTAGAATCAGCTACCACGCTTTGCTTGGAACTGCACCAGCTTACTGCTCCCCCGTTAAGAATAAATATGTATCCGGTTTGCGACTTAGAGTCGTCCGGATCAGTGTCAAAACTTGCATCGACGTAACCCTTTACGACGAGCTCTTCATCACCTCCATAAACGAGAAACATTTCCTTAGTCCTTTTCAGGTACTTAAGGATATTCTTAACTGCTTGCCAGTGCTCCATTCCAGGATCACTTTGAAACCTTCCGGCCATACTTATGGCAAGGCTGACATCGGGTCTTGTGCACAACATTGCATACATGATAGAGCCTATGGCTGAAGCATAGGGGATGACACTCATCTTTTCTCTATCTTCTGCAGTTACTGGGCATTGAGTCTTACTCAACTTCACACCTTGTAACACAGGCAACACCCCCTTCTTGGACTGTTCCATTTTGAACTTCTTCAAAACTTTATCAAGGTATGTGCTCTGCGAAAGTGCTATTAAGCGTCTCGATCTATCTCTGTAGATCTCAATGCCTAATATGAAAGCAGCTTCTCCTAGGTCCTTTATTGAAAAACTCTTGTTCAAATATTCCTTCACGCTTTCCAGCATTTCTATATTGTTTCCAATCAGCAATATGTCATCCACATATAATACTAGAAACGCTATAGAGCTCCCACTCACTTTCTTGTAAATACAAGCTTCTCCGTAAACTTGTATAAACTCAAACGCTTTGATCACCTCATCAAAGCGCTTATTCCAACTCCAAGATGCTTGCACCAGTCCATAAATGGATCGCTGGAGTTTGCAAACTTTGTCAGCATTCTCTGGATCGACAAAACCTTCGGGTTGCATCATATACAACTCTTCCTCAAGGAAACCGTTGAGGAACGCTGTTTTGACATCCATCTGCCAAATTTCATAGTCGAAATAGCAGCTATTGCTAACATGATTCTGACAGACTTAAGCATCGCTACGGGTGAGAAAGTCTCATCATAGTCAACTCCTTGAACTTGTGAAAAACCCTTTGCCACAAGTCGAGCTTTATAGACGGTGACATTACCATCCGCGTCTGACTTCTTCTTAAAGATCCATTTGTTCTGAATGGCCTTTCGGCCTTCAGGTAATACTTCCAAAGTCCATACTTTATTTTCATACATGGATCCCATCTCGGATTTCATGGCCTCTAACCATTTCTCGGAATTCGGGCCCGTCACTGCTCCTCCATAGCTCATAGGTTCATTGTTGTCCAACAACATGACCTCCAAGACAGGGTTGCCGTACCACTCAGGAGTAGTACGCGGCCTTGTCGACCTACGAGGTTCAATAGTAGCTTGATCCGAAGCTTCATGATCATTATCATTAACTTCCTCTTCTACCGTCGTAGGTTCCACAGAAACATCTTTCTGCGCTGCGCTACTTTCTGGTTGAAGTAAAGGTTCAATAACCTCATCAAGCTCTATTTTCCTCCCACTCAATTCTTTCGAGAGAAACTCTTTCTCAAGAAATGTTCCGGTCTTAGCGACAAACACTTTGCCTTCGGATCTGAGATAGAAGGTATACCCGACTGTCTCTTTCGGGTATCCTATGAAGACGCATTTTTCCGCTTTGGGTTCCAGCTTTTCAGGCTGAAGCTTTTTGACATAAGCATCACATCCCCAAACTTTAAGAAACGACAACTTTGGCTTCTTGACAAACCATAGTTCATATGGCGCCGTCTCAACGGATTTTGATGGTGCCCTATTTAAAGTGAATGCAGCTGTCTCTAATGCATAACCCCAAAACGATAGTGGCAAATCAACAAGATACATCATAGAACGCACCATATCTAATAAGGCTCGATTACGACGTTCGGATACACCATTACGCTGTGGTGTTCCGGGCGGTGTCAACTGTGAAACAATTCCACATTGTCTTAAGTGACTGCCAAACTCATAACTCAGATATTCACCTCCTCAATCAGATCGCAGGAACTTAATCTTCTTGTTACGATGATTCTCAACTTCACTCTGAAATTGCTTGAACTTTTTAAACGTTTCAGACTTGTGTTTCATCAAGTAAATATACCCATATCTACTTAAGTCATCAGTGAAGGTGAGAACATAACGATATCCACCATGCGCTGTAACATTCATTGGACCGCACACATCAGTATGTATGATTTCCAATAAGTCACTTGCCCGTTCCATTGTTCCAAAGAACGGCGTTTTAGTCATCTTGCCCATGAGGCATGGTTCACATGTGTCAAGTGATTCAAAATCAAGTGACTCCAAAAGTCCATCAGCATGGAGCTTCCTCATGCGTTTTACACCAATATGACCTAAACGGCAGTGCCACAAGAAAGTGGTACTATCATTATCAACTCTACATATTTTGGCATCAATGTTATGAACATGTGTATCATCACTATCAAGATTCAATATGAATAAACCCCTCATATTGGGTGCATGACCATAAAAGATATTACTCATATAAATAGAACAACCTTTATTCTCTGATTTAAATGAGTAACCGTCTCGCAATAAACAAGATCCAGATATAATGTTCATTCTTAACGCAGACACTAAATAACAATTATTCAGGTTCATCACTAATCCCGATGGTAATAGAAGAGAGAGCGTGCCGACGGCGATCACATCAACCTTGGAACCATTTCCCACGCGCATCGTCACTTCGTCCTTTGCCAGCCTTCGTTTCTTCCGTAGTTCCTGCTTTGAGTTGCAAATGTGAGCAACCGAACCGGTGTCAAATACCCAGGCACTACTACGAGAGCTAGTAAGGTACACATCAATAACATGTATATCATATATACCTTGTTTGTCGTTGGTCACCTTCTTGTCAGCCAGGTACTTGGGGTAGTTCCGCTTCTAGTGACCAGTTCCCTTGCAATGAAAGCACTCAGTTTCTGGCTTGGGTCCATGCTTGGGCTTCTTTGCAGGAGTAGCAACTGCTTTGCCATCCTTCTTGGTTTTACCCTTCTTGCCCTTGCCCTTGACTTTGCCATTTTTCTTGAAACTAGTGGTTTTATTGACCATCAACACTTGATGTTCTTTCTGGATTTTAGACTCAGCGACTTTTAGCATCGCAAACAGCTCGGCGACTGACTTGTTCATCCCGTGCATGTTATAGTTCATCACAAAGCTCTTGTAACTAGGTGGCAGTGATTGAAGAACTCTGTCAGTGATCACCTCTGGCGGAAGGGCAATTCCCAACTCCACTAGACGAGTTGAATACCCAGACATTCTGAGTATATGTTCACTGATAGACCCGTTCTCCTCCATCTTGCAAGCATAGAACTTATCGGAGGTTTCATACCTCTCGATCCGGGCGTCCTTCTGAAAGATAAACTTCAACTCCTGGAACATCTCATATGCTCCATGACGTTCAAAACGTCTTTGAAGTCCCGGTTCTAAGTCATACAATATTGCACACTGAACTATTGAGTAATCTCCAGTACGTGCCTTCCAAGCGTTCTTAACGTCTTCGGAGGTCATGTCTTCTGGTTGGTCACCAAGCGGTGCATCAAGGACATATGATTTCTAGGAAGCCGTGAGGATAATCCTCAGATTACGGGCCCAGTTAACAAAGTTACTTCCATCATCTTTCAGTTTAGCTTTCTCTAGGAACGCATTAAAATTCAGGGGTGCTATTGCGCGAGCCATTGATCTACAACATAAATATGCAAAGTTCACTTAGACTATTGTTCAAGATAATGAGTTTAGTTAATCAAATTACTAAAGCTCCCACTCAAATTGACATCCCTCAGGTCATCTGAGTGTCACATGATCCAAATCCACCAACTCAAGTCCGATCATCACGTGAGTTGAGGTGGCTTCAATGGTGAACATCATTATGTTGATCATATCTACTATATGACTCATGTTCGACCTTTCGGTCTCTTGTGTTCCGAGGCCATGTATGTACATGCTAGGCTCGTCAAGTTTAACCTGAGTGTTCTGCGCGTGCAACACTGGCTTGCACCCATTGTATGTGAACGTAGAGTCGATCACACCCGATCATCACGTGGTGTCTCAACACGACGAACTTTCGCAATGGTGCACACTTGGGGAGAACACAATTTTATATTGAAATTTAAGTGAGGGATTACCTTATAATGCTACCGTCGTACTAAGCAAAACAAGGTGCGTAAAAGGATTAACATCACATGCAATTCATAAGTGTCATGATATGGCCATGAACTTGTGCTTTAGATCTCCATCTTGAAAGCACCGGCATGATCTTCATCGTCACCAGCACGACACAATTATATCCATCATCTTGATCTCCATCAACGTGTCGCCATCGAGGTTGTCACGCCTGCATGCTTCTACTACTATTGCTACCGTTTAGCGATAAAGTAAAGCATTACATAGCGCTTAATGATTGACACGCAGGTCATACAATAATTAAAGACAATCCTATGGCTCCTGCCAGTTGCCGTACTCATCGACATGCAAGTCGTAAATTCTATACATCACATGGTCATCTCATACATCACATATATCACATCATGTAATTGGCCATATCACATCACAACATACCCTGCAAAAACAAGTTAGACGTTCTCTAATTATTGTTTCGTGTTTTACGTGGATGCTACGGGTTTCTAGCAAGAACGATTCTCACCTACGCATAAACCACAACGGTGATACATAATTTGCTTTTCAACCTTCTCAAGGACCGCCTTTGTCGAATCCGATCCAACTAAAGTGAGAGAAACTGCCACCCGCAAGCCATCTAGGCAACAAGTTGCGTCGAGGGAACCGGTCTCTCATAAGCGTACGAGTAATGTTGGTCCGGGCTGCTTCATCTCACAATACCGCTGAACCAAAATCCGACCAAGGGAGGAAGCAATCTAAGCATCAACGCCCACAAACCTTTTGTGTTCTACTCGAGATCTCATCAACACATAGACCTAGCTCTGATACCACTGTTGGGGAACGTTGCATGGGAAACAAAAAAATTCCTACGCACACGCAGATCTATCCATGGTGACGAGCATCTACGAGAGGGAGAGTGGATCTACATACCCTTGTAGATCGCTAAGCGGGAAGCGTTAAGAAACACGGTTGGTGTAGTCGAACGTCTTTGCGATCCAAATCGCTGTGCGTCCCATGATCCAATCACGATCCGTCCCGTGATCAAATCACGATCCGTCCGACGAACTTGATCATGATCCTTCCGATCTAGCACCAAACGGACGTCACCTTCAGCACACGTACAGCTTGATGACGATCTCCACCGTCTTGATCCAGCAAGAAGGAGTGAAGAGGAATAAGAGTTCTCCGGCAGCCTGATGGCGCTCCGGCGATGGTGGTGGAGCAATTCCGGCAGCGCTTCGCCTAAGCACTGCAGAAAACCGATCTAGAGGCGAAACTATGCACTGGAGGAACGGGTAGCACGTGGCTGAAATTCTAGTGCAAAACCCTAGAAATCCACCAGTATATATAGGAGGGAAGGAGGAGGAGAGGCAGCCTTGGCCTCCAAGCCTTGGAGGCTTCGGCCGAAGTGGGAGGTGGAGGAGGACTCTCCTCCTCCAATCCTAGTAGGACTAGGATTGCTCCTTTTTGCCTTTTTTTCCACCTTTTCCTATTGGGTTTTTTCCTCCAGCCACATGGGACTTGTGTGGGAGTTTCCACCAGCCCACTAAGGGTTGATATTCACTCTCCCACAGCCCATGAAGCCTCTTGGGTCGAAATACCCCTCCCGGAGGCCTCCCGGTACACTACCGACACTCCCGATACATTACCGATGAGCCCGAAACTTTTCCGGCGACCAAAACGGGACTTCCTATATATTAATATTTACCTACGGACCATTCCGGAGCTCCTCGTGACGTCCGGATCTCATCCGGGACTCCGAACAAACTTCGATCACCATTATACATAACTCTATACTACCGAAACGTCACCAAACCTTAAGTGTGCAGACCCTGCGGGTTCGAGAACTATGTAGACATGACCGAGACACCTCTACGGTCAATAACCAATGGTGGGACCTGGATGTCCACATTGGTTCCTACATATTCTACGAAGATCTTTATCGGTCGAACCTCTATGTCAAGGATTCAGTTAACCCTGTATGATGTTCCCTTTGTTCTTCGGTTTGTTACTTGCCCGAGATTCGATCGTCGGTATCTCCATACCTAGTTTAACCTTGTTACTGGCAAGTCTCTTTACTTGTTCCGTCATACAAGTTCCCATAACTAACACTTAGTCACATTGCTTGCAAGGCTTATTGTGATGTTGTATTATCGAGTGGGCCCTAAGATACCTCTCCGTCACACAGAGTAACAAATCCCAGTCTTGATCCATGCCAACTCAACATACACCCTCAGAGACACCTGTAGAGCACCTTTATAGTCACCCAGTTACGTTGCGACGTTTGATACACACAAGGTACTCCTCCGATATCTATGAGTTGCATGATCTCATGGTCATAGGAACATATACTTGACATGCAGAAAACAGTAGCAATAAACTGACACGATCATAAGCTACGTTTGTAGTTTGGGTCTTGTCCATCACATCATTCTCCTAATGATGTGATCCCGTTATCAAATGACATCTCATGTCCATGGCTAGGAAACCTTAACCATCTTTCGATCAAAGAGCTAGTTCACTAGAGGCATACTAGGGACATTGTGTTTGTCTATGTATCCATGTTTCCAATTAATACAATTATAGAATGGATAATAAACGATTATCATTGACAAGGAAATACAATAATAAACACTTTATTTATTGCCTCTAGGGCATATTTCCAACACCAAGAGCGCTACACTCCCCGACAATGGTGCTAGAAAAGAGTCTTGATGACCCACAAATATAGGGGATCAATGGTAGTCCTTTCGATAAGTAAGAGTGTAGAGCCCAACAAGGAATAGAAGGAATTGACAAGCAATTTTCAGCAAAGTTTCACTAAAACTGTTGTAAGATAGTTTGATAGCAAGATAATTTCTAGTAAGTTAACAAGTAACAAAATTAGTGTAACAGGTGGCTCAATCCTTGATTGTGCCAAGGACAAGCCAGAGGTGTTTCTTATAATGACTAAAACAGTCTTGAGGATACACAAAAATCTTGCGAAGATACTTTCACCATTTAATTAAGTCACCGTTCATTGATTCGATAAGTGTTATGTGGGTGGACCGTATCTAAGTACTTTCTTAACTTGAACAACTACCTACTTATGATTATACCCTTCACGCAAGCATCCACAAAATACAAGAGAAGTAATTAAAATAAATCTACCCATAACATTAAATAGTTGGATCCAAAACATCCCATTACAAAACAATCCATGAACTATGTTTTGAGTTTCTATCACTCCCCAACCCATAATCTACAAACTAATTCAGAATAGCTTCCCCTAGGCCAAAAGATTGTGAAGTCTTATGTAGTCGACCACATAACACCACTAGAGAAAGAACAACACAACATATCATCAAAATATTGAATGATAACCAACTTCACATGATTACTAGTAACAAGATTTCTACCGTGTCCTCAACAACTAACGGAACTACTCACAATTCACCATATGGATCATGATCAATGTGTGTAAATATATGGTTACAATCTGAACATAACAATCTTCCGCCAATTGAACCACTAAGCATCAACTATAATATGTAATCAACACCTACAAGCACTCCGAGGTACCAATCTAAGGTTTGATACATAGATTGAACGCAATAGAAGAACTAGGGTTCCTCGCCAGAATTGCTCCGCCGGAGAGCAAAAGTGCTCCCGCCAAGTCCCGCCTCACAGATGGCCGCAAAAAGTCGCAGGACTTTCTGTGTTTTTTCTGGAGAAAATGTGAATTTGTAGCAAATGGTTGCCGAGAGATGAGCCACCAGGGGCACACATCCACATGGCACGCCCTAGGGGATGGGGGCACCACTATGGCGTGTGGGGCCCTGGTGGATCCTCTCTAGTCCATTTTGGCTCCATAATTCTTCATATATTATGAAATAATTTTCCAAAAATCCACACTGCATTTTGAGCTCTAGAGAATTACTTTTTCTTCTATTGCATTTTATATCGAGAATTCCACATGTCCGGTAATCCCTCTCTCTATGCATTCCTTGCATTTCAAGGAAGAAAAGACATTATAATGCATCACATGGTGAAATATATCATTGAAATTGCATAAATTATAGTAAGAAATAATGATCTTGCGGATCTTAGGCCAGTAGCTAGGATTGTTTAATAAAACACAGAAAAAACAAATTTTAGGGGTAGAAGTTTACGAAATATGAAAAATGTTGTTCGCAGGAAACTCGCCCTAAAATTTACCATCATCTTGTAAAAAAGTTTTATGAAAAGTTTTTTAGAAGAATTGTTGGAGTTGCTCTAGTGCAGGCTACCAAAAGCGTGTTCTACATTCAAAACATTTCTTAAAGTAGGCCGCGACTCTCCTCTCGCGAACAGAAAAGAAGAGGCGACGATTACCAGATACACGACACTCGTTGGCAATCCCGTAGCTCCCCTTCCTTACGATCGCCATCTTGACATCATGACGGGGAGGGGAGCCCCGGTTTCTTGTTCGGGTGTGTTTTAGTCCCACGATTTCTTGGTTTCGAGGTTCCCCCGTCGATGTCATGGTGGGACAGAAGCTGATGGTGCTCATAGGAATAATGGTATTCAAGCTCGTGCTCTTGCTAGTTGGAGGTGTTGTTGGCGTTGACAATCTTGTGGAGTCCAAGCTATTAAAATGCGCCCGTGATGATCCATCATCACAAATATGCAGAAAAACGGTGGAGGATCCGACCGCTCATGGTTTGACGTTGGCCTCGGATCCAACGCCGAAAAGGCTCAAAGGGCTCCTTCGATCTATGTTTCTTACCAAGCTAGATCCAACCTTCCGTGGTTGGTGACTATTGCGACTCGTTAGCGCCTCTTGGCCCCGGGTTCTTCAACGTCAAGACATGGACCAACTTCTCGTGCTCTCCTTCTTCGGCGACGACGAAGTTTGTGGGTGCTTGGTAGTTGTGGCGAGGGCTATATGCAGCAGTACAACCGTTTGTATCTTTTTTTTTTCTGTTGTTATGATGAATAAGTATAATGTATGCCCACCAGCGTCTATCTCCAATAAAAACCATCTCCACTAAAAAGAAAAGAAAAATCTTACGGTAGGCAAGAGAGGCAATCATGCAACATGGCACAAATATGTCACGGGCCGCGGTCGTGAGCCTGAATCCCTGACAGACTGACCCCACCACCAGATCATCGGTACGAAGCACATAGACACACTCCTCTCGGTGCCTCCACACCCTGTGCTTTCCATTCCGCCGCCTCCTCTCCCCCGAGCCTCCAATCGCACGCCCCGCACAAATCCCCCCCCCCCCCCCCGAGAATTTCCGATCGCCTCATCTCGCAGCTCGCGTAAACCCTAGCCCCGCAGGCCTCCTCCCCCCCCCCCCCCCCCCCCCCCAATCGGCCCTCCAGCCGCGCTTCGTTCGGGCTTCCTCACGGCGGGCCGCGCTGCGGGGACTAAACCCTAGCCCCGCCGCCAGATCCCGATCCCGCGCGGTGGGAGCCGGTCCCCACCCCGCCCGCGACGCGAAATGGAGGCCGCGGCGGCGCGCAAGGAGTGGCGCGCCGTCCCCGACGCCCCGCTCCGCACCAATGGCGCCGAGGTCGTCCCCCCGCCGCCTCGGTCCACCCGCACGGCAAAAACCCTTCCTTTCCCCTCATCGCCGTCCGTCTGTCTCTCACGCCGCGTCCCCGTCTTGTTGTATTGGTGTTTCTTTAGGATGCAGCGGAGCGCGTGAAGATGGCGCAGTCAGAGGGCAGGACCATCTACCAGGTGCGCGCGCGCTATCTTCCACCTCCTAGCAATGCACCTGTGCTTGGTTGATTTTGGCGTGGTTTGAATTGGCGGCGGATTGGTTTCTTGGTGCAGGATGAGTCGGGAGGGCTGGACGACTTCTGCTCGATCACCATTGATGGGAGCGGTGGGCTCAGCGAGGACATCCTGCAGCAGCGCCTGCAGAGCATCGTGCGACAGCGGGAGGAGCTGCAGCAGGTCGAGATGGACCTGCGCGCACAGGCCATCGCCCACCCGCAGATCATCGAGGTGCAGCGCCGATTCGGGGAGGCTACCAAGGAGCATGTAGTAGCAGCTGAAAAGCTCAAGGTTGTGTCTCTTTCCCTTTCATTTATGTGCTGGGTGTTTCCCTACTCACTAGGCTGCAACAAGTACTTCTGACTTGTTCATTGCAGACGGCATGGTATATACTGCTTAGTGGTTGCTTGGGAAATAGTACATGCTACTGATTATTTTGAGAGCCATGATTGGCAGACAGCTACCACCTTTGGTGGTTGCGCTGTAGCTCGTTGTTATCTTGGTTTTCTCCAAGTGCGGAGTTTTGTGTTATGTTGACAAGAAATGGTGTAACTCTGTAGGACCCCTTCTTGTATTTGTACTGTTTGCATTTTTGTGTGGTTTCTGCTGATGAGGGAAGTTGAATGGCGGTTAATGGCCTAATGCTCTTAAGATAGTTACGTGATGCACATATGTAGGTTCATTACTGCTATATAGGTACCCCCTCTGACTACAAAAAGTGGTCACACGCTTTTCAAGATTTGACTTTGACCATGAATTTAACTAATAAAATGTATCTAAAAGGATTTTCCAATGATATTTTCCAACTTACATTGTCTACGTATTACTGTTTTAATTAATGGGCACAGTTAAATTTCGAAAAGCATGCAAGCCTTCCTTTTCGTGTCGTAGGCAGTAGGATGCAAGGTATTCGTATTAGCTTATCTGCCTTCTGGTCTGACTTCAACTAACACATTTTCTTGGGTGTTACCTTGTGTTGTTTCAGTTACACATGTAGTATCTAGTCTGCTGATATAATTGATGCAGAACTTCTGTTGCCCTTTCCAAGGGAAACAAAACTAATGTCCAGATTTAACAGGAACAACTACATGAACGAGAGAAGTACATTCTTGAGCTGGAAATGAAATTGGATGATACACATAGGGAATTGGATGCTTTGAAGATTGACCATCAAACGGTTGGTGGTTTTGTTTGCTTCATTGTGCAGTATTAACACTGAGTGCTTATGTTATTTATTCCATCTTTGTTCTTTTCGGCAGGTATGGGCAAATCAAGATCTTCTTAGAGAACAGACTAAGGAAATCGCAAGTTTCAGGTATTATTGGTACCTTGTAGAAGTTCTTGCATGGAACAATGTCTCTCAAGTTGGAAATACATTTCTGAAGTTGCACACTTTAAAAACTTCAAAACATCAATCCAGAGTTCTAGGTGAATGATCATGCATCAGAATTATACAATTCCTCTATGGTCTGCTGACTGTCAAGCTACATCACCAGATATCATCCTTTTTGACTAAAAACAAACCACCACATCGCATTTATTCATGCCTGTCTAGGCTTTAGTTTGCTGGCTATTTCTTTTTTCAATTTATAACCCCAAAAGTGTATGCCTGATGGTTTCTTATTTTGTGCAGAAGGGAGCGTGATAATTCTGAAGCTGAAAGAGCCCAACATCTTAAACAAATTCATGATCTGCAAGAACATCTGCGAGAAAAGGAAAGCCAATATCTTGCATTAGAGGAACAGGTATTCGTCTCTACCCCTTTGGTTTTCATTTGTATTTTAGATGGTCCATGCAGTAAGCCTGCATTAAATTAAAACCCAAAACTTTTGTACTGATTGTGTACGGATTACAATATCATATTTTACTTGATCTCCGTTAGTAGCCGTTTCAAGTTCCACTTCAAACTATTCACATGGCAGTGTCATGAAATGGATACAATCATGTAATAATTAACATGCTTCTCTCTTAAAATGTATGTACTGCAGTAACATCATAATATAATGCGCTGGATGTTACTTCCCTTTCCAATAATTCATCTTCTTTTATAATCGCAGGGTTCCCCATATCCTATTCTTGGTACAAAAAATTATCTTGTGTTGAGCGGCACTTGGGCATTATTTCGGTTGTGTTAGTTTGTTATATTCATGCCTGAGCAATGAAATATGTTATTTGTTTGTGGGGACATTTCTTTACGACCGTTAGCGTTCAGGCATTTTAATGTCCAGGCATTCACGAATAAACATCTTAATTTTTCCAGCATAGGGTTGCTCAAGACAACATTCTTTATAAAGATGAACAGTTGAGGGATGCTCATGCTTGGATTACACGAGTTCAAGAAATGGATATCTTGCAGTCTCAATCACTACAAGCTGAGTTGCGTGAGCGTACTGATCAGTTTGGTCAATGCTGGGCCACTTTCCAGCAACAGGTCAGTTGTTAAGTAGATGCCTTCTTTATGTTACTCAAGTCTGATTTGTTCTACTATGAATTTCTTTCTGTCGTATTTCATGGTTCAGTTGTTCACTCTGTAATATTAGCCTTCTCTTTACTTGACCCTCTTGTTTGTTCCCAGTACGTTGAAATGCAGCAAGGTTTTCTGCACACAATACAACGACTCCAGCTAGAACTTATTGAATTAAGAGACCGTACTGGAGAACAAGATGTTTCACAAGCTGCTCAGGATGGTTCAGCTGAATCGTCATATGTTCAAAGCAAGGGAAGCAATATGGCTGCAAATGGTAGTGCATTAGCAGATGGCAATCAGTCCACAAATGACTCCTTTAAGGTATTACTCATTTTGAGCAACTTCAGTACAGTTGTCAGTGTGTATCACCAGTGATACAAAATGTTGTTCAACATTTGCTTCGTGACTTTGTTATAGTGTATTGTGATTACGCTTGCCTCCCCCCCCAGGATTTAGTTAGACTGTCATGTTGGTTTTGGTGATCGTTGCCCCCCCAACCCCCCTTGTATTTAGTTGACTGTCATGTTGGTTTTGTTGATCGTTCTATTTTATTGCTTATGAACAATTCCTAAGCGCACTTTGATTATATTTTTTCAGGGAAATAATGCCCATGCTGTACCTGTTGTTCCACCACTATTGGGACTAAGTGGTTTTGTTCCTCCTGGGCAGATGGCTGGGATGCATTCTTATATGCTGCATCCTCAAGGCATTCCTCAATCTTTACCCTCGCCCAACTCTGGTGTTCCTCAGTTTGGTACTTTTCAGCCTACAGTCCAACCTACCTTACACTGGCCTAATCAACAGGTAATTTATCATACTCACAAGCACCTTGTTTATTGTATCATTGTTTTACTGACGGTAACACTGCCTTCTAATTTCGACATAATTCCCTTCATTTAGGAAGCACAAGCTGTTTCACAAACACCTGATGCAACAAACTATGACCCATCACAATCAGATCAGAATGCATTACAACCAGCTGCTAGTAACAATGTTGAGCTGTCGTCTGGGCAGAGTCAGGTGGCCCATCCAGAGCATCTTACAGCTCATGGCGAGCAAGAGCAACGTTCCACGAGTGTGGTTGCTGAACCAACTCGTGAACCAAAGGTTAGTCTGTTTACTTGTTTTTGTTTGTGTACCCTTTAATCTATTCCTTTTAATTCAATTCCTGCTGAAGTAAAAAAAGCTGTTTACAGGTTATGGAATCCAATGTTAGTGACCATTTTTACAATGAAGAGCAAAAGGCCCATGATTCATCTTCAAATGCCAGCTCTACTGGAAAGTTTGAACGCCAAGAAGAAAGATCAGAACCAAAGGTTTCTATTTACTATTGTTTGCTTAATAAAAGTTCATCGATGTGTAAGCCTCTTATCTCGCACATGCTGTATGTACAACCAGGGCGAGAAAGTTGCATCTGGCAAGCACCCTGTGGAGCATGTACCTAGGAAGCAGAATCAAGCTTCAGATTCTGCTGGGTCAACAACCCAGATCCACATGAACAATATGTCGCTAGAGTTGAAGTCTAATGTTGTGAATCAGTCCGACACACTTACATCTGCAGGTGGTGGTGTGGGTTCACTGTTAACTAGCACACAAAAGGAGCCTGTCCTTCTAGACGAAAGATCCCTTCTAGCTTGCATTGTTCGTGCAGTCCCTGCTGGATCTGATAACCGAATAAGGATAAGTTCAACTGTGAGTGGCCCACTTTTGTGATTTTGCTTTTGTTTAGTGGAAGTGGAACCTTCTCTGATTCATGTGCATTCTTTGCAGCTGCCAAATAGGCTTGGGAAAATGTTGGCCCCTCTTCATTGGCATGACTACAAGAAAAATTATGGGAAGCTAGATGATTTTGTGGCTAGTCACAATGAGGTTATTTTCCCTGCATTAATTTTGTCAATACATTTTGTCAGTGTATGATAATTCCTATTATTAATAAACCTATTGCACCTGCAGCTTTTTGTGATTGAGGGAGACTTCATTCACCTTCGTGAAGGAGCACAACAGATCATTTCGGCTACAACAGCTGCTGCTAAAATTGCTGCTGCTGCTGCTGCAGCATCTTCTGCTTCTTACTCATTGTTGCTGCCTTCAGTTGCTGTTACTCCTGTGGCACAAATCACCCGACAAAAGAGAGGGCCTGTTGCTGATTCCAGGTCTTCAAATTCAATGCCATCAGGAAATGGCTCTACTACAGCTAAATTTGGAGATCAACACCAAGCGAATGGCATTTCTGATGAAGTTCGAGCTGGGCATTCATCAAGGCACACAGCTGCTGCCAATGGGGGAAGACATGAACGAGTTGGTCCCCCTACACATGACAAAGTCCCAAGTGCCAGACATGGTTATGGAGGAAAGCAACAGGGCAGGTATGGTCTATTCCACATCTGATGTTAAGTATAGGTAGATATGCCTGTCTAATGCTCATCTGCTGCAAATTACTCCTGTATTTCAGATCTGCGGGGACCGAATACGGTTCAAGAAGATAAGTAGGTAGCTTGTCTTGAGGTATGATCATATGTTTTGATGTAAAAAGTGTTTCTTGGTGATCACCTAGTCCCTCTTGAAACTATACATGGTTGTTACCGTTAATATTGTCTGAGTCACTTTAGCATTAAAAGGTTTATTGTTTTTAGCTTGTCTTGAGTCCCTCTTGAAACTATGCATTGCAAGAGATATCTTGTTAGTTTTATTCTAAAAGATTTATTGTTTTTAGCTTTACTTTCTTTGTTTGAGATGGTTTCCGTCCCAAGAGTGTAGTAAATATCCACAAGAATTGGAACTTTGCACAGAAGTAGTTCCATCTACATGTACATGTCTTGCACCAACCAAAAGCAGGCAGAAAAACTGCAACCGTATTCATGTAGTACAGGGACAGCATGAAGTGGAAGTAATGTTTTTTAATCCCCAGTGTATACAGTAGATCAGATATATGTAGAATTGCCGTGTTGAATAAAATAAAATAATGTCATCATTATAGTACATACTCCCTCCGTCTCAAAATAAGTGACTCAACTTTGTACTAAACTTAGTATAAAGTTGAGTCACTTAATTTGGGACGGAGGGAGTACATATGTTGTTGTTAACTATCCCTGTTCCATAATATAATGTGTGAGTTTTTTCACAAGTCAAATTTATGCATGTTTGACCAAGTTTAGAAAAAAAATCATTACCTACAATACCAAATTTGACTTTTGAAAAAACCAAGTACACCTTATTTTTGAAACGTAGGGATTAGCATTTTATCTTGGTCTACACCTTTGCGGCACATCTAATGATTTACCTATGGTGACACTGTAAAGAGATATCTTGTTTGGTGCTAAACTACTAGGAAGATACAAATGCAATCTGTTTTGAAACTCAGCATGGAGCTAACATGTTTATTTTTTCTGACTGTAGGTGCTCCGATTGGTTTAATGGGCGGTGAAGTTGCAAATCATGTCAAGTTGGCTGTGCGTTTTGGTTTCAAATGGCTGAAGATGCTGCTGAATTCATTATTCAAAATTTAGTTGTGCACCATTGCTTTATAACAGTGACTGCCTGCATTGCTCTTTACCTTGTTTTGGCAAGTTGTCCTGAAATCCTAGTCCAGAATCAGAAAAATACGAGGAAGTTTTGCAACCGTGTATGTGGTGCACACTTGAATTGTTCGCGTTGAACGTCCGTGGCATGGTACTTGTGCCTCATTTACGTGCCGAAGATGAACACTATCTCTTCTATTATGATGTCTCCATACAAAACTTGCGTCCATTTAAATGTTCGCTCGTTAGTGAGAATTGCGACAGATTGCCCAATTGATTGGGCTGTAATTAGGTATAGCGGACAGCCCTTGCCCTACCTACAATCCAAGTAGCCGTCGCTCCTGATTACTGTTAGCCCGTGCTTCTCCACAAACCAAGCAGCTCCAAAGCCCCACTTTTGGCATTGCCCACCCAACGCCGACCGTGCAAACATGTAGCTGCAGAATACATGGACTTCCGGTTTCTTATTGCTCATTAGGCCGGTGCTCTTTTGTTTTGGAACGCCATGCCAAGCCACTTTCTATCCCCCTCTCGTGTACGTATACCTGCATATCACTTTTGCATATCACTTGTTTGTAGAAGAAAGTATTAGAGACATGTAGTTTGTGGAAGATTGTAAGTGCATCTAGTGTCATCCTTGTTTGTTTTGAAGTTCGTAGGATAATATAGATAGAAGTCCTAGAAGTTTTGGTTTAACCTTTCAATGATCCCTAAATATGCATGAAGACATTGAAGCTAATGGTGATACGTGAAGCTAATCAGGGGCGGCGCCACCGTAGGGGCTGGTATGGTCGGCCGCCCCGGGTAGAAATAATGTACGCCCCAAATATATACCTGCCGTAATATACGTTCCACATACGTCCGGCTACTGATATATACCCGCCGTAATATACGTCCCACATACGTCCGTCTCAGTAGCCGGCTTAGAACAAATCACCGTTGGGCTGGTAAGAGAAAAACGGTCTAGAATATCCTAGTCCCGGTTACAGTACAAGTACATCAACTCAATCTCACACTGTGGTCATATAGCGGCCACTGGTTTTGTTTGTGCATGCCGATGACTTTGTGCATGGCTCGTTCAGTCTACCCACTAGTCAGCTCCTAGAAAAAAAATCAGTGCCTGAGTAATAAAAAATTAAAAAATACAACCACTAGCCAGCTAAGAACGTCTTCAACAACGGTCCAAAAACTGCTCCGCGCGTTACAAGATTCGTTTCTTGGACGTCGAATATAGAAAACAGTGCTCCAGCAGAAAATAAAACGTGTACAAAAAAGTCAGCGCCCGGGCTGCAAACTTTGAGCGCGCTGGCTTTCGCGCTGCATTATTGGCGCGTCGGATTGCGCGCGCTAGCCGTTGCGAGTGGGGCCGCATGATTGGGCACTGTGTTTTTGTGCATCTGTTGAAGAAAAAAAATTCTAGCGGCGCGCTATCACTATTTCGGGACTATAAAAAAATTAGAACACTCGCGTCCGTTGGAGATACTCTAAGACCGCACATGTTTACAGCACAAACGGCTAGCTAGCTAATTATTCACATAGGTGTATACAAGCACTAGCTAAATAGATCACACTATTCTATTCGCTCCGTCCGAAAATACTTGTCAAAAAAATGAATGTCTTTAGACATATTTTAGTTTTAGATACATCCATTTTTTCCATTTCTCCAACAAGTTTTGGACCGAGGTAGTATTATTCTACTTATATTCAATACCTTTTTTACAACCATACATAATTAAAGATAACACGTCGTATGTATTTTGAATTTTGGTCGTGTGTTATTCATATAAATATTTATATTCCGCACAATCAAATCTCATTCAAATATATTGCAGTCGATTCTCATGGCAACATGTGAGGTATTATCTAGTATATTGAAGAGCTCAGTCAGACTAGGTGCGTCCTGAAATATAAGCAACGAGATTCAATGGTAATAGTTCTCTATGATGTTTATGTTGTATTTTTGGTTTTTTTGATGGTTACATTGTCTAGTTGACGAATCTTAAACTATTTTAAACCATGACCTATATTAATCTTTTAAAGCATCTTTCATATTTCGTAAGTTAATTGTCCGCCCCGGGTGACTTGAATTCGTGGATCCGCCACTGAAGCTAATCGCTCGAAGACAATGGAACGCGAAGACTTGGTTTTGGTAGCTTCATTTTTTTCTTTCCCGAGTCATAAGAACTACCGTACTTTTAAGTGGGGTCAAGGTGATCGAAATCAAGAATCTGATGTGATGCTCAACCCAAGTAACTATGTCTTCCAATGACAATGAGAGGAAACCTCTTTCAGACTTGGTTGAGTCAGCTTTGCTTGTAACCCAAGTAAATCTGTCGCGTGTGTTTAAAATCCGACCGTTGGGACACGTGTCGGTTGGCCACTGACCCAGGGTCAGATCGGTCATCTCATGTGGGGTTGCTTGTTGACTATAAATAGTCCACCCCCTCCACCATAAGTTGGTGGCTGCTCAGAGTTATTGCACAACTTTTGTTAGAGAGAGAGAGAGCATAAACCCCTAAGCACCCAGAGCTAGTGTGTTTAAGCATCATCGAAATCATTCTGTTCTGAGAGAGCCGAAGACTTGTTGCACTTGAAGACCGTGATCTTCTAAACGGTTAGGCATCATGGTCTAGAGCATCCAAGAGTCATTGTAAATTGTCGGGTGACCAAGTTTGTGAAGGTTTCGGAAGTCTACCTTGAAGATTTACGGGAGTGATTGGACGAGGTCTTCAGAGTTAAATTTCAACCCCCCAACCAAATGTACAGTTGTCACAACAATTGAAAATGGTCCAACAAATCCTTTGTATTCGTCGAGCAACTGGTTCTATCTTCTCCACTCATTTACTTACTGTATTGATCTCTGAAGCCCTTGCTTGCTCGTCTTTGTGTGAAGACATTCACCGAATACATTCATCTGTTTACCTTGTCCTCGTGCGACCTGTGCTTATCTTTGATAATCTCTGCTTTGCATGAAGATAATGCCTATCTTATCGATTTGCACTCGTTATGTTGCATTTCCCGCATAGCTCCTTGATTGTTATCCCCAACTGATCCTGATTCGCTTTCGCATACTTCGAATACATTGCTTTTTGTGAAGCCATTCATAAAAATCATCTATTCACCCCCTCTAGTCGATAACTACCACTTTTAATTGGTATTAGAGCAGGTACTCCCTGTTATATGTGATTTGGTTTAACCATGTGGAATTTTAGCTATGCCGATTGCAGCGATAATCAAGGTCTTCACCACGTGCCCTATCTTCGTTGGCACGGACTACCCCTTATGGAACAAGTTGATGTGTAAACTTCTTCAAGCTTCAAATGATTATTTGTGGACTATCATTGATAAGGGCATTTCATAGCTCCGCAAAGACGCTACAAACGAAGATATTCGCCTGTACACTCAACTAGACGCCCGCGCCAAGAATATCATATGTTCGCGTCTATCCAAGACATTGTTCACTTGTGTATACAGTCTGGGCTCTATGAAGCTCATTTGGGACAGGATCTCAGATATCTTCGAGGGGGCCTATACTCGTCGAGATCTTTTCATCATTGACTTCAAGAATTATCTAGATGCTGAGAAGGAAAATATCATTCAAAATGATCCCGCATTTTGCCTCATGGCAAAAGGCTCTAAGGTATCCTCGTAAGCCTCATCATCTTCGAGTGATGGTGCATCTGATAGTGATGCTGATTGAATATGAATCCAAACCTAGCTTACGATCTTATCAAAATTGCAACTAAGCAACAAACTTTCATCTAAAGATTCAAAACTTTCTAGAGAAAAGCGATGATAAGTTGAATGACGAGATGAGTCTGAACGAAACTGTGGCGAAATATCTCAAAAGTCTTCGTTCAAGGTTTGAGGATCTCCAAAGTCTTTATGACACACTCTCAACTGATCATGAGAAG
This sequence comes from Hordeum marinum, assembly GCA_022496015.1. Classification (NCBI taxonomy): domain Eukaryota; kingdom Viridiplantae; phylum Streptophyta; class Magnoliopsida; order Poales; family Poaceae; genus Hordeum; species Hordeum marinum. The sequence goes on along the minus strand of CM039678.1, from coordinate 224,675,967 downwards.
CTTTCCCATGAATATCTTCAAAGAAAGCAAGATCTAGAGAAGTTGAGAGTGGCTCATGAGGACCTATGGAAGGAAAACGATTCACTCCTGGCACAACAAATCAGTATCGCTCAACTTGAATTTATTCCTCCATGCTTAAAATGCCTTGCTCATGAAAATGCCGATTCCAATGCCGAATGTTCAAATGCATCTGAATCCGTATTACATTCAACTGCAACTGTGGTCACTAACCCCTCATCCGAGGAAGCCAGTTCTATTACTGACGAGAATGACAGGTTGAAGACATAACTTGAGGCTTGCATGTACAAAAGACTCAAAGGACATTAGATTATTTGTGATGTCCTCATGAAGCAAATCTTGAGCAAAAACCCTAGGAAAGAGGGTGTTGGTTTCAAAAGAAACATCAATGTTGATGGGTCTTACTAGAAACCTGAGCAATATCCCAAAACCATATGGGTTGCTGCAAAAGGACCTTCACTGGATCCATCCACATTATCTGACTTCAATTGTGCTAACCCTATCATCATTGATGAGTCATGTGACTCCAATTTCAAACTGTTAAAGAAACTGAATGGCAAAGTGTTTTCCAAGTACATTGGTACTAACTGCAGGAATGGTCCTCTCATGAATAGGATTTGGGTGCCTAAATGTATACTCGAGAGGCTTCCTGTGAATGTCATCATGACACCACCAAGGAAGAAGACAAACCCCAGACCTAAGTCTTCATATGGACCAAAAACTCCATATGGACCAAAATCTTCATATGGTCGTACTAATGCTTATGTTTCATAGGAATGAGTTGAAAGGTCTCATGAATATGTGCACTATTATTTGAACCACTATGTTCACAAATCTCAGAACTTTTCTGCATATTCATATGTGTACTCTAACCCCGCTGTGAAACGTAGTGCTATGGTTTCATTGCCTAAATTCTCTAGTGCCGCCCTTAGACTCATTGCTTCTAAGACACCCCTCAAGATGTGGGTGGTTAAGAAGAATTAATATCTTCATGCAGCATCGGGTCTCCATATGGGTTGTGATCATCATGAAGATTATCTTTGGGGACCCAAAAAAATTCTTGTTGGACGAAAGACAACCAATGCTACGCTTTTTTCCATTATATCGTGTATGAAACTATTGATTCACTTATGCAAATCTATGTCAATGTATGTTCTCACAACCTGTCTTTGTGAATCAGACTAATTCTTCTACATGAAGACATATCCAGTCCCACTGAATGGGTTCTAGAAGTGGGGTGCACTAATCATATGCCTGGTGATCGAAGCTTATTGATGGATTCTACTATGCGTCCTCCCATCAAGGAACACATCACATTCTCTCATAAAGGAAACATGAAAGTGTTGGGATTAGGTAGAGTTGCAATCTCAAGGGACCGACACATGGATAAAGTCATGCTTGTCAAATCCCTTGGATTCAACTTAATGTCAATCTCAATGCTTTGTGATTTGGATATGCTTGTTATCTTTGGGAAATTTCATTGCATTGTGGTATCATCCTCCGACGAACCAAAGTCTTCAAAGGTTATCAAAGAGATGATTTGTATTTTGTAGATTTCTCTGTAGGACCACATGCCACTACATGTATTCTAGCAAAAGCTCCAGAATGCTAGTTATGGCATCAACGGTTAGGACATGCTGGCATGAGGAACTTGCACACTCTCGCCAAGAAGAAGCATATCATTGGCGTTGAGGGAGTCAAGTTCAAGAAGGATCACTTATGTGGTGCCTGAGAAGCTAGGAAGATGACACGAGCCAAAGACCCCTCAAAGACAATCATGACGACCACTCGTGCCTTCGAGCTGCTACACATGGATGTATTTGGCTCTACTCATTATTCCACGTTCACTACCACTTCAAATCTATATGGTTTTGTGATTGTTAATGATTATTCTCGATTTACCTAGGTGCACATCTTATGGTACAAAAGTGAAGTGCAGGATGTATTCAGACCGTTGCCAACCGGTGTATGACGAACTACGACGTCAAGATCAAGCATACAAGGAGTGACAATGGCACTGAGTTCAAGAACACTAGACTCGATAGGAAGTTGTCAGAATCGCGACTCAAGTCTTAGAATCTTATGACCTTACCATCCAAACTATCCCCTCCGATTCTACGATTTTCCTCATAGAATCTAAGATTCTATGATTCTGGTAGTTATGATTCTACGATCCACGATCCTACCAACGGAGCTCTGATCCGATTCAGAATCTCGATTTTGAGAACTTTTCGACACCTATATGGATATGCTTGGCACCACTCATGAGCTTTCTGCTCCTTATACACCACAGTAAAATGGCGTCGTGGATCGCAATAATCAGATTCTTATTGAGATGGCTTGCACCATGCTTGATGAACACAAGACTCCACAAACACATTGGCTGAAGCCATTGACACTGCATGGCATATCATCAACCAAATATATCTTCACAAGTTCCTCAAGAAAACTTCATATGAGCTACTCATTGGCAAGAAACCCAATCTAAGTTATTTCATTGTCTTCGGTGCAAGGTGGTGGATAAGGGATCCACATCACACTTCCAAATTTCACCGAAAGCACATGAGGGTTATATGCTTGGTTATGGAAGGATTCACACACCTATAGAGTCTTCAACACTTAACACAACAAAGTAGTTGCCACTGTTGATGTGTGGTTCGATGAATCTAATGGCTTGCATAGAGAGCACCTGCCTCCTATGCTAGATGAACTGCCCCCCGAGGAATCTATTAGGTTTATGGGCACTGGTGAAATTATGCTTGAAGAACCTATTGAGTAAGAAGTCATCGTTCCTCCATCTGCTCAAGCGAAGACAATGACCAAACTGAAGACAATACTTCTCACACTGAAGAAATGCTCAACAACAACAAAATCTTCGCCCTGCGCATCCTCGAGTGGCTAACGAAGTTCAAATCGAGAAGATACTTGACAACATCAACGCACCAGGTCCTCTTACTCGCTCAAGAGCAACTCAACGAGCAAACTTTTGCGGGCACCATGCATTTATGTCTATCTCAGAACCCACCAAAGTTGTTCATGCTTTTCTGGAGCCAGAATGGATTCAGCCTATGCAAGAAGAGCTTCAACAGTTCGAGCTCAACGATGTGTGGGAACTAGTCAAGCGCCCCAATCCATGCAAGCACAACATGATTGGCACGAAGTGGATCTATTGCGACAAGAAAGATGAGCATGGCCAAGTCATCAGTAGCAAGGCATGACTTGTGGCTCAAGGATACACACAAGTTGAAGGCATTGGCTTCGAGGAAACCTTTTCTCCTGTTGCTAGGCTCGAATCCATTCTCATACTGCTTGCATATGCCAACCATGATGATATTTGCCTATATCAAATGGATGTAAAGAGTGCCTTCCTTAACAGAAAGATACAAGAAGAGGTATATATTGTTCAACCCTAGGGTTTGAAGATCCAAAGCATCTTGACAAAGTCTTTGGGCTTAACAAGGCATCGTATGGCTTCAAGCAAGCACCCCGAGCCTGGTATGACACACTCAAGGAGTTCCTCATGGAGAAAGGCTTCAAACCTAGTTTACTCGATCCCCTCTGTTCACAAAATCCTATGATGGTGAACTGTTTATATGCAAAATATATATGGATGACATTATATTCGGTTGCATGGACAATCATTATAGTGATAAGTTTAGCTTCATGATGCAAGAACAATATCAGATGTCCATGATGGGGGAGCTGAAGTTCTTTCTAGGTCTTCAAATTCATCAACAACACAATGGTATGTTCACATCACAAGAGAATTTTCTCAAGGACTATCTAAAGAAGTTTGGTATGCAAGATTGCAAAGGGTACAAGACACCAATGCCAACCAATGGTCACCTGAGCAGCAATAAAACGGTAATGTCTTCGACCAAAAGGTATACCGCTCCATGATTGACTCTTTATTGTACTTATGTGCATCTAGGCCAGATATAATGCTTAGCGTTTTCATGTGTGCTTGTTTCCAAGCAACACCAAAGTAATCACATCACCTCGCCGTCAAGCAAATTCTTTGATATTTGGCTCACACACTAACACTAGGATTATGGTATCCAAAGGGCTCAGAGTTTGATCTTATTGGCTTATTGGATTCTGATTATGCTGGAGAAAGAGTTAATCACAAGTCCACATCAGACATTTCTCACTTCCTAGGCCAATCTCTTGTGTGTTGGTCTTCAAAGAAGCAGATCTACGTATCTCTCTCCATCGCCGAAGCTGAATACATTACTTTGGCGCCTGTTGCACACCACTTCTTTGAATGAAGCAAACCCTCAAGGATTGGCATCAACATGAAGAAAGTACCTCTCTACTGCGATAATGAGGGTGCTGTCAAGATCACCCACAACCTAGTACAACACTCAAAGATGAAACACATTTAGATAAGACATCATTTTCTTTGAGACCATGTGTTGAAAGAAGACATCGTTATCAACCACGTGAAGACAGATGATCAATTAGCAAATATCTTCACGAAGCCTTTGGATGAGAAGAGGTTTTGGAAGTTGCAGTGCGAGGTAAATATCTTAGAATCCTCAAATGTCCCGTGAATGGAGACACATCCTAATGCTTATGCATTTTGATGACTTTGGTGCACAACACACAAAGTAACGCATGTCTTCAAATCATGAAGACTTACACTCTAATTGTGAATACATTAACAAAGATATGACTTCAGAGCGCCACGATGATTGTGTACTGTGTTTGGGTCTAACATTCTCATACTGTGGGTAACGCCACCACCAACACTTGAAGACTTTGATTTATCCTCGTAAGTTCTGCTATGTCTACAAATTGAATTTACCTTCGAATTGAAGTTGGCTTTGATATTTGTTGGTTCTCCATTTTCTATATGTAGGGCCGGCAGACCCACGACGATCTATGGGACCTTTAGGGCCCCTTTTCGGTTCTGCAGGGGGGCTCCAGATGCGCAAAGAGCATTAGTCGAACAATCTGCATGCGGGGGTTTCTACATGCTCGGGCCGCTCGAAAGCGTAAAACCCTACGTCCCATCTGTGTCTGGTTGGTTATGCTAGTTCAAGTACATGTGCGTAGCAACCCGACAATGATACTCAAGGGGTGCAGCTATACATGCAATTGAATAGAGTGTCAACCCTTGTAAAGGTAGCCACATGCCTCCTTTTATAGTCCAAGGGGTCACCACATTGTCTATAACAGTCTTTTCCTACGAGTACAGTGCTTACTGCAGCTACAAGAACTGCCTATCAGGATGGGTAGCGGAGAATACCTACTTTTGAGGGATAGGACAGGCGCATTGAATACGCCATGAGGTGTCACGCTGGTGACGTTTCCCGGCAAGGATTGCCTCTCCTTCTGTGTTGTTCGCCCAACTAACTCCTATTCTTCTGCCACGCCACGAGACATGTGTCATTAAAGTTGCCACAGGTCCACCGCAGGGGCCACGTGCCTGAGCCAGCTCCACCTGTCCGCCTGCTCGCATGACACCTTAGTTGATGTAGACAATCATCCACCTGGTGAGGTGGAGCGGAGGCTTGGCGGGCTGGGATCTTGCCGAGTGTTGCTTGTGGGCGGCTTCGTCGCCCGAGGGGCTTGCCACTTCGCTTCCCCCCATCTCTGGGATTCGACATGAGCCCGTCATGAACTTGCCAGTTCGCGGACAGCTGTCGCCCGTGCACAAGTATGTGTATGAAGATCCCCCATTTCTTAGTACACCAACAGTAGCCCCCGTGCCTAGGCCATACACGCACGTGGGAAGCGTCCTTGGGCTAGGCCCAAAACAAGGCTCGGGCGTGCGCGATCGCGTTCCCTGGCAGTTATGATTACTTCTGCTGACCTTTGCCATGACGCACCGTAACTGCAGGTCGGGGGAGTGGAGGAGCGGGGCGGTTGCCCCGAGGGGTTGTGCGTCGCATCGCGTCGTACACGGCTGTTTTTTTGCTTCCCTCACGTCACGTGTTCTCGCGTGGGGTCACGCATGGGGAAGGGAATTGGCCGCCTAGTGGTGTGCCTGGCAGCGAACAGTCGCCCCCAGGCTTCCTAGCGATGCTTGCACACCTCAGCCTGATCCGTCGCGTCCCTCGCGATGCGTGCCGCATGCGAGGCCTGGTATTAGTTGAGAGGGGCGGTCGCGCGAGCTGGCTGAGGGCCAGTGCACGTCCATCCTGGGTCGTGGAGAGGTCGTCCCTTCCTCTTCCCCTGCCCTATAAAGAGGGATGAAGGTGTAGAAGGAGGACGCGACCCATCTGCATCACCTGGCTCTCAGTTCTTTTTTTAATGTCTTATCTTCTCCTTACCTTTTGCCACCTCCTCCGCCGTGCTTCCCTTGGGATGACGAGGGGCCGCGGACGTGCTCGCAGATCGGGCGGTGCCACAAGGGGCGCTCCGCAGAGCCCGATGCATATTGTGGTGACGACGGCAGGAGTCGGGTCCAGCTCCCATGGCCGTCCGGCGTCAGCGATCTGTGGGCAGTCAGCCCCGCCGGCCCGCGGGGGCCGTGGAGGTCGGATGCCTACGTCGACCCGTGGTGGGTGCAGCAACGGTCGCGATGGTGCACCCCTCCCCCAACCTCATGCAGGGATACAAACAGGGGAAGAGGTACATGAGTTTGTCATGGCGGTTCCTCGTCGCCCCCGAAGCTGGTTGCGCCTCCCCGACCCGTTTGCCTAGGCCATGGAGGGGAACCTGCCCCTGGGGCTGTGGTTGCGGGTGGACGACTGCTGCAACGACCTAGCTTGGGTGGCTATCGACCTCTCCGTCGAACATGCCATATTCCCGACACGAGGGTGGAAATCATTTGCCCGCTCTCGTGACTTCGTCCCCGGGCATCTCTTCCACTTCAGGTTTGATGGCACCGCTACTCTCTTCGTGAAGATCTTCGAGGCGTCTGATGTCCGCCTGGAGTGCTGCGCGTGTTGGGGAACGTAGTAACAATTCAAAATTTTCCTACGTGTCACCAAGATCAATCTAGGAGATTCTAGCAACGATAGAGAGGGAGTGCATCTTCATACCCTTGAAGATTTCTAAGCGGAAGCGTTACAAGAACACGGTTGATGGAGTCATACTCGCGGCGATTCAAATCGCGGAAGATCCGATCCAAGCACCGAACGGACGACGCCTCCGCGTTCAACACACGTACAAACTGAGGACGTCTCCTCCTTCTTGATCCGGCAAGGGGGGAGGATAAGTTGAGGGAGAGCTCCGGCAGCACGACGGCGTGGTGGCGGTGGAGCTTGCGGTTCTCCGGCAGAGCTTCGCTAAGCGCTACGGAGGAGGAGGAGGTGTAGGAGGGGGAGGGCTACGCTAGGGGGAAGGGTGTGGCTGCCCTCCCACCCCTCCACTATTTATAGGAGGAAGGGGGAGGTGTCCTCCCCCCTAGATCCATCTAGAGGGGGGCGGCGGCCAAGGGGGGGCAACTTGCCTCCCAAGTTAGGTGGAGGGCCCCCCACCCCCTAGGGTTTCCAACCCTAGGCGCCATGGGCCCTTGGGGGGCGCACTAGCCCACTAAGGGGCTGGTTCCCAAGCAACCTCAGCCCATTAGGCCCTCTAGGGCAGGTGGACCCTCCCGGTGGACCCCTGGAACCCCTTCGATGGTCCCGGTACAATACCGATAAACCCCGAAACCTTTCCGGTAACTGAAACTGGACTTCCCATATATAAATATTCACCTCCGGACCATTCCGGAACTACTCGTGACGTCCAGGATCTCATTTGAGACTCCAAACAACTTTTGGTAACCACATACAATTCCCATTACAACTCTAGCGCCATCGAACCTTAAGTGTGTAGACCCTACGGGTTCGGGAACCATGCAGTCCTGACCGAGACACCTCTCCGGCCAATAACCAATAGCAGGATCTAGATACCCATATTGGCTCCCACATATTCCACGGTGATCTCATCGGATGAACCACGATGTTGGGGATTCGATTAATCCTGTATACATTTCCCTTTGTCCATCGGTATGTTACTTGCCCGAGATTCGATCGTCGGTATCCCTATACCTTGTTCAATCTCGTTACCGGCAAGTCTCTTTACTCATTCTGTAACACATGATCCCGTGACTAACTCCTTAGTCACCTTGAGCTCATTATGATGATGTATTACCGAGTGGGCCCAGAGATACCTCTCCGTCACATGAAGTGACAAATCTCAGTCTCGATTCGTGCCAACCCAACAGACACTTTCAGAGATACCTGTAGTGCACCTTTATAGTCACCTAGTTACATTGTGACATTTGATATGCCCAAAGCATTCCTATGGTATTCGGGAGTTGCACAATCTCATGGTCTAAGGAAATGATACTTGACATTAGAAAAGCTCTAGCAGACGAACTACACGATCTTGTGCTATGCTTAGGATTGGGTCTTGTCCATCACAACATTCTCTTAATGATGTGATCCCATTATCAATGACACCCAATGTCCATGGCCAGGAAACCATGACCATCTATTGCTCAACGAGCTAGTCAACTAGAGGCTCACTAGGGACATGGTGTGGTCTATACATTCACACATGTATTACGGTTTTCGGTTAATACAATTATAGCATGAACAATAGAAAATTATCATGAACAAGGAAATATAATAATAACCATTTTATTATTGCCTCTAGGGCATATTTCCAACAGCGTGAAGAACTCAAGCGGGAGTGACTACGAATCCTCAAGCGACGATAGCAGCACCTTCGACATCGAGCAGGAGGAGTCCGACTAGGCGCACATAGCGTCGTAGCTGGGGTTTTAGGGATCCAAGAACGAGGTTCCATGCATGAGACCTCGTTTCCAAATCAGTCGCCACATCATAGTGGCAGATCTCCGGCCGGCGGCCGGTGGGGTCGTAGAGGAAGTTGTACTCCGACTTGATGCTGCCGTCGCCGTTGGCGAGCCAAGGTGCCTTCCTCCTCGGAGGCCGGCGGAGATGTTAGAGGAAGTCGTACTCCGACTCATCCCCTCCGCTGCCGTTGCTGGGGTTGGCACCCTCCTTTTGTATTTAAGTGGTGTCCCATGTAATCCGGTAATATAATCAAAGACCATTGTTGGGTGCCACTGATATGTAAGAATCTGTTTTGCTCCTCGCGTCTATGCATGCTAATTTTTAGTTTTTTTGGGATGCAAATGGTTGCATCCAACGCCCTTGTGATCTCAACACTTAACGGGGGCGCTTGTTGGTGAGCACTTGTTCTCCGTGGGACAGTTCTAAGGACGGATCCTGAGCATCCCTTTAGCGGTGCCACATTCGACAAAATCGACTTGTTATCCTCGCCGCGACCACCCGGGGTGTTGGGGCATGCTTCCAACTTCCTGGTGCACAACGATTGTGACAAGGACCCAACCGCGCGCGAGTCTTTCATGCAGGCGGTAACTTTGTGACAGGGAAGGGTTTTACTTATCTTTTCCTTCTTCTGTCGGCTTCCTTGCCACAAGGTGGCTGCTTTGAACGCATCACCCATCCTTTCGGCTCTCCTCCCCCCAGGATGGCTTGCGCGTGAAGGGGAAGACCCTGCTCTCTTTTGAGAAAAAAAAGAAGAGAAAAAGGGCGTGCTAGGGCTCTTCACAGTTCAACGACGGCCTCATATTGACAATTATCTACCGCAATGATTAGCACAACGAACATACTGTAAATATGTACTTGGTCAGAAAGAAATAGCGGGGAATCTAGTTTTACTGATTGCATAGGGTCATCACCTAGCTTTGTACAAAGGATTACACGCGTTGCTGTGAGACTTGCACAAAAGTGGTTACCGAGGGCCCCGACAACTGTGCCTTATGGGTAGAATTTTCGAAGATGCTCGATATTCCACGAGTTTTGCATCGGGGTGCCATCTTCAGTCTCCAAGCGGACTGCGCCGGACCTGGTCACTCGTACCACCCTGTAATGGCCTTCCCACTTTGGCGTCAACTTGTTTGTTCCCCTCACGGATAGAATCCGTCAAAGGATAAGGTCGCCTTCCTCAACGATCCTCGCGCGCAACTTGTGGCTATGGTAGCGACACAAGGCCTGCTTGTACCTAGCGGTGTGTAGTGCGGCCTGGAGACGATCTTCCTCGAGGAGCGTGGCATCATCATGCCGTAGCCGCACTTGCTGGTCCTCATCAAAGGCCCGCACTCTCGATGACCCGTATGTGAGTTCCTTGTGGAGAACTTCCTCCACCCCATAGACCAGGGCAAAGGGTGTCTCGTGGGTGGCTTGATTTGGCGTCGTCCTGATCGACCGAAGAACCACCGGTAGTTCGTCAATCCAGTGCCTTCCGTGCTTGCGCAACTTGTCGAAAGTTCTCGTCTTGAGGTCCCGCATCACTTCAACATTTGCCCTCTCCACCTGTCCGTTGCTCCCTGGGTGGGAAACTGAGGCAAAGCATATTTTGGTACCGATGTGTTGACAATATTACATGAAAGTGCTGTCGGTGAACCGTGTGTCGTTGTCGGTGATGATCCTGTTTGGGACCCCAAAGTGGCAAACAATCCCTCTGAGAAACTTGACTATTGTCTGCACCATTAGCTTTCTCACTGGCTCAACTTTGGCTCACTTTGTGAACTTGTCCATGGCGACGAACAAGAACTCGAAGCCCTAGGTAGCACGGGGGAGGGGACCGACGATGTTGAGCCCCCATACTGAGAAAGGCCAGGAGAGCGGTACGGTTTGAAGGACTTGTGCTGTTTGGTGTATCTGCTTGGCGTGGAATTGACATGCTTCACATGTTGTCACCACCACCAAGGCATCTTGAAGGGCTATGGGCCAATAGAAGCCTTGCCGGAACACCTTCCTCACAAGGGATCTTGATCCTACGTGGGAGCTATAGACCCCCTCGTGTATCTCTACCAATAGCTGCTGTCCTTCCTCCCGAGTGATGCACCTGATTTTCACCTGTTGGGTTTTCTCCTGTAAAGGTAGTTGTCCACGAACTGATACATGCTTGACTGTCGGGCTACTCTTTCGGCTTCCTATTGCTCCTCCGAGAGGTCACCTGTTTGGAGGTAATGGACAATCTGCTGCACCCATGTCGGAGCCCATGGCTCGGTGACAAGGACCAAAGGCATTTCTTTTGTCGCGGGAGTGCCAACTTCGACGACAAAGACCCCCTGTCCTGCTGGAGTCTGGCGCTCACTTTCAAGCATTTCGTCATCTCCAACAACCTTCTTGGCAGGCTTGGGTAGCTCCGACGGGAAATAGTTGCCCGACCGACCTTTATTTTCTTGGCTTGCCTCCCCGATGGTGTAATTGATGGTTGAGTGAGTCACAGCACAAAGGTGCATGGTTCCATAGGGGACTTTTGGGCTGCTCGTTTCGACAGGTCATCGACGATGTCATTATCCGTCCCGGGGACGTGTTCCATCTATAGACCGTCGTAACGCTCCTCCAACTTCGTCACTTCATCAACATATGCTTCCATTAGGGGGCTTTGGTAATCCTTGTTGGCCTGGCGCACAACTAGCTGTGAGTCCCCTCGGACCACCAAATTTGTGATTCCCAACTCCGCTGCTATCCGCAGCCTGGCGAGCAAACCCTCATACTCAGCTGTGTTGTTGGTCGACACCTCCCAAGGGAAGTGCATTTGTATCATGTACTTGAGGTGCTCTCCAGTTGGTGCTATGGGTAGCACTCCGGCACCAGCGCCTTGAAGCGAAAAAGCCTCGTTGAAGTACATGACCCATGCCTCAGGTGTTTCCTTGCCGTGAAGCGCTGTTTCTGGGATTTCCACATCTGGTGTTGGCATCCATTGGACAACGAACTCCGCTAGTGCTCGTCTCTTGATGGTTGCTATGCTTTCAAAGTTTAGGTCAAAACTGGCCAGTTCCAAAGCTCACTCGACAATCCTGCTGGTTGTTTCTGGGTTCCTCAGGATTCGTTGCAGCTGGAAACGTGTGACAACTGTGATACGATGCGCTTGGAAGTAATGGTGCAGCTTGCGGGAGGCCATTAGAAGGCCAAAGAGTACATTTTGGATCCCGGAGTACCTCGAATGAGCCCCCTGCAGGAGAGAGCTGGCAAAGTAAACCGGTCGCTGCACCATCCTCTTCCTATGCACTGCTCACTGCTCCGCCTCCTGTGCTGCATCTGTGCTGATTCTCTGGCTCACTAGGGTTGGCCCGATTTTGCTGTTGTTGGTTCCGTTGTTTCCCTATCCTCAGCTTCTCTCTCCACCACTAGCGCTGCGCTAACCACCTGGTTCATTGCCGTCAGATACAACAACAATGGCTCCTTAGGCTTGGGCGCGACTACGATCGGGGTCGAGGACAGGTACTCCTTCAGGTCTTGCAACGCCGCCTCTACTTCTGGATTCCACATCATTGGGCATGCCTTCTTCAGGATTTTGAAGAATGGCAGGGCGCGTTCTATGGACTTGGAAATGAACCTGCTGAGGGTAGCGACAAAGCCTGCCAGTTGGCACACGTCCTTGATGTGCTTCAATGCCTACAGTTGATCAATCGTTTCAATCTTGGTGGGTTGGCTTCTATCCCGTGCTGAGATATGAAGAAACCGAGGAGCTTGCCAGATGGGACTCTGAATACGCACTTCTATGGGTTGAGCTTCAAGGTGATTTTGTGCAAATTTTTGAAAGTCACCTCCAAATCTTGGACCAACATAGCCTTGTCCTTGGTATTGACCACAATGTCATCCATGTATGCTTCCACATTCCTGTGCAACTGCGGTCCAAGGCCAATCTGGAAAACCCTTGCAAATGTCGAACCCGCACTTTTCAGGCCAAATGGCATGTGCCTGAAGCAGTAGGTGCCGGAAGGGGTGATGAATGCTGTCTTCTCTTTGTCTTCCTCGGACATGAAGATCTGATGATAACTAGAGTAGGCGTCGAGGAATGACAACAGGCTGTAACCACCAATTGAGTCCACTATTTGGTCGATACGTGGCAAGGGAAAAGGGTCTTTTGGGCAAGCCATGTTGACATCTATGAAGTCGATACAAAGCCTCCACTTCCCACATGCCTTGCATACCACCACAGGGTTTGCTAGCCATGTCGGGTGGAGGACACCTCTGACTAGCCCAGCTGCTTCCAACTTCTTAATCTCCTCGGCAATAAACTCTTGCCCCTCTAATGCTTGTTTATGGACCTTCTGCTTGACAGGGCACGCATGAGGACAGACGAAAAGGTGGTGCTTGATCACCTCCCTGGGAACACCGAAGATGTTAGACGGTTTCCAGGAAAACACGTCGACATTTGCTCGCAGGAAGGAGATGAGCACACTTTCCTATTTGCTGTTGAGGGTGCCACTTATGGTGAAAGTTCCGCCCTTGCCATCCTCCCGTGTAGCCACCTGCTTCATCTTGGGGATGATTACTATATCCTTCTCGCTCCTGACTACGGAGGTCTCTGGCAAGTCCTCGACAGGTGTGCTACACATTGCCGTGCGCTTCCCGGAGTTCTTGCGAGATTTGCCCGAGCGCTTGTCCTTGTTCTTTCCCCCAGGAGCTTTGCCGGTAGGAGCGAGTGCCTCGTCGGCGGGCGCTTCCACTGCCTCCCAGTAGAGCGTGTTGATGTGAAGAATCGTGTCCTTTTTGTCGGCGTGGATGTTGATGACGCTCATCGGGCCCAACATCTTGAGTGTGTTGTAGGCATGGTGAGACGCCGCCATGAACTTCGCCAATGCCGAGCGACCCAGGATTCCATTGTAAGGCAGCGACATCTTGGCGACATCAAAGGCAACCATCTCTGTCTTGAAGTTGAGCTCGCTGCCGAATGTGACTGGAAGGGTTATCTTCCCCTTCATCTGAGGTCTCTCCATATCCACTTCTTGAAAGGAGCCTGTTGGTTTAAGATACGAATCGGGGATCTGCAGCCGCTTGATCACATCAGGCGAAATCAGGTTCAGGCCGACTCCACTGTCGACCAACGTCTTCGTGACCCTGAGGTTGCGGATCATTGGTGATACCAACAACAACACACACTCGACCGCTGTGGTGTGGTCAGGGTGGTCCTCAACATCAAAGATGATGGGAGTGTTGGACCACTTGAGGGGCTTCCTTGCTTTCGCCGCCGGTTCTACCGCGTTGATTTTGTGCCCACCGTTTGAGCTGCCTATGGGAGGAGTGCAAAGATGTGCCTCCATCAACACACATGGTGTCCATGGCCTTCTGGAAATCTTGTCGGTCAGATCCCTGTTCATCTTCGTCGTTGTCATCATCATCGTCAGACTTGTCGTCTCGGCTTCTAGCAGGTTTCTCCTTCTGCTGTTTGGCCTTGCCGCGGCGGTCACCTTGACCGCTATGGCCTTTCCTGCTAGAACCACTAGCTCTGTCTCGGCCCTTCTCCTTGTCACACCTTTCGTACTCTCGCTTCTTCTTCTCGGCAAGCTGATCTACTTGGCATCATTCGGTGATATCGTGGCCCTTGGTGAGGTGGATCTTGCAGTATGGCTTGCCGGTCTTCTCGCCTGCCGCGGCCTCGTCGTCTTCGGAGCAAGCGGCATCATCCTTGCAGGACCCTTAAAACTTGGCCTTCTTGCCGGTATTGGGCTTGTCAGAGCTCTCGACAACCATCACTGCTTTGCCCTTGCGCTTCTTGTTGTGCTTGCGTCCCTTCTTCGAGGAGGCATGCGTGTTTTTATCGTCATCGGAGTCGACCTCCGTGCCCGCGTTCTCCCCCGGGAGTCTTCTCCCTTCTTTAGACCGTGCGCACTTGTCGGCCAGAGCATAGATCTCGGCGACGTCTCTCACCTTGTTGGTGCTCATCTCCTCACACATGCGGCGATTGTGTACGTTCGTGTGAAACGCAACGATCACCACGACAGGGTGGATGTCTGGGATGTTGTGATGTACGTGGCTGAACCTCTGGATGTACTTGCAAAGGGTTTTGCCGTATCATTGGGGAAGCACGTGCAGGTCATTGGGATGTCCCGGGAGCTTGTGGCCCCCGTGGTAAGCTCCAACGAACTGGTTGCATAGGTCTGCCCAAGAAGAAATGGACCCTTCCGGCAAGTTCATCAGTCAACTCCTCATGTTGGGCTTGAGTGTCAGCGAGAAGTAGTTGGCAAGCACCTTCCTATCCCGTCCCCCGACAATCTGCACCACGATGGTGTAGATGCCTAGGAACTCTGATGGATTGATCGCACCATCGTATTTATCCAGCAACTCCATCTTAAAGGCCCTTCTAGAAGGCTAGCGGTCCTGTCGCAGTTCGTGGGTGAACGCCGGACATCCCACCTCATAAGGTAGGCTATCGGGTGCTCCTAGCGTGGGTTCGTTGATGGATGGATCGGCATGACCATCTGATTAGCAACGCGCTTCCCGCTGCTTCTCGATGGTGGTGCGAGTGTCCTCCTTGCGCCTCTCCTTTAGGACATGGCACCGGTTCCGCTTCAGTCATGGGCTTGAGACACCTCATCTCGTGCGTCAGTCCAGTGGGAAACTTGTTGCTGTCGTGGGGGCAACTGTACTGTGTGTGCTCCACCGGCATCACGCCCGGAGGTGGGTCTCGTGGAAGCCGCGGGTCGCGCGCGCGAGGAACCTGCCGCGTCTGGCTTGACCTTGTCGGGGAAGCTTAGTAGGATTTGTATGGTTGCCCTCCACTCCTCCATCCTCTCTCGTGCAGGAGAAAAGTTCAACAGTAGTTGGTCCTACGCAAAAGCTTCCTCCATGGTCTTAGGGAACAGACTGGATGAGACGTGGGTGGCACTCTTACTCCTGGCGATGCCAAAAGGAGCGCTTACCCATGTCGTCGCCCTCCGTCCATCCTCACCAGGAGGAGGAAGTTGAGACTGGCCTTGCGTTCCTTGCGCAAGGGCCTGGTCCGCACGCCACTGCGAATTGCCATCTTGCTGGCGCGGGCCGTGATTGTCTTGCGGGGGAGGGGGGTGGTGCAACGGAGGTCCGACCACAACCGTTGCCGCAGTTGTGGTGTAGCCTTCGGCCGCCGCCGTCGGGTCCCAGGTCGTCAAGATGGTGGGGTCCGAGTCGTGGGTCGCAGAGTTCTGCGTGGTGTGGTGGCTACGTTCGCCAGTGTGGTGTGTGCGGCGTCCACTCCTGTCTCCGTCGCCCATCGCCACCGATGGAGGCAACTTGGACATCGACGGGGCCGCTGACGGGCCACCCTTAGCTTTCTTGGGCGCCATGGGTGTCGTCAAGGATGCGCAGAAGAGTTGGTGAAGTTTCGCGCATCGGAAATCACCCCTACCTGGCAGGCCAAAAATGTTGGGGCGGCGGACCCGCGATGATCTTTAGGACCTTCAAGCCCCCCTTTTGGTTCGCGGGGTCTCCGGATGAGCAAAGATCATTAGTCGAACAATCTACACGCGGGGGTTTATACAGATTCGGGCCACTCGGAAGCGTAAAACCCCACATCTTGTCTGTGTCTGGTTGGTTATGCTAGTTCAAGTACAAGTGCGCAACAACCTGGCAAGGATGCTCGAGGGGTGTAGCTATGCGTGAATTGAATAGAGTGTCGACCCTTGTAAAGGTAGCCACAGACCTCCTTTTATAGTCCAAGGGTTCACCACAATGGCTATAACAATCTTTTCCTACGAGTAAAGTGTGCACTTCAACTACATGAACTGCCTGTCAGAATACCTACTTTTGACGGACTCAGACAGGCGCATTGAATACACCGTGAGGTGGCGCGCTGGCGACGTTTCCCAGCAAGGATTGCCTCTCCTTTTGTGCCGTTTGCCCAGTTACCTCCTATTCTTCTGTCACACCGTGGGACGGGTGTCATTAAAGATTCCACAGGCCATCGCACCGGCCACGTGCCCCGGTCAGCTCCGCCTATCCGCCTGCCTGCCCGACACATCAGTTGATGTAGACAATCGGCCCCTTGGTGAGGTGGAGCGGTGGCTTGGTGGGCTGGGATCTAGCCGGGTGCTGCTTGTGGGTGGCTTCGTCGCCCGAGGGGATTGCCACTTTGCTTCCCCCATCTCTGGGATTCGGCATGAGCCCTGCACGGACTTGCCGGTTCGGGGGCAGTGGTCGCCCGTGCACAAGACTCGGTATGAAGAGCCCCTAGTTCTTAGTACACCGACACTATAATATATACATACTTAGTTGGATTTTGTTCTCAACAACATTCACCCATAGATATGTCTCGGAAGCAATTTACCATCTAGGTGAATGTGATCGGACCCTTTACCTCATTTATGCCAATCTCTCCTAAGTCTGTTCACTCTACTTATATGCATTCTAATTGACACGTGTTGATTGTCTTCACTGCATCCTTGTAAGTCGAAGACAATGTAACCAACGTTTAAAATTTCAATCTTATCCTTTTACCACCAAAACTAGAGTAATTCCCACCCACGTTGCTACAATGTGGGTGTAGTGGGCAATCAGACATGGTGCATGCATGCCACACGTCCCACTAAGCAGAATGGTCAGGGGCATATCTATCCGAAGAATTCAGATTGGCCCGTTCTTACCCCTCTATAAATACCCTAGCCTCGACTCGTTTACCGCCCTCCTTTACTCCTCTTGCTCTCATGCTCGAGCTCTCCAAACCCTAGTGCTACTGCTATATTTCATTGTCGCCAAAGGAGAAGCGCTTCACTGCTGCGACTTCTTTGTCTTCGTACTCATGTCGGCCGAGGGTTGTCTTCACACTGCCTTTGTCGTAGCTGTCTGCCACCACCAAGTTAGGGTGTGGAAGATTGAACTGCTTGGCTTCTTTGCCTCGTCGAGCTATTCTTTATCAGTTCATTGCCTCGCTAAATAAAACTGATTTTTGCCTTGCGTTTGATCCATTTTGTGTTCACAATAACTTCGAGTGCTGTTTTTCACCTTCCTACTCTTCAACACTTAACATTATCACTCATAACATGCGAAATGCTTCACTTATGTTTCATGAGCTATTTGATTCCCCACTTGTGCAAATCTTGAATACGTACAAATCTGGAACCAACTTATCACACACTAAGTGAGGGTGTCTTGGACTAGGGGTACCAGCCTGAAGTGATCGGTCTATATGGGATGAACTAAGGACCCGTTAAGCCACCGCCCGAAGGATGGTGCGAGCATCAAGACATGCTGATATGAAGAAGAGAAACCTCCAAATACCCGGCGTGCACCCCAAGGATGTCTCTATATTCGACATATCTGTAACCGACTTAAAGATGTACCCTAGTTCCCCTGGGTACCTATATAAGCCTAGGGGTTTAGTACGTAGGGGAACAACCTATTCACCATAGGGTTTAGTGCTTACACAACAATCTTGAGGTGGATCATCAAACTTTACTCGATACTCCATAAAAAATACAATCAAAGCAGAACATAGAGTTGTTGGGAGACGTAGTAGTAAATCAAAAATTTTCCTACGTGTCACCAAGATCTATCTATGAAGAAACCAGAAACGAGTGGGGAGATATTGCATCATCATACCTTTGAAGATCGCTAAGCGGAAGCATTACAAGAATGCGGTTGGTGGAGTCGTACTCGTAGCGGTTCAGATCGCGGTGGACTCCGATCTCAGCACCGAACAATGGTGCCTCCGCGTTCAACACACATGCAGCCCGGTGACGTCTCCTACGTCTTGATCCAGCAAGGAGGAAGGAGAGATTGGGGAAGAGCTCTGGCAGCACGATGGCGTGGTGACGGTGGAGCTGCGTGGTACTCTGGCAGAGCTTCGCTAAGCACTACGGAGAACGAGGAGGTGGAGAGGTAGGGCTGCGCCGAGAGGAAGAGAGAACCACGTGTTGGGCAGCCCTGAAACCTCACATATATATAGGGGGAAGGAGGAGGGAGGGATGCACCCTAGGGTTTCCACCCTAGGGTGGTGTGACATCCACCAGATCAATCTGGCCGGTGGCCAGAGGGAGGGAATGGTGCGACTGCCCTAGGGTGGGCCTTAGGGCCCATCTGCCCTAGGGTTTGCCCCTCCTCCCACTTCAGCTGTGCCTTGGGCCTGGTGAAGGGGCACACCAGCCCACCTAGGGGCTAGTTCCCTCCACCCTCGGCCCATGCAGCCCTCTGGAGCTGGTGGGCCCACTTGGTGGACCCCCGGAACCCTTCCGGTGGTCCCGGTACGTTACCGGTGACCCCCGAAACATTTCCGATAACCAAAACCTTACTTCCTATATATCAATCTTCGTCTCCGGACCATTCCAGGACTCCTCATGATGTCCAGGATCTCATCCGGGACTCCGAACAACCTTCGGTAACCACGTACACTTTTTCCCTATAACCCTAGCGTCATCGAACCTTAAGTGTGTAGACTCTACGGGTTCGGGAGACACATAGACATGACCGAGACACCTCTCCGGTCAATAACCAACAGCGGGATCTGGATACCCATGTTGTCTCCCACGTGCTCCATGATGATCTCATCAGATGAACCACGATGTCGGGGATTTGATCAATCCCGTATACAATTCCCTTTGTCTATCGGTATGATACTTGCCCGAGATTCGATCGTCGGTATCCCTATACCTTGTTCAATCTCGTTGCCGGCAAGTCTATTTACTCGTTCCGTAATACATCATCCCATGGCTAACTCCTTATTCACATTGAGCTCATTATGATGATGTCTTACCGAGTGGGCCCAAAGATACCTCTCCGTCACACGGAGTGACAAATCCCAGTCTCGATTCGTGCCAACCCAATAGACACTTTTGGAGATACCCGTAGTGCAACTTTATAGCCACCCAGTTACGTTGTGACGTTTGGCACACCCAAAGCATTCCTACAGTATCCGGGAGTTGCACAATCTCATGGTCTAAGGAAACGATACTTGACATTGAAAAGCTTTAGCAAACGAACTACACGATCTTGTGCTAGGCTTAGGATTGGGTCTTGTCCATCACATCATTCTCCTAATGATGTGATCCCGTTATCAACGACATCCAATGTCCATGGTCATGAAACTGTGACCATCCATTGATCAACGAGCTAGCCAACTAGAGGCTTACTAGGGACATGTTGTGGTCTATGTATTCACACATGCATTACGGTTTCTGGTTAACACAATTATAGCATGAACAATAGACAATTATCATGAACAAGGAAATACAATAATAACCATTTTATTATTGCCTCTAGGGCATATTTCCAACAAGGATTTCACCTCTTCGAGAGGGACATAACCTAGGTAAAAACCGTCTCCTGACTCTTCATGTTACCCTTGGTTTTATACCAATAGCTCGGGACCCCCTACCCGAGATCCGCTAGTTTTAGCACCAACATTGGTGTTGCATACATGTCCCGCTGTGTGGTCGATCCGGACCAATGGCTCGTCTTCAGATCAACAACGACATCAGCTGTGGCGGCATCTTCATCCCATGACAGCTCTGTGCGTTTGAAAGCATGGTTCTTAATGCTGGCTCCACCAGTCACCTCAGCCGGATTGATAGCTTCGCTCCGACCAGGTGGTCATGCTCGGTAGCATAGATTACACCACCGACGCCCACAACGATCTTGCTCTCTCTGTCTAGGACCCGGACCAGTTGGGGAATCTATCAAACACCCTAGCCATAATCTTAGAACCAATCTCCAATTACGATCTCTCAGCTAACGTTACTAAGGTTTCGGCCTCGGGAACGGTCCCATCACTCTCAATTGTTGATCATGACCTTAAATCTGATCCTGCTTCAGAATATACTTTGGATATGGATCAAGGATCCAATTTGTCCTTAGGCTCGGAGTCGATCACCTCTTTGGATCCCGAATAGGGATCTGATTCTACATCGCACCTAGCCTTGAGCTTGGGCCCGGTTATCCCCCTAGGGGCTGACTCCTACGTCACACTAGCAGCTCGGGAAAATAAACTCTAGATCAGCATGGCTTACAGCCAAGTAATGGATCCAACCGAACTCTCGCTTTCAAACAAGATGTTGGATCGAATTAATAGCCTCAGGATCTTGGACGGAAAGACTTTGGTACATGATCAAATCAGGTGTAAAGACGATATACAGGAAATTCACGTCCCACCCACCACCCACCTAGTCGCAACGATCGAGGACCTCACTCATGTTCTCGACTATGCATCAGAAGATGCCGACATGGAGGAAGATGTTGGGGATAGACCGGTCACCAAACAATGCAAGACAGGCAAGTGGACAGAAAGTTCCACCTATGATATTTACATGGTGGATACCCCCGCGACGACGCAGGAGGAGATGCTTAACATCCCTCCAGACGCAAATGAAGCGTCCGACGTCAGAAAAAGTCTAGAAGAGGCAATACCAGTACCATGGAGGCCGATAATGGCAACCCCGAAGACAATAACACACAACCAGTTGCTGAGGACCTGGGCAACACTGAAGAGGTAGCGTCTGGTCACATCTATGGCACCAGAGAGGACATGCTCTCCGATGAACCCAAGGATGTCAACACATGACGGAAACCAAGGATGTGAGTCTCGGATCTGACAACTTCGTCATCCGTGAGAACTTTGAAGCCCTTGAGGCCTATCAGAGGCATTTGATGGAAACCGCCCGTGGTGTCAAACTATGGGCGTGCTCAACTCAAAGCCGACCAAGACACATTAAATGATAAATGGGTCAAGATCCCATCGACCGAACAAAAGCTTGAGGATAGACTCGAAAGTCAACCAAAATCTTATCCGCGGAGATGCCTACTTTTAGAATTCGACGATGAATTAGAAGATGAACCACCATGAAACTACGATCATTATGATCAACAAGACTACCCTCCTAGGGGACGGGATACACCACCGGTCATCCTCGAGAACTCCTTCTAGACCTTGTTCTAACGACAGGAAAACTAATCAACCCACACAGATGTTTGATCTCCGTGAGAAGCTAGACATGGCACTTCGGTCCATCTACACATCCAGGGGTTGGGAACCTACTGGTCATGCAGGTTACTATGAATGGTTAGACATAAACACCAAGGCTCGAGAATACCACTATGTTCAGCCAGAATCATGTGGCCGATGATCTATTGCCCGGGTTAGAGGAGCTACACACCCGATGTGCTTCACCGATGAGGTCATGCAATACCAATTCCCTGAAGGGTTTAAACCCGTCAAAATCGAACCCTATGATGGGACAACAGACCCAACAATATGGATTAAGGATTTCCTTCTCCATATTCACATGGCTAGAGATGACCTCCACACCATTAAATACCTACCTCTGAAGCTTAAGGTACCCGTGCAACATTGGCTTAACAGCTTACCCGAGGACTCCATTGGAAGATGGGAAGAGCTCGAAGATGCATTCTGAGACAACTTCCAATGCACTTATGTGCGTCCTCCGGATGTCGATAACTTTAACCTTATCAAACAACAGCCAGACGAATCAGCTCGAAAGTTATGAACCGATTCTTGACTAAGAAGAACCAAATAATCTACTGTCCGAAGGCAGAAGTAATCGTGGATTTCCACAATGGTATTCGAACTGAGTGGTTGAATCGACAACTCGGGCATGATAAAATGAAAACCATGGCCACACTTACCTCTCATGACTCGGTTCTACGCTAGAGAAGATAGCTGGTTGGCCCATAGTAACACCAACGAGGGTGACCCGAGCCCTCCAAAGTCCGCTACGAGAATGGCAAGCCTCAGTGCAACAAAAATAATAAGCGCCACCACAAAAATGCAACAATAGCAACACTGAAGAAATAACAGTCGATGCCGGATTCGGCAACGAACACAACAACCAAAAGAAGAAACCCTTTAAAGGGGAGAAGGATGACCCGTCTGCCCTAGACATAATCCTTGATAGGACGTCTCAAATTCATGGCACCATGGATAAACCCGCTAATCACACCAATCGGAAGTGTTGGGTGATCAATAGTGACAGAAAATCTTGGGCCGAAAGCTCGAGCAACAGGCAACCTCGCACTAAAGACGAGGAGGATCCACCCAGGCCCTCTAATGGAGGCCAAAAGCAATTCCCTTTGGAAGTTAAGGATGTGAACATGATATATATCACCCACAACCCCAAATAGGAGATGAATAGAGCACTTTGGGACGTCTACACTCGAGAGCTTGTAGTGCCGAAGTACAACCCATGGTCGGATCACTTGATCACTTTTGATAGGTACGACCAACCGACCAGTATCCGACATGGAAGATTGATACTTGGGATCTGCGTTGGGTTTTCCCCCGAAGAGGAGGGGATGATGCAACACATTATAGATAAATATTTCCCTCAGTGAGAATCAAGGTTATCGAACCAATAGGAGTATCACACAACTTCCGTCTTCAGTGCCTACACACACAAGAGTAAACACCTGCACCCAACGCGGGCAAGAGGGTTGTCAATCCCCTTGAATTCGTTACTTGCAGGCAAATGAGTGCTATAGATGATAATTGATAATTATAAATTGCAAAATAAATAAAAAGTAAATAATGGCAGAAAGATAATATGAGTGTTTGTAAATATGTATGTGAATAGACCAGGGGCCCATAGTGTTTGCTAGAGGCTTTTCTCTCAAAGAAAGCATACAGTGGTTAAATGAATTATTGTTGGGCAATTGATAGAAAAGTGCATAGTTATGCAATATTTATTCACGGCAATGATCATGTGCATATATGCATCAAGTCCATAAACAAGTAGACCAACTCCTTGCTGCATATACTACTATTACTCCACCCATCGACCGCTATCCAGCATGCATCTAGAGTTAGCGAAATAGGGTAATGCCTGGAGAATGATGACATGATGTAGACAAAGTAAACTCAATTAATATGAATAAACCCCATCGTTTTATCCTTAGTGGAAGCAATAGAAATAAGTGTCTTGTCCCCTACTTTGTCACTGGGATATAGAGCACCGTAAGATTGAACCCACTACAACACACCCCTCTCACTAAAGATAAACCAATCTGGTTGGCCAAACTAAACCGATAGATTAGAGAGAATTACGAAGCTATAGTGATCATGCAAATAAGACTCATATAAGAATTCAGAGAAGACTCAATTTTTAATGAATAATTTGAACATAAACCAACAATTCATCAAATCCCAACAAACACGCCGCAAAGATGGATTACATAAGATAGAACAACATGAGAATCACGATGATCATGGCAACGAAGAACAAAGAGAGAGAGAGAGATATATCCATCTAGGTACTAACTACGACCCGCAGGTCTGTGGTGAACTACTCACAGATCACCATGGAAGCAACAAGGATGATGTAAAGGCCCTCCGTGATCGACCCCCCTTCGGCAGGGCATTAGAAAAGGGCTCCAAATGAGATTGTGGCGGAACAGAGACTTGCAGTGGCACAAAAAGTGTCTCAGGAGATCTCCTAGGGTTTTTGGAATATATGGAAATTTATAGGCCAAAGTACGGGGCCATGAGACATGGGGTCGGCCACAAGCTATCAGGGCACGACCACCCCTAGGTGCGCACTATTAGCTTGTGGGTCCCTCATGCAGCCTCCGTTCATCTCCCGAAGCTTCCAGGTCTTATTTTGGTCCAGAAAAAATCATCAAAAAGTTTCGGGGCAATTGGACTTCGTATTGTACTGTAAAACTGAAAAGCCAAAAACATGCAGAAAACAACACTTGGCACTGGGTTAATAGGTTAGTGCTAAAAAACAATATGAATCAGCAAATAAATGCCGAAAAAGTATCCTAAAATGATAATATTATAGCATGGAACAATAAAAAATTATAGATACACTGGAGACATATCAAGGATCAACTGCCTTGGTACTCGAGCCGATAGTGAATGACTTCCACCTCACTAGACTCCTCATGGATGAAGGTAGTAGCCTAAACCTGATCTATGCAGATGTAGTCAAGAAGATGGCATCTATCCGTCAAGGATCAAACCCAACAACACCACGTTTGAAGGTGTAATACCGGGCGTCGAGGCACATTGCTCGGGAACTATTACCCTGGAGGTAGTCTTCGACTCCCCCGAGAACTTCCATAGCAAGGACTTGATATTCGATATCGTCCCGTTCCGCAGTGGTTACCACACGCTCCTCGGACAAGCTACCTTCGCCAAGTTCAATGTGGCCCGCACTACGCGTATCTAAATCTCAAGATGCCAGGACCAAAGGGTGTTATCACAATAAATGGAAACACCGAATGCTTCCTCCAAGCGGAGGAGCAAACCGCTGCTTTTGTAGCCGAGGTCCAGGCAGCCAAGGAGGCATCCAAAGCCCTTGCTGAGATGAATGCAAAGGTCACTTCTAAGCGCACCCGAGGTGCTTCTTAGCCTCCTCGCTCATCACATGGCCACCCAAGCTTAATGGATAGGTCACTTCTAAGCACACTCGAGATGCGTGCTCCCTGGCCCCCCTTTCCTAGCCAAAGACTATGTACCTACAATACATAACTTTGCCTTCAAAATCCCATGGGAGGCCATGGAGCACATATAAATTGAGCACGTGGTTCGGCTTAACCGATCTAGTGACTCAACCTTCTAGGGCACGTTCCTACGGTAATTTGAGAACCCATAGGAACACATACCCATGATACAATTAAGTATTCCCCCTTGAGGATACCGGGGGATACCTCTTTAAAGGACCCATTACTAGGCCGCAGATAAGTGCTTGACTAGTAGCAGTACAACACTCAAACATACAAGCACATTTCTTTCAACAAGGGAGGATGGTTAACAGCACCGAGGCACAGGCGTGCAACATGGCCCATCCAAGCACAATTGAACCTAACTACCAAAGCCTTATGTAAAACTCCATCATATTTTAATGTATCTCTGTTTGACAAGCCCAACTTGCACAATTCGGCTTTATAAATAAAGGGATTATCTTGTCTGGTCATTATACCTTGTTTGTATTTCCTTATTTTCCATATGAACCAGAGACAACTTTCACGATACAACGATTATCGACCAGGGGATGAGATTTAAAACCTCACCTAAAAATCCCAACGCTCATTTAAAAAAGTGCCCGGTGTCTTGGATATTGCATTATATGCACCAAGTTTTGACTCATGTCTTTGGTCAATAGTTGTGTTTCCCGGCTCCTATGCCTACCTCTTACGCCTCGCTTCATTTGGCTAAGTGTGTAAAGGGAGAACCACTGCGATTGTACTTTCAACTCAATCAGTTAAGCACCTCAGTGGAGAAGGCCGAAAAGTGACTGTCATGATAAGCTTAAACTGGTTGGTGATCCAAAGACAGTGTCAAACATAATCGATAGTGATTTCTACTGCGTCAAATAAAGGGTTCTCCTAAAAGAGCCAAAGTGTTTAGAGTTTGGCCTCGGCTCCCTCCGAACACTTCATTTACCGAGGGCTAGTCGCATGCCTCCAAAATTCAAACTCCTATGACTAAGTAAAAGTTATAAAGTTGAGTAGTCTGATTGTCTTGTTTATAATAAACATTACGCCCTTGGGTACCGATATGTCGGCTAAGGATCATATTATTACTAAGACGTCCTATGCAGTTTATGCCAAGGGGAGAAGCCGACAACTGGCCATTTTAAATATTAAATCACTCGTAGAGGAGTCAAAATTAAGCATAAATAAAGACAACTGATAGAAATTCCCACAAGTAACACTTGTCCTTTTTTACATGATATCACCTCGGCAAACCGAGGAGTTCACTACTCAAGGATGTCATCCTTACTGCCTCTAGCGGTGGTGGTTTGAGAGGCTTCCATGACACTTTTGAAGTGGCTCTCGGGGACTCGGTTCTTGCCTTCCGGGGGCCAACAGCCACCTTCAATGTCTTGATGCCTAGGTACCAGGTACTCACTCAGGCATATGCCAGGCGTGTGGCTTCGAGGCAGGCGAGTGCTTCCACTAGTTGGCCCGAGGACCAGCTTCCCAAAGTTGGACAATTAGCACGAAGAAGCTGCCTAGTAAAGGCTCCGTTGGCCACAACCTGATGCAGCGGTCTTCCATGGCAGGTTTTTTCATAGAATATAACTTCATCAACTGCTTCATCTGGTCCCCGAGAAGTCGAGGATGCCATGGCGCTTGGAATTGGGCCCATAATTGATTCTGCGCATCCTCCTCGCGAGGGCCATAGAACTTTCCCACGGCGACTGCGCTCCTCGGCAGGTCGTCGAAGGTGTCTACGCCATAGTTGAGTTAGCTGAGCAAACCTACCTCCACCAAAGACACATCGCATTAAATAGGGCTTACCTATGACGATTTGCTTAACCTGGTTAAGCTACTCGCAATCTGTCCTGGCCCGATTCTGGGCCTCCTTCGAGGCCAGGTCAAGCTTCTCGAGCTCGTCCATCTTCTCCTGAAGGGCATCGCGTTCCGCGATTAGACCCTTCAGGTCCTCCTCTACCTCAACCACCCGAACTTGGTCTTTACCTCGTTGATACTCGTGATCTGCGTTGGGTTTTCCGTGAACATGAATGGGTTACACAACACAAAGTGGGTAAGTATTTCCCTTAGTTATGAAACCAAGGTTTATTGAACCAATAGGAATGCCAAACCTCATCCGTCTTCAGCGGCTGCACACAAAAGAACAAACAACTTGCACCCAATGCCGGCAAGAGGGTTGTCAATCCCCTTGATCTCGTTATTTGCAAGCAAGTGAGTTGTGTAGATAATTGTAAATTGCAAAAATAAAATAAAATAAAAGAAAATAAATAACAACAAGGTAATGAAAGCGTTCGTGAATATATAAGTGAATAGACCCTGGGGCCATCGAGTCCTCTGGTGGCATCTCTCATAAGCAAAGCATACGGTGGGTAAACAAATTACCGTTGGGCAATTGATAGAAAAGCGAATAGTTATACGATTTTCATGACAATGATCATGTGTATATAGGCATCACGTCCATAAGCAAATAAGTCGACTCCTGCCTGCACCTATTACTATTACTCCATGCACCGACCGCTATCCAACATGCGTCTAGAGTATTAGGTAAAACAAAGTAGTGCTTGGAGAACATTGACATGATGTAGACAAAGTAAACTCAATCAATATGAATAAACCCCATAATTTTATCCTTAGTAGCAGCAACACAAAGATGCAATTTGTTCCCTTCTGTCACTGGGATATAGAAACTCACCAGGTTGAACCTACTACAACACACCACTCCCACCGAAGAAATATCAATCTAATTGGCCAAACTATCTCAATAGATCGGAGAGCATTACGAAACTATGATGATCATGCATGCCGGAGATGCATCAATCTAGTTGGCCAAAAAGTACCCTAGAATGATAATATATTAGCATGGAACAATAAAAAATATAGATACGTTGGAGAAATGATCTATCTCAATATACCAGCACCCCCAAGCTTAATTCATGCTTGTCCTCGAGTAGGCAATTATAATAAAAGCAGAATTTTTGATTTGACATGCTATCCATTATGTAATCTTTGGTATGTATGCTCATTGAGAAATGATGAATTAAAAAACTACAACATTGTAATATTTATAAGTATAAGAAACAAAATCATTTATTTTTCAAAGTATACGATCCTAAAAGAATGTTTACCCCTACTCATCTTATTATATTAGCAAGGAAGGACTCCGTCTTCACCACATAAATACAAATGTTAAGCACCACGGTGTCCAAATCACGCAATTGGATCATACTTTTTCGATATGCATCGAATTTTTATTCTTCACGCAATACATGAGTGTGAACCATTGGACATAGCATATAGCTGGTATATAATATGATGGTAGATATCAAAGGGGTAAAAAGTGGAGAAGACAGTTTCACATCAACTAGGCGTATCAACGAGCTATGGAGATGCTCATCGATAGATGTCAATGCAAGGAGTAGTGATTGCCATGCAAATGATGCACTAGAGCTATAAGTGTATGAAAGCTCAACTGAAACTAAGTGGGGGTATGCATCCGATTTGCTTGCTCATGAATACCTCGAGCATTTGAGGAAGCCCGTCATCGGAATATACATGCCAGGTTTATTATATGAAAAGGTAATTCCCACTAGCATATGGAAGTTTCAACATAGGAGACTCTCTATATGAAGAACATGGTGCCACTTTGAGGCACAAGTGTGGTAAAGGATAGTAGCAAAGTCCCTTCTCTCTTTTTCTCTCATTTCTTTTTTATGTTTTTATGGTGGGATTTTCTCTTTTTTTGCCTCCCCATTCATTTTTATATGGTGGGATCATTTGGCCTCCCCCATTTTTATTTTATTTTTCGTCCGGAGGCTCATCCCGACTTGTGGGGGAATCATAGTCACCATAATTCTTAACTCACTGGGACAATGCTATAATAATGATGACCATCAGACTTTTATTTACTTACGATTCAATATGAAGGATTGATAGGAATATATGACTCTATATGAATGCCTCCGCTACTGTACTAGGATGTGAAATGATCTAGCATGACATGTATCAAAAACATGATGAACAGTGGCTTTGCCACAAATACTATGTCAGCTCTATATGATCATGCAAAGCATTATGATGATGAATGAACTAGTCATGTGAAGTGATGATGGAATTTGCATGGCAATATATCTCGGAATGACTATGGAAATGCCATAATTGATAGGAAGGTACAATAAGTCTTATGTGTAACACAGCTTATCATGACATGGGGTTTGGATGCACCGGCGAAAGTTGCACCGATCCTCGAGGTGAGAATGGGCTATGCACGATACCGAAGAGGCTAGCAAATATGAGATGGTGAGAATGCGTATGCCCATGGTGTCACATTAGTCATAAAGAACTAACATACTTATTACAAAATTTTATTAGTTTTATCACAAATCAAAGTACTCCTCGCATGCCCCAAGGGAGGAGGTTGGTAGGGTTTAACCATCGCACACCCCCGACTCGAAACAACACTAGGATTTCAATGAGGAATAAAAATGCTCACACATCATCACCTTGCCTCTTTAATTTTTAGATGGATAACAAGTTAACACCTCTTAATCTCGACACTTCTACGGATCAACAATTGTGCATTCACACCTTTTTCATATTACCACATCAATGTCATTAACCCACAACTTCTCTATATGTGCTATATGATGGTTTTGATTATCATTCATTGAATACATAATATTTTTGGACCCGTCTTATGACCCATGAATGTTACTGTCACTATTTATTCAGGTCTAAAACAAATATAAGTGAATAATGATAGCAGATTATTTATATAAAATCTACACGCCACCGTGCTAAAAAAAGATAGAAGTGAAGTACTAGAGCAACTGCCAAGCTCAAAAGATATAAGTGAAGCACATAGAGTATTCTAGTAAATTATCCTGAAGGCGTGTCTATCTAAAATAGGTGTGTCCATAAAATGATGATTGTGACGAACTAGAAGTAAAAGCAAACAAAGGCAGATGACGCTCCAAGCAAAACACATATCATGTGGTGAATAAAAATATAGCTCCAAGTGACATACCGATGGATTGAGACGAAAGAGGGGACACCTCCCAAGGCATCCCAAAGCTTAGATGCTTGAGTCTCCTTAGAATTTTACTTGGGGTGCCTTGGGCATCCACAAGCTTAGGATCTTGCTACTCCTTATTCCGCAGTCCATGGTGATCACAACCAAAACTTGAAAACCTCAATCACACAAAACTCAACAAAACTTCGTGAGATCCGTTAGTATAAGCAACATATTGCATACTTTAGGTACTGCAATATTTTTTTTTAATTTTTTTTGCATAATAGGTACTGTAAACTTCTCCATAGCTTACACCCCCTGATATCGTCCATAGCATAATCAAAACAAGCAAACTATGCAAGCAAAACAAAATCTGTTTAAAACAGAACAGTATGTAGGAATCTGTAAAGAGCTCATACTTGTGTAAGTCTGCAAATTCTGAAAAATGTGGACAATGTAAAGAATTTGATATAAATACAGTGTAAAATTTTCATATCATTATCACACTCCAGTAAAAAAATGAAAATTCTTGCACTAGAGTCAAAGTTTATGTTATGTTTCAACATCGTTTCTACTCATCTTGTGAGTCACCCCAAAGGCTTTACTTGGCACAAACACTAATTATAACATAAAAAAATAATCATTACAAAGGCAACAATCATGTTATCACAAAATAACATAAATCAAAAACAAAAATAAAGATACATATTGGGTTGCCTCCCAACAAGCGCTATTGTTTCATGCCCCTAGCTAGGCATAATGCATAGTTTCAAGTATTGTGATCTTTGACACCAAGCTCCTTAATAACACAATTATGATTAATAGGAAGAATGGAGGGCTTGACAATAGGATCTTCTATCCACTTCACAAAATTGCGGTGAACACAATCATTTTGAGATCTTCGTTTCTTTTGGAAGGAGGTGTACTAATGCTCTTAGGAATGAATATAAAGTTGGGTTTTTTGTCTTGTGAGGTACTAGCACTAGTTTTGGATGGTGTGAAAGTGGAGATCACTTTATCAATGACATCCTCCATTTTATCAATTCTATTCAATCCTTTTTCTACTCTCTTATCAATAATGGTGTATTTTTCCTTTAAAGTTTTCAAAGTTATTCCTACCCGTGACCCAAATTGAGTGATATGATTATGAAGTTTTTATCTAGCTCCTCAATGGGTTCACTAGTGATCATTTTCTTTTCAATAGAATCAAGCCTTTGCATAACATGGTCGAATGTCAAATTGGTTTCATTAACGATAAGGGGTGGTGTTGCAACAAGATTTTCAATTGCATTATTAGCATCCAACATATGACACATTAAGAAGTTCCCACCGGTGATGGTGTCAAGGACAAACCTATACCAAGTTGTCACACCAACATAGAAATTAGGAAGCATATTGGTGGTGGATAGCTTATTAGTTGATTTATTTTGAGCATGTAAAATCCTATACCATGCATCCTTCAAACTTTCTCCCCGCTTTGTGTAAATTTGATAACATCATTATTGGGAGTAACGCGAACAAAAGAAGAACTAGCCATGACTTCAAACAAAAAAACTGGTAACAAGCAAATATAGATATTATTGTATTTTTGTTTTTTATGAGACAAACTGTCACACCATGTGTTTGTATCACTTTTCTATGCTATGATTTTATAAAACTTGGACCCATTAAAAACTTTTTGAGTGCTTGTCCATGAATTTATTGTTTGATTGCTTTTCTGGTTAATTGTGTTTTAGCACTCAAAGATTCTTCTTTCTCCTACTCTCCATACTCACTTCCTTGATCCAAATTCTCTGCCAAATGATAATACCATGCGTATAGGACCTACAAATATTTAAATAAAATTTCATTTTGTCCAAAAAGGATTTATTCAAAATAGGTTTTCAAAACCCTCCCGAGTTGAGGGTTGAACTACAAGTCCTCAAATTGGGTGGAATTGTCTTGCCTTAAAGACTTTATTTGGAACCTATTGTATATAAGACTTCCCCAAAACACCAAATATTATTTTTAAGTATTATTTTACCATTTTATTTAAAGGCCTTTTCTTAAGACTAGAAATGGTCCTTTATGGGGAAAATTATTTTTATGCTTTCAAAACATTTGAGAAAATTTAGGGAAACTCAGTGGAAAAATATGATCCATATATATGAGTATCAACACATGGTCATGTTCGAAATATTGGTCAAAACACTCCCAAAGAATTTCTTCTTGATTCAAGCATTAGAAATATTTCTCTAAGAAATATTCTCAAATAAATCTAGGAAAATTATAGCAAGTCACATATGCCTAATGTGATGATCCTGCAAAGTTTCATACCAATCCCAATTATTTTGATTCACCAAAATATCTCAAAACCCTCTCTGTCCAGATCCAAGTTTGAACTACTCTACATTCCCCACTGTCTTCTATTAACCTCAAACTTTGTGGATATTCTCTAATCCCCAAATAATGCCATCACACTAAGCGGTGAATCAAGGAGAATAGATTTACATGCCTAGATCTATAGAAACATGTTTCTATTAGTTTCTAGGGTTTACAAAGTCTACATTGCCAACTTTCTTCAATCCATCTCAAACCTTGTGACACACCTTGTTTTTACCTATTATTTGATCCTGGTAAATCTCATGGCAAGTAGACTTCATTTACTTGTCCAAAACTACATCAAACACCTTCTGGTAGTTTGGTAAAAGCCATGTTTTGACCCCATCCACTGTTCTCCTTCACCTCAAAATTTTACCACAACCTCACATTGTTACTTTATACCTCCAGTAAGAAAGCCATGAGCTAAGATCAATTATTGATGGGGTAAAACCCCAATTTTTACATCTGGACAGTAAGAATCTTCCTCTATCCCCACTCTTCTTATATTCTAAAGGGCCACCAGAGCATCCTATGTCGTCTCCACATTGTTTAAACTTCCCTAAACACCCTAGACACCAATGGCCGTGCCCAGGGTGCCAGTGGCATGTCGTGGCATGCCAAACAGGGTCTCTGGAGCGCGCTACAGTGCGCACCTGCACGGTAGCCGCTGCCCAATCGCCAGCCCCGATAGCTTCGGGCCTCCCCAGTGTGTCCCCTGAGATACCCTCGGCGTCCGTGCAATGCGGTCGCCCACCTCCTCTCTCTTCCGCACTCTTGCTCCTCCCGCACGTGCCTAGCACCGCCGGCTCGACCAGTGAGGTGCGTCACACGTGCGCACACCCCTTCTCCCCCTCTTGCCCCTCTAGACATGGACGACCCCCCATGAAGACCACAAACATACCCGCGCCTCCTCCCGTGGCCTCCGGCGCCCCCCATGACCAAGTCCGACGCACGGGCGCATGATGGACCTCGGGTAACCAATAAAGAGGCCATCCCGAGCCCTTCTCTCCCCTATGACCGCTCTATTCTCCACCTAATCGCACCACAAGGCCTTCTTCTTCTCCCAGGAGCCCGTGAGCTCGAGGTCAAGCTCATGATCCGCTGCTTTGGCTCATCAGAGATCTCTGGGTACAACCCTCCTCCGGTCCTCATTCTTCTTCCCTTGGTCCTCCCTAAGATCTTTGAGGACCCCTCCCCCTTCCCCGTGCTGATTGCAGCTCGAATCGTCGGCTTGGAGCTCAATCGACGTGCCTTCGCCATGGCCACCTTGTCGCCCGCGACTCCCTGGACCCTGGCTCCTCCCTCCACCACCACCCGAATGGCAAGTCTATGCTGGTTCCATCCCCGCTATCGCCAAGCCCCATGACGTCCCTTTTCTCTGACAATGAGCGCCGCCACCTCCCTGGCATGAGGTTGACGACGACCCCGTGGGGGACCTGCACATCAGCCTCCCGTGCTACCTCTCTCTCTGGCCTATGGGCCCCGCCCGTATGGTTTAAAACCTGACGTGCGCAAGGGCACCAAGCCGCCTGCCCCCCTGCTGGCTGGGCTGGTTTGGTTAGCCGTTTGGCCCAAAAGGCACAGTAGCATTTTTCCTTTTCTTTTTATGTCAGATTCCCAAAAATTCAACACAATTAAATGTTTGTTCAAATCCAAATATTCTTCCACCTAAAATCTTGTAATATTCTGTACTATTTAATGACGCCACTTGTGACACTTTTTGAAAACATTTTATATACTCGTTTTATTTAAAACCTTGTTTGGTTATCTACAACTACTATTAAAATTGCTTTCACCACTTTTTACACTTTGAAACCAGAAACAAATATTTTTAGTTTTCAGTTTAGTATTTTATAGAGTGGTGTGACAATTTAGAAGTGAATTGTTTTCTCTATTTTTGCCGTGTTCTTATTTCCCATGTTAATATTGCGAGGATAGATTACAGTGTTGACAAGGGAGTTGGACCAGAAGACTCTGAAGACCCTGAAGACTGTTGAGCCAGGCAAGCAACCCTTTGACCATGTTTAAGAAACCATTTTATTGCATGGCATATAGCACTTGATTTTGATATGTTGATCATGCTGATATGGTGACCACCTTTATGGGTCGCCTCCGATACTTTTCCTCGTTGATACTTGCATGCCATGAATCTACTTTCTACTTAGAGTTGTGTGGGTGGGAAGTAGATAGGTTGCTAAGTAGACGCTACGCAAAAAGGGACGGGGATATGCATGGTGATGGAAACAAAAGATTTTTTCAAAGACTTTTTGAAAACCCCGTCGGGTGCCATTAATACCCGAGGGAGATGATGATGAGCTAGGTAACCAATTGATAAAGAAGTGGTGTACCAAGGCAAGTGAGTGTGTGTGTTTTCGAAAGCGTATTAGATTTAAGAATTCCTGATCATCCTAACCTTACATGTACAACCACGATACCCCTTACGGGACGGGGCTTTGTTGATTACCTTGATGGGTACTAGCAGAGAGCCCACATTACTAGTGGTGGGAGTGATGTGGTCGCTCTCGATACAGGGTCGTACCGGAAAGGATGATCATTGGCTGTTTTCACAAACAACGAGCACACCGTTGGTCCCCGCGTGGATGATACTTGTGATGTACATCATGAGGGATGGCACCAACGAGTGGACTCTTTATTAGTATCGCCAAGGGAAAGGCATTGTTCGGGTACTTACCTCGGGTATTTACAATACCGCGAGTCGTGGCTTGACACGGAATTTTCCCGAGTCTCATGGGTAAAGTGTGCAACCTCCGTATAGTGTAAAACTATTCGAATAGACGTGTCCACGGTCAAGGACAGTTGAGTGGTCCTGATTAAACTATGTCCAGTGTTTCATTAAACTTGGTGCGTGTGTGTGGGTAGCAAAGATGATGGTTGAGCTAAGTTAGATGACTTGGCATGATGACTGAACATGAGATGTTCAACCCCTGTTTATAGTGATATCTATAATTTGTTCACATGGATTCCCGTTACCTCATGATGCACGCTTTTACAAGTTAATTAATCATGTCCTTGCATTAAAAATTAGCTTTCTGCAAACTTACCTACCTAGTGCTATATCATGCCTTGTTACACCTTGTTCCAAAACATGGGTTGTTTGTGAGTACATTCAAAGTACTCATTGGCTTGCCACTGGTTGTTTAATTGGCCAGGCTTGGAAGAGTAGGAATATGTTGAAGATTTCGTTAGTGACGAACATGCGAGATAGGATGCTTCCTAGTCAAAATGCCTGTAGGGTGAAGGCAGATGGCATGGGTTCATACTTTGGACCAAGATTTCCGCTGCTAGTTATGTTTGGTGTTTGGTCTTCATGGCCCTATCTATCTAAGACTTGACCTTGATGGTCTTTATTTGTGTAAGATGGTATGTATGGATGTAATACTATTGTTATTCAGCTTATGTGTGTTCAGTGAGCATTGATATCTGGGATCACTATAGACGTGCATTCGGTGATCACGCCTTATGAGTCGGGGTCCCCGCAGAGCTGGTATCAAAGCGAAGTTGACTGTAGGAAGCCTTAGTTAGCATGGACATTAGTTAGGATAGAACCCTTTTCAACAAAAAACTATGCCTAGTTGCTAAGTGCAACAGATTCTATACTTCTCTCCTCCTCCAGCCTATTTGAAACCCTTGCTGACTCTACTCCCTACAAATCTTTGTGGATGGCCCTTGTACCCGAGAACCTCCTAGCATCCGACTTTCCTCTACTCCTTGATGATAGTATCGAGAAGTGCCAATATCACCAACCACCCGTTTTCCTCCACCAAGAGCACTGGGTCAATGCCGCCATGAAGGAGTACCACGTTGAAGTGTTCGTAAAGAAAATGACTCCCCGATGAGTTGGTTCTTTGAAGGACCAAAAATGGAGACCCTGGAAATTATAATCGAGACAACAACACGCATGACACTTATCCACCTTCGAGACATCATCCCAGAGATGGCCGACAAGCCAGCTAGTCGCTACCTACCTTTCAGAAAGGACGACATTGGCGAGAGTCAGACGTTGGTCCCATCCAAGGATCCAGACCCACTTTAGCCTTTTCACCAACAATATGGCTCACAACATAATTAAGGAGCCCGTGATGCTCCGACAGGAACTTCTCCACTTCCAAGAGCTAATTCACGAGACCACTGACATCTTAACCCAAGGTTGAGTAACAACCTCTTGATTTCCGTCACATGTTGCGGGCGTGGCTTATATGGGCATCATGCCAGAAGGATCCCCAACAAGCATCCGAGTCTTCTTTCCTCCCGAATAGGAGGTAGAACACTCCACTACTTGAGTTCGAGAACCCCTAGGTTAGGACACGTCATGTACCCCTCACGCGAAGTCGAGTCCGCGTAATGGTTCATATGAAACCATGTGTGATTGTTGTTTGTTTTTGTTGTTTGCGTCCCGATGCAACTCGCGCTTTTGCCTTAGGTGGCAAGTAAGCAACTCCATCGTCTATCTTATCTTAATATATGTGGTTGGTCTTTTGACCTCTGTTTGATCACACTTGCACTATACCAACCCCCTTAGGCGTGCTTTCTCTGTTCCTGCCTTTTCCTCCCTTTTGTCAAAGTTGTTTAACTTGGCTGCTCCAAACAGGATGGTGACTACAACCCGCAACAACTCCTTCAAAAACCCCAAAGACGACGAGTCTAGCCAGCAACAGGGAGCTTGTCGTGGTTTTATCATGGCAGATGTCCGAGGACTTAGATTCGAGGCCATCGCTAAGGTGATGGACTCAAAGGGGTTGATCGGGACGAAGGACGCATGTTTACATAGGTTCGGCCCCACAAGTAGAGGTAAAATCCTACGTCCTGCTTGTGCTTGTATTGCTTGGAATCTCGATTACAAGGGAGCGGAATCTCTTGACCTAGCTCTCGATTTGTTAGTCTCTGTCTAAGTCGCCCCGGGTCTCGTCTTTATATAGGAGGTCAAGACCACGGGTCATACAAGTCGTAACCGGCTCTCACAACATGTCTGAGTCTATCTCTACATTGTCTTGCCTTCTTGAGCAAGCTGTCTCCGGGCAGCTCACCCGCCCGGGTCTTCATACCTTTTTCGTCTGGGCCACGTCCTGGCCCATCTTGGCAGGCCGCCCAATGTCTTGGGCTTGAGTCTTCAAGGCCCATCCTTGGGCTTGATGTATGAGCCGCCAGGTGTGACCTGGAGCCTCTGGGGAGGGTCTCACCGCGGGGTTATATCCGCAACATTAGGCCCCAGGTTGATTTGAGCTTGCTCACTTCAGCCATCTTCTTAACTGGCGGCGAGTCTCACTTATGTCACCTGAAAGTAAAACAAAAATGACCCACCATGACGTCATATCAAATCCATCAGAAAGATCCTCTGACGACCACAACGAATCTTTCCCTTATTAAATGGACGGCCTGAGAATCGAGGCGTCCGCCTCGGTCAATCAATATCCGTCGCCTGGATTCTCGTGCCCGTTTCCACCTTTGCCTATTAAATAGGACCGCGAGGAGCGGCTTTCATTTCCTTCTCCACTTCGCACTTCTTCTTCTTCCTCCCGACGCCACCGCTCCAGCGTATCTTGCTTTGGTGAAGCTTCCGCACCGACATCACGCCGGACCGCTGCATCGACCTGACCGTACCAGAGATTCCCCCATCTCCGTTGCCTCCCTTGAGGTAAGTTATTCTCCTTCCATAGATCCGACGTTTCGGTAGGGTTTCATGGAGTCCTTCGCCCGCTTAGAGCAGGAGCTTCTTTGCAATGGTAGATAATGCCTACATTAGCAGATAATATATTGCCTTCCTTTCCATTGTGGCGCACCGTAGGAGAATGATAATAGCATCGTGTGGATCTGTAGTTGCTCCGTTCGCTATCTTCACGGACGTCACTGGTTTGACTGTTCATCACTGAGTCTAGGTTAAACTTGATTTCCCTCTGTTTTGTAGATCTATAACTGCATAGATAGTTTGTGAAACTTGTTTTCCACACTTAGTGAAATTTTGCTTCGCCTTCTCATAGACTTGACTCGCCAGCGAAATTCCGGCTCTCATCAAATAGCTCTTGGCGGCTTAATTTTATAGAACCTTGAACTTTTCAGCCGCCCTTAGCTGCCTGGCATCTTCTGACCCGCCGCACATTGTTACTTTACGCAGTATCGAGTCGCCACCATGTCTCATGCATCCAATCCATGCAATTGGGTCGACTCTGCCATCACTGAAGAATTCCTGATGGATTTTGTAAACGCGGGTACCTTACCCGCCAAGGATGTCATCCATTGGCGGGTTCTGGGTAATGAGCTAAAACCCAGTCCTCAGGAGGGTGAGGTAGTTGTGATTTTAGATCATGTCGAACGCGGGTTTGTTCCCCCGGCTCAAAATTCTTTCAGGACGTTCTTCACTTCTTCAAGCTGCACCGTCAAGACCTCGCTCCCAATTCAGTCTCCAACATATGCAACTCCCAAGTACTCAGTGAAGTCTACTTGCAAACAGAGCCATCCATTGCTCTATTTCGTGAGTTTTTTATGCAAACCACCAGACAGAGGTGAAGGCCGGTCCAAGCTTAGAACTTGGTGGGATTTCTATTCAGAGGCGCCGGGACATAACCTTTCTGGCTGTTTAGATGTTGAGTCATTCTAAAGACTAGAACAAGACTTGGTTTTACTGTAAAGACACCTCCCTAGAAGGAGAGCATCCCCTGCTAGGTTATCGCCCATCCCGACTCAAAACAACCTCTGAGCTTCCTGGTCGGCTGTCAACTAGTGAGCGGGCGAAGCACGCTCCAGCTCACGCCAAAATTAAAGCCCTTATGGCCAATGGACTGACGGGACTGGATTTGATCCGCTGCTGGATTTCTTGGAGGATCATGCCTTTGAGCCGACGCAGTCGCCTTATGTGCGAATATACAGGCCAGTCGGATGACCCCCTCTGCTTTAGCTGGACAACATTATTAGAGGATGATATTGTGACTGCCATCAGGAGTCTTGTCCATGAATCTTCAGGAGCTTGCAGTGCCATTTGGCTGGCACCTTTCTGTGCCGCAAACCCGGCCCCAGATGTAAGGGCGACTCTCGATGCCCCTATCTATGTTCTAACTTACACTTTGTAACCTCTTAACCTTTTGCCGGCTTATACTCTCAGGCAAGCTCCGGTTTCTGGAAAAGAAGTACATTCCTCCTCCAAAGAAGTCAAAGAAGAAAACTGATGGCCGGAAGAAGAAAACTGCACCTCAAGAACAGCCCGAGGAACAGCCGGAAACTGATGACTCAGAGCTAGAGCCTGATTCTCTTGGCCATCTCTTTATGCACCTTATTAACAATAACTATTCAAATGACAAAACGGAAATGAGCCATGCCAACGTTCCTGAGGTAACTTACGTTTCATCCGACTCAGAACATCTTGTTCCACAGAAGATTCGGCGGGTCATCCGGAAGGTCCCACTTTCTCATCCTCTTGCTTACTTAGACCCCCATTTTCTTTTGAAAAAGCAACAACAAACCTCTCGATGCCAGACCCGGAGCACCGGCTCCAATGATCTCATGGCCGGATTATCTCCGACTCAACGGAAACGGCCGACCGAGGTACCTAATCAACCCGACTTGTACATCCTGTCTTTTGCAATTCAACATTGTATTATATTGTCTTAACTATTTTTCAGGACTCACCCCCTTCGTCCGGTGACTCTACCGGAACTGCTCTGCCGCCTCTGAAGATTAACCCAGAGTATGTGTCCTTTATACTTAAGCTCAAACTTGTATATAAAGTTCTAACCATGACCTCCTGTATTTGTCAGGGCCCAAGCAAAATGAAGGAGGACCAGCAGGTCTATTCTTGGCCACAAAACTCCAGAACCGGAACCTGCAAAACCGGATTCTCCTATGCCGCATGTTGACCCCTCGGCGGCTTCCAAGGAGGCACCTGAAGAAGCTCATCATTCTTCCAAACCAGCGACCGATGATATGATCCCTGAAAGTCCTCCAAGGGCCCATTCCAAGCCACCGAGCCCTTCAAAGGCTGCCGATGAGTCAACTATTCCGGATGTCTTTGTTATCGACACTGGCTTCCAAACTCCTCCGGCTCGTGTTTTGACAAAACATACTGAGAGGGCCGAAGCTTCAGAGAAGACGGACTTTGAATTCACCGCGCTGGAAAAGTTAACAGCTGACGAGCTGCACGCCGGCTATTTAAATCGCCTCTCCATCAGCCGGGATATGGAACTCAAGTTTGTAAACTTAATGAAGAAGAAATATGAGGTACTCACACTCTGCTTCCTTCTACCCTTACTTAGCCCCCAAGGGCCGGCTTAGTATTGGCTAATGATAAGCCGGGTCTTCAAGTCTTGTTTAGTAGTAGAAATAGCTAGCTTGTAGGCCTATAAAGAGTCATGTGTAGCCCCCGAGGGCCAGCCTAGTTTTGATGATATTGAGTCGGAGCTTCAAATGTAAATAACCTTAGAAGCCAAAGTGTAGCCCCCAAGGGCTGGCTCAATTTTGATGATATTGAGTTGGAGCTTCAGATGTAGATAACCATAGAAGCCAAAGTGTAGCCCCCAAGGGCCGGCTCAATTTTGATGATATTGAGTTGGAGCTTCAGATGTAGATAACCATAGAAGCCAAAGTGTAGCCCCCAAGGGCCGTCTCAATTTTGATGATATTGAGTCGGAGCTTCAGATGTAGATAACCATAGAAGCCAAAGTGTAGCCCCCCAAGGGCCGGCTCAATTTTGATGAAGTTGAGTTGGATCTTCAATAAAGATGTTTGAAAAGCCATATGTAGCTCTCAAGGGCCGGGTCAATCTTTGGTAAAGTTGAGTCGGAACTTTAATTCAGACAGCTTGAAGAGCCTTGTGTAGCCCCCAAGTTCCGTATTAACTTTGACGAAGATGAGTCGGGACTGCATTGCAGTGTTTGGAGAATAAATAGACATTAGCCCCCAAGTGTCAAACATATTTCTTGCAATATGCTTGAGACTTGTATGACATTGTCTTAACCTTCCTCAACTTAAGATATATTATTATGGCAACTTAATCCTCATCTTGCTTTCAATACGTCACATGAAGCTTTAATTGAGGCCGGCTCTGAATTAACTGGCTTGAAAGGCCAGCTAGCCGCTCAACAAGCCGCCCGAAGCAAAGCCGATGAAAAGTGTCGGCTCCTTGCCAAAGAATTGACGAAGATTACAGCTGAATTTGACGCCTTCAAAAAATCGGCTGAGACGGAACAAGCGGCCCTGGCTTAACAAGCAGACGACACTGACCAGCGGCTCGTGATCGTATCAGACGTGCTGCAATCCTTGAAGCACCATATAGGGAAGATGTCAGCCACCATATTTGGTAAGTATTTGAATACTTAGCAATTTTTTTTCATATGCATACTTATACTGACAACTTATGACCAAAAAATCCGGCTTATGCAGGTCCAAGGAGCCGTCAACTTGCCTCTGATAGTCTGCTACCTCTGAAGGCTGTCTATACTTTGACAGAGCAGCTATACTGCGGAGCCGTCTACACAATCAAGGTGGTGCTTTTCAAGGATAATCTCCTGCCAACTATGAAGGGGGTTATAGAACTACTCTCCACCCTGCCGAAACAGATCGTAGAGCTGAAGAAATCAGCCGCCCAACAGGGAGCCATCGCAGCCGTAAGCCAGGCGTTGGCCTTTGCTCCGGAGTTAACCCCTGAAGACATGATGGACGGGTTACCCTCCAAGAAAGATGATGGCTTAGAGCTTACCGAAGCTGACTACGCACGATGTGTGAAGGCTTCCAAAGTCCTCGCTTCCGTGTTGGCAGAGGAAGTAAACTTGTCAACATACCAGGCGGCTTACAGCGCCGATCAGAAGAGAATCCGTGGCCCCATCTTTGAAGCCAAGGACCTGATGCCTGACCGTAGTAAGCACCTCTTTGCTTCTGAAATTGACCCACCCCCCTTCTTTGAAGAAGGAAACTTTGCAGCTTTAACCCATTGCAACTAGGACATGGATAATCTTCACATCAAGGAGGCGGAAGACTCGGAGCAGGGTGACCCGCCAGCCAACTGATGAATTTGGTGATGCTGAGGATAAGCTGGCTTTATGACCCGCCATGAGCGGTGTAAAAAACTTTGAATCATTTTTGAGCTCTACAAAGAGCATCTGTAATAGGCTTGTAGAAAACTGTACCTTTGCCTGAACTGTGCTGTTGTGCACATGTTGAATTGTCCGGCTTAATATATGCCATCTTCCTTGCATTTTTATACTGGATGCTTTGCCGGCTCTTGGCAGTTTAATCAACCTACAAGAATAGATGTATCTTCACATTTGTTAGGAGGGCGGCTTAAAATAGCATAACCCAAAAGATGCTGTATCTTTCCTAATTTGTTTTTCAAAAACGGCTCATGTGCCGGTTCTATTGGGTTGACTCGCCGCTTAAAACTCCTTAACTGTAC
Organism: Hordeum marinum; assembly: GCA_022496015.1. Lineage (NCBI taxonomy): Eukaryota > Viridiplantae > Streptophyta > Magnoliopsida > Poales > Poaceae > Hordeum > Hordeum marinum. The sequence goes on along the minus strand of CM039678.1, from coordinate 224,633,039 downwards.
AGGGTCTCTATGGAGATTGGCCGTTTAAGTTTTTGAACCGGCTCAGGGTCTCTAATCGAGATTAACTGAAAGGAAGTGTGACGACCCAGAAGAGACACGGTAGGGCATGAAGACCCTGATAGCCCACAAACTGCCTCTCATGTGACATAAATCCGTTGTTTTAACCTTAAACAGTACAGGGTCCTCAAGGATTAACTGTCTAAGAGTACAAACATGCCACATAGCGGAAAGTCGGCAGTAAGTGGGAGAGTTTATCCTAGCTTTCCGTAAGCCGGCCCTCAAGTGACAAGAGCCGCCGTTTTAACCTTGACCAGTACATGGTCTCTATGGAGATTGTCTGTTTATTGATTTGAACCGGCTCAGGGTCTCTAGGCAAGATTATCTGGTAAGAGTTCGACGGGTCACCTAGCTAAGTAGCATCAGCTTACAGGCAGGTTTAACCCTGTTTGGCTTAAGAGCCGATCAAGAGGGTGTGTAAGCTACACCCGGTGGGTGGGAACCCCCAAGTGACCTTTGTTGACGGAATCAACTGTTTGGCTTAAGAGCCGACCGATAGGGTTTGATAAGCTACACCCGGAGGGTGGGAAGCCCCCTGGACGATCATGTTGATGGAGTCAACTTTTTGGCTTGAGAGCTGACCGATACGGTTTGATAAGCTACACCCGGAGGGTGGGAAGCCCCCTGGACGATCATGTTGACGGAGTCAACTTTTTGGCTTGAGAGCCGACCGATAGGGTTTGATAAGCTACACCCGGAGGGTGGGAAGCCCCCTGGACGATCATGTTGATGGAGTCAACTTTTTGGCTTGAGAGCCGACCGATAGGGTTTGATAAGCTACACCTGGAGGGTGGGAAGCCCCCTAGACGATCATGTGATTGCACAGATTGAGATATGCGAAACGGCAGAGGCCCGGCTTGCAGGGATGCCAACTTTTATTCATATATAAATATGATATGTACAATGCCGAGTCTCAACAACTTAGGTATAGTAAGGCCGCAGATGCACTATGTTCCACGGCCGGCGGGTCTCCTGCCCCGAGGTATCTGGATCATCTCGGATGTCAATGAGGTAATATGACCCGTTGTTAAGATTTTTGCTGACCATGAAAGGTCCTTCCCATGGAGGAGACAACTTATGCATATTTTTCTGGTCTTGGATCAGCCGCAACACTAAGTCTCCTTCTTGAAACGTCCGGGTCTTGACTCTGCGGCTATGATAGCGGCACATGTCTTGCTGATAAATCGCCGAACGAGTCGCCGCCAGATCACGTTCCTCTTCCAAGGCATCCAACGCGTCTTGACGCGCCATCTCATTGTCTGTCTCAACGTAAGCCACCACTCATGGCAAGTCATGACGGATGTCACTTGGTAACACGGCCTCTGCACCGTAAACCATGAAGAAAGGTGTATAACCCGTTGATCTGTTGGGGATAGTCCTGATGCTCCATAAGACGGATGGCAACTCCTCCACCCAACAACCCGACGTTCGCTGTAAAGGAATATAAGCCGGGGCTTGATACCTCTCAGGATTTCTTGGTTAGCACGCTCCGCCTGACTGTTGGACTGTGGATGAGCAACCGCAAAAACATCAAGCCGGATGTGCTCAATGTCGCAAAACGTTTTCATAGCCCCCTTGGACATGTTTGTGCCATCGTCCGCAATGATACTGTGAGGGTAGCCAAAACAGTGGATCAGCCTTTTAATAAACTGATCCGCCGTAGCCACGTCACACTTGCTGACCGACTCAGCCTCTATCCATTTGGTAAACTTGTCAACTGCCACCAAGAGGTGTGTCTTTTTGTCCTTGGATCTCTTGAAAGGCCCGACCATATCGATCCCCCAGACTGCAAACGGCCAAGTGATTGGAATCATGCACAATTCTTGAGCCAAAACATGAGCACGCCGGCCAAACTTTTGACAACCGTCGCACTTGCGGACCAGATCCTCTGCATCTTTGTGAGCCGTCAACCAGAAGAAAGCATGCCTAAAAGCCTTGGCCACCAGAAATTTTGATCTGGCGTGATGTCCACAATCATCAGCATGAATTTCATTCAAGATTTCCTTACCCTCCTCCGGTGAGACACAACGCTGAAACACGCCGATGATGCTGCACTTATGTAACTCGCCATTGACTATCATTATGGACTTAGGCCGTCTGGTGATCTGTCTGGCCAGATTTTCATCATCAGGTAACTCGCCTCGAGTCAACTACGCCAAGTAAGGTACAGTCTAATCCGGAATAGCATGCAGAGCTGCCACCAGCTATCCCTCTGGGTCAGGAATGGCTAAGTCTTCCTTCGAAGGCAGCTTAACTGATGGGTGATGCAAGACATCCAAAAAGACGTTAGGAGGCACCGGCTTTCATTGAGAGCCTAATCTTGACAGGGCGTCAGCCGCCTCGTTCCGGCAACGATCAATATGATCCACCTAATAACCCTTGAAGTGACCAGCAATGACATCCACCGCCTAACGATAAGCCGCCATCCGCAGATCCTTGGAGTCCCAAGTGCCTGAAACTTGATGAGCCACAAGATCTGAGTCACCGAAGCACCTTACCCGGTTTAAGTTCATCGCATTAGCCACCCTGAGGCCATGAAGCATGGCTTCGTACTCAGCTACATTGTTAGTGCAAGGAAACATTAGTCGTAGCACATAACAGAACTTGTCACCTTTGGGGGAGGTTAAGACAACCCCTACCCCTGATCCTTCCAGCTGCCTGGACCCATCAAAGTGTATTGTCCAATATGTGTTATCCGGCTTTTCTTCGGGCGCCTGACACTCTGTCCAGTCGTTTATGAAATCCACAAGGGCTTGAGACTTGACAGCTGTATGAGGTACGTATTTTAGATTGAGAGGTCCCAGCTCCAATGCCCACTTAGCAACTGCCGGTGGCTTCTCTGTTGTGAACTATATCTCCCAACGGGGCAGAGCTAACCACGGTGATCTGGTGCCCTAAGAAATAGTGCTTTAGCTTGTGGTTGGCCATGAACACCCCATATACTAGCTTCTGCCAATGTGGATACCTCTGCTTGGACTCTGTTAGGACCTCACTGATATAATAAACCGGCCTCGGAACCTGATATCCCTTCCCTCCCTCCTTGCGCTCGACCACAATTGCCGCGCTAACAACCCTGTTGTTAGCCACCACGTACAAGAGCAAGGGTTCTTTCTTAGTCGGAGCGGCTAAGACTGGCGGCTCAGTGAGCTGCTTCTTGAGTGCCTCAAACGCTTCACCCGTTGTCGTACTCCAGACAAAATTGTCTGTCTTTTTATCATTTTATATAAAGGGATGACTTTCTCACCAAGGAGGATTATAAAACGGCTCAATGCGGCGATCCACCCTACCAGGCGTTGAACATCGTTGATGCACGCCGGCTCAGCCAAGGAGGTGATAGCCTTGATCTTATCTGGGTTAGCTTTAATGCCACGCTCAGAGACCAGAAATCCCAAGAGTTTGCCTGCCGGAACACCAAAGGCACACTTCGCTGGGTTAAGCATCATCTTATAGACCCGCAGATTGTTGAAGGTCTCCTTCAGATCTTCAAGAAGAGTCTCCTTCTTCCTTGATTTGATCACAATGTCATCCACATATGCGTGAACGTTACGCCCAATTTGGCTGTGAAGACAATTCTGCACACAACGCTGGTAAGTCACCTGGCCACTCTTGAGCCCGAAAGGCATAGACACATAGCAGAAGGCACCAAAAGGCGTGATGAAAGCCGTCTTCTCTTGGTACTTGACAGCCATCTTGATATGATGATATCCAGAATACGCATCCAGGAAACATAAACTCTCACAACCCACCATAGCATCGATGATCTGATCAATGCGAGGGAGAGCAAAGGGATCAGCCGGACAAGCTTTGTTCAGATCCGTGTAATCTACGCACATACGTCATGTGCCATTCTTCTTGAGCATGAGCACTAGATTAGCAAGCCATTCCGGGTGAAAGACCTCGACGATGAAACCCGCCGCCAAGAGCCGGGCGACCTCTTCCCCGATGGCCTTGCGTCTCTCCTCGTTGAACCGTCGTAGAAATTGCTTGATAGGCTTAAACTTAGGATCCACATTAAGGTGGTGCTTAGCGAACTCTCTCGGTACACCCGACATGTCAGAAGGTTTCCATGCGAAGATGTCCCAATTCTCACGGATGAATTCGACGAGCGCACTTTCCTATTTGGGATCCATATTGGCTCCAATAGTGAACTGTTGAGATGAGTCGCCCAGAGTGAAATCCACCAACTTGGTATCATCTGCCGAAAATTTTAGGGGCGACTCAACCTCTGTAGTAGGCTTTTTCAACGGAGTCATATCCTCCGGGTCAACATTTTCCTTATAAAACTTGAGCTCTGCCTCAGCACAACTTGATTCCACGTAAGCCGCGTCTCCTTCCTCCCACTCAATGGACGTATTCCGACCACCATGAACAGTAATCGTCCCCTTTAACCCGGGCATCTTGAGCTACAAATAGACATAGCAGGGCCTAGCCATGAACTTGGCGTAAGCCGACCGCCCAAACAAGGTATGATAGGGGCCCTTGATTTTGACTACTTCAAACCACAAGGACTCTACCCTGTAGTTGTACTCGTCACCAAAGGCGACTTCCAAGGAGATCCTACCCACAGGGTAAGCTGACTTGCCAGGCACCACACCATGAAAGACTGTCGAGGAGGGCTTAAGGTCTTTATCAAGCAGCTTCATCCACCGAAAGGTGTCATAGTACAGGATATTGATGCTACTGCCACCATCCATAAGTACCTTATTCAACATATATCCTCCCACTTGGGGGGCGACCACAAGGGCTAGCCGCCTCGGGTCGTCAACACGTGGCAGGTGATCCTCCCTGCTCCATGTGATGTCATACTCAGACCACTTCAAGTATCTCGATAGAGCCGGCGCGACCGCATTAACTGCCCGTTTGCGCACCTTCTGATCCCGCTTGTCAAGGCTAGTTGTAAAAACATGATACTGACCCGAACTGAGGTGCTTTGGATTACTCTGATATCCAGACTGATTATTCTGTTGCTGATGATGGCCACCAGAGTGCCGATGATGTCCTCCTTGATTACCCTGGCCATGATGACCAGAACCTGAGCCGCCGGACCCAAACCCGGCTCTTGACCCGCCGGGCGGGCCACCACCATCGTTGTTATGTTGTCGCATGCTGTGGTCCTTAAACTTCTGCATGATGTGGAAATTGCCCCACGTGTGACCCGCCGGTCTGTCGGGCCGGCTGTGCTCCGGGCAAGGTTTGTTGAGCATCTCCTCTAAGTTGAAAGGAGTTTTACCCTTGTTAAAAGGTGGTCTAAACTTCCCATTGCCCTTAGGCCGATTGTGTCCGGTGTTGGCGTTGGCAACCAATTCTGACCCGCCATCCGGGTTCTTCCTCTTGCTTTGGTTACTGTTGCGTGCCGCACCATTGCCATGGTTATTCTTTTTACCCTGACCAGTTTTTTCCTCATCAGAGCCCTGATCCTTCATGTTATCAGAGTCGGCATACTTTGTGAGAGCAACCATGAGTTTTCCCATGTCCTGACACATACGCTTGAGCCGGCCAAGCTTCTGCTTTAGAGGGACGAAATGACAGTTCTTCTCTAGGATCAGCACCGCTTGAGCCGCCGTGATCTGTTCAGACGAGTGGATGATAGTCGACACCCATCGGACCCAATGATGAGCCGACTCATTATCCTGTTGAACACAGTGATCCAGATCCACAATCGTCATAGGCTGTTTGCAAGTTCCTTGAATTTTTTTGATGAACCTTGCTTTTAGCTCAGCCCATGAGTTGATGGTATTGGGTGGCAAACCCTTCAACCACATGCGTGACGGACCTGCCAACATCATGATAAAGTATTTGGCGCAGACCGCGTCACTAACATCCAACATTTCCATTGCCAGCTCATAACTTTCAATCCAGGCCTCTAGGGGCAAGTCTGTAGTGTAATTCAGGACTTTACAAGGGCCTTCGAAATCCTTTGGCAGACGTTCGTTCTGTAGAGCCGGTGCCAAGCATGGGACTCCCACGGCCCTGGTGGCTACTCCCGCTCCGACTGAGACGGAGTGTGCGGGCTCTTGATGAGCCGCCGCTGCCAGAGCTGCTGCCTCTCGCTGTACTCTCGCTCGGTCCACTAGTGCCTGTGCCTCCAGAGCCGCCTGATCATCTCGCGGTAACTCCTAGTGTCTACCACTGCTAGAACCCGCCGACGACTCATAGCGCCGGCTGTAGCTGCGGCTGGGGAGGGGGGTTGAATGCACGCGGCTCCAGCTATAAGTATACTTCTCTTGCTGGGCCATTGCCGTTTGAAGGTATCCAAGAGTGTTCCGCACTTCCTCTGCAAAGGGCGCCTCATCTGGAATAGGGATTGTTTCAAGCTGGGTTGCTTCGGCCACCATGTTCTCTGACGGGTTTTAGTGACCCGCTGGCATCGGAAAAGCCGCTGGTGAAGCCTGGTTTCGTCAAGGCGGGTTAAGCTGTTGTCGAACCGCTGGCCGACCCCCAGGCGCATCCGTTGTCCGTCCCGTTCCTGGTGAGTTTAAAAGATTCCTAGCCTTGTATTGCTCTGGTAAGTGGGACTGATGCCTCATCCATTGCACCATAGCTGCCGACTGTTGCTCTAGCTCAAGGTGGAAAGCATCTATCCTAAGGCGCTCTGCCTCCGCATCCATCTGAGCCTTTAACTCGCCAATCCCCTGTTGGACATCCGCCATCCGGTCCTTAAGCCTTGTGATCTCCAAGTTCCGGGACACCTGATTATCCGGCATGACTTCGTCGCCATCTGGGTTGCGAGCCCGTTCATTAGATCTAGAAGAACCTGAGCCACCGGCGGCGGGTCAGCCCCCGTGTTTTTGGCTCCGGCGGCTGTGCTGCTCGTGCCCGACACTGATCCTGCCATGACACGACCGCATGAAACGACAGCCTGTGATCCTCCAGCTCAGAACGCTCCGACTCAGGGTAAAGCTCATTGTAGCCCCCGAGCCTGCCGTCATGAAGCAGGTAGATTGATTCTGCCTCTCCGCTCGAAGACCCGTCCTCTGAATAGACGAGAGTCTCCTATGACATAGAGGCCTCAAGATCCATCCCTTGAGTGAAGCCCATGAAAACATGCTTCCGGCCGGGGTAGCACGGGCGGGTCGCACGTGTTGGGCGGGTTGCGCGCGCCGAGCCAGCTCGACGATGTTGGTGCAGACGTCCGGCCCGGGCGTAGATCCATCAACCTTGCCAATGAAGACGTGGATTCTGCCGAAGGGAACCCGGAATCCATATTCGATGGAGTCGGCCTCAGGGCCCCAGCCGGCGTCGTCGATGTAGAGCCGGCCGCGGCGACTTTTGCTCATCCTTCCGACCACGTATCCCTCGAACCCTGGGAGAGAGCCCTTTGAGAACTCAACACCACCGAGCGCCAGCCCCATGGTGGGTGCCAACTGTCGTGGTTTTATCACGGCAGATGTCCGAGGACTTAGATTCGAGGCCATCGCTAAGGTGATGGACTCAAAGGGGTTGATCGGGACGAAGGACACAGGTTTACCTAGGTTCGGCTCCTCAAGTAGAGGTAAAAGCCTACGTCCTGCTTGTGCTTGTATTGCTTGGAATCTCGATTACAAGGGAGCGGAATCGCTTGACCTAGCTCTCGATTTGTTAGTCTTTGTCTAAGTCGCCCCGGGTCTTGCCTTTATATAGGAGGTCAAGACCATGGGTCATACAAGTCGTAACCGACTCTCACAACGTGTCTGAGTCTATCTCTACATTGTCTTGCCTTCCTGAGCAAGCTGTCTCCGGGCGGCTCACCCGCCCTGGTCTTCATACCTTCTTCGTCTGGGCCACGTCCTGGCCCATCTTGGCAGGCCGCCCAATGTCTTGGGCTTGAGTCTTCAAGGCCCATCCTTGGGCTTGATGTATGAGCTGCCAGGTGTGACCCGAGGCCTCTGGGGCGGGTCTCACCGCGGGGTTATATCCCCAACAGAGCTGGTGGGGCTGCTCAGGCTGGAGAGCACTTGAAGCAATCACATGGCAAAATTCCGCCGCCACCACCTCCACTAGAGAACATGACCATAGCTCAGTTTATCCAAGTTCTCCCGGAGGAACGCCGGGCCAACTCTGCTGCTATCCAGCAGATGGCTCAAGTCCTTTTGAACAACCAGTAGCAAGGAAGGAACAACAATGGCTGCTCCACTTTGTGTGAGTTCATGAGGAATTTGCCCCCCAAGCTTCACCGAGACTGTTGAACCTCTAGATGCCGATGACTGGATCCGCACCATCGAGGACCTCCTTGCATTGGTCAGTTGCAACAGGGATCGTGAGAAGGTGCTTTAGGCCTCTCACTGCCTCGGAGGTACCGCCAGAGCTTGGTGGGATGGATTCAAGGTCATGCAAGGCGACCGTGTGATCACCTGGGCTGATTTCAAGGAAGGATTCCACACCGCCCATATTCCTTCTGGGATCATGGCTATCAAGAAGAGAGAATTCCGAACGCTAAAGCAATGAAGTGGCTCCGTCAAGGAGTATATATAGAAGTTCAACCTGCTGTCAAGGTATGCACCTGAACATGTGAACACTGAGGCTGCTAAGATAGAACGCTTCATGGAAGGACTCCAGCAAACCCTGCAGTATCAGCTCATTGTCTGCGATTGTCGAACCTTCTTCGACCTGGTGAACAAGGCTCTCATGCTCGAAGACAAGATTCATGCCATGGACGACACCCGCAAGCGCAAGATGATCAACAAGGGTAGTTCTAGCAACCAGAAGCCTCGCCCCTGGCAGTCAGCCCTAGCCAAGCCAACCTATCTACCTCAGCAGGCTAGACCTCCAGCACCTCATTCGAGCTACCAGCCTCAACAGTATGCCAATCCCAGGCCACTTACAACAACCCCAATAACAACAATGGCAGTAGAAACAACAAAAACAACTCTAGTCAGATCACATGCTTTGGATGTGGTCAACCTGGATCATCTCTAAGAAGTGCCCCAACAAGAAGCCAGATGCACCGCGCCCCAATGTGACAAACCAAGGTCTAGGCCATGGAGCGCTACCAAGGAACCGAGCTCCCCGCAACCATCCCAACAATGGCAAGGGTCGTGTGAATCATGTCACCACATCGGAAACCCATGAAGACTCGGATGTCATACTGGGTACGTTCCTCGTCAACTCAACTCCAGCAACCCTTCCGTTTGATTGTGGGGCTTCGCCTTATTTTGTTACTCAAAAGTTTGCACTAGAGAGTGGTATGAAGCCTACACCCCTGGTTAGTCACATGTTGGTTCAAACCCCAGGATCAGTTTTGAGGACCAAGATAGGATGTAAGGGAGTTGGGATTGTCATCAGCGGAGTAGAATTCCCAGCAAACCTTATAATCCTGAAGTCGCAAGGCTTGGATGTGATCCTAGGCGTGGACTAGTTAACCAAGCACCAATGCTTCTTAGACTGTGCCAAGAGGACTGTTACCATGACCAATAGCCAAGGAGTTGAAGTCAAGTATGTTGCCAACCTAGCCTCCTCTCAAGCCCCTCTTGTTAACTGTTTGTCGGGAATTGAGTTGGATCAAGTGCCAGTGGTATGTGAATACCCAAATGTATTTCCTGATGAGCTGCCCGGAATGCCTCCTGACAGCGACATTGAGTTCATCATTGAGATAATGCCCGGAGCAGGACCCATCTATAAGAAGCCCTATAGGATGGGATCCGAAGAGTTGGAGGAATTGAAGCAGCAACTGTCAGAGCAGCTCAGAAAAGGATTTTTTCGCCCTAGCGCCTCTCTTTGGGGATCACCTGTTCTATTTGTGTCAAAGAGGGATGGGACTATACGACTCTGTGTCGATTACCATTCTCTCAATGAAGTCACAATAAAGAACAAGTACCCGCTTCCCAAGATTGAAGACTGTTTCGATCAGCTGAATGGGGCCAAGGTGTTTTCCAAGATCGACCTCAGGTCTGGGTACTATTAGCTGAAGATCAGACCCCAAGACATTTTGAAGACGTCATTTGTAACCCGGTATGGCCTGTATGAGTACACGGTAATGTCCTTTGGGTTAACCAATGCCCCAACGTACTTCTTGTACCTCATGAACAAAGTCTTCATGGAGTACTTGGGACAAGTTTATTGTCGTCTTCATTGATGACATACACATCTTTTCCAAGTCCGAGGAAGAGCATGAGCAACACTTGAGATTGGTCCTAGACAAGCTTCAAGAGCACCAACTTTACGCCAAGTTTAGAAAGTGTGAGTTTTGGCTGCATGAAGTTGGATTCTTGGGTCATGTGTTGACTGCAGAAGGGTTGTTAATGGATCCTGCCAAGATCAAAGTCGCGACTGAATGTCAATCCCCAAGCAATGTGAAGGAAGTCAGAAGCTTCCTCAGACTCACAGAATATTACCGCAAGTTCATCGAAGGATTCTCGAGCATTCCCCGACCCATGACTAAGCTTTTGAAGAAGGACAGGAAGTTCTAATGGACGCCGAAGTGTGAAGAAAGCTTCCAAGAGCTCAAGAAGAGATTGACAACAACCCTAGTTTTGGCCACCCTCGATATTCACAAGGAGTTTGGGATATATTGTGATGCATCGAGAACCGGGCTTGGAGGTGTTCTGATGCAAGAAGGCAGAGTCATAGCATATCTATCTAGACAACTACATCCTCATGAAGATAACTACACCACCCATGATCTTGAGTTGGTAGCTGTAGTTCATGCCTTGAGGACATGGAGACATTACCTTCTGGGGAAGCGATGTGAAATATACACAGACCACAAGAGCTTGAATTATATTTTCACTCAAAAGGAATTGAACATGAGGCAGCGAAGATGGTTGGAGTTGATCAAGGACTATGAACTTAGTGTTCAATAACATCCCAAAAAGTTCAACGTGGTAGCAGATGCCTTAAGTAGAAATGCATGTTCCTTAAATGCTATGATCAAGGAAAGTCTACCCGCCCTATATGAAGAGCTTGAAAGCTTTGGCTTGGAACTAGTTGCACCTGGGTTCCTAGCCAACCTCGAAAAAAGCCTACCTTGATGGATGATATTAAGGAAGGTCAGAAGGGACATGAGAGTATTGAAGGCATCAAGAGAAAGATCAAGGCCGCAAGGCCCCATGATTCTCAACGGATGAGCAAGGAGTCATATGGTTTGGGAATCACATTTGCGTACCCAACAAGGTTGAGCTCAAGAATTTCATCTTATAAGAAGCCCATGATACTCCGTATTCCATCCATCCTGGAGGAACCAAGATGTACCAAGACCTAAAAGCAAGATTCTGGTGGCATGGCATGAAGAGAGCGATATGCACTTTCGTTGCTAAGTGTGACATATGCCAGAGAGTCAAAGCTGAGCATCAGCCACCCACTGGACCGTTGCAACCTCTCAAGGTTCCTGAATTGAAGTGGGACAAAGTCGGGATGGACTTCATCACCGGATTGCCCAAGTCAAGTAAGGGACATGACTCCATTTGGGTCATTGTCGATCATCTGACCAAGGTAGCCCATTTCATTCCCATCAAGACCGCCTATGATGGAAGCCAACTAGCAAACCTGTACATCAACCACATCGTGAGTCTTCATGGAGTTCCAAAGGAGATTGTGTCAGACCGAGGCACCCAGTTTACCTTGAGGATCTCTAAGAAGTTTCAAGAAGCAATGGGAACCAAACTCTCCTTCAGCACCGCCTTTCACCCTCACACCAGAGGACAGACTAAGCGACTAAACCAGATACTCGAGGATATGCTCCGTGCTTGTGTTTTGGCATACGGAGCCAAATGGGGAGATTGCTTGCCGTTTGCCGAGTTCTCCTACAACAATAGATATACGTCCAGTCTACATATGTCACCATTTGAGGTATTCTATGGACGCAAGTGCCTCAATCCCCTCAATTGGTCGGAAACCGAAGAAGGACTAGTCTTTGGACCAGATATCCTCCGCAAAGCAAAAGAGAAAGTTCAGCTCGTCAGAGAGCGCCTACAGACCACCAAGACAAGACAGAAGAGCTACACCGACTCCCACCACCGAATAGTGAACCTCATCATCGGAGATCATGTATATCTCCGAGTCACGCCGCTCAAAGGAACCAAGCATTTCCACGTCAAAGGGAAGCTTGCACCAAGATACATCGGCCTTCAAGATCACCGTAATATGAGGAGAAGTTTCTTACCAACTATAGATACCCTCCGAGCTATCATATGTGCACAACATTTTCCACGTGTCGCAACTCCGGAAGTGTCTCCAAGTTCCCAACCGCCCAAACCTCTACAAGGACATTGATCATCAAGCCATCAACCTTCAACCCGACCTCACTATTGTGAGAGACCAATTCACATTTTGGATGAAGCTGCATGTTGCACCCAAAGACGCACCATCAAGTACTTCAAGGTCCAATGGAGCAACCACACTGAAGCAGAAGCAACTTGGGAGCATGAAGACTACCTTAGATTCGAGTTCCCTTATCTTTTTAGCAATTAGCCTAGGAATCTTGGGGAAGAGATTCTTGTTAGGTGGTAGGTCTGTCACACCCTGTGTTTGTATCACTTTTCTATGCTATGATTTTATAAATTTTTGACCCATTTAAAACTATTTGAGTGCTTGTGCATGCATTGATTGTTTGATTGCTTGTTTGGTTGATTGTGTTTTAGCAGTCCAAGATTCTTCTTCCTCCCACTCTCCATACTCACTTCCTTGATCCAAACTCTCTTCCCAATGATCATACCATGTGTATAGGACCTAAAAACATTTTTATCAAATTTTATTTTTGCCAAAAAAGATTTATTCAAATTAGGTTTTCAAAACCCCCCGAGTTGAGGGTTGAACTACAAGTCCTAAAATAGGGTGGATTGTCTTGCCCCAAAGACTTTATTTGGAACCTACTATATATAAGACTTCCCAAAAAAACCAAATATGAATTTTAAAGATTATTTTCCCATTTTATTTAAAGGCTTTTTATTAAGGCCAGAAATGTTCCTTTATAGGAAAAAATATTTTTATGCTTTAATTTTTTTTGAGAAAATTGAGGAAACTCAGTGGACATGTATTTTCCATATATATGAGTTTCAAGACATGGTCATGTTCAAAATATTGGACAAAACCCTCCAAAACCATTTCTGCTTGATTCAAGCATTTGAAATATTTCTATAAGAAATATTCTCAAATAAATCCAGGAAAATTCTAGCAAGTCACATAGGACTAATGTGATGATCTTACGAAGTTTCATCCTAATACCAATTATTTTGGTTCACCAAAATATCCCCAAACCGTCTCTGTACAGATCCAAGTTTGAACAACTCTACATTGCCAAGTGTCTTCTATTGACCTCAAACTTTGTGGACATGCTCTAATCCCCAAATAATGCTATGTGGTGCATCAAGGAGAATATATTTGCATGCCTAGATTTATGGAAACATGTTTCTGTTAGTTTGTCGGGTTTACAAAGTCTCCATTGTCAACTTTCTTCAATCCATCTCAAACCTTGTGATCTAGCTTGTTTTTACCTATTACTTGATCCTGGTAATTCTCATGGCAAGTAGACTCCATTTGCTTGCCCAAAACTATATCAAACACCTTCTGGTAGTTTGGTAAAAGCCATGTTTTGACCCCATCCACTGTTCTCCTTCACCTCACAACTTTACCACAACCTCACATTATTACTTTCTACCTCCAGTAAGAAAGCCATGGACTCAGATCTATTATTGATGGGGTAAAACTCCAATTTTTACATTTGTACAACAAGAATCTTCCTCTCCTCCCACTCTTCTTCTATTCTAAAGGGCCACCAGAGCATCCTGTGTCATCTCCACATTGTTTAAACTTCCCTAGACACGCTAGACACCAATGGCCATGCCCAGGGTGCTAGTGGCAAGCCGTAGCATGCCGTGGCATGCCAAACGGGTGCTTTGGAGCATGCTACAGGGTGCACCTGCACTATAGCCATCGCCCAATCGCCAGCCCCAATAGCCTCGGGCCTCCCCAACGTGTCCCCCGAGATGTCCTTGATGTCCGTGACATTCGACGCGGTCGGCCCCCTCCTCTCTCTTGCTCCCTGTCCCTCCTTTTGCGCGTGCCGAGCACCGTTGGCTCGACTAGTGAGCTGCGTCACACGTGCGCAGACCCCCACTCCCCCTCTTACTCCCTATTGACATGGACGACCCCCTGGAAGACCACGGACACCCCCGCGCCTCCTCCCGTGGCCTCCGGCGTCTCCACAACCAAGTCTGGTGCACGGGCGCACGATGGACTACAGGCGACCTATAAAGAGGCCACCCCGAGCTCTTTTATCCCCTCTGATCGCTCTCTTCTCCACCTAATCGCACCACAAGGCCCCTTTCTTCTCCCCAGGAGCCCCTACGCTCGAGATTGAGCTCATGATCCGCTGCTTCGGCTCACCGGAGATCTCTGGGTACAGGCCCCCTTTGGTCCTCTTTCTTCTTCCCTTGGCCCTTCCTAAGCTCTCTGATGACCCCTCCCGCTTCCCCGTGCTGATTGCAGCTCGAATTGTCGTCTTGGAGCTTGGCCGACGCGCCTTCGCCATGACCACCTTGTCGCCAGCGACTCCCTGCACCCCAACTCCTCCCTCCACCACCACCCGAATGACGGGTCCATGCTGGTTCCATCCCCACCATCGCCAAGATCTGCCGTATCCCATTTTGCCGACGGTGAGCACCGCCACCTCCCTGGCATGAGGTTAATGACGACCCCATGGGGGACCCACACATCAGTATCCCGTGCCGCCTCTCTCTCTAGCCTATGGGCTCCGTCCGTAAGGTTTAAAACCTGACGCGTTGCTGGGCCGGCTCGACTGGCCGTTTGGCCAAAAGGCACACTAGCCTTTTTCTTTTTCTTTTTCTGTCAGACTCCCAAAAATTCCACACAATTAAATGTTTGTTCAAATACAAATATTCTTCCACCTAAAATCTTGTAATATACTGTACTATTTAATGATGCCACTTGTGCCACTTTTTGAAAACATTTTATGTACTGGTTTGATTTAAAACCTTGTTTTGGCTATTAAAACTACTATTAAAATTGCTTTAACCACTTTTTATACTTCAAAACCAGAAACAAATATTTTTTGTTTTTATTATAGTATTTGACAAAGTGGTATGATATTTTTGAAGTGAATTGTTTTCTCTATTTTTTTAGTGTTCTTATTTTTGCCCGTTAATATTGCGATGATAGATTGTGTTGTTGACAAGGGAGTTGGACGAGAAGACCCTGAAGACTTTGTTGAGCTAGGAAAGCAGCCCTTTAAACATGTTTGAGAAACCATTTTATTCCATGGCATATAGCACTTTATTTTGATATGTTGATCATGATGATATGGTGACCACCTTTATGGGTCGCCTTCGATACTATTCCTCGTTCATACTTGCATGACGTGACTCTACTTTCTACTTAGTTGTGTGGGTGGGAAGTAGATAGGTTTCTAAGTAGATGCTATGCAAAAAGGGACGGGGATATGCATGGTGATGGAAACAAAAGATTTTTTACGACTTTTCGAAAACCCCATCGGGTGCCATTAATACCTGTGGGATATGAAGATGAGCTAGGTATCCACTTGATAAAGTGATGTATCGAGGCAAGTGAGCGTGTGTGTTGTCGAAAGTGGATTAGATTTAAGAATTGCTGATTGTCCCAACCTTATATGTACAACAACAATACCCCTTATGGGACGGGGCTTTGTTGATTACCTTGATGGGTACTAGCAGGGAGCCCACATTACTAGTGGCGGGAGTGAAGTGTTTGCTCTCGATACAGGGTCATGTCGGAAGGACAATCATGGGCTCTTTTCATAGACACCAGGCACACCGTTGGTCCCCTCATGGATGATACTTGTGGTGTACATTATGAGGGATGGAACCAACGAGTGGACTCTTTGTTATCATCGCCAGGTGAAAGCCATTGTTCGGGTACTTACGTCGGGTATGGATAATACCGCGAGTAGAGGCTTGACACGGAAGTTTCTCGAGTCTCGTGGGTAAAGTGTGCAACCTCTGCAGAGTGTAAAACTATTTGAATAGCCGTGTCCACGGTCAAGGACAGTTGGGTGGTCCTGCTTAAACTATGTCTAGTGTTTTATTAAACTTGGTGCGTGTGTGTGGGTAACTAAGATGATGCTTGAGCTAAGTCAGATGACTTGGCATGATGATTGAACATGAGATGTTCAACCCCCTGTGTATAGTGATATCTATAACTTGTTCACATGGATTCCTGCTACCTCATGATGCATGCTTTTACAAGTTAATTGATCATGTCTTTGCAATTTTAAATTAGCTTTCTGCAAACTTACCTACTTAGGTCTATATCATGCATTGTTATACCTTGTTACAAAACATGGGTTGCTTGCGAGTACATTCAAAGTACTCATTGGCTTTCCACTGGTTATTTAATTGTCCAGGCATGGAAGAGCAGGAATATGTTGATGATTTCGTTGGTGACGAACATGCGAACTAGGACGCTTCCCAGTCATAATGCCTGTAGGGTTAAGGCAGATGGCATGGGTTCACTCTTTCAATCAAGATTTCCGCTTCTATTTTTGTTTGATGTTTGGACTGGCCCTATCTATGTAAGACTTGACCTTGATGGTCTTTATTTGTGTAAGACGGTATGTATGGATGTAAGACTCTTGTTATTCAGCTTGTGTGTGTTTAGTGAGCATTGACCTCTAGGATCACTGTACACGTGTGATCATGACTTATGAGTTGGGGTCCCCCCACACTAAATATAACAACAAATTAAAAAGAAGAACAAGTGAATGAAAATTTGTGTGAAGTTACTTGATAGTTGGTGATGGTATTCCCCGGCAACAGCGCCAGGAATCCTTCTTGATACTCATGCCCCGCTTTGGGTTTTTCGTGAAGAGGAACGAGTTATCGCAATACAAACTGGGTAAGTATTTCCCTCGGTTATGTAACCAACGTTTATCGAACCAATAGGAATACCAATCTTCAACCATCTTCAGTAGCTGCACACAAAAGAACAAACAACTTGCACCCAACATCGATAAGAGGGTTGTCAATCCCCCTCATCTCATTATTTTCAAGCAAGTGGGTTGTGTCGATAATTGTGGATAATGGTAAATTGCAAAATAAAATAAATAAAAGCAATGTAATTAAAGAGTTTGTGAATATATAAGTGAATAGACCCGGGGGCCGTAGAGTTTCTAGTGGCATATCTCATAAGCATAGCATACGGTGGGTAAACAAATTAATGTTGAGCAATGGATAGAAAAGCGAATAGTAATGCGATTTTCATGGAAATGATCATGTGTATGTAGGCATCATGTCCATAAGAAAATAGGCCGAATCCTGCCTGCAGCTATTACTATTACTCCAGCCATTGACCACTATGCAGCATGCATTTAGAGTATTAAGTAAAACAGAGGAACGCTTGGAGAACATTGACATGATGTAGACAAAGTAAACTCAATCAATATGAATAAACCCCATTGTTTTATCCTTAGTAGCAACATCACAAAGATGCAACTTGTCCCCTTCTGTTACTGGGATATAGAAACTCGACAGGATGAACCTACTACAATGTACCACTCCCACCGAAGAAATATCAATCTAGTTGGCCAAACTATGTCAATAGACCAAAGAGCATTACGAAGTTATGATGATCATGAAAATAGGAATCTTAGTATTCATATTTGACTCAGATAATTTTCATGAATAATCTGAACATAAACTCACAATTCATCGCATCCCAATAAACATACCATACAAAGGGATTACATCGGATAGATCAAGGCAAAGATGTGACAAACATTGTATTGAAGATTGAGAGAGAGAGATTACCATCTAGGTACTACCTACAGACCCATAGGTCCGTGGTGAACTACTCACACATCATGGTGAGGGCAACAAGGTTCATTAAGAGGCCCTCCATGATCGATCTCCCCTCCGACAGGGTGTCGGAAAGGAGGTGTAGATGACCTCCCATCGGAACAGAGACTTGCGGCGAAATAAAAAGTGTTTCAGGAGCGCTCTCGGAGTTTTTAGGGTATTTGTGAATTTATAGGCTAGAGAGGGGCATTGGGAGCCGTCTGTGGGGTCCACAAGCCACCAGGGCCCACCCCTGGTGGCGCGCCCTGTTGCCTTGTGGGTCCCTCGTGGCTCCCCTACCTCCCTTCGAAGCTTCCAGGTCTTCTTTTGGTCCAAAAAAATCATAAAAAAATTTCGTGGCAATTGGACTTCGTTTGGTACTGTAAACCTGAAAAAACAAAAACATGCAGAAAACAGCAACTAGCACTGGGCACTGGGTCAATAGTTAGTGCTCAAAAGTATTATAAATTGGTAAATAAATACCCAAAAAGTATACTAGAATGATAATATATTAGCATGGAATCTTCAAAAAGTATACACACATTGGAGACGTATCACCCGTGCGGTCTTCTCCTTGGCCACCTTCGCGCTGGCCTTCCCGACAACAACCCTCTGTCCCTCAGCCTCTTTTCAAGCTTTGCTTAGGTCAGCTCATAGGGCCTCGACTTTAGATATGCTGTTTGTCAAAGCATAAACAAACACATCAGTACCCTCTTAGTTCATAAGAAAAGCGCACAAGATTATACACAATTAAGTATCAAACTGACCTTGCACATTGTCTAATTTCTTCTTAATTAGAAGCATGTCCTCCTTGGAGCCGAACAACTTATAATTAAGCTCCTCCAACCCCTTAGCATTGGAAGATGAAATGGAGGCGGAGACCTGAGAACATAATGTTAGTCCTAAGGAGTACTATTCAAACCTTTGTTCGGATGTCTCAATCCAAACAGAGTCCCAGTGGCTACTGGGTATCAACTCTCTAGACAAAAGGAGTAAGACTCCACGGCTCTGGGTAGCAGGGGTAGCGGACTTGGGCTTCCCAAGACCTGTTCTTTCATCAACCATGGGGATTGGTTCCCAGCGGTCCTTGGTGGCCTAGGTCTTCGTCTCGGCCGCCAACGCTCCAGCAGTGTCCCCCATAGTATGGGGGTCTGGAAGGCAGGTTGTCTCCTCTAGGTCACCTTGTGCGGGAGGAGACGACCCGCGTGCTTCCGTGCCACTCTCCTTCATTTTTGTCAGAACAAGGAAGTTCGAAGATCCCTAGCCGCCTAGGAGGACCCACGGTGGGCTCGAGATAAGGTAAAGCATCAGTAAACCAAGCAAACACGATACATAATATAAAGTTGTAAAGAGACTTCATTTTTTTCACAAATCCGGTCGACACGGGTTTCTCCCAGCATTGTGGAGGCAGTGCATCATCCAAAGAGTCAAAGAGCATGACTTTGGCGGGGGCAGGCACCGGGGCCTTGCCGTGCTGGATATCAGCCGTTTTTTCCAAGCCGCTGGCAGGTCGGCACGGGTTCTCCCCCTCGATGCCTTCAGAAGAGGCCCTCCTCTTCCCTGGGGAGGTGAGGGAGTCCGGGACTAATGGTTCCTCATGACATTGGCTCATCTCTCATGGGCTGACATGTTGGGCCGCTCTGTGGAAGATCGAACTATGAGGCGAACCCATGTTCAGGAAGGAAAGTTCTGAAGATTGGCATGTCCTCCAAGTCTTGAAGATAGGATCGGCGTATCTATCCCCGGTTGGAGGTCGGTTATATGTAAACCCAGGTACCCCTGGTGTCTATATAAACCAGAGGGTTCCATTCATAGAGGACAAGTCAACTCATCTAGGGTTTTAGCTCATACGATCTCGAGGTAGATCAACTCTATAATTCGCATCCACATCAATATAATCAAGAAGGATGTAGGGTTTTACCTCCTCACGAGGGTTCAAATTTGGGTAAACACTGTATCCTTCGCCCCCTGTTACCCATCGATCCAAGGTCCACAACTCGGGACCCCCTACCCGAGATCCGCCGATTTTGACACCGACATTGGTGCTTTCATTGAGAGTTCTACTGTGAAATTGCCAGAAGGGTCGATGGCTCACCTAATCATCAGCAATCAAATCTACAAAGGGGACACCTTCATCCCTAGTAAGGTTTCCGCGTTCGGCGGCATCACGCAGCATGCTGATCCGATCGGCCGTCTGGGCCAGATCGAAAGTTTTGCCCCTGGTCAAGAGACCAGGTTCGAGAATTTGAAATTATCCACCGACTCCCAGGGTGATTTGTCCCCCACTAGGCCCTTGGTCTTGTCCGAGGATCTCGGAAATCCCGAAGCCTTAACTTCGGGTCTCCTACACGGTCCTGCTCTTGGTCCCCTCTCTGCTGGAGAGCCAGCCTCATGCTCGAATCCAATCTCAAGGCCCGAGCACTAGAGTTCGGCCCTTGCCAAACATCCATCCCTTGCGGACGCCCTGGAAGTCATCTCCAGAAATCTTCGTGAAATAGACCTGGATAGCGTCTCCGTGTTAAACGAGACGCTTGATTGGATCCAGTCGTTGGAAATCATGGATGACCTAAACCCGACCTATGATTAGATCGGTCTGAGGTTAGGTCACGAGGAATTTTGCAGCCTACCCACCACCCACTGGGTAGCCACTATCGAGGATCTAACCAATATGCTGGACTACGCCTCCGACAGGGTGGAGGACAAAGACAAAGAGGTCGACACCCTGACCCTTGTCAATACGAGCAATGGACAGCCACCTCCTCCTACGATGTCTATATGGTGGACACCCCCGCTAACAAAGATGATCACACCCCCAAACAGAATGGCGACAGATTCAAGGAGCCATCAAAACACCAAAGGCAGCGCAAGCAATCCAAGGCGAACAAGGGAAGGGGACTTATTGTGGGCACCGGGGAAAACGATACCCTAGAAGACCCTAACGACCCGAAGCCCTCAGGGAACCTTAGAAGGACCCTGAGAAGCCCGATGAACCCGAGGACCCCCAATGACTCTAAGGGCGATAACTACCTCCCCCCAGTCGATGAGGATGATAGCCTCGAAGATGAAGAATTTACCAACCCCGAAGATCCTCAGGATCTAGAACGGTTTGGGCGACAACTTATAGCCACCGCCCGAAGCCTAAAGGCAAAGCAGCGGCAGCTCCGAGCCAAACAAGATACCCTCAACGATTGATGGACAGAGGTCTTGGCAGCTGAAGAAGGGTACGACACCGAGTGGCCGGATCAAAAAAGAAAAGCTACCTGCGCCGACGTCTGCTGCCGCAATTCGATGACGAAGCCTTTGAGCCCACGTCACCCAGGCGCACTCAGTACGACCAGCCGGACCGCCCCCCTCGAGGACGGGACAAAATGACTGCGGAGGCCGAGTACATACATGTTTTACCCCATAGAAGAGGAAAGGATCCATCGCGGCATAATGATCAGTGATAACCCACAAGTAAAGGGGATCACAACAGTTTTCGAGGGTAGAGTATTCAACCCAAATTTTTAGATTCGACACAAGGGGAGCCAAAGGAGATTTGAGAGTATTAGCAGTTGAGTTGTCAATTCAGCCACACTTGGAGATAAATATCTGCAACAAAGTGATCAGTAGCACAGTAATATGATAGTTTGATAGCAGTAGTAACAATAACAGTAGCGGTAATAGTAGCAATAGTGATTTTGTAGCAAGTGCAACAATGACAACAGTTGTAGTAACTTAGCAAGATAAATAAGTGGAAAACTCATAGGCACTGGATCATTGTATTCATTGGATGATATTCATCATATAACAGTCATAACCTAGGGCGACACAGAACTAGCTCTAGTTCATCAATGTAATATAGGCATGTATTCCGTAAATAGTCATACGTGCTTATGGAAAAGAACTTGCATGCCATCTTTTGTCCTACCCTACCATGGCGGCAGGGTCCATAAGGAAACTAAGGGATATTAAGGCCTCCTTTTAATATAGAACCGGAGCAAAGCATTAACACACGATGAATACATGAACTCCTCAAACTACGGTCATCACCAGGAAGTATCCCAAATATTGCCACTATGGGGTTTACGGATCATAACACGTAATAGGTGCATATGACCATCCAATATCGGATCAAGAACATAGATATAATGATGATAACATAAATGGTTCAGATCTAAAATCATGGCACTCGGGCCTTAGTGACAAGCATTAAGCATGGCAAAGTGATAGCAACATCAATCTTAGAACATAGTGCATACTAGGGATCAAGCCCTAACAAAACTAACTCGATTATATGATGAATCTCATCTAACTCCTCACCGACCAGGAATCCTACGAAGGAATTACTCACTCCCGGTGGGGATCATAGAATTGGCGATGGAGGAGGGTTGACGATGACGAAGACCGAAGATTCTCCTCTCCGGAGCCCCAAACAGACTCTAGATCTGGCCTCCCGATGAAGAACAAGAGGTGACGACGGATCCATATTGTGAAACACGATGAAACTCTCTCTTTGATTTTTCTCTCCAAAAATAGGATTTTGTAGCGCTAGAATTAGGGTGGGGGCCCCACGAGGTGAGCACCACCATCCAGGCCGTGCCAGGGGGGCTGGCATGCCCTGGTGGGTGTTCCTCACCCTGCCCCCTTCTCTTGCGGTTTTGACTCCAATATTCCTCAAATATTCTGAAATAATTCTCCAAAAAGTTTTGTTCCGTTTCGAGAACTTTTATTTTTGCACAAAAACAACACCATGTTAGTTCTACTGAAAACAACGCGAGTCCGGGTTAGTTTCATTCAAATAATGCAAATTAGAGTCCAAAACAAGAACGAAAGCATTTGGAAAAGTAGATACGATGGTGTCGTATCAAATCCCCCAAGCTTAAACCCTTGCTTGTCCTCAAGCAATTCAGTTGACAAACTGAAAGTGAGAAAGAAAAACTTTTACGAACTCTTTTTTTCTTGTTTACATACACATGCTTAAGTAGCACCCAGGTTTTCAGCAAATATTATGACTAACCATGTCAAAAATAACTCTTATGAATTATATTAACTCATATCAATGAGAAAAGCAACTGGCGAGCAATAATAAAATATCTCAAGTGCAAACATTTGTCAAAATAATCATGATATAATATGACAATAGTGGTATCTCGCTAGCCCTTTCTGAGACCGCAAAACATAAATACAGAGCACCTCCAAAGTTCTAGCAGCGACTAAACATTGTAATTCATGGTAGAAAAGATCCAGTCATGATGCATCCAACATTCACTATACACAATGCATGAGGATGACAATAGTGCTCCCAGATCTGGCGCTTATTTGAGAAGACAACGACTCAACATAAAAGTAGTTAGATAATCCCTTCACAGAGGGAAGCAGGGATTTGCAATGGTGCCAAAGCTCAAGGCTTAAATAAGAGATAAGTGTAATCTTGGGAGGCACACCCTTTCTGTCAATGTTACGACTAAGAGCTATCAATATCTTCCATGTTAAACAAATTAGTGACGGTTCCCAAGCGGTAAAAGTAAAGGTCTACTCCCCCTCCACCAGTAAACACACTCCACGGAGAGCCGAATCCATGGGTACCATCCATACCAACAACATTCCTGGGGGAGTTTTGTTTAATTATTTGCATTTCTTTTGATTTTAGGGTTGGGAATCCCTATTACCGCCGCTCTCATCCAAGGATGAGTGAATAAACACTCATCATGAGAATAACCTGCTTAACATGGAAGATACTGACCACCACCCATCAATCCATGAGTGGTCCAGGCACACAAAACATATGTTTATTTGAAATTTTAGAGGTGGCACATGCATATTTACTTGGAATGGCAGAGTATTGCTGCATATATGTAGATATGGTGGACTCATATGGAATAACTTTGGTTTAAGGATTTTGTTGCACAAGTAGTATTCTCGCTTAGTACAGGTGAAGGCTAGCAAATAGATTGAGAAGTGGCCAGCTAGAGAGTAAAGACGGTCAAACATGCATTACGAATAATAAACATTGAATGCTATCGTGAGTAGGATATGGACACCATGAACATAAATATCATTAAGGCTATGTTGGTTTTGATCCAACTACATGCGTGAACATGTTCCAAGTCAAGCCACTTGAAATATTCAGAGGAGGATACCATATCATCATACTACATCACAACCATTTTAATGCATGTTGGCATCTAAGATAAATCATTATCCACTCCTAGATACTTGAGCATGGCATGAGAAACTATAATCTCTAATTGTGATTGCAAACATGTTTAATCATAATATGCTGAATCATGGATACTAGGTTAAACATATTTACAAAACCAAAAACAAGTTGAGTTCATACCCACTTCTGTCTGCCACAACCAATTCATCAAATATCGTCATTATTGCCTTTCACTTGCACGATCGAATGATGTGAAAATAATAATAGTGCAAGAGTGCCGTGGACTAAGCTAGAATCCACAAACATTTTGTTCAAGAGGAGAAGTCAAAGTGATATAGGCTATTTGTTAGATCAACAGTAATGCATATAAGAGCCACTCAACATTTTCATCGTGGTCTTGTCTTTGATATGACTCAATAAAAAGGAACATAATTTTCAGAGAAACACATTGGAATATTTTTGGAGTTTTTAGTTTTTCTTGAAGAAAACAAAAAATAAATAAAAACAAAAACGAGAAAACTATTTACACGGGAGAACTCCCAACAAGCAAAAGAAGAAATGAGAAATCTTTTTGGGTTTTCTTTAATACCACAACTAACTAAACATAAAAGAAAAAAAGAAAAGAAGCAAGAATATTTTTGGATTTTCTCAAAGTTTTTCAAATGCACAAGAAGAAAGCAAGAAAATAAATCTAGCATGGATAATACAATGAAAAAGTGTGAACACCGACAACTCAGATGAAATGCGTGAACATGAATATAATGTTGGTGGAAACACGTACTCCCCCAAGCCTAGCCTAGCTTGGTAATCACCATTCATAGCTTGGATAATAGTCTGAGTGATAGCCTACCAAGGCTCTTGGTGCAACCACATTAGCCCTTCTGGCAACTTCAATCTCCGCATTATACGTGCGGGCCTCGCTCTCAAGGATGTAGCTTCCCTTCCTGTGATAATCAAAGAGAGCAGGAACATGCAATACGATGGGCACAATGGGACCATTATAGAACCTCAAGTTGTAAGTATAGTTATTGACTGTGTCCTTAAGGAATCTATGGCATTTCATGGCATCAAAGTCTAAGTATTGGTTAGGTAAGATAGGATCATTAGGCCAAGGGGACACTCCCAACCTCGTAGCTAGACGGGAGGCATAAATCCCTCCATAGAAATTACCATTAGCAGCGTTGAGATTCAGTCTTCGTGCAACAACTGCTCCTAAATTGTAGTTTTTAATTCCCGTTAAAGTAGTGTGTATAAGACTCAAATCATGGGCACACAGTGTGCTACAATCTTGCTTGCCTACAATGCATTTGCCATTAAAGAGTGCAAAGTACTGTATAGATGGAAGGATGCTTTTTATTCGGCCTTGTGTCACTCCTCTGATTTCACCGTAGCAAAGAATACTCCAAAATGACTCATACTCAGATTGCAAACCCCAATATGGAATTTTGCACGCTCCACAGAACGCGTCTAAAGGCATGGTGAAAGCATTATTATAGAGACTAAATGAAACTCTAGAATCACGAGGGAAATATTTAAATTTCTTAGTAAATGTCTCTATGAGAGTGAGGTGTTGAGTGCACTTATCTTCGATGAAGGGAGCCAGATCGGTGTTGTGAACGTATTGCTAAACTTCTGCATTAATACCTGCACTTTCCATGAAGGTATTACATGGCTAAAGGCATGATTTGGTTTCGGCGTCCCGCATCGAGCATGTACTTGGCTCAACATAAGATTGTGGTACAGAGCTTTCACTTGATGATGCCCCCGAGGATCTTCTCCTCGAAGAACTCCTAAAGAATTGCATTTTTTATTTGCAAACAATATCAAGAATCAATCCCCTAAAACAGTTTTGGAAGTGGAGATTCGAGCAAAGAGATCGAAATCCATGGGCTTGTGAGCAAGAACACGAGAGAGAGAGAGAGAGCTGTGATGATTTTTTCAGGAGGTAGGAGACGACATGGGCTAAGGGAATAATTGAGGTGACCCACGTGGGTCCCACCATCCATCAGGGCGCGCCTGGGGTGGCTGGTGCGCCCTGGTGTCTCTTGGGAACTAGGTGCACCCCCCTTTGATGTTATTTGTACCAAAAATTCAAAAAAAATCAGAAAAATTGTGTTAAATTTTCACGACATTTTGAGAACTTTTATTATTGGGTCATTTTTTATTGCCTGGTGAAATCATAAAATATGATAAATATGACATTTATTTTATTTAACTAAGAAAAATAGAAAACAAAAAGTGGATACAGAGAGTTGTGTCTACTAGATTCATCAACTTCATACCTCTCAGAAATGATCCATTAATAAGGTTGATCTAGACTTATTAATAACCACCTTCAATTAGCATGAAACCGAAGAACTACCAGAAAACACTAAGTTACCTCAACGGAGATATGCATATCCCCAACTATACTTATATCATATTTATTTTTGGCAGTAGGTACAGGTAGATGAAAGCTTCTGATAGTGAGTGTCGGAGAATTGTCAATAACATTTACACCATTCACTTGGAATTGCGTCTTCGGAAAGTGTATCGTATGCTCATTACCATTGATATGAAACTGACTTTGCTTTTATTGCAATCGATAACAACCCCTACAATATTCAAAAGGGGTCTACCAAGGATAATCAACATGTTGTCGTCCTCGGGAATCTCAAGAATAACAAAGGCCGTTATGATAGTAACATTTCCAACAACAGGCACATCCTCACAAATACTGATAGGTATGGCAGTTGATTTGTCAGCCATTTGCAAAGATATTTCAGTAGGTGTGAGTTTGTTCTTTTATATAAGGATAAGGGAATAACACTAACACCAGCTCCCAAATCACAAAAAGCAGTTTTGACATAATTTCTGTTAATGGAGGAAGGTATAGTTGTTATTCTAGGGTCCCCAAGTTTTTTAGGTACTCCATCCTTAAAATAATAATTAGCAATCATGGTGGAGATTTCAACTTCATGTATCTTTCTTTTATTAGTAATGATGTCTTTCATGTATTTAGCATAAGGAGGCATCTTTAAGATATCAGTTAAGCGGGTACGCAAAAGACTAGCCTAATCATTTCAGCAAAGCATTCAAATTCTTCATCATTTCTTAGATGGTTTAGGTGGAAAAGGCATGGGTTTCTAAAATCATGGATCTCTTTCTTTACCATGTTTTCGAGCCACAAAGTCTTTTTTATCATATCATTTGTTTTTTAGGTTGTGGGTTCTCAGGATCAATAAGAAGTTCTATTTCTACATCATTATTTGGTTCTTTATCATTACTAGGTTGAGTATCCTCATGAACATCAGTATCATTATCATTATCACTAGGTGGATGTTCATTACCAGATTGGGTTTCAGCATCATAAATAGAAACATCATTATTATCAAGAGTTTTTTCTATCCCACGTTCACTAGAAGCCTGCAAAAGTCATATCATTATTCTTTTTTCTTTTTCTTCTTAAGGGACTAGGTGTATCAACATTAATTCCTTGAGAGTCTTGTTCAATTATTTTAGGATGACCTTTAGGATAAAGAGGTTCTTAAGTTATTCTACCTCCTCTAGTCACTACTCTAATAGCATGATCATTCATATTATTATTCATTTCATCAAGCAATTCTTTTTTAGATTTAGCAACTTGTTCTAACTAAGTTTGAACCATAGAGGCATGTTTTCCTACACCTCTAACATCATTACCGATTCTAAATAACAAGTCACTCAAGCGAGCAATCATATCCGAATTATATTTCAATTGTTTCAGAACATTTGCATTGAAGTGATCTTGTTTCCTAATGTAGTTATCAAACTCATATAAGCATTGACTAGGATGTTTATTGTAAGGGATATCACCTTCATCAAACTTTAATAAAGAATTTACCTGTACCACCTGTGGAGGTGGTGGTGTGTTGAGTCCATGTATTTCTTCAATAGGTGGTAAATTCTTAACATCCTCAGTATTAATACCTTTTTTCCTTCATACATTTCTTTGCCTCTTGCATATCTTCAGGACTGATAAATAAGGCACCCCTCTTCTTCGGAGTGGGCTCAAGTGGTGGTTCAGGGAGAGTCCAATCATCATAATTCTTCAATATATTATTCAATAGTTCTTGAGCTTGTTCAACAGTCCGTTCCCTGAAAACACAACTAGCACAACTATCTAAGAAGTCCCTAGAAGCATCAGTTAGTCCATTGTAGAAGATATCAAGTATTTCATTTTTCTTAAGAGGATGATCAGGCAAAGCATTAAGCAATTGGAGAAGCCTCCCCCAAGTTTGTGGGATACTCTCTTCTTCAATTCGCACAAAGTTTAATATTTCCTAAAAGGCAACTTGTTTCTTATGAACAGGAAAATATTTTTCAAAGAAGTAGTAAATCATATCCTGGGGACTACGCACACAACCAGGAGCAAGAGTATTGTACCATATCTTAGCATCACCCTTTAATGAGAACAAAAATAATTTGAGAATATAATAGTAGCGAATCTTCTCATCTTGAGAAAATAGGATGCCTGTATCATTCAGCTTAGTAAGATGTGCTACAATAGTTTCAGTTTCATAGCCATGAAAAGGATCAGATTCAACCAAAGTGATTAACTCTGGGTCAATAGAGAATTCACAATCCTTATCGGTAACAAAGATGGGTGAAGTAGCAAACTTAGGATCACATTTCACTTTAGCATTCAAAGTTTTTTCTTTATACTTGCATAGTAGTTTCTTAAGATCATTTCTATCCTTACAAGCAAGAATCTCTCTAGCTATTTCTCCATCCAAAGCATAACCTTCAGGTATCTTAGGCATTTCAAATCTAGGAGAGCTAGGCCTAATAGGTATTTCATAATTATCAGCTTCAAAGATACATCAGTTTCATCAGTTTCTATGATTTCATTCTCTCTAGCTCTAGCAATTTGTTCATCAAGAAATTAGCCTAGTGGTACATTATCACCAAGAATGGTAGTAGCATCATCACAAGCATCATTCATAGTAGAAGTATCATCATCAATATCAAGATTAATAGCATGTGGTGGTGTTGCAAACTTACTCATAACCGAAGGTGAATCAAGTGTAGAGCTAGATGGCAATTCCTTACCTCCCCTCGTCGTGGAGGAAAAAATCTTGGTTTTAGCGTCCTTCAGATTCTTCATAGTGATAGATTGATATAAATCCCAAGTGACTCAAAAAATATAGCTATGCTCCCCGGCAACGGCGCTACAAAAAGGTCTTGATAACCCACAAGTATAGGGGATTGCAACAGTTTTCAAGGGTAGACTATTCAACCCAAATTTATAGATTCGACACAAGGGGAGCCAAATAATATTTTAGAGTATTAGCAGTTGAGTTTTCAATTCAACCACACCTGGAGATAAATATATGTAGCAAAGTGATAAGTAGCATAGTAATATGATAGTTTGATAGCAGTAGTAACAACAACAGTAGGGGTAACAATAGTAGTAATGATTTTGTAGCAAGTGCAATAGTGACATCAGTAGTAGTAACTTAGCAAGAAAAATAAGTGGAAAACTCATAGGCACTGGATTGGTGTATTCGTTGGATGATATTCATCATATGGTAGTCATAACCTAGGGCGACACAGAACTAGGTCCAGTTTGTCAATGTAATGTAGGCATGTATTCCGTAAATAGTCATACATGTTTAGGTAAAAGAACTTGCATGATATCTTTTGTCCTACCCTCCCGTGGCCGCATGGTCCATAAGGAAACTAAGGGATATTAAGGCCTCCTTTTAATAGAGAACCGAAACAAAGCATTAACACATGGTGAATACATGAATTCCTCAAACTACGATCATCACCGGAAAGGATCCCAAATATTGTCACCGTGGGGTTTACTGATCATAACACGTAATAGGTGCATATGACTAGGCAAGATCGGATCAAGAACATAGATATAATGATGATAACCCAAACGGTTCAGATCTGATATCATGGCACTCGGGCCCTAGTGACAAGCATTAAGCATGGCAAAGTCATAGCAACATCAATCTTAGAACATAGTGGACACTAGGTATTAAGCCCTAACAAAACTAATTCAATTACATGATGAATCTCATCCAACTCCTCACTGACCAGCAAGCCCACGAAGGAATTACTCACTCCTGATGGGGAGCATAATGGAATTGGTAGTGGAGGAGGGTTGATGATGACGAAGACCGAAGATTCCCCTCTCCGGAGCCCCAAACGGACTCCTAATCTGGCCTCCCGATGAAGAATAAAAGGTGACGGCGGCCCCGTATCATGAAAGGCAATGATACTTTCTCTCTGAGTCTTCTCCAAAAATAGGATTTTATAGCGCTAGAATCAGGGTCGGGGGGCCCACGAGGTGAGCACCACCCACCAAGCCGTGCTAGGGGGGCTGGTGCACCCTGGTGGGTGATCCTCTTCCTGGCCTCCTCCTCTGGTGGTTTTTGGCTCCAATATTCCTCAAATATTCTGAAATAATTCTCCAAAAAGTTTCGTTATGTTCCGAGAACTTTTATTTCTGCACAAAAACAACACCATGGTAGTTTTGCTGAAAACAACGTCAGTCCGGGTTAGTTTCATTCAGATCATGCAAATTAGAGTCCAAAACAAGAACAAAAGCGTTAGGAAAAGTAGATAGGATGGATACGTATCAATCGGCATGACTTACGGCAGGACCACTATAGAGAAGGTCATAGTGGATCCATCTATGGATCTAGAGGGTACTCCCCCGCTAGACGAGATGGAGACCAACCTTGGTTTAACCACAACAACACATACCTGGAACCATACCGGGCACCAGCAACAACCAATTTTAGGCACAACATTGCCCGGGTTAGAGGCGCCGCCCACCCACTGTGTTTCACGGATGAGGTTATGCAACACCAGTTTTCCGAAGGGTTTAAACCCGTAAATATAGAACAATACGATGGGACAACAGACCCCGGCGTGTGGATCGAAGATTTCCTTCTCCACATTCATATGTCCAGGGGAGATGAACTCCACACCATCAAGTACTTACCGCTAAAATTTAAAGGGCCAGCACGACACTGGCTCAACAGTCTCCCCGCAAATTCCATTGGAAGTTGGGAAGAGCTCGGGGACGTTTTTCGGTCTAATTTCCAGGGCACGTATGTCCGCCCCCTTACTCATCCGACTTGATCAACGTTGTCTAGAAGGCAGGCGAATAAGTGAGGCAATTTTGGAATCGGTTCCTAACTAAAAAGAACAATATTGTTGACTACCTGGATGCCAGAGCAATAGCCTTCAGGCACAATATCTGGGACGAATTGCTTGCTTGACAGCTAGGCCAAGGCAGGCCGAGGACAATGTCCGCCCTCACTTCACTTATGACCCTATTTTGCGCGGGCGAGGACAATTGGCTAGCTCATAGTGGCCATAATCCTGAAGACCCTGACACCTCCGAAGCACGGGACGGAAACGACAAGACACGATGCACCAAGAATAAATGCTGCCATGACACGACCGTAAATGCCGGCTTCCGTAGCTCAAAACCTGAACAATGGAAGAAACCCTCCAAAGGAAACAGGGATAGACCTATTGCGTTGGGCAACATAATGGAAAGGCCCTGCCAGATCCACAACACCCAAGACAAGCCCGCCACCCACACCAAGTGTAATTGTTGGGTGTTTTGGCAGGCCGGCGAACTCGTAGCCGAGGAGCAAGGCAAGGGCCCACGCAGTGAAGATGACGAAGAGCCCCACGGTCCGAACAATGGAGGATAGAAATAGTTCCCTCGAGAGGTAAAAACCGTGAACATGATTTATGTCACACACATACTAAAAAAGGAGAGTAAATGAGCCCTTCGAGAGTTCTACGCCGTAGAGCTCGTAGACCCGAAGTTTAACCCATTGTTGGTTTGCCTGATCACCTTCGACCGTAGGGATCATCCGACTAGTATGCGTAATGGAGGTTTGGCAACCCTTGTCTTAGATCCCATCATCGATGGTACCACCTCACTAGATTCCTCATGGATGGAGGAAGTAGCCTTAATCTAATTTACTCAGACACCGTGAAAAAGATGGGCATATATCCGCCAAGGATCAAACCCAGCAACACTACCTTTAAAGGAGTGATACCAGGCGTCGAAACGCCCTGCTCCGGCACGGTAATATTGGCGGTTGTGCCCGGCTTGCCAGACAACATCCACATCGAAGATTTAGTCTTCGACATTGTCCCTTTCTATAGTGGCTATCACACACTCCTTGGCCGCACATCATTCGCCCTCTTCAATGTTGTTCCCCGTTATGCCTATCTGAAGCTAAAGATGCCCAGATCCATGGGGGCCATCATCGTCAACGGCAATATAGAGCGCTCCCTCCGGACCAAAGAACACATTGCAGCCTTGGCAGCCGAATGCCACTACGACAACGAAGCACCGAGGCTCAATCATCCATCAAGACGCGACACGCGGGTAAGCAAGCTCGACCTCAACTGGATCTCCTAGAGCCATCTCCCGCTCAACACAAATAGGGATATGCTCCCCACGGCATGACTCAGATACCCATAAGGCATGTCTCTATAAGACACAACTTTGCTCGCAAAATACCATGGGCAGCTGTGGGACCCACTATCAAGGAACAGTTGTTTGGCTCAAGCGAACTACAGTCCAAATGCTTCTTCAGACAAAAACCAGGTGCCATCAAGGATCTCCCAAGCATCAGGCTTACCCGCTGTTCGACGGCTTCTCAAGACCCCCTCTCCAAGCTTCGTTTGCCGACGGCAACCACCTTTAAAGGATTCTACCCCTCCCCTCTCGAGAGCAAATGAGTAAGCGTGCAGCAGGTCACAGGGAGGACATCAAGCCACCCATCAAAGGCCCTTAGTAAAACAGTACTATGTAAAGATTGTTTTTCAAGACAAGAATTTCCTATAACATCCGCCTCGGCATTATGAATTATAAGAATCTCAGCACAAATTAAGACTATCACTTGTGGCCCTTTTTAGCATTTTTATGTTACATAATTTGTTTCCCACTCACCGGCACCGTAAGGAAAAATTGTTCGGCACATGATAGGTGCGACCAGCTAATAGACCGGGGGCTTGGATATAAATTCCACCCTGAGCAGCACCCCATCACTATTTTTTAAATGTTCAGCATCTCGAATATTGCCTTATATGAATCAGTTCCAAATTATGTCTTGGGTCAATAGTTGGGTTTCCCCGATCCTGTGCTTGCCCTCTTACGTTATGCTAGTTCGCCTAAAAGGGTAAAGGGAGAACCACTGCGATTATATTTCCAGCTGGCCTGGTCAAATACCTAAGTGGAGAAAGCCAAAAATTGACTATCATAATAAGCGAGAATTGGTCTGCGATCCGTGCTTTAGTGTCAAACTAAGAATCGATGGAGGTCATTCCATGTCATACGAGGGGTTTTGTACCTTCACAAACCTCATGGTAATAGTCTCAAACTTTGGTTAATCCGACTACGACAAAGTGGAGCCCGCACATTCAAGCTCCAAAGGCTAAATGAAAGCACTAAAGCCACATAGTCCGATTGCCTTGTTTCCCTCACACACTACCACCTACGGACACCAATATATTGGCGAAGGGTCTTGTGTGGAGGTCGAAACACCCCTTGTAGTGTCTACATGGGGACTGAA
Organism: Hordeum marinum; assembly: GCA_022496015.1. Taxonomy (NCBI): domain Eukaryota; kingdom Viridiplantae; phylum Streptophyta; class Magnoliopsida; order Poales; family Poaceae; genus Hordeum; species Hordeum marinum. The sequence continues at coordinate 224,599,521 of CM039678.1, read as the reverse complement.
GCCGATGATTGGCAACTTTCAGATTAAATGGCCACATATGAGTAAAAATAATACAAAGTACAATACATTCGGGACAAGCATTATAAAGCGAAATTGGCTTAGGGCACATGATAATGCCCTCACTCATATATTACATCTTTGGGGCATTGGTCTCTATCGACCGAGCACCCTCTAACGCAGCATAGACGTAAAGCTCTAGGCGCCTATGTTCCTTCCTAGGAGGCGGGGGCATGGTGGCCATCTCGATCGGCTTCGCCTTTGGCCAATGAATCATGGTCCTTGCAAATGCCATTCAATCTCCCTCGATGCACACGGAGCGCTTCAGGACTTCAATCTAGGGCACGTCGTCGCAAAGCTTCTGCACCAAGCCAAAATAGCTGCTCGACATTGGTGCTGTAGTCCACAACTGGATACAGAGGTCCTTCAAGGCCGACTCCACCATTTTGTGCAACTCCATTAGCTGCTTCATCTGATAGCTAAGAAGGGGGCGAGGCTCGGGGGTTTGAAATTGTGCCTAGAAAAGCCTCTTTTCAACATCCCCATCTCGGGTCACAAAGTGCTTGGTCGTGTCCACCGCACTCCTCGGGAGGTCCGTAAAGGCGACTGGGGAATGCCACAGTCGTGTAAGAATGGTGAACCTGTTTCCACCAAATGCACATTGCAGTAAGTACGGATTACCATCTGCGATCAGCCGGACTTGGTGAAGTTCTTCCTTGAAGAACCGACTGTCTACACGCTCCATTTTAACCTCAAAGGAAAGTGTGGATAGCTCAGCATCTTTGTCCTTGGTCTTTTTCTCTAGGTCCTCACACTTAGTACTCGCATCCTAAAGCTCCTGCTGCACCTCGGCCACTTGAGCTTCATGCTTACCGCTCTCAACCTTCAGCGAGCTCATTTCAGCGGCCGCTTGATCAGCCACCATCTTCTGATCGGCAACCTCCTGCTTGGACTTTTTCATTAATGGTTGTAGGTATAATCGGAAGCAAGATCTCAGGAACTAAAGCCGGAAAATCCCTACTAATGAGGAAAACAAGGGCCTTAGCAATACGATTCAAACTTACCTTGCATCTCATCGAACCGTTTGTTTAGACGTTCAAGCTCTTCATCAAAGCTCTTGAGCTTCCGGTTTAGCTCGACCAGTTCCAGGGAATTGCTGGCCCTAGCGGAAGATGAGGCCTGCAAAACAACTTATATATAAACAAAGATCTGAGCTTTTGGGTTTTGGACTCTTTGTTAACACAATATCCTATACTGTTACAATTTCGGGGACCACAAACCGTGTCGTGATTTTGTCACGGCAGATGTCCTAGGACTTAGCTTCGAGGCCATTGCTAAGGCGGTGGACTCAAAGGGGTTAATCAGGAAGAGAGACACGAGTTTACCCAGGTTCGGCCCCTCGGAAAGAGGTAAAAGTCTACGTCCTGCTTTGTGTTGTATTGATGGTATATCGATTACAAGGGAGCGGATTCACTTGACCTAGCTATCGATCAATTGTTTCCTGTGCTAAGTCACCACAGGGTCTTGCCTTTATATAGGTAGGTTGAGGCCCTAGGGTTACAAGAGTCCAAATCGACTTACACAAGGTGTCCGATCTTGTCTCTAAACCGCCTTGCCTTCCTAGGCAAACTGTTACCCGGGCGGCTCACGCGCCCGGGTCTCACGCCATCTTCTGACTATGAGCCACCATGTGTGACCCGGCACCTCCTAGGCGGGTCTCGCCACGGGTTTATATCCCCAGCATTAGGCCCTAGATTGATTTGAACCTGTTCATGTCAATCTTCAGACCATTCGGCGGCGAGTCTCACAAACTTATTTGCCTAAAAATAAAACTTTTAACCCACCGTGACGTCACGTTGGATATATTTAAAAAATATTCCGCGACGTCACAACAGATCATCTCATTGAACGGTATTCCCGAAAATCGAGGCATCTCTTTTGGTCAAATCATCATTGTGCCTCCTCGATTCCCGCACGGACTGTTGTTGTCCCATCTGATAAATAGGCAAGGGAGGGGGTCCCATTTCTTTTCTCCTCCCCACTAGCACCATATCTCTTCTTCTTCCTCCAGTGCTCGCGCAAGTGAAGCTCCGACTCCTTTGCCGGTCATTCCTTGTCTTCTCCGACTAGGCCGCTGCATCAACCTGATCAAATCAGAAGTCGCCGGCGCGTTGGCCATCTTCTCCACACCCGACAGGTTCGTTCCTCTTCCCTTTTTATATCCGCATTAGTTCGCCATAGCTTTTCTGCGTTCGCCACCGGTCATCGGAGTGCTCAATGAAGATCAGTAGATGGCGCATCTTTTGGGCCTTAAACACTAGCCGTCCGGTGCAATACTACATCTGGTATGCCTCGCCCCTCATCGTAGATTAGAAACCTAGATAGAAGCTCCTGCATGAACTGCTTGTTCTTCGCTCTTAGATCTTGTTCTTTGCCTAATTATGTTTAGAATATTTCTCTTTTTTATCTCCGCCCATAGATCTTGTAATTGTTGACGTAGTTGATAAAATCTGTTTGCCAACATTTAGTAAAATCTTCGATAGCCGTCTTTTCAACCCGCTGCTGCGCTCCCGGCTTACCTAGCAGCCACCTTTACTTGCCTTGGTCTTACAACATATGACGGCTTAGAATGTTTAGCATAACCCACCAAGAACCACTGCCGACTTGGCTTTATCTTTTGGTATTGCTAGGTTTTCCTTAACCCACCGTCATGGACGAAGCCCCCACCTCATGTGACTGGGTCCTCTCCGGGGTTACCGAAGCGCCCTTGAAAGAATTCGTGACCATGGGAGTCCTGCCGGCTCAAGATGTTATTCATTGGCGGGCTCCTGGAAAAAAGGTTAAACCCATACCCCAAGAAGGGGAAGTAGTCGTGTTCACAGACCATCTTCTCCGCGGCTTTTCCCCGCCCGGGTCAAAGTTTTTCTGGGATGCCGTGCACTTCTACAAGCTCCATCCTCAAGACATCGGCCCCAACTTTGTTACAAACTTGTGCCAGTTTAAAGTCCTCTGTGAAGCTTATCTGGAAGAGGAGCCCACTATAGACCTCTTCAGAGACTTTTTCTACATCAACCGCCAGACCGAGCTATCACCCAGGCCAAGTCTCGAGTTTGGGGGGGGGATCTCCATCCAAAGGCGAAGGGACATAGCATTTCTTGCCGCCATCCTGCCCAGCAATTCCAAAGATTGGAATCGGACCTGGTTTTATTCCAAAGACACTTCTCTGGCTAAAGAGAACCCACTTCTGGGTTATCGTTCAACCCGGCTCTGCACCAACACTGAGCTGCCTGAAGGGTGAGCGCCACGGAGCATGTTAAGTATGCTTCGGCTTTCTTGAACTTGACCCGCTGGCTAAATGGCCTCAACGACATGGACTTGACCCGCTACTGGGTGGGCTAGAGGATCATGCCGCGGAGCCGGCGTGATAAGCTAATGTATGATTATTCCGGTGAAGTGAACGATCCGATGCGCTTTAACCGGACACCTTTAAACGAAAAGGACCTCAATACCATCGTGAAGTTCCTGCTTGGAGAGCCTCAAGCTGCGGGTAACCAGACTGGGTTGAAGCCATTCTGTGTTCTTCACCCGCCTCCACAGGTAAAAATATTTTGAATAAATTGTTGTTTTGTGACCTCTCAATCTTGTGATTCATACTCTTTCTGACCTTCTCTGACTCATATGTAGGCAACATCCAATTTCTAGAAGAAGAAATTTACCCCCGCTCCCAAAAAGAAGGCGAAGACAACGAAGACCCGTAATACTAACACTACGGGTCACAAAAAGAAACAAACAGCCACCGAACTTCTTCAGCTTGATGACTCAAAGGTAGAACTTGACTCCCTTGGCCTTCTCTTTATGCAACTCATTAATAATGATTACTCACAGGTAGAAGCGGAAACCAGTCATGCTCATGCCATAGAGGTAACCATTATCTCCTCTCACTCGGAACTTTTACCAGTAAAAAGAATACAACGGGCTTTATGAAAGGTAAAGTGCTCACACCCCTTTGTTCATTTGGATTCCAACTCTCTTTTGAAGAAACAACAAGATGACCATAAACGTCAGACCCGGAGCACCGGCTCTGAAGGCCTGTTGGCTGGCTTACCAAATGAGCCAGATCCTCGAAAATAGTGCAACGAGGTATTCCACAACTTTGAATTTACTCTTCATAATAATCTAGCATTGTGCCTTACTTAAACTTTCACCATCTTAACCCTCCAGGTCTCGCCCCTACTTCCGGCGAATCAACCGCCTCCAAGCTGCCTCCTTTTGTTATCAATCCAAATTATGCATTCTTATATTCCACACCATGTATTATCATTCTTATCCTTACTAACTTCATCGATTTTTACCTCTGCTTATAGAGCTCAAGCTAAACGAAGAAAAGTGAGCGGGTCTTTCGCCATTCCAAATGTCCAAGAGTCGGAGGATCCTAAGCCGGATTCTCCTGAAGCTTATGTTGAGCCCTCTGAGGCTGACAAAGGCGCCCCTGAGGATGCTCCTCCGCATACTAAGCCGACTGACTTTGATATGTCAACTCTGGAGGCTCATCCGGAAGTCGATCCTAAGCCGCCCAGCCCTTCACCAATGACCGAGAATGTGGCTTCTCATGAGGAGTTTACTGTCATCGGGACGGGTTATAAATCTTCGGCTCCTTCTCATGTGTTATCAAAACACATTGTCAAGGATGAAGTGCCCTCACCATAGAGGGAGAAGATTGTCTTTGAATTCCCTAGCTTGAGAAGCTGATTGTTTATGAATTACAAGTTGGCTATCTGAACCGCCTTTCCGCGAGCCATAACATGGAGACCAAACTTGTTGGGATGATGAAGCAATAATATGAGGTACTCCTCCTGCCCTTCCTTTCCATATACCCTTATGTAGCCCCCAAGATCCGGTTTAGTGTTGAAAATAGTAGACCGGATCTTCAACTTTACTTATGTCACAAATAGCTTGGCATGTAGCCCCCAAGTAAAGGGTTATTATATGAAATAATGAGTCAGTACTTCACTAAGAATAAGATCCAACTGTAGCCCCCAAGTCCGGGTCATTATGCAAATAATGATCCGGAGCTTAGTACTATAAAAAAGCACGAAGTGTAGCCTCCAAGTCCGGGTCATTATGCAAATGCTGAGCCAGAATTTACTATTGAGAAGTGTCGATTGTAGCCTCCAAGTGCCGATTTATCTTCTTGAAGATGACCCGAGGCTTTCCAATTTTGTAGTCATTGAAAGAAATGGTAGACATTATGTAACATCCCAATTTTCCTAAATTAGGATGTTAGTAGATCATTCATATGCATCTCATATTTTCCTATGCATTATTTAATTTTCTGAAGATTCTCTTGATTATGCAACTAAAGGCAAGTAATTGGAGTGGAGATAATATGACTTCTCCCCTATCAAATAAAAAGTTCATAATGTCCAGAGTTATATTTGTGGTTCATCTGACATGTCTTTGCAATTTTATAAACTTCAAATTCTTGTGAATTTATTGGAAAATGCTCTTTGTGTGCCCTTTTGCTTAGATATTTTATTTTCATTGCATTAGGTTTGGCATTAGAGTTAGTATAGTCTATATTAGAAGTATATATTTTTACTGTGTGTTTTTTTAAATATTTATTTGGTAGTTTATTTTTAGCCACAAAATTGTTTTTTAGCTGTTTCAAAAAAAGAAAAAGAAAAAGAAACTGCACTGTGCAGCTGGGCCGCACAGTGGCCCAACAGGGGCTTCGGTCGCGCAGCAGCCGCACCAGGACGGCCCACAACCCCACCTCAACCGCAGCCGCTGACCAGAGGGGCCCACGCTCATCTCCCACCTCGATCCGGACACAGCGCACGCACGCACGCGAACCCGAGCGCGCTCGAGCCGGATCGATCCGACCCCTGGTCGATCCCGTGCTCTTCTTGGACTCCCTGGACGCGAGGATCCCTCGAGGACACCGCAAAGAGGACCCCGCTCCCGTTTTGTTTCTGCGTCCGTAGGAATCGGATCTCGCCGGGATCTTGGACCACCGCCGCCGTCGCCGGACCACCTCGTCGTCGTAAGAGACCGCCCGAGCCGCGCCGCTTGCCCCGTCGATTCCCCTCGTCGCCCCGCAACCGATTGGTCCGCCCCCGTGAACCGTAGGTCGCCGGAGGAGCTGCCCGACGCCACCGGAGCTCACCGGAGTGCTTGTCACCGCCGATGTCTGCCGCATCCGTTCCCCACCTCCCCTTCACCGGACGATCGCCGGAGAAGCACCATCGCCGCCGTGACCGCCGCCGTTGACTTCTGTGGTGAGCACGCATGCACGGGCAGAGCCACTTCGGCCAATCACGCGATGACACGTGGTGTTTGCTACAGTAACCGCACCTAAAAAAATGGTTTTGGGCAGATTTTAATCAAAGTTTGTTTTAGGCATATCTTTTAATCTATACATCCTATTTAGTTAATTCTTTTTCCTATGAACTCATATTGAGCAGTAGAATACGACAGAACCAAAGTTTTGCATGTTTGCAATGTCTAAATTTGAATTTGTTCAAATTTAATTTAAACCTTTCGGAGGCCATATTTTGCAAACCGTTTATTGAAATTTGTTAATTCTTTTTGAGATATGTTTGCATTGAATTGTAGATGATTTGTACCTGTTGTTATGCTACTGTTTTACGGTTTTACAAATGATTTCTTGCTGTTGTTTTGTTTGGTGATATTTGAATGTGGTGATTGATTTGTGGTGATTGTTTGAAACGTGTAGATTGCCCGGAGTGCGACGCAAACTATTGTTAGGAGTGTGATTTTCTGAACCAGAATCAAGGCAAGTTACATATTGATCATCCTTTACCTATTGTTTTTATATGCAAGTAGTATATGTCACACTATCAAATTATGCATGTGTAGGAGTATTATTGTCTTATGTTATGCTTTTGAGCTTTTCCCTCGTCAAAGAAAATCGTGGTAGTTAGTTCTGCTATGCTATGTAGACGGGGTTGGTTCGAGTATTCATTGAGATTATGTGAGGATTGTTAAATAAATTGAGTAGTAACTAGGGATCTAATTCACCCCTGGGCGGAATTGGTATTGCTGGGTGGTTTTAAGAACATCATGGTTTCGGCCCTCTGAATGTAAGTGGAATGCCGCCCAGGTTCAAAAAGATCAGACATACTTAATGACTAGTAGCTTCCATGCACAACCACTAGCTAATATGGGCTCTGGCTTAGTTGAGTAGGTTGTGGGAACCTCGCCTGGGCAAAGCTAGCAGATGTAGATATGAGTAGGTGTACCGGCTGCCGTTGGGTGGAGGTGACTGCTTCTGAAAGACTTCGTCTCAATCTTCGGGTTGGGTCTAGTGGGTACAGTGTGCAAACCTCTACGGAGTATTAAAACTAATCATGATTAGCCGTGTCCCCGGTTATGGACAACTTTGAGCAGCTAGGCCATTATAGTTGTTGGATGATCTTGACAGATGTTACCCTTAATAAAACTTGGTGGGAAACTTAATAATGGTTTAGGTTGGAGTTGGAGATGCCAATTCAACCATGTGTATTTAATTGTAGCAAATAAATTAAAATTTAACCATTATGTAGTTGTGAGGATAAAATTTGCTTTCTGCAAAATAACCATCAAGCCTTCCTTTGTTATACTATGCATGTACATGTAGGTCTGCTTTATTGTTTCTCCTGTGTAACTTGCCAATACATTCAAAGTATTGACCTATATGGCTGCAACGTCTCATGTTGCAGGATTTTCAGACGAAGAGTAAGGTACCGTTAGGGTCGCGAGTCTGCACTCAGCATCGCTAGTGGGCTATGATGGGACTCATTGTTATTTTCTGCTACTTTCCGCTGTTTGATTGAATAAAGCTAGCCAGGTGCTATGCAGATTGTTTTACTTTATGAATTCTGGATCATACGATGTAATAAATGATGCACTTGTTATTCTGGTATTCATCTCTACTGTGTGTGCTAGCTAATCGATCCAGGGACTAGCACAGTAAGCACAGAGACTCAAATCCTTCGAGGTTTGGTCGTTACACATTAGCCCCCAAGTGTCAAGTATATTGCTTGCAATCTGCTTGGGACTTGTAATTTTCTCTGCTTCGTCACCTCTGAATAGTTCTATGTATCACCTTAGTGGCGTAGAAGCAAAAATAACTTATGTTGCTTTGTTTATACTGCTCAGGAAGCTTTCAACACGTCCGAGTCTGACTTGACTAGCCTTAAAGAAAATTTGGCCTCACAGTAGACCGCTCGGGCTGAGGCGAAAGAGAATTGGCAGTTCTCTATCATAGAGCTCGAAAAGGTCAAGGCGGTCTTTGAGGCTTTCAAGAAATCCGCTGAAGCTGAACAAGCCGCCCTGACAAAATGTGCGGAAGACGCTGAAGGAAAATTGAAGCCTCTTACTGAAGAGTTGACCACTCTAAAGCGCCACATATATCAGATGGCCGCTGCTGTCTTTGGTAGGTATCTGTTAATATTGAAAAAAAAAATCCTTAGTCGGTTGAAAACTCTCCAAGCGGCTTATAAAATCTATCTTTCTTTGTAGGCGAGAGAACTCATCAGCTGTCAAACAATAGTGTGTTGAAGCTGAAGGCCGTATACACTCTTACAGAGCAGCTCTATTGCGGGACCCTATGCATCATCAAAGCTGTGATGTCTGAAAAAGGTGTCCCCAAACTTACGAAGGAATTCATAGAACTCCTCTCCACCATCCCGAAGCAGCTGGAGGAACTTAAAATATCAGCCAACCGTAAGGGCACAATGGCTGCGTTGAGCCGGTCCTTGGCCTTTGCTCCTGAGCTTACTCCCAAGGATATGATGGATGACATCCCTTCGCTAAAGGATGACGGCTTAGAGTTCACTCAGGAGGACTACACCAAATGTGAAGGCATCTCGAGTCTTGGATACCAAGCTCGTTCAAGAGACTGATTTGTCCACCTATCAGGCGGCTTATACTGAGATCAGCAAACGAGTGCGAGGGCCGACTAACGAAGCCAAAGATTTGATTCCTGCACACCATAAGCACCTCTTTGCTCCTGATATTGACCCGTCTCTAATCTTTCTCGATGAAGCTAAATTTGAGGCGTTAACCAACTGCAACTGGGATGTGGACAACCTTCAGATCCAGGAGACCAAAGATCTGGCGTTGGATGACCCAACCACGAGCTGAAGTAACCCAACCTTGTTGTTGTGCCGGGTTATAATTTATCTGTAAAACTTAAGTCCGTAAATTTTGGGCTCTTCAAGAGCTTTGTAATAGTAGTAGCTAAAATTGATTGCTTTTGCCATGCCTTCATGCACATGTTGTAATTTGAATAGTTGTATATGCTTATCCATCCTTCATTCTGTCTATGATCATCTTTCTTTTCACTTGATAACGACTTATCGTAAAAGACAAGGCCTGCAAAAAACAAACAAGACAGAAAATATATACTCTCCGTCATTGTTAAGGCGGCTTTAAAGGCACAACCTAAAGAAGTTAACTCTCTTCTTTATGATCTTGCTTTTTTTATTTTTTGAAAACTTAGGCATGACTGCCCAAACCTCATATGCCGGCTCTCACATGGCACAGATTCGTCGTTTTAACCTTAACTAGTTTAGGGTCTTGAAAAAGATTGACTGTTAAGAGTATGATGAGCCATATAGTGGAGAGACTACAACATGGCATGAGTACCCCCAAACCTATAAGCCAGCTCTCACGTGACTTAAATCTGTCATTTTAACCTTAAATAGTTCGGGGTCTTTAAAAAAGATTGACTAAGTAAGAGTATGAACGGGCCACAAGGCGGAGAGACTACAACAGATAGGCGAGTTTATCCTCGCTTTCTGTAAGCCGACCCTCATGTGACGTTAGCTGCCATTTTAACCTTAACCAGTACAGGGTCTCATGGCAAGATTGATTGTCAAGTACTTTGATCAGTTCAGGGTCTTTAAGTCGAGATTAACTGGTAAGAGTTCGGTGGGTCACCTGGCGGAGTGTCATCATGCAAACAGGCAGGTTTAACCCAGTCTGGCTATAGCTTAAAAGCCGGTCAAGAGGGTGTGAAAGCTAAACCCGGTGGGTTGGAAGCCCCCAAGTGACCTTGTTGAAGTATCAACACTCTTGCACAATCTTTTTTGCACGAAACACGGCAGAGGCCCCGAATTGTGGGGATGCTGACTTTATTATACTGAAAAAGGTGTATACGATGATGGATCTATGTACATTGATGAGAGTCAATGACTCAGGTATAGTAAGGCCGAAGATGAGTAATATTCCATGGCTTGTTGGTCTCCTGCCCAGAAGTGTGTGACTCGTCGCTCTCCCTTATATCAATGAGGTAATACGGCCCGTTGTTGAGGTTTCTACTGACCATGAAAGGTCCTCCCCAAGGGGGAGATAACTTATGCATATCTGTCTGATCTTGAATCGGATGTAACACCATGTCGCCTTCTTGAAACGTCCCGGTCTTGACTTTGCGGCTATGATAGCGACGCAAGTCTTGCTGGTAAATCGCTGATCGTGTTGCTACGAGATCCCGCTTTTCCTCCAAAGCATCCAGCGCGTCCTGACGCGCCGTCTCGTTATCAGTTTCAACATAAGCCGCCACTCTAGGCGAGTCATGACGAATATCACTTGGGAGAACAACTTATGCACCATAAACCATGAAGAAAGGTGTATAGCCTGTTAATCTATTGGGGGTAGTTCGGATACTCCAAAGAACTGACAGTAACTCCTCCACCCAACAACCCGACGTTCGCTCTAGAGGAACCATAAGTCAGGGTTTTATTCCTCTTAATATCTCTTGATTGGCACGTTCCACCTGACCATTGGACTGTAGATGAGCGACGGCAGAAACATCAAGCCGGATGTGTTCACTTTCACAAAACGCCTTCATAGCCACCTTGGAAAAATTGGTTTCGTTGTGTGTAATGATATTGTGAGGGTAACCAAAATGATAGATCAAATTCTTGACAAATTGAACCACCGTGGACACATCACACTTGCTAACCGGCTCTGCCTCAACCCACTTGATGAACTTATCAACCGCCACCAAAAGGTGGGTCTTCTTATCCTTAGATCTCTTGAAAGGCCCAACCATATCAAGCCCCTAGACCACAAACGGCCAGGTTATTGGAATCATGCGCAATTATTGAGACGGCACGTGAGCACATCGTCCAAGTTTTTGACATCCGTCGCACTTGGTCACAAAGTCCCCTACATCTTTGTGAGCCGTCAACCAGAAGAAACCATGCCGGAAAGCTTTTGTCGCCAAAGATTTTGAGACGGCGTGATGACCGCAGTCACCGGCATGTATTTCATTTTGAATCTCTTTACCCTCTTCAAGGGAAACACAACGCTGAAAAACACCGGTCATGCTGCATTTATGCAACTCGCCATTGATGATGGTCATAGACTTAGACCGCCTCACGATCTGCCTCGCGAAGGTCTCGTCCTCGGGTAACTCGCCACAAGTTAGATACGCTAGATAAGGTAACGTCCAGTCAGGAATAGCATGTAGATCCGCCACCAACTGCCCCTCCGGGTCAGGTATAGCTAGATCCTCCTTAGAAGGCATTTTAATAGAGGGGTGATGCAACACGTCCAAAAAGACATTAGGCGGCACCAGCTTACGTTGAGATCCCAACCTTGATAATGCATCAGTTGCCTTGTTCTTTCGATGGTCAATATGATCCACCTGATAACCTTTGAAGTGGCCCGCAATGATATCAACTACCTGACCATAAGCTGCCATCCGTGGGTCCTTGGAATCCCACGTGCCCGAGACTTGTTGAGCCACGAGGTCTGAGTCGCCCAGGCATCTAACTCGACTCAGATTCATCTCCTTAGTTACACGGAGCCCGTGAAGCAAAGCTTCATACTCAGCTGTATTGTTAGTATAAAGAAACATTAACCTTACTACATAACAAAACTTGTCACCCCTAGGGGCGGTTAAGACAACCCCAGCCCCGACACTTCCAATTCCTGTATCCGTCGAAGTGAATAGCCCAATATGTGTTGTCTGACTTCTCCTCGGGCGATTGACTCTCTGTCCAATCATTTATGAAATCTACCAAGGCTTGAGACTTGAGAGACATACGAGGCACATACTTCAAATTAAGGGGGCCAAGCTCTAGTGCCCACTTAGCAATCCTGCTAGTAGCCTTTGTATTTTGGATGATATCCCCCAAAGGGGCAGAGCTAACCACTGTGATCTGATGTCCAAGGAAATAATGCTTCAACTTGGGGTTTGCCATGAACACCCCATAGATCAATTTTTTTCAATGCGGGTATCTTTGCTTGGATTCTATCAAGACCTCACTAACATAGTAAACTAGCCTCTGGATTGGATACCCTTTCCCCGCTTCCCTATGCTCCACCACAACCGCAGCACCAACTGTCCTGTTGTTAGCCGCCACGTATAAGAGCAAAGTTTCTTTCTCTGCCGGAGTAGCCAACATTGGCGGCTCAGCCAACTGTTTCTTGAGCGCCTTGTCCGCACGCTTACTCCAAACAAAGTCATCTGTCTTTTTCATCATCTGATATAAAGGAATAGCCTTCTTTCCTAGGCGGCTGATGAAGCGGCTTAAAGCGGCAATACGACCCGCCAAGCGCTGCACATCGTTAACACTCGCCAGTTTAGACAAGGAAGTGATGGCCTTTATCTTATCTGGGTTAGCTTCAGTACCCCTCTCGGAGACTAAGAAACCCATGAGCTTGCCTGCGGGAACACCAAAGACACACTTAGCCGGGTTAAGCATCATCTTGGAAACCTGTAAGTTGTCGAATGTCTCTTTCAAGTCGTCCAGCAGAGTCTCCTTCTTCCTTGACTTAACCACAATATCATCCACGTAAGCATGAACATTGCACCCAATCTGACTATGATGGCAATTTTGCACACAATGTTGATAAGTTGCCTACGCACTTTTAAGCCCAAAAGGCATATACACATACCAGAAAGCCCCAAAAGGTGTTGTAAAATACGTCTTCTCTTGGTCCTTTACTGCCATCTTGATCTGATGATAACCCGAATAAGCATCCAGGAAGCATAAACTCTCACAACCCGCCGTTGCATCAATGATTTGATCGATACGGGGGAGAGCAAATGGGTCAACTGGACATGCCTTGTTAATATCTTTGTAATCCACACACATACGCCACGTGCCATTCTTTTTTTGCACACACACGGGATTAGCTAACCACTCTAGGTGAAAAACCTCCACAATGAACCGTGCTGCAAGAGCCGGGCCACCTCTTCTCCAATTGCTTTACCCCGCTCTTCATTGAAATAACGGAGGAACTGTTTAATCGTCTTAAACTTGGGATCCACATTAAGGTGGTGCTCAGCGAACTCTCTCGGAACACCTGACATGTCAGAAGGCTTCCATGCGAAGATGTCCCGGTTCTCACGGATGAATTCGACAAGCGCGCTTTCCTATGCGGTGTCCAAGTTAGTCCCAATAGTGAACTGCTTCGGCAAGTCGCCCAGAGCAAAGTCCACTAGCTTAGTATCCCCTGCCACAAATTTGAAGGGCGGCTCGGACTCTGTGCTGGGCTTCTTCAATGGGTCATATCCGCCGGGTCAACATTCTCCTTGTAAAACTTAAGCTCCGCCTCAGCACAACTTGACTCCGCATAGGCCGCGTCACCTTCTTCACACTCAAGAGCCACTTTTCGATCACCATGTATCGTTATTGTCCCCTTGGGAGCCGGCATCTTGAGCTGTAAGTAGACATAACAGGGCCTGGCCATAAATTTCGCAAAAGTCGGACGACCAAATAAGGAGTGATACACGCTCTTAATTTTCACCACTTCAAACCACAAAGTTTCCACTCTGTAATTTTAATCATCCCCGAACGCTACCTCCAGGGCAATCTTGCCCACCGGATAAGCTGACTTGCCTGGCACAACACCATGAAAAACTATTGATGATGGCTTAAAAGCTTTGTCAGTTAGCTCCATCCAGCGAAAGGTGTCATAGTACAAGATGTTGATGATGCTACCATCGTCCATAAGTACCTTTGTAAACTTATAGCCTCCTACCTAAGGTGCTACCACAAGCGCCAAGTTCACCAGGTTATCGACCCATGGTGGGTGATCCTCCCTACTCCATGAGTTCAGACACTCAGACCACTTCAAATACTGCGGGAGAGCCGGTGTTGCCGTGTTAACTGCCCTCTTATCTAGCTTTTGATCCTGTTTATCCAAGCTTGTGGTGAAAACATGATACTGGCCTCCACTGAGCTGCTTCAGGTTACTCTGATACCCTGACGGGTTGTTCTGCTGCTGACCACTGTTTCCAGGCTATTGATGGTGACCACCTTGTCTACCTTGCCCCTGATAACCTGAACCTGAGCCGCCTCCACCGAAGCCGGTCTATGAGCGGCCCGACGGCCCATTGCCGTTATTATGATGTTGATTAAAGTTGTAGGTATGGAATTCCCGCATAATGTGATAGTCCCTCCAAGCGTGACCAACCGGCCTGCTGGGTTGACTGTTCTCTAGGCAAGGCTTGCTAAGCGTTTCCTCCAAGTTAAAGGGGGCTTTCCCTTTGTTAAAAGGTGGCTTACCATTACCTCTAGCACGATTGTTTCCAGTGCTGGCATTTGCCACCAGTTCTGACCCGTCATCCATGTTCTTTCTCTTGTTAGGATCGTTATTTCCTACTCCGTTCTACAGCTGGCCCTTGCCACCATTGTTCTTCTTACCCTTAGCTGATTTCTCCTCGTCAGACCCAGGGTCCTTAGTAGTATCTGAATCTGCATATTTAGTGAGAGCCGACATGAGCTCACCCATATCCTGACAGGTACGCTTCAGCCGCCTGAGCTTCTGCTTAAGGGGTAAGAAGTGACAAGTTTTCTCTAAAATGAGAACCATCTGAGACGCTGAGATGTTTTCGGATGAGTGGATAATCGCCGAAACCTACCAGACCCAATGATGGGCCGACTCATCCTTGTGCTGCACACAATGGTCAAGATCCACAATTGTCATAGGCTACTTGCATGTCCCTCGGAAGTTCTTGATGAAACGTGCCTTCAGCTTGGCCCAAGACGCAATGGTATTGGGAGGCAAACCCTTTAACCACGTGCAAGCCTATCCTTCCAACATCATGATGAAATACTTTGCCAAACCGCCTCGCGCACGTCTAACATCTCCATGGCGAGCTCATAGCTCTCAATCCAGGCTTCAGGGGGTAAATCAGCCATATAGTTAGGCACCTTAAGTGGCCCCTTAAAATCCTTGGGCAAATGCTCGCTCTGTAGAGTGGCTGTCAGGCAAGGCACACCAATGCCCCTGGATGAGACTCCAACTCCCACTGAGATGGAAGGGGCTATCGGAGCCGGCTCAGGAATTTCCGGGTAATCTGTCACCGGTGTCGCTCCTCGATGAGCAAGGCCCCTATCCACGATCTCCTGAGCATTAATACGAGGTGAGTTATCAGTGGGCGGGTTGCGTCTTTGCTTGCTGCTGGAAACCGCCAGCGACTCTATGCGTCAGCTGTAGCTATGGCTCGGGGTGGGCATGGAGTGCACACGACTCTGGTTGTACGTGTACTTTTCCTCTTGAGCCACCGCCGTCTATAGCAATTCAATGGCGTTCCGTGCCTCCTTAGCAAACGACATCCCTTCAGCGAAGGGGAGTGCATTGAGTCTAGCAGCCACTGCCATCATGTTCTCCACCAGGTTATAATAATTGCGTGGTGTCACAAGGTGCCGCGACGGAGTCCGATCCCTCTAGGGTAGGTCTGGCTGCTGCGGTGCCTTCGCGGCCCGGGTTATGGCCGGTGGCACGCTCGGCCCTGCCCCGGAGGTGTTGAAGATGTTTTGGGGCTGAAGCTGCATAGGGAGGCCGACTTGAGTCCTCCTAAGAAGAACCGCCTCTGAAGCATGCTGGTCTAAGCTAAAACAGAGAGCCTCTGCCCTCAAATGTTCCGACTCAGCATTCATCCAAACTTGCAATGTGTTGATATCCTCCTGGGCCTTGGTCATCAGTCCTTTAATCCTGGTGATTCCAGCATTGCGCTCTGCCTGATTTCCAGCTGTGACCTCAGTTCCCATCATGGTTTTTAGCTCCTCCATCAATTCTAGCAAGACCTGAGCCGTTGTCTTGGGAGACCCGGCATCTAGCGTGGAGGCTCCCGCCTCTACTCCAGACGTCTTGCTATTAAAATCTGGCGCCAAGCCTGCCGTGAAGACGATGACTCGGCTCGGCGGGTTATAGGGCTCCGGAATACTATCGCCATCGGCATAGCACCCAAGACTGTCATTGTGAAGCTGGTAGATTGACACCACCGCCTCATTGGATGATCCGTCATCTGAGAGGATGAAAAGTTTCCCCCTGGCATAGAATCTTCTCTCCCTTGCATGAAGCCGATGAAGATGCTCCTCTGCCCGGGTTGAACATAGGCGGGTTGCCACGCCGGTCCGGCTCGACAACATCGGTGCATATGTTCAACCCATGCATAGATCTGCCGATCTTCCCAATAAACACGTGAATTCCGCCGAAGGGGACCCGGTACTTGTATTAGATTTGATTCGGCCTCCGGTCCTCATCTAGCATCGTCGATGTAGAGCTTGCCGCGGCGACTCTTAGTCATCATGGCAATGGCGTATCCCTCGGTCCGTGGAAGAGAGCCCTTCGAGAACTCCACACCACCGTGTGCTAGCCCCACAGTGGGCACCAACTGTCGTGGTATTGTCACGACAGATGTCCTAGGACTTAGGTTCGAGGCCATCGCTAAGGCGGTGGACTCAAAGGGGTTAATCGGGACGAGAGACACGAATTTACCCAAGTTCGGCCCCTCGGAAAGAGGTAAAAGCCTACGTCCTGCTTTGTGTTGTATTGATGGTATATCGATTATAAGGGAGTGGATTCGCTTGACCTAGCTATCAATCAATTGTTTCCTGTCCTAAGTCGTCGCAGGGTCTCACCTTTATATAGGTAGGTTGAGGCCCTGGGGTTACAAGAGTCCAAACTGACTTAAAGGTGTCGATCTTGTCTCTAAACCGCCTTGCCTTCCTAGGCAAACTGTCACCCGGGCGGCTCACGCGCCCGGGTCTCACGCCATCTTCCGACTCTGGGCCTTCATGTTGGACCATCTGGTGAATCGCCATGTAATCTTGTCTTCAATCCTTTGGCCCACTTAAATGCCTTAACGATGAGCAGCCAGGCGTGATCCGGCCCCTCCTAGGCGGGTCTTGCTACGGGCTTATATCCCCAACAAACAGCTTTTGCATTTACTCGTGATTCTAGGTTCTTTGTGTAGGATCGAAAGTAGGTCTAGAGGGGGGATTAGACTACTTGACCAAATAAAAATATACTTTTTCCCAATTTTAATTCTTGGCAGATTTTAGCATTCATAGTATGTCAAGTACACCCTACACATGCATGTCTAAGAGTATTGTCGTGGAAAGTAAAGACATTGCACATGTAAGTAAAGAGAGGGTAAAGAAAGCAAACACAATTGGTGACACGATGATTTTTCCCGTGGTTCCGATAGGTGGTGCTATCGTACATCCACGTTCATGGAGTCTTCAACCCACGGAGGGTAACAGTCGCGAGAGTCCACGGAGGGCTCTACCCACGGAGGGTTCCACGAAGAAGCAACCTTGACTATACCATGACGGCCTACGTCCATGGAGGACTAGCCTTACTCAGGGTAGATCTTCATGAAGTAGGTGATCTCCTTGCCCTTACGAACTTCTTGGTTCACTCCACAACACAAAGTAGGAGGCTCCCAAGCGACACCTAACCAATCTCGGAGGCACCACCCTCTAAAAGGTAACATGCTCGGTAATGTAGATGAACTCCTAGCTCTTATGCTTCAAGATGATAGACTCCTCAACACACAATCACTCTCTCACAGATATGGCTTGGTAGAAGAGGTGAGATTGGTGGAAAGCAACTTGGGTAGGCTAGAAATCAAGATCCATATGGTTGGAGTGGAAGATCTTGACCTCAACACAAGGGTAGGTGGTTCTCTCTTAGAAAACTGATAGGATAGGTATGGAATAGTTCTGAGTGCTTCTCTTTTGAGTAGGTGGTGGTGACGGGGTATATATAGGCATCTCCAAAAATCCAACCGTTACACACAAAATGACCAACTCAGTGGCACCAATGTGTTAATCTCGATGGTACTGAAATGACCACAAGGTGGCAACTTTTGAATCCCCGTGAACCCATATAGGAATCTTGGTTGCACCGATAAGGTGACCAACGGTCAGAATGCCCATTCTCGGTGACGCCGATTCAACAATCTCTGAGGGACCGAAACTATGAACTTGCGTAACAGAAAGTTGGCAGCCCAACTCGGTGGCATCGAAAGGAGTACCGGCTGTACCGAAGGGTTAGGGTTTGGCTAAGTCTGTCTAGGGTTTGGAATCGGTGGCACCGGAATCGAAATGTTGGTTGCACCAATTTTGAGTGTTTCACTTAGAATAGACTTTGGTGGTAGAGTTTGTGGGTGTCTTTGGTTACTATCACTTGTGCACGTATGAGCATTTTGTTCACCAACAAAACTGTCCCCCCTTTTAATAGTAATGGCTTTCCTATGGACTCAAGGTGATTTCTCACAAATATAAAATGTAGAGTCCTCTTGCTTGAAGCTTTGCCAATCCATTTCCTTGCATCTTGGGGTGTTCCACAATATCCTTGCCAACCCATCATTGAACTTTTCTGAAATATACTTGATGAAAACATTAGTTCAATGACTTATATGTTGTTATGAATTACCAAAACCACCAAGGGATCAAATGTGCTTTCAATCTCCCCCTTTTTGGTAATTTATGACAACATATATATCAAAGCTTTGACATATGATATAATCAATGAATATAATCGTCGCTTTGAGAAGTATGTGATAAGCAAGAGCTCCCCCTAAATTTGTGCATTATTTTGGATTTGCGTTTGAATGCAAATGCACAATCGATTAGGTACAAGGGGCCCTTCTTCCAGGTCACATACATCTTGGTGGTGTGCGAGAATAATTAGAGTGAACATCATAGCACAACACAATCAAGCAATGAGGAAAGATCATCTCATAAAGCATTAAGATGATAGGAAGTAGTAGCATTACACAAAAGGTGTATCACAAGCAACCAAAAGACAATAGTTTTTCAAAAAGCAACGAATACAAAAACGCTCTCTCACTCGAAGCCTAAAGATCTATATACACTTCTCCCCCTTTGGCAAAAAGTTACCAAAAAGTTCAAAGGCATATGTCTAAGCGTTCTTGGGTTGATCTCCTCTAGTTGTTGATGAAGGAGTCAAGAGAATAGCGTCGGCGAAGATCTCCGAAGATGTCGTGGATGGAGTTGGATTAGCAGCTGGAGGAACTGGAGCTGATGGAGCAAGAGCTGAGGTGACAGCAGCAGGAGCCGATGAAGAGGGCCTCAAGTCTGGAGCTGGCACAGTGGCTGATCTGGCCTGAGTGGGAAACTGTGCGCCTGTCCTGGGAGGTGATCCATCCTCCTCCTCCTCCTCATCATCATCATCATCTGAAGAAGTGGTGTGAGGAAGAGGCACTGAGTCAACTTCCTTCTAGAGCTCTGTGACTGTCTTAGTTAGCCTGTCCACCTTATCATTAAGGGTCTTGATCCTAGTTTCAAAGATCCTCACAAGACTATTCTATTTGTCCAGAATCCCCTTAATGTCCTTCTACATGCCCCGAACTAATGAAATCAACACATCCATTTAATCATTTCTAGATCTAGGGACTTGAGCACTAGTGGCTCGAGCTGCCTCTGCCTCTGCCTGAGCTGTAGCAGATGTGGGATGATCTGGGTCCATCACCACGATCTTATCCTCAAGATCTGGTTGTAGAGGCAAATGGGGACTGTCAAGAGCAAATATGTGCTTCTCAATATGAGAGTTGATAAGCATCTGGATATAGGGTGCATAGCAGCAAGAGCGCTTCTGATCAGCAGCAACCCTCTTAACTGTCTCAACAATCAAGTCCATGACTCTGATCCTGTTGTGTCTATCAAGGTGGATCAACATGTTGATGGAGTAGCCTCGGATCATCTTGTCATCTCCTGACTTGGGCATCAAGGTATTCCTTAGAATGGTGTTCATGGTGCGGAGGCCAGCTTGAAGATAGTAGATGGATCCAAGCTTGTGAGATTGCCTTTGTCCGCAGGGATAGGAGTATACATATCCTTCATGGCATTGTGGCTTGCCTTGGATTCTGTGTATACATCCAAGTCTCCATCATGAACCTCTAGGACTCATAGAAGTGCAGCCCACTCATCAACTGTGGACTCATATCTTGCTCCTTCTGTCATCCATACAATCCTACCATCTCCATAGAAATGTGTAGTGGAGTAGAATTGCATGATCATTTCATCATTCCATCTAGTAAGTTCTCTGCCAACAAATTCATCCAAACCAATGAAGTGGAAATTGTCTTGGACACTTGGAAAATAGTCCTCATTCTCCTTAAGGAATTTCCAGTCAACATGCCTCATGTCACTCACACCTGGACTCTTGTCAAAAAGCACAGTCTCATAGAAATCCCGTTGCTCTTTGGTGTAGAATCTGTAGTCCATGACTATCTTCTTCCTTTGGGAATATGGGTCTACAGCTCTCCATGCCCTCAAACCCGAGTCTTTCCACTTCTTCATAGCTTCAACAAGTGGATAGCTGGCATTATGTACTGGAAGGTGTGGTCTAAGTTTCATCAAGGTTGTCAAGTCATCATCATGCTCAACTCTAGATCCAGTTCCCTTGTTCTTTTCAGAAGCTGGAATCTGACTGGATGTCCTCTTAGGCTTTTCAGCAGCAGCCTTCTGGGATTTTGTGCTCTTGGATATACCAGTCTTGGGCATAGCATCCATTAGAAGTTTCTTGGCCTTCTTCTTGGAGGAGCCTTTGCAGCTGGCTCGTCCTCCATTTTAGTAGCTGTTGCCTCCTCTAGATCTTCATACATAGATGTCGGCCTGCCAGTCACATGGATTATCCTTTTTTCTGGCTCTCTTCTCCGCTGCCTTCTTAGGCATAGACTTCCTTGGGGGATCAATGGTTACTGTTGCCCTAGCACTCTCACTTGCTTTGATAGTTTCAGCAGGTGCATAAAATTTGTTGACCACCCTCCTAGAAGAGGTGGCCTCATTTGCTGACTTCTTGTTAGCTTTCTCTTGCTTCTTGGCAAGAGCCTCCTCTGGCACATAGTCTGAATCTTCCTCATCTGAATTCAGCATCTTCCTAGCCCTAGTGGCATCCTTGGGCAACCCATGGGATCTGGGGGTGCCTGGATCAGAAAAGGATCTAGGCTCACGGCTAGTGCCTGAACTCATGTCAACACCTTGCACTGAGAAATTCTGATTGTCTGACTCTGACATGCTGACCCTATGAATAGTGTATAAAAGAGTGGAATAGGATAAGTCAACACAAAATATTTAGCTGTTTTTGAAAGTTTGAATAGAAAAATTATAGATGTAGTTCACTTCAAAATCGAATTTCAGTGTCACCGAGTCAAACCTTTCGGTGCAGCCCAGACTCACAAAACCCTTAACTGAAACTTGGCAACAGTTTCGGTCACACCGAAAATTGTCACTCGGTCTCACCGAGTTTTGTCCTCAGTAGCACAAATAGGCAATCGGTGGAACCGATTTTTCTGACTCGGTCTCACCGAGATGCAATTTCACGTGCAACTAAACCTAAATTTTTTCAACTTGCTAGTCTATAGAGTTAATCTTGTGGATAGAACAATCTCAAACTATGGCAAGAGAATGGTGAAACCCTAATGCGCATGATTTAGAGGTTGGAACGCAAGAGGGGGTCGAATACGTACCCTAGCTCAGTGATGGATCTGCTATGGCGGCGACGGGGGTGAAGATTCCGTCGACGACGGTGATTTCTAGCAGCTGAGGAGTTCGGGAAGACAAGGGCGATGACCAGGGGTCCTTCTATGGCAGCTTAGGGCTTGGGGCGCGACGATTTGAAGAGTGAATTTTCGAAATGTCAGGACCACCGAATATATACCCTATACTGTCGGTGACACCGATTCTAAATTTTTGGTATCACTGAGTTTCTCAACTGTCAGCTGACAGGGAAACTCCATGTAACCGAGAATATGGAATCGGTAGTACCGAGGAAAGAAATCCATATCAACCCTAGGCACTCATTGTGACCGAGATTTTGGTGTTGGTTCCACCGAGATGCACTTGGGAGGTTTTAATGGTCAGTCCTTGTCGATACGGAACTCCGAGTGCTCCACACACAAAGGAATCAAAAATCACTTTTTCATATTTTGTGATGCAGCATGAATAGAGTATGAGGTGAGAAAGCATAGATAGATAAAGAAGTAGTCCTAGGCATTATTGTATATCCAATTGGCAATTAAATATGAAAAGCCAAATAGCAACAATTGGATATCCTCGAATGAGTAAATAAATGCAGACCAACATGCTCACACAATAAGATGTCAAATGAAATCATGGCAAACATGCAAAAACACAATAGCACCTAACAAGCACTTTGGCGATGATGGAGTCATCTATATATGAGTATATTGACTTAGGAGACAAGTAAGAGTACTTGATCATAGGTCATACTCATCGTTTAAGCATAAGTGGGTTACCACATTCACATAAAACATTTAATGTTGTCACATTCTTTTGAGATGCTATAACTCAAGTCTTAGAGTAAAGCTCCCTGTAGATGTGACATCCCCCATAAGAGGGATAAACTAACCTTGGGTTTTGTCAAAGAAGACTTCATGTTGGTGAGGTAGTGGTGGATGCTCAAGGTTGATGAAGATCACCAAGAGTTGGGAACATCCTTGTTGTTTCATTACTCTTCTCACCTACATGGGTTAGTCCCAACACACAAGAGACAAATACAATGATATCTATGTACATGGAGTGCAAAGCATATGTTATGATGTCCATTGATTTGTTGATTACCTTGTCCCTTGATCACCTTTGAGCGAATGTGTGACTCCTTGAACTATTGCATAGAGTTGATGTTGATTGCAAATAGTCCTTGCCAATAATGAATATGGGTGAATTTCATTGGCAGAGTCACCCCTCAAGAACTCTCTAGTTCTTCTTCTTGGGGACCCACATCAAGTTGATGGGGATCCATGGTGTTGAAGTAGCACTTGTAGAAGTTGAGCTTGTAGTAGCCTTGGGAATTCACTTCACCAAAGCTTGGGATTCATCTTCATATGAGTCAAAGTCCTCTTGAAGCTTGTTCTTGTCCTTGAGAGCTTGGTGTCTTGTGGTGGAAGGTCATCTTGAGCTTTTGTTCCCTTGGGGAGAGTATTTTCATACTTCTCCTTTTGAGGAACAAACTTGGGATTGGGGTATTGACCTTCTTCCCATTCAACTCCATTAGTGTTGAAGTAGCCAACACCACGATCCTTCCGGTATCCTCCACGCTTGCGTACAATCTCCTCAAATTGTTTGCACCCTTCAAGACTCTTGTAGATACCTTTCTCTATAATACCTTTCAAGAGTTCATTTTCTTTCTCAAGTGTAACTTGGCTAAGAGAAGAGTTAGTGGGATCAAGAGAACTACTAGAAGCAATATCATTGGATTTATCATTTTTATTGCTACTAGTTGAAGAACCTTTCTTTCCTTTGTTACTAGCTTGCTTAGACTTAACTTGAGGCATGAATGTAGATAAGAGAAGTCGTTTGGCTAGATAAGAGGAAGTCTTCTTCGAAGATCATCATTGATATCTTTAAGGAACTCATGCTCTTGCTCTAAATTGAGCTTCTCTAAGCGTAGCTTCTCATGTGTCCTTACAAGCTCTCTATGATCTTCTAGAGTAGACTCATGAGCTAATTAAGAGTTTTTAGTTCTTGAGTTAGTCGTTCTATTTCCAACTTATCATCATCACACGACTTATCTACACTAGAGTGAGTACTATCAAGTTCATTTTGACTAACATTACTAGTTTTGTCAAATAGCAAGTCATCTTCAATTAACAAGGAATTTTCATCACTATTGAAATCAAGATACTCGGGGTGTGATACCTTGGGGCCTTTAGCCATGAAGCAACTTCCACTCCCTTTGTTTGGTGATTCAAATAGATCATAGGAGTTGGTAGTGACTAGATCAATTCCGGCAACACCTTCATCTTGACTATAGTCGGAGTTGGAGTGATAGCTTCTGTCAGAGTGGTTGTCGGAGACGGAGCCGGAAATCCATTAACCAACATGAGCTTGATGTTTCCTTCTTGAGTAGCTCTTGGTGTACTTGTCCTTCTTCTCTGATTCCCTACTTCTCCTTCAGGATCTTCGTTCATAACGATCATCTCTACTCCTTCTCTCTCTTCGAGGTGACTCGTCTCTTGAGCTTCGTCTTCTTGGTGACTCTTCTCTCCGTTTGTAAGGAGTCGTGCACTCATTGGAGTAGTGTCTATGCTTCCCACAATTGTAGCAGTTTCGGTCACGACTTGATGAACGCTTCTCTTCATGTCTTGAGTTGGAGCTTCGATCTTTGCTTCTAGTTTTGTATAACTTGTTGAATTTCTTGACCATGAGGATTATCTCTTCATTTGTGACAAGGTTGTCGCCTGAGGTAATAAGAGCATCGCTTGTGGCTTTATAAGCACCGCTAGACTTGTGATGATGCTCTTCCTTGTCTTTGAGTGTCATCTCATGAGCAGCAATTCTACCAATCACTTCCATTGGTTTGAGATCTTTGTAGTTGGGCATCATTTGGATCAATGTGCAAACGGTGTCATATCGATCATCCGAAGCTCGAAGTATCTTCTTGATGATGAATTTGTCTGTCATTTCTTTGCTTCCTAAGCCGGCAATCTCATTGGTGATGAGAGCTATCATAGAGTACATCTCGGTGACTCCTTCACCATCCTTCATCTTGAACTTGCGAAGATGACCTTAAAGAACATCTAACTTGGATTCTCTCACGGACTTAGTTCCTTCGTGCATATCAACCAAAGTATCCCAAATCTCTTTTGCATGCTCGAGACGAATGATTTTGTTGAATTCTTCGGGGCACAGATAGTTGAACAAAATGTCACATGCTTGAGCATTGAGTTGCAACATCTCTAATTCATCTACAGTCGCTTCACGATTGGGTTCCTTTCCTTCCGCAAAGAATTCACCTTGCAAGCCAACACGAACAACAACCCAAACGGCAGGATTATGAGCAAGAAAATGCATTTTCATTTTGTGCTTCCAACTAGCAAAATTTGTGCCATCAAAGTACGGACCTCTACGATGATAATTTCCCTCACTAGATGCCATACTTATCCTAGGTTGTGAAACCAATGAAATGGAGACCAAAGCTCTGATACCACTTGTAGGATCGAAAGTAGATCTAGAGGGGGGATTATACTACTTGGCCAAATAAAAATCTACTTTTTCCCAGTTTTAATTCTTGGCAGATTTTAGCATTGATAGTATGTAAAGTACACCCTACACATGCATATCTAAGAGTATTTCATCGGAAAGTAAAGACATTGCACATGTAAGTAAAGAGAGGGTAATGTCGGCATTCTCGGAACAAGGGTACCCAGACCTGCCTGCCTGCAGCCTAGGACTTGGCCCACTTCATCAACCAACGCAGTCGGGCGCGACCCCACTCAAGACAAGGCCCTCACGAGGGCCCTAGCCTCGCGAGGAAGAATACTAACAAGACCCGCGAAGGATGGGCCTCCTCAGGACCCCTCTGGAGCGGTGAAGATCAGTATGCAAGTCCCTGCCTCAGGAGTCAAAGATGACACAAGGAAGGACAGGCGAGCACCAGTGTGCCAGGCAAGGACGTATGTGGGTTCCCAAATCACCCCCAAAGGTTTCCATTACAGTGCAACAAGACCGCAACCACCAGCTCCGCAGGACGGACGTCATTGCTGAGCCCGTCCCTGCAACGTCGACAGCTACTTTGCAGGCGAAGACGCCTTTGGGAAGGGCAAGCACGAACCACTGTCCCCCTTCAAAATTCGCTGTTGTGGGATCCCTTCCCGCCATTGCGATAAGGGAAGAGGACCCGGGCCATCGCTATATATAGAGGGTAGGCTGATTTGTAGAAGAGGATCCGAACACCGATCAACCGACTCCATCACTCATCGTCCACCAAACCACAAGGAGCCTCGAACACCACTGAGAGCCCTTAGAAGGCACCAAAACAATGTAGTTGTTCATCCACCTCACCTCCTCGAGAGGCAATCCACCAAAGCAGGAGTAGGTTATTACGCTTTGCAGCGGCCTAAACCTGGGTAAACTATCGTGTTCATCTTCTTCCTCATCATCGTGCGAGTTCTTCACTATGTTCATTGAGTAGCAAGCTAGGTCGGGCGAGGCTGCATGGGATCTTCGCACACGCCCCTGTGTTCGAATCTTAAGGGTTTCGCGGAGCCCGAAATCCGACATTTGGCACGCCAGGTAGGGGGCGTGTCAAGGTCTTCTCCAAGCTTCATCCTTCCCAAGCTTCGCTGCTCCGATGGCCGGCGCTCAACAAGCTTCTCTAGGCCGCGGCAGGCCGGCCTTTGTCAACCCCGCCGTGGTGGTCGGAGGACGACGCCCTGACGTTGTGGTACCGAGCGGCCAGTACCCGGTCGCTAGTGTCACCTCACCATTACCACCCCCCACGCCGCTCAGGAGCACGACGGGCGGGCAGCACCCCCGACATCAGCAACACGTCACACCTACGTGGGAGACCTCGACGCGCACGATGCGCTACTACTAGCAAGCAAGATGCTTCGCCACCGATTGATGCACGGGGGCAGGCTTCGACGCATGGGCGGATCACATCGCGGAGCTAGTCGCGATCGCCTAGAGCGCCATCCTTTCTCACTCTTCTTAGTGACCACAGGCGCCAGGCGCCGGGGCTCGCATGCCGAGCCCGCCCCCGGGCCTGTCGGTAGAAGGGCCCCTCCCATGCCGGACGGGGCCGAACGGGGCGCGCCACACGCTGTGCTCCTTCTCCAAATCCCGGTGGCCGATTTCGGGGCGCAGCCCGGCGACAACAACCAGATGCACGGATGAAACAGCAGGGTGCCTAGTGCGCACACCGACACGCATCCACGCAACCCGGCGGGCCCTCAGCAGTCTGGGTTGGCCAGGCAGGAGCGCGCCATCCAGCGCAGTCAGCGGGCGGTGCAGGCGTCCGGACGAGCAAGCAACGATGACGGAGGCGCATAAGGGTACCCAGGGGGAAATCAGCACCAGGGGATGCGAGGCCCACCCAACGGCGGTGGCAAAGGTAAGCAACTCTGTTCTAAGGCCCGGCACAGGATTGCTTGTGAGCGATGCGCACGAGGCGACCTCCCCACGCCGCCGGGAGGGACCATCCCCGGTGCACCGGCGGACGACTAAGGAGGCAGACCGAGCACCTACGTGGAGCCCTACGTACCATGCTACGTTATACCACTTGGCCCACCTGGCGGGGGAGGTTCAAGTGCCCACCGCAGGCGCCAGCAACCCCCAAGAGTAAGAAGTACCCTGGGCGTCCTCCTCGTGCCGGGCCTGGGGGCTCCCGTCAGCAGAGCGCCGAGCATGGGCGGCACGAGAAGGAGGGCGCCCCTAAGCCGCGGGGCGTGGCATCAGCCTGTGCCCCTACGGGAAAGTGATGATAGTCCAAGCCCTCAGGCCCCAGGAGTGATGACCTGGGGGGAGCGGCAAGACAAATGCAATGCGGGCCACCCGCGGCAACCACCACGCCTGCACGGCCTCAGGAGGATGGGCCTCCCGAGGCCTTCGAGACCTCGACCGGACGACACATGGGAGCCTCACGAGGCATACTTCACCGACAGAACACCCTTATGGCCGTGCTGATGCATCACACTCATGTTTGGGCCTCGGGAGCGGAATCGTGAGATCGCACGGGGAGCGATGCAATCGGGTTAGGGTCATGAGGGCGCGCAATCGGGCAGAAATGCACGTGATGATCTTTGACAGGGCTGCAAGCCATAAAGCCATGCGCCTAGGGGCTTGCCCAGGGCCGTGACACTCTCACGTAACAATGAGCGGGTTGTATATGCCCGGAGCCCCTCGAGGATGCGGAGGGGTTCCTCCCATGCAATGTGGCAGCCACAACTCGGAGCTGGCGGAGAAGAAAACACCGCCCATCAATGGCTATGCCCATGCAACGTGGATGCCCTACGCTCAACGCTGGGGGAAGACAAAGGATAGCCAAGGAGTCGGACGCGGCATTTGCTTGCTTCTTTTTGATGTTCAAGTTGCAATTTTTTGGAATCAAGCCTGAGAATTTCGAAACTTTATATTTAAAAGAGGGGGGTGTCTCTGCATTTCCTCGTTTGAAGTCTCTCTTTTTGAATGGTGTTTCGCAAGGAGCCAAACGCTCCGCACCTCCCCGAGGCACCACAGAGCAAGATGGCGAGGACCTGCCGCCTCAGCGGAACTCGGTTTTTAGCTGTCGGTTGCACTCAGGGGCTCCAACCGCAGCACGACATCACATCATGGGGTCTTGGGGGGGCCCAGGGCCTCCTGAGGCGGCACATGGAAGGACGGAATGGGGGATCGCTCGAGCATCAAAGGGGGCTCCTGAGCAGCACGCATCAGGATCCTTATCGGTCATAAGGCCACTCGCCCCCTGATGTCGTCCTTGGTTTTTGGTCGGCATCAGGGGTGTCGGGGCCTCGCCCCACAAAGTGCGTCCTTGGTTTCTGGTCATACCTAACGGTGGTGGGGAAATGCGTGGGACAGGGACCTGACGACGTAGAGTGGTTTGAGCGTCGAAAAAGGGGGCTCCTGGGCAACGCGCCTCGGGAGCCTTAACGGTCATAATGCCACTTGACTTCCTGGTGCCGTCCATGGTTTCCGGTCGGCATCAAGAGTACCGTGGCCTCGCCTCGTGAAGTACGTCCTCTCCGGTCGTACATAATGGTGGTGGGGAAATGTGCGGGACTGTGACCTATAGACGCAGAGTGCCGAAAGGGCCCCCAAACCGTTCAGTGGGTTAGAAGAAGATAACACGGACGGAGTCACAGCTTGACAGAATAGCGTGTCTCGCCTCGCAATGCAGGATCGCCAGCATCATACAAAGCTAAGTACACTATCAAACCATCAGGAGTCTCCTGGCCTAATAACGGCCCCGTGGGTGAAATGAGGACTGCGCACGCTAACCTAAAAAGGAAGGAACAACTACTACGCGCGTTTGCCAAGGCCCCCAAGGGACGAAGCAACAAAGGAGGCGACACCCGAGGAGGGGCTCGATCGCGATGAGCCGCAAGGCCCAGGGCCCGACAGGAGCAACGGATGTGGGTCGCCCCTGGAGGGGGAGAGCCTCATGGGGCCGTATCGGGGGCTGACGTAGGGCCACGACCATGGCGGCGCCAAGCAACACCACAACCAGAAAATCGAGGAAGAAAAGCTAGACGACAAAGGTAACATGCAAAAGATTAATGCCCCATGGGGCAGGGTTCTTGTTCAAGCATTACAGGTACCGGTAAATAGCAATGGAGGGCGCCTAAGGGGAGGAGTCACCGTTGCCTCCCGCGCCGCTAGCCGGCTCGGCATTGGAGTCGTCCTCCTCGCTTGAGGCGGGCGCCTGGATGAACCAGTCCACCATGGCTTTCATGAGTGGGCGCGTCTCGTCCCGGAGGGGGTGCTGGAGCTTGTTAGGTACCTGCTCTCCAAGGCGCCGGAGGTCAAGCTACGGGGCGAGGCAGCGCATGTTGGAGTAGACGAGCGTCAAGGCAAGGTCCAGAAGGTCGCGCACGTCGGACGCGTTGTCCGCGTCGACACAAGAGACACCGGTCTCTAGTGCCTCCACCACCTTCCGGAACAACTCAAGGTAACCCCCGTCTCCGCGCACGTGCGGCAGCATGGGGGCGTCCCCGACGAACCGGCTCACCACGTCGGCTGTGCGGCAGGCGATGCCCTGAAACTGCTTGGCACGGAGGGACTCTAGCAGCCTGGCATGTGACGCCTAGTCCTTGGCGGCCTGCACGCCATCGGCCACCTCTTGGACCTGGGTTTGGAGGGACGCCAGTTCTGCCCGGGCCTCGGCCTCGCCCTAGAGGGTTGCATCGAAGGCGGCCCCGGCGGTGGTCGGCCGGGCCTGCAGCGTCTCTACCTCCTCTCGAAGCTCGCCAAGTTTGTGCTTCTTGGCCGCGGGAATCCTAGAAGGAGGGGAAGGAGATCAAGCTCCAGGTGATGGACAGAAGAACGAGAGAAAAGGGAGGCGGCGGAATACTTACTCGTCGACCAAGGCCCATAGCTGGCGAAGTCGCGCCAACCCCGAGGGCGCCCCGCCACCGCCTTTGGAGGAGGGAGAAGGAGCCGGAGGAGCCGGCCGCTTCCCCACACCTACAGCACTCCCTCCGGACGCCATGAAGGACAGGGGGGCAAGAAGGAAAGAGGGTTTTGTGCTGGCGGCACGAAGGAAACAAGGGGAAGCCTCAAGACTACACTACCCTTCCCTGGCCAGGGACATGGCCGATTTATAGGTGTAACCGCGGCCATGAGGCGTCGTGGTAGGGCAGGCGTCGCATGCCCCTCGGGCGGCGCGAGGCGGTTCGATCAATGCGGTTCCATCCATGTCGCCTCTCTTGCCCTCTAAAGAGTCTCGTCACGTGGCCCCCAACAGCGACAACACTTGAAGGGAAGCAATGATGGCATGTGCTGCACCCAGGCGTCGCGTCAATCCAACTAGGTGCGGTTCCGGATGGCCTCGGGGAGCGGAGGAATCGCCGCCGAGGCGTTTAACGTGTGCCAAGCCTAGCCCGCAGGCGTTTGGGGGCCTGCAGCACTTTGGACCGTCCTCCAGGCTTCGCCCATAAGCTAGCTCGGGCACACGCCTTCGGCCCAGGGGCTACTGTCAGCGTTCTGGGAATGGGGGTACCCAGACCAGCCTGCGGCCCAGGACTTGGCCCACTTCATCAACCAACGCAGCCGAGCGCGACCTCACTCAAGACAAGGCCCTCGCGAGGGCCCTAGCCTCGCGAGGAAGAACACCGACAAGACCCACGAAGGATGGGTCTCCTCAGGACCCCTCCGGAGCGGCAGAGATCTCTATGCAAAGTCCGGCCTCAGGAGTCAAAGATGATGCAAGGAAGGAGAGGCGAGCACCAGTGCGCCAGGTGGTGCGGTGTCCCCGTTGGTGCAAAGGGAGCAAGGAGGTACGCGGATTCCCAAAGCACCTCCAAAGGTTTCCATTCTGGTGCAACAAGACCGCAACCACCAGCTCCGCGGGACGGATGTCATCGTTGAGCCCGTCCCTACGGTGTCGATAGCTACTTTGCAGGCAAAGACTACCTTTGGGCAGGGCGAGCACGAACCCCTGTCCCCCTTAATAATTGGCCGTTGTGGGATCCCTTCCCTCCATTGCGATAAGGGAAGAGGACCCGGGCCACCGCTATATATAGAGGGTAGGCTACTTCGTAGAAGAGGATCCGAACACCGATCAACTGACTCCATCACTCAACGTCCACCAAACCACAAGGAGCCTCGAACACCACCGAGAGCCCTCAGGAGGCCCCGAAACACTGTATGTGTTCATCCACCTCACCACCTCGAGAGGCAATCCACCAAAGCAGGAGTTGGGTATTACGCTTTGCAGCGGCCTAAACCTGGGTAAACTATCGTGTTCATCTTCTTCCTCGTCATCGTGCGAGTTCTTCACTATGTTCATTGAGTATCAAGATAGGTCGGGCGAGGCTGCATGGGATCTTCGCACACGCCCCTGTGTTCGAATCTTAAGGGTTTCGCGGAGCCCGAAATCCGACAGGTAAGGAAAGCAAACAGAATTGGTGACACGATGATTTTTCCTGTGGTTCCAATAGGTGGTGCTATCGTACATCCACGTTGATGGAGTCTTCAACCCATAGATGGTAATGGTCACGAGAGTTCACAGAGGGCTCTACCCACGAAGGGTTCCACGAAGAAGCAACCTTGACTATACCATGACGGCCTACGTCCATGGAGGACTAGCCTTACTCAGGGTAGATCTTCCCGAAGTAGGCTATCTCCTTGCCCTTACAAATTTCTTGGTTCACTCAACAACACGAAGTAGGAGTCTTCCAAGCGACACCTAACCAATCTAGGAGGCACCACCCTCCAAAAGGTAATAGGCTCGATAACGCCGATGAACTCCTTGCTCTTATGCTTCAAGATGATAGACTCCTCAACACACAATCACTCTCTCACAGATATGGCTTGGTAGAAGATATGGGATTGGTGGAAAGAAACTTGGGGAGGCTAGAAATCAAGATCCATATGGTTGGAGTGGAAGATCTTGACCTCAACACAAGGGTAGGTGGTTCTCTCTTAGAAAACCGATAGGATAGGTATGGAATAGTTCTGAGTGCTTCTCTTTCGAGTAGGTGGTGGTGAAGGGGTATATATAGGCATCACAAAAAATCCAACCGTTACACAAAAAATGACCAACTCGGTGACACCGGTGTGTTAATCTCGGTGATACCGAAGTGACCAAAAGGTGGCAACTTTTGAATCTCGATGAGACTGGTATAGGAATCTCGGTTGCACTGATAAGGTGACCAACAGTCAGAATGCCCATTCTCGGTGACGCCGATTCAACAATCTCTGAGGGACCTAAACTATGAACTTGCATAACAGAAAGTTGGCAGCCCAACTCGATGGCACCGAAAGTAGTATCGGCTGTACCGAAGGGTTAGGGTTTGGCTGAGTCTGTCTAGGGATTGGAATCGGTGGCACCAGGATGGAAATGTTGGTTGCATCGATTTTGAGTGTTTGTCTTAGAAAAGATAACTTGTGCACGTATGAGCATTTTGTTCACCAACAAAACTTTACCCCCTTTTAATAGTATTGGCTTTCCTATGGACTCAAGGTGATTTCTCACAAATATAAAATGTAGAGGCCTCTTGCTGAAGCTTTGCCAATCCATTTCCTTGCATCCTGGGGTGTTCCACAATGTCTTTACCAACCCATCATTGAACTTTTCTGAAATAACTTGATGAAAACATTAGTTCAGTGGCTTATATGTTGTTATGAATTATCAAAACCACCAAGGGACCAAATGTGCTTTCACTTTGACCCTCAGGCAAGTTTTTCAAACTCACTCGCGGCTCGGGGGCTACTATAATTATAAGGAATACATAACCTTAAAAATGAAATTGTTCTTGTGAAAATAATATTACATGGCTTACCTTGAATCCCGCCAATAGACCACTAAAGGCTTCCTTTAGTCCGCTATCAATAGACTGAATGCTTTGTAAAACCGCACCCATGAGGGTGCGGTGATCTTCGGTGATGGAGGAGCTAGAAAAAGTCTCCTCCATCATGGTTGGCCACCCGGTCGCGGTCTGCTCTGTCAGGGGCCGCACCAGAAGTGTCACTTCCTCTCCCCCTCCCCGCAGAGGCATGGTCGATGACGTCAGAGGCACTGAGGTCTCCGGAGTCGACTGTGGAGAGAGATCGGATGAATCGTGGCCCCCTCTTTGCTCACCAGGAGGGGTTCGACCTCCCGGGCTTCGGCTACCGAGGCATGAACCTTGGCCATGACCTCCTGGTCATCGACGGCCGAGGTATGGATCTCAGCCATAACCGCCTCGCCCCCAGTGTTTGTCCCGAGAGGGGTTTGATGGGACAATACCTTTGCGGCCACGTTAGCAGCCCGAGGGGGTGTGTACGGAACACTGTTCCAGTCTCCGCTAGCTCAGCGGGTGAAGAATCCCCCTCTAAGACCTATTCGGTCGGGAGATCTCGGGACGAGCTGCGATACGAAGGGCACTCGTCCAGTGAGCAATGAAACTCCGTATAAATATATCAGATAATATTCGGATTCGGTACCTTTCGAACGCGGGTTTGACCCTGGGGTTCCTTCGGGGAAACCATTTGAAAGCCCTAGAATCCTCATCGGAATCTGGGTTGTTGTCGGGCAGGACCACCTTGGTCCTGCAGGGCCTCTTGGGGGCAAGAGGAGGCAGATCCTCCTCAGCATCTTCTGGCGCGTCCCTCTTTCTTGTTTGGGGGGAGTCAATCTCCCCCGTCCTCTACATGCTCTTCCTCGTGGGCGGAGGAGGATTGGGTCTCTCCAGACTAATTATCTAGAGGACCCCTTGAGCAGAGGCCTTCACGGGCCTCCTTCTTCTTCTCATTCTTGTTCGGCACCACGTATGGCGCCACGACCAGCATCATCATCAGCTGGGGCGACATGGGGTCCTCGGGTAAGGGGGCTGGGCCATTAATCTTCATGGCCTTGTCCAGGTAGCCCTCCAAAGATAATGGGGAAGTGGATGAGATCCTTGCTGAAGACCAAAGCTCGGAATAAAGTAAGAACCTTGTCATACCTTCAAAGGAGGGATATCGGTGTCTAGGCCGATGTCTTCTTCTTCGGTAGGCCATTCCTTTGGGGCTTGAACAACACTTTCCAAAAATTCTCGTGAGTTGTATGATAGAACCGGCACACGGTGGCAGGGTCACCTAGCTTGTAGGACAACATTGGAGTGTACTAGTGCTGGCATGGGAGGAGGCGGCGGCGGAGCATAACTTGGACCACGTTGGTCAGCTCGATTTTGGCCTCCACCATCTGCGTGATGGGCTTTTGCAGCGACTTCACCTCCATGGCCGATCCCTAGTCAAGGCCTTTCTTAACCCATGAGGTTAACCACATAGTAGTTCCAGATCTGAACTCGGTGGGTGCTGACTAGTGTGCGCCTCGTGGTTCGGTGATACAGAACCACTCTTTCTTCCAGACCTTAACAGTGTCAATGAAGGTGTCATGTGGCCACTTGACCCGCGGAAGTTTGCTGATCACAGATGCTCTATAGTCGGCATGTTGGCTGCTAATTGTCTTCGGCTTCACATTAAGGATCTTGAACCGCAGGACGAAGTGCGGCTGGACCCGCAGGAAGGCCTCACAGACGAGGATAAAGGCCGAGATATGCATGAAGGAGTTCGGGGAAGATCATGGAAATCTAACCCATAGAAGAATATTAAACCCTTGACAAAGGGGTGGAGCGGGAAACCCAATCCCCGAAGGAAATGGGGGATGAACACCACCCTCTTGCCCGACCTGAGTGTGGGAACCACTTGGCCTTCTTCTGGAGGGCGGTGGGCGATGTTGGACGAGAGGTATCCGACGAGCTTGAAATCCCGGATGTCGGCATCGGTGACGCAGGAGGCCTCCCACTTAGCTCTGAACCGAGTCGGCCATGGATGATATTGGGGAGATTGTCTTGTGAAGGGAGGAAGGAGAAATGGATCTGGGTGCTTGAGGCTCGCACGGGAGAATAAATAGAATATGGGATGCGTATGGAGGCCTTGGGGTTTTTTCTCCCTTTTATGGGAAGCCATAATACCAAAGGCCCCCTTTACTGCCGTAGGCTTTGGCACTTCCCGAAACGATCATGCCATTATACGCGCACGGGATAACCTAGATCATTATTCATATCCCATGAAATACGGAGCACGATCTTCATATTGATAAGGCATGCTGATAGAAAAGCGGCCTCGAACCACGGATCAAGTTTTCGTAACTGGCTATCGTGGCCTTTCGGCAGAAAGGTTGTCAGATGAGGACACTGTTCACACTTAGGCATTTGTCCTTCGGGGTTAATAATGTATGTTTTGAAGATAGGGCATCATTAAGGATCAAGTTGGAACCAGCCGAACATAAAGGGAACTCGCCTCGCAAGCCGAATACCTTGGAAGCGTGAAGCTGCCAAAGACTATATACCTCGGCGTTGGAGGCTAGTTTAGGGGCTACTGAGAGAGTCCAGGACTAAGGGGTCCTCGAGTCGTCGGCTCATCTATCATGGGCCGACTTGTTGGGACGCTCTATGGAAGGCCGAACCATGAGGTGACCCCGTGTTCTGGATGGAAAGTTGTGAAGATTGGCGTGTCCTCCAAGTCTTGAAGATAGGATCGGCGTATCTATCCCTGGTTGGAGGCCGGTTATATGTAACCCTAGGTACCCCTGGTGTCTATATAAACTAGAGGGTTCCATTCGTAGAGGACAGGTCGACTCATCTAGGGTTTTAGCTCATACAATCTCGAGGTAGATCAACTCTGTAATTCTCATCCACATCAATATAATCAAGCATGACGTAGGGTTTTACCTCCTCACTAGGGCCCAAACCTGGGTAAACACTCTCTCCTTCGTCCCCTGCTACCCATCGAGCCAAGATCCACATCTCAGGACCCCCTACCCAAGATCCGTCGGTTCTGACACTGACAAGAGGGAAATTCCTCCTCCCCTTTAGTGTCCTCTTCCCCCTCCTCCTTCTTCACCTCCATCTCTTCGTGATGAGAGGGGACGTGGGTGTCCTCGGATCAAGCATCTAAAGGACCTCGGGCCCAAATACCCTCCCTCTTCTTCTTTGAATCCTTTTTAATGGAAGGCACGTAGGGGTCGAGGGTGAGCAGGGCCTCGAGCTGAGGCGTGATACGTCTCCAACGTATCTAATTTTCCAAACACTTTTGCTCTTGTTTTGGACTCTAATTTGCATGATTTGAATGAAACTAACCCGGGTTGATGTTGTTTTTAGTAGAACTACCGTGGTGTTATTTTTTTCCAGAAATACAAGTTCTCGGAATTGGTCGAATTTTTTTGAGTTTTTTCTGCAATATATAATTAATATTGGAGCAAATAACCACCGGAGGGGGGTCAGCAGTTACTGCCAAGGCAACAGGGCGTGACCCCCGTAGGGCGCGCCCTCTTTCCTTGCGAAGGCTACGTGGCCCCACAAACCCTAATTCTAGTCCTATAAATTCCTATTTCCCGAGGGAAAAAATAGAGAGAAGTTTTCGTCATGTTTTACGAGATGGAGTTGTCGCCACCTCCTGTTTTTCATTGGGAGGATTGATATGGAGTCTGTTTGGGGCTCCGAAGAGTGGAGATCGTCATGGTCATCATCACCAACCCTTCTCCATCAATAAATCCATGATGCTCACCACTGTGAATGAGTAATTCCTTTGTAGGCCTGCTGGATGGTGATCGGATTGGATGAGATTTATCATGTAATCGGGTTATTTTGAGAGGGCTTGATCCCTAGTATCTACTATGTTCTGAGATTTATGTTGCTATGACTTTTCTATGCTTAATGCTTGTCACCAGGGTCTGAGTGCCATGATTTCAGATCTGAACCTATTATGTTTCCATGAATATGAGAGTGTTTTAGATCCTATGTTGCAAGTTGTATGCACCTATTACGTGTTATGATCCGCATACCCCGAGGTGACAATAACTGAGATTCTTTCCAACAATGACCGTAGTTTGAGGAGTTCATGCATTTACCATGTGTTAATGCTTTGTTCCGGGACTCTATTAGAAGGATGCCTTAATATCCCCTAGTTACCATATGGACCCCGCTACCACGGGAGGGTAGGACAAAAGATGCCATGCAAGTTCTTATTATACGCATGTATGACTATGTACGGAATACACGCCCACATTATATTGATGAATTGGAGCTAGTTCTCTGTCACTCTACTGTGTAACTATTACATGATAAATTTCATCCATATCAATCCATCACTGATCCATGGCCTACGCTGTTTGCTTATTGGTTTCCGTTTAGTTACTTTCGTTACTACTACTATTACAATCTCTACAAACTACTACATTTCGTTATATCCATTGCTATTGTTACCGTGCTACTAAAAACTTTGTTGTAGAAAGAAATCCAGGTGTGGTTGAGTTGACAACTCAAATCCTAAGACCAATAAATATTCTTTTGCTCCCCTTGTGTCGAATCAATAACTTGGTGAAGTACGACCCTCGAAGACTGTTGTGATCCCCTATTCTTGTCGGTTATCAAGACCTTTTTCTGCTGCCGTTTCCGGGGAGCATAGCTCTATTTATTGTGTTCACCAAGGATTTCTATTGTCATTACGAAGAATCTTAAAGATGCTAAAACTAAGATCGTACCCTCTCGGACGAGGGCGGGTAAGGAACTGCCATCTAGCTCTACACTTTATTCACCTTCCGTTTTGAGTAAGATTGCAACACCACCACCCTCTATTCATTCTGATATGTGGCAAGTAATTGATGATGATACTTCTACTTGAATGAAAATCATGATGATGCTACTATGCTTGATGAAAGTGAACATGTGCCACTAGTTGATTTGCTTGATGCTCATATTGCTAAGTCTAGAGAAATTGAAAACGCTGAAAATGATGAAAACCTTGATTCACACCTATTATGCCTAGATCTCCTAATAGATATGATATGCCCAAGGTACCTAATGGTTATGAGGAGATATCTGGATATGTTCGTGCTTGTAATGATAGGGATGATTTAAAGAAATTGCAATGTAAGCTAAAAGAAAAATCTATGATGAAGAAAATGAAACATGATCCTACATTTGCTACGTCTCCTATATGTGTTACCGATGAGTATTATGAATTCTCTGTCGATCCCGAGCTGATTACTATAGTAGAATCTGATCCATTTCATGGTTATGAAACTGAAACTGTTGTGGAACACCTTACTAAATTGCATGATATTGCCACCTTGTTTGCTCATGAGGAAAAGATTTGCTACTTTTATATACTTAAGCTTTTTTCCTTTCTCACTAAAAGGTGATGCTAAGAGTTGGTTCCTTTCACTTGCTCCAGGTTGTGTGCGTAGCCCCCATGATATGATACATTACTTTATTGAAAAATATTTTCCTGTTCATAAGAAACAAGTTGCTTTACAGGAAATATTTAACTTTGTGCAAATTGAAGAAGAGAATCTCCCTCGAGTTTGGGGGGAGGGGGCTTCTCCGGCTACTTAAAGCTTTGCCTAATCATCCTCTTAAGAAAAATGAAATACCTGATATCTTCTATAATGGATTAACCTATGCTTCTAGGGACTACCTAGATAGTTGTGCTTGTTGTGTTTGAAGGGATTGTAACATCCCAAAAATTCCATTTTTGGAATGTTATGAAATATAGCTATGCATCATCATCACATTGTTTGAATGAAATGAATTGTCAAAGTTCTTCTTTTAAAATTCTGAAAGGCCACTTTCATTTTCTCCATATACTTGTTTCTCCTATTTAAAAACCCTTGGAAATTTTCATAAAAAGAGAGGAGTAACATGACACTCCACACCAGGGCCATCTTTGTGAAATATTAGAACAATAAAACTAGGGGGTTATTTGAAAATTTATTGCAAAAGAATTTAAAATCAATTTAGGCATTTTCTGAAAATATTTTTTTAAGTATTCATTTGGTTGTGGAAAAATGTTCATTAAATAGCAATTATTCCCCTGATCAATTTGATATATATATCTTCAAATTTCGGAAAAGTTTTGAATGCCTTAATGAGATTTTAATTCTCTGGAAAATAGAAAAGGAAACGAATTTAAGGTCTTAATTAAGAAACCGCCCAGCCCACAGGCCTTAACTCCCCGAGATCCCTCCGGATCGGTCACCGACGCCGCTGACGCCGCCCCCTCCCTCACTGACAAGCGGACCCCATAGTCCGACCGCGCCATCCCCGCGCTCATCTCCCTCCCTGCGCTCCCGACCTCGCCGGAGATCCCTCTCGCCCCGGATCTCGCTCCCCTTTCCATCTCCTGACCCCGCGCCGTGCCTATAAGAAGCCCCAGCCTCGCCGTGCTCCATTCCACCCCCTGTCGCCCCAGGCCTCGCCCGAAAACCCCACCGCACCACCTCGCCGGAGTGCGGTTCTCAACCGAAGCCACCGGAGCTCGTGGTCGTCGCCCCTGTTGTCCCTAGCCCCAATCGACGCCACCAATCAACGCCAGAGTTTCGTCGCTGTCGCCTGGACCCTTCGAACACCGCCCTCGACCACCACATCGACGTCCCCGACCACCTCCGATGTTCGGCCGCCATCGACATCGCCGGAGACCCCGACCTCCTCCTCTGTAAGCCAGTGCCCCTCCGTAGCCGTTGGATCTGGATCAACGATCCAGATTAGAAGTTTTAAACGCTGAAACGTTTTCTTCTAGCATTCGGTCGCCTGCCCTCAAACACCCACGCGTAAACGCTTGAGACCAATAGGAAACCGCCACATCACCCCTAACCGTTAGATAATTTTTTTTCTTTTTCTGTTTCTGTTTTAGAAAACAGAATGATTTCTGTTTTTATTTTTGTTATATCTTTTAAAATATTTAGACTTTTTGATTGATTCTTTTTGTAGCATGTCACAAATTTCATGTAGTTTCCGTCTGTAGTCTTAGTTTTCAAATTTGAACTTGTAAATTTGAATTTTTTTAAATTGAGCAAATCACTAAAACTTGAATAACTTGAGTTTAGACATTTATTTTTGAGTGACTCTTTTTTCCACTGCTTTGTAATAGTTAGGCCTATCATCAGACACTGTTTGAGAGTTTTTAGGATGTTTTAGATTAGAGTTTTCAGTAAAAACAGATTCTGTTTAGTTTCTTCTTAGTGTTTATTTGAATTGTTTTATTTTAGTTTACTTTGATTTTGTTTAACTTTTTATTGTAGTTTCTTTAGTTCTGTTTTTCAACATTATGTGAATTATTTTCTGATAATAAAAAATATATTTTTATTTGTTTTGTGCTCTAGTTTAAATAGGTAAACCTTGTTTTCACCATTAGTATTGTTTAGAAAAATGTTTTGTAGTAATCCTTTTTGCACAAATTTTTTATAGTGAAATACTTCCTGTTTTCTAATAAAAAAATTGTATTTCCTTTTCTGTTATCTATTGGTAAATTACTGAAAACCAATTTGTCTTATTATGTCTTAGTAGATATTTTACCACCAAAACTTTTAGAGTCTTCTACTTTGTTTTGGTTTCTTTCTTTTAATTTTGCTATTGATTGTTGTTGTATTATTAGCTTACCTTGTTGTTGAGTGAATTGTATTGTGGTTATGCTTATTGTGTGCTTTGTTTGATTCGTTAGATCATCCGGAGTGCAAAGCTTGTTATCTAGAGTCACTTGAGTACGAGGATCGTCAGCAAGGCAAGTCACTTTGATCATATTTACCCATGTTTTTATTGCATTAGTTCTACCATCTCCCCAATTGCATGCAAAGTAGGTAACTGGAAACCTGGTTACTTGATGTAGTATCATGTGGTAGGTTTCACCCTCACCCTTTGACACTTTGGCCCCGGGAAACGTTGATTTACATTTTTCTATGTTATTAGTAGACGGGGTTGGTTGAGTGTCTCATGAGAGTTGTGAGATAATAATTACAAGACCTACTTCATGAACAAGACTTCAAGACTCCGAGTTTTCAACATACCTCTGGGTGGATGATGGTTGAACGGCGCCCTGGAGAAGCCAGTGGTTAACCTAGGTGTTGCTGGAGAAGTGCCAGTATTCACGCAGAAAGGTCCACCCAGGAACAAAGAGATGGATGCATGCTTCAAGACCCAAGGCTTACCTGCACAGCCACAAGTCATTATGGGCTCTGGCTTGGTTCGATATCATGGTGACCCTGGACAGACGATGCTACGAGATGTAGAAGAACGGTAGGAAAGGATGGGCAACGACAGAGTCTCAGGGAAACCCTTTAGAAGACCATGTTTTGGTCATCCGTTTCTCAAACACCCTGAAGTGCGAGAAATTCAACGAAGGTGATCAAATCTTGTGGGGAACGTGTGCAAAACACTGCAGAGTACCCAAACCTAATCGATTAGCCGTGTCCACGGTCATGGACAACTTGAGCCAAAGGAACTGAAACTATCTAGAATTCTCAACACAAAGTATTATATTGATGTGGGTATTAATGACAACTTGGGTATGAGAATTGGTTGGTGGAACCATCTCA
Organism: Hordeum marinum; assembly: GCA_022496015.1. Lineage (NCBI taxonomy): Eukaryota > Viridiplantae > Streptophyta > Magnoliopsida > Poales > Poaceae > Hordeum > Hordeum marinum. The sequence continues at coordinate 224,557,950 of CM039678.1, read as the reverse complement.
TTAATCAACCAACAATGTAGTAATAACTTTTGCTTTGCCCTCTCTTGTTGTAGGAAAATTGGCTTTATGCAAAAAATTACAACCCCACCTGCCATACATGCATATAGAATAGATGATTACTTTAACCCCCTTTTGTGACATTGCCAGCATATTCAATATGCTGACCTACACGGCTACAACGTATCATGTTGCAGAGTATTTTTCCGACCAGGAGTGAGGATACGCTCTATGCTCGATGAGATGCCATTGGAGTCAGATGGACTCAACTACCTTTGAAGCTTCCGCAAGACTTTGGTTTAGTTTATCTCATGAGTTGGCCTTCAGCCACTTTATTGTAATCTTGATTGTAATAAAGAACTCGATATGAGATTTTCGATTAATAAAGCTGTGTGATTTCCCTTTGATATGTACATTGATGTACCGTGTGTGTACCAGCATGTTCTTGGGATGGTACGGAAACACCGGAGATTCGACCTTTCAGGTCGGGTCTCTACAGAAATGGTATCAGAGCACACGCTGACCGTACGACGTAACCTCTAGGATTGGAAAATCCCTAGGAAAAAAAATCACTTTTCTATTGTCTTTCAAATTCTTATATTCTCATCTACTCATTTCTAACTTCTCTCCGATTTATTCCAACATTTATAGATGGCCACCTTCACCCCAGTCCCTATCACGGAGTATTGCCAGCCTGACGCGACGATGCCCTTTGGAAAAGAGCTGGTGAAGATCTTCAGGGATGTAAGGATCGCTTTGCCAAGCATCACCGAGACTCCTATCATGTCTTTTCCACAAGACGGTCTCTACAGGATCGAGGTGCACATCCCCGAAAAGACCTTTGGAAATCGTAAAGAACCCATCGACTTCAAGTTTGTGGCACCCAGCTGGATTCTTGGGAGGGACATGGCGATTCATCGTGCCCTGACGTATTTAGGAGGAATACAGGGGTGGTCCCATTTCGCCAGGACTCAGCATGGTTTGTCGCAGGGATGCCAATGGAAATATCATAAACACCCCCACTGAAGACTCCACCATTTCCTATATCCATACTTTGGAGACTCACATCAGGACTCTGGAGCTTCGGGTACGCGTAGACACGAAGACGATCAAGAGGTTGATGAACCGCGAGTTGGACCTCGAAGCTGACCTACGGGAAGCCAAGTACGAGCATGACCATGAAGTAAAGGGCTTCATGGAGAGGATCGAGAAGCTGAACACTCGCATTTCAACTCTGGAGGAACAACTGGACATGGGAGAAAATCTTCACCCAGAAGGAGACGTGGCTCCCTTGATCAGCAACGATGATGTCTATGAGGAGAGCGTCACCGGAGGAGGCCACATCACCATGTACTTTTGAGGAGAACTTTAGCAATGCCCTCCATGTATCTTTTATTTCATCGTTAAAACGTAGGACGATGTCTAGTTTTATTTGGAGACTTGTATCTCGATGTTTGAACCTTGAGTTGAATAAATGAATGAGTGTTTGGTGTGATATGTTTGTTGCATTGCATATGGGTAGTGAATTTTTCCTTTAGGCCCTTGTTCTATTCTAATTCTCACCCCTCTGAAAACAGCAAGATGCCTCTGCGACGTGAGCCCGACTTCACCTTCCCACCGGAACTCACACAACTCCTCCAGCAGCAGAACGCCCTAATGCAGCTGTTGATCCAAAACTAGACCAACAGCCACAACAACCACCCTCCACCTCAGGGTGACAACCTCACCCATTTTCTGAGGCTGAATCCACCAATTTTCTCTAGCAGCGCCGAGCCCATTGTGGCAGATGATTGGCTCTGCAAGATGGAGAGGGAACTCATCTCCGCTAGATGCACTGAGGCTGAAAAGGTGCGCTTTGCCGCCCATCAACTGGAGGGTCCAGCAGCTTCATGGTGGGAGAACTACACCACCACATACCCCATTGATGGTGTGACTTGGGAGCAGTTCAAACTAGCTTTCCTCACCGCTCATGTCTCAGCTAGAGCCATGAGTCTGAAGAAGCGTGAGTTTCGCAATTTACGCCAGGGGAACTGCTCCGTGGCCCAGTATGTGGATGAATTCAGCATGTTGGCTCGTTATGCACCAGGAGATGTGGCCGATGATGCAGCCAAACAGGAGAAGTTCCTGGAAGGACTCAACGATGAGTTGAGCGTGCAGCTGATGGTAGCTACTTTCAACAACTACCAGGAGCTGGTAGACAAGGCCCTCATCTTGGAGGGGAAGCAGCAGCAAATTGAAAACCGCAAGAGGAAGTATGGACAGGGAAAGTCTAACTCTGGAGCTCAACAGAAGCCCCGCTACTCCTCGTACTCAGGGAATACCGGATCAGGGACCGGTAAGTATGGAGGACACACTCATCCCGTGCACAACCATGGAGGCCACAACCATGGAGGAAATGGGAATAATCATCCCAACAATGGCAACTTCAAGAATGGCAATGGAAGTGGGAATGGCAACCAGCACCGTCCCGCTCCAGCTCAGCAGGATCTGAACCATATCACCTGCTTCAAGTGCCAGAAGACAGGGCACTATGACATTGAATGTCCCCAAAACAAGCAGGGAAATGGAAATGGCAACAACAACGGCAACTCATCAGCTAAGAAGCCAAATCCTTTTCCCCATGCTCAGGTGAACCACATTGATGTGGAAGAAGTCTATGATCAGCCCGAGACTGTGGTTGGTAAGTTTTTATTGCATTCACGTCCAGTTATGGTACTTTTTGATTCCAGTGCAACTCATTCATTCATATCAAGGGTAGTTGTGGAAAAGTATGGTTTACCCACCAGAACCCTTAGTCAGCCCATTAAGGTCAATTCCCCAGGAGGTATGATGATGGCAGGGATAGGATGCCACGCATTGAAACTCAATATAGGAAACCATGCTTTTCCCACCGACCTCATCGTCTTAGAGTCCCAGGGATTAGATGTAATCCTAGGCATGTATTGGATGACCAAGTATGAAGGAAACCTTGATTGCCCGAGCAAGTCTATTTTGCTCACCACCCCAGAGAACAAGAGGATTAAGTATGTATCCCGACATACACAAAAGAGTACTCGGTTAAATTCCCTCACAAGAGTTGTTCAGGAGGAAGTGTCGGTTGTACAAGACTTTCCAGATGTATTCCCGAAGGAATTACCAGGCATGCCACCAGATAGAGAGATTGAGTTTCTGATAGAGTTACTACCAAGAATAGCCCCAATTTCCAAGAGACCATATCGGATGCCCGCAAATGATTTGGAAGAAATCAAGAAGCAGATTAAGGAGTTATTGGACAAAGGGTATATTCGCCCAAGTTCTTCACCTTGGGGAGCCCAGTTCTTTTGGTGGAGAAGAAGGTAAAACCATGAGGATGGTAGTCGATTATCATGCATTGAACGAGGTGACTATCAAGAACAAGTACCCTCTGCCAATGATTAATGACTTGTTTGATCAACTAGTGGGAGCCAAAGTGTTCTCCAAGATCGATCTTCGATCAGGGTATCACCAATTTAAAATTCATGAACAGGATATACCCAAAACAGCCTTCACGACAAGGTATGGCTTATATGAGTATACAATCATGTCTTTTGGTTTGACTAATGCTCCTGCCTACTTCATGAATATGATGAACAAAGTGTTTATGGAGTATCTGGACAAGTTTGTCGTGGTGTTCATTGATGACATATTGATATTCTCCAAGAGCGAGGAAGAACACAAGGAACACTTGCGTTTAGTTCTGGAGAAGCTTAGAGAGCATTGGTTATATGCCAAGTTTAGTAAATGTGAATTCTGGCTGACGGAAGTCGGATTCCTTGGACATGTTATTTCTGGAGATGGAATAGCAGTGGACCCCGCTAAGGTTGAAGCAGTCACCAAGTGGAAGTCACCCACCTTAGTTAAGGAGATCCGCAGTTTTCTCGGACTTGCCGGATATTACCGGAGGTTCATTAAGAATTCTCAAAGATTGCCAAATCCATGATGGAATTGTTGAAGAAAGAGTCTAAGTATATTTGGACTGAGGAATGTGAAGCCAGTTTCCAGGAGTTGAAGAAACGTTTGGTCACAGCCCCAGTGTTGATTTTGCCAAATATTCGGAAGGACTTCCAGGTTTATTGTGATGCTTCGCGTCAAGGACTTGGAGGAGTACTCATGCAGGAGGGAAAAGTTGTAGCCTATGCATCCGGACAGCTAAGACCTCATGAGTTGAACTATGCCACCCATGATTTGGAGTTGGCAGCCATAGTGCACGCACTCAAGACCTGGAGACACTTCCTTATCGGAAATAGTTGTGATGTTTACACTGATCATAAAAGCCTGAAGTATATCTTCACATAGAAGGAGTTGAACCTCAGACAGAGGAGATGGCTAGAGTTAATCAAGGACTATGACATGAAATTGCATTATCATCGAGGAAAGGCAAATGTTGTAGGAGATGCTTTGAGTCGGAAGAGTTATGTGAACACACTCATAGCGGCAGGACTACCCCAGGAGTTAGTCGATGATCTCAGAGAGCTCCGGCTAGAGATAGTTCCAAAAGGATATGTTGCCACACTAGAGATCCAGTCCACCTTGACCGAAAGAATTCGTGAAGCCCAGAAATCGGACAAGGAGATAGCTAAGATAAAGCAGAGAATGAAGGATGGAAAAGCTAAAGGCTTTAGTGAAGATGAACAAGGAACTCTGTGGTTTGAGAACCGAATCTATGTGCCCAATGACCCAGAGCTCAGGAAGTTGATACTTCAAGAAGCCCACGATTCACCATACTCGACACCCAGGAAACACCAAGATGTACCTGGATTTGAAGGAAAGTTACTGGTGGACAGGTATGAAGAAGGATATTGCCGAACACGTTGCGGTATGTGATGTTTGTGAGCGAGTAAAGGCAGAACATCAGAAACCAGCAGGGTTACTCCAACCTTTGCCGATACCCAAGTGGAAATGGGATAAGCTTGGTATGGACTTCATCACAGGATTACCCAGGACCCGTTCAGGTTATGATTCCATCTGGGTAGTGGTAGATCGCTTGACCAAGGTGGCTCATTTCATTCCAGTGAAGACCACCTATACCAGTGCTAAGTTAGCCAAGATATATATGACCCGGATCGTATGTCTGCATGGAGTTGTGAGGAGTATCATGTCAGATAGAGGAACACAATTTACCTCAAAGTTTTGGCATCAGTTACATGAAACTTTGGGTACAAGGCTGGAATTTAGTATAGCTTTTCATCCGCAGACCGATGGACAGACTGAGAGAGTCAACCAGATTCTGGAGGACATGTTGAGAGCTTGTGCGCTAGACTATGGGTCTAGTTGGGATGACAACTTACCTTACGCAGAGTTCTCGTACAAAAACAGTTATCAGACGAGTCTGAAGATGGCCCCTTTTGAAGCTTTATACGGAAGGAGGTGCAGAACACCATTGATGTGGGATGTTGTTGGAGACTGAAAGCTTTTTGGTCCCCATCTTATCCGAGATTCTGAAGAAAAGGTCAAACTGATTCGAGACCGACTCAAAATAGCCCAATCCAGGCAGAAGAGCTATGCTGATAGCAAACGCAAGGAGGTGACGTATGAGGTGGGAGACCGAGCATACCTTCGTGTGTCCCCACTTCGAGGAATCAAGAGGTTTGGTGTTAAAGGAAAGTTAGCACCCAGATTCATAGGCCCCTACAAAATTCTTGAATGTAGAGGCGAAGTTGCATACAAATTGGAATTGTCGGAAGGATTGTCTGGAGTTCATGATGTTTTCCATGTTTCTCAGCTGAAGAAATGCCACGCTGAGATGGCTGATATTCCGTTGAGAGACACAGTACCCCTAGAGGCCATACAGCTGGACAGTGATCCAACTTACGAGGAGAAGCATGTCAGAATCTCGAGACTACCAACAGAGTTACCCGTAGCAAGATCATCAAGTTTTGTAAGGTTTTGTGGAGTCACCACACCGAGGAAGAAGCCACCTGGGAATGCGAAGAAGATCTTCGTTGAGACCACGCTCCCCTATTTTCTAGCCAACCCGAATCTCGAGGGCGAGATTCATCTTAAGGTGGGTAGGTTTGTAACATCCCAAAAATTCCATTTTTGGAATGTTATGAAATATAGCTATGCATCATCATCACATTGTTTGAATGAAATGAATTTTTGAAGTTCTTCTTTTAAAATTCTGAAAGGCCACTTTCATTTTCTCCATATACTTGTTTCTCCTATTTAAAAACCCTTGGAAATGTTCATAAAAAGAGAGGAGTAACATGACACTCCACACCAAGGGCATCTTTGTGAAATATTAGAACAATAAAACCAGGGGGTTATTTGAAAATTTATTGCAAAAGAATTTAAAATCAATTTAGGCATTTTCTGAAAATATTTTTTTAAAGTATTCATTTGGCCATGGAAAAATGTTCATTAAATAGAATTTATTCCCCTGATCAATGAGATTTTAATTCTTTGGAAAATAGAAAAGGAAACGAATTTAAGGTTTTAATTAAGAAACCGGACGACCCACAGGCCTTAACTCCCCGAGATCCCTCCGGATCGGTCACCGACGCCGCTGACGCTGCCCCCTCCCTCACTGCCAAGCGGACCCCACCGTCTGACCATGCCATCCCCGCGCTCCCGACCTCGCCGGAGATCCCTCCCGCCCCGGATCTCGCTCCCCTTTCCATCTCCCGACCCCGCGCCGCACGCTATAAGGAGCCCCAGCCTCGCCGCGCTCCATTCCACCCCCTATCGCCCCAGCCCTCGCCCGAAAACCCCACCGCACCACCTCGCCGGAGTGCGGTTCTCAACCGAAGCCACCGGAGCTCGTGGCCGTCGCCCCTGTCATCCCCAGCCCTAACTGACGCCACCAATCATCGCCGGAGTTTCGCCGCCGTCACCTGGACCCTTCGGACGCCACCCTCGACCACCGCATCGACGTCCTCGACCACCGCATCGACGTCCTCGACCACCTCCGACATTCGGCCGCCGTGGACATCGCTGGAGACCCTGACCTCCTCTTTTGTAAGCCACCGCCCCTCCGTAGCCGTTGGATCTGGATCAATGATCCAGATTAGAAGTTTTAAACGCCGAAACGTTTTCTTCTAGCGTTCGGTCACCCGCCCACAAACACCCACACGTAAATGCTTGCGACCAATAGGAAACCGCCACGTCACCCCTAACCATTAGATAGTTTTTTTCTTTTTTTGTTTCTGTTTTAGAAAACAGAATGATTTCTATTTTTATTTTTGTTATATCTTTTAAAATATTTAGAGTTTTTGATTGATTCTTTTTGTAGCATGTCAAAAATTTCATGTAGTTTCTGTCTGTAGTCTTAGTTTTCAAATTTGAATTTGAAAATTTGGATTTTGTTAAAATTGAGCAAATCACTAAAACTTGAATAACTTGAGTTTAGAAATTTATTTTTGAGTGATTCTTTTTGCCACTGCTTTGTAATAGTTAGGCCTATCATCCAACATTGTTTGAGAATTTTTAGGATATTTTGGATTAGGGTTTTTAGTAAAAATAGATTATGTTTAGTTTCTTCTTAGTGTTTATTTGAATTGTTTTATTTTAGTTTACTTTGTTTTTGTTTAACTTTTTATTGTAGTTTCTTTAGTTCTGTTGTTCAACATTATGTGAATTATTTCTGATAATAAAAAACATATTTTTATTTGTTTTGTGCTCTAGTTTAAATAGGTAAAGCTTGTTTTCACCATTAGTATTGTTTAGAAAAATGTTTTGTAGTAATCCTTTTTGCACAAAATTTTTATAGTGAAATACTTCCTGTTTTCTAATAAAATTTTTGTATTTCCTTTTCTGTTATCTATTGGTAAATTGCTGAAAACCAATTTGTCTTATTATGTCTTAGTAGATATTTTACCACCAAAACTTTTAGAGTCTTCTACTTTGTTTTGGTTTCTTTCTTTTAATTTTGCTATTGATTGCTGTTGTATTATTAGTTTACCTTGATGTTGAGTGAATTGTATTGTGGTTATGCTTATTGTGTGCTTTGTTTGATTCGTTAGAGCATCCGGAGTGCGAAGCTTGTTATCTAGAGTCACTTGAGTACGAGGATCGTCAGCAAGATAAGTCACTTTGATCATATTTACCCATGTTTTTATTGCATTAGTTCTACCATCTCCCCAATTGCATGCAAAGTAGGTAATTGGAAACTTGGTTACTTGATATAGTATCATGTGGTAGGTTTCACCCTCACCCTTTGACACTTTGGCCCTGGGAAATGTTGATTTACATTTTGCTATGCTATTAGTAGACGGGGTTGGTTGAGTGTCTCATGAGAGTTGTGAGATAATAATTACAAGACCTACTTGATGAATAAGACTTCAAGACTCCGAGTTTTCAACATACCTCTGAGTGGATGATGGTTGAACGGCGCCCTGGAGAAGCCAGTGGTTAGCCTAGGTGTTGCTGGAGAAGTGCCAGTATTCACGTGGAAAGTTCCACCGAGGAACAAAGAGATGGATGGATGCTTCAAGACCCAAGGCTTACCTGCACAGCCACAAGTCATTATGGGCTCTGGCTTGGTTGGATATCGTGGTGACCCTGGACAGGCGGTGCTATGAGATGTAGAAGAACGGTAGGAAAGGATGGGCACCGACAGAGTCTCAGGGAAACCCTTTAGAAGACCATGTTTTGGTCATCCGTTTCTCAAACACCCTGAAGTGCGAGAAATTCAACGGAGGCGATCAAATCTTGTGGGGAACGTGCGCAAAACTCTTCAGAGTACCCAAACCTAATCGATTAGTCGTGTCCACGGTCATGGACAACTTGAGCCAAAGGAACTGAAACTATCTGGAATTCTCAACACAAAGTATTATATTTATGTGGGTATTAATGACAACTTGGGTATGAGAATTGGTTGGTGGAACCATCTCATTAATCAACCAACAATGTAGTAATAACTTTTGTTTTGCCCTCTCTTGTTGTAGGAAAATTGGCTTTATGCAAAAAATTACTACCCCACCTGCCATACATGCATATAGAATAGATGATTACTTTTACCCCCTTTTGTGACATTGCCAGCATATTTAATATGCTGACCTACACGGCTGCAACGTATCATGTTGCAGAGTATTTTTCCGACCAGGAGTGAGGATACGCTCTACGCTCGATGAGATGCCCTTGGAGTCAGATGGACTCAACTACCTTTGAAGCTTCCGCAAGACTTTGGTTTAGTTTATCTCATGAGTTGGCCTTCAGCCACTTTATTGTAATCTTGATTGTAATAAAGAACTCGATATGAGATTTTCGATTAATAAAGCTGTGTGATTTCCCTTTGATACATATATTGATGTACCATGTGTGTACCAGCATGTTCTTGGGATGGTACGGAAATACCGGAGATTCGACCTTTCAGGTCGGGTCGCTACAGGGATCAAACCATTGGCCAGGCTGAAGAACTACTGAACAATATTTTGAAAAATGCCAATGATTGGACACTTCCTGAACCACCAGCGAAACCTATTCAGAAGAAGAGAGGTATTGTATTCCTCGTTCTAGAAGATATGCAAGAAGCCAAGAGATCTATGAAAGAAAAGGGTATAAATATGAAGATGTCAAGAATGTACCACCTATTTAAGAAATACATGGACTTGATATCCGTACACAGGTAGTACAGGTAAATCCTCTCCAGAGATTTGATGAAAGCTCTATACCTTCTAATAAGACTCCTAGTTAATGCATGGATGAATTTTGTAATTACATTGTTAAGTAAGAACATTTTAAAAAATATGTTAAGGATAAATTACAATAGAATGCTATGACGATTGATTGCTTCAGTGACTTGATATTTATAATTTCTAATGATGTTAAAGGTCAAAGTAAACACTCATCCATGGTCCAAACTCAGTTAGAACAAGTTGCAAAGTCACAAAATGCTTTGCTTGCTGAAATGAATAATAAATTGGATGATCATGCTATTAGAGTTTTGACTAGAGGGGGTAGAATGACACAAGAACCCCTCTATCCTGAAGGACTGTAGGATCCGAAGTATGTACAGAAGGAGTGATTATACTACTTGACAAAATAAAATCTAGCATTTTCCCAATTTTGAGTGTTGGCAAGTTTTAGCAATTGTAGCAAGTCAAGTACACCCTACACATGCAAGTCTAAGAGTGTAGCAACAGAAAGTAAAGAAATGCACATGAAAGTAAATGTAGGGAGAGGAGGATCAAACGCAATTGATGACATGAAGATTTTTCCCATGGTTCCGATCGGTGGTGCTATCGTACGTCCACACTGATGGAGACTTCAACCCATGGAGGGTAGAGGTCGCAAGACTCCACGGAGGGCTCCACCTGTTAGGGCCCACAAAGCAGCAACCTCGTATATTCCATCACGATTTTTGTTCACGAAGGACTAGCCTCAATATGGATAGATCTTCATGAAGTAGGCGATCTCCTTGCCTATACAAACTTCTTGGTCCAACTCCACAATATGAAGAAGGTGGCTCCCAAGCAACACCTAACCAATCTACAAGACACCACTCTCCAAAAGGTAATAGATGTGGTAACAATGATGAACTCCTTGATCTTGTACTTCAAAAGATAGTCTCCTCAACACACAATCACTATCTCACAGATTTGGCTTGGTAGAATAGGTTGATTGGGTGGAAAGCAACTTGGGGAGGCTAGAAATCTAGATTCATGTTGTTGGAGTGGAAGATCTTCATGTCAACACATGAGTAGGTGGCTCTCTCTCAGAAAAAGGATGGGGAAAGTGTAGGTATGTTCTGAGTGATTCCTGTACGAGTGAGAGGAGGTGGAGGGGTATATATAGGCATCTCCAAAAATCCAACCGTTACAACATTATTACCCAACTCGGTTAAACTAATCCAAAAACTCGATTGTATAGACGAGTGCAAAATGTGGCAACTTTCGGCTTCTCGGTGAGACCGATATATAAATCTTTGTGCTACTAATATTGTTGACCTAGGAAGATTCCAAATCTAGGTGAGACCGATTATCAAAACTCAAAAATTTCGATTCTTGAAAATGGCTAACCAGAAAGTTGGTCATTGTTTTCGGTTGCACCGAATGGAAAGTTGGTGGCACCGAGACCTTAGGGTTTTGGCTTAGGATCTGTCTAGGGTAAAACTTGGTGGGGCCAATTCTGAAAAGTTGGTGTCATCGATTTTAGTGGTAGGGTTTGCAGAGAGATTTTGTGGGAGAATTTCATGTGTTTTTTGGTGGATAATTTCTAAGCACATGAGCAACCAGATGAGACAACTGATCTCCTTTTAATAGTATTGGCTTTCTTGTGGACTCAAAGAGTGATTCTCACAAAATGTGAAATGTAGTCTTCAAGCTTGTTGCCAATAGATATTCCTTGCACCTAGGGAATCTCCTCACAATCATTTTGATAATCCATTCATTTAACTTTCTTGAAATATACTTGGTGGAAACATTAGTCCAATGAAATATATGTTGTTATTAATTACCAAAACCACCTAGGGAGAAGTTTTGCTTTCAATCCCCCCCCTTTTTGAAAATTGATGACAACATACAGATCAAAGCTTCGATAGGGATAAAACAATGAGTAGCATCGTTTCTATGAGAAGTATGTGATAAGGAAGAGCTCCCCCTAAATTTGTGCATTATTTTAAAATTTGCGTTTGAATGCAAATGCACAATCGTTTAGGAGCATGGGTAACTCTTCCATGTCACATACAACTTCGTGGTGCGCATAAATGATATGAATGGATTACAATGCACATAACACCAAATAAGAATGAATGATCATAACATAAACATCACATGGATAGGAAATATTAGCATCATCAAGCAAAGCGTATGATCAAACACAACGGAGTTTAAGAACAACCAAATGTTCTGAAACAGAGAGAGCAACCAAAAGACAAAACACTCTCTCTCTCGAAGCCATATGATCTATACACTTCTCCCCCTTTGGAAACAAGTTACCAAAAAGTTCAAAGGTATAGAGCTAAGCGTCGGTCTGGGATCTATCTCCTTTGGTAGCCATTGAAGGAGTCGAAAGACGGGCATCGGTGAATACTTCAGCTTAAGTCCTCTGAGGTGGTGGAGTAGACACTGAAGGTGCAGAAGGAGATGATAGAGTAATTTATGGGGATGGTGAGGAAGGTCTCAACTCTGGAGTAGGCACGGTAGACGATCTGGCCTAAGTCTTGAACTGAGTTCTAGGACTGAGAGGATAACCATCATCATCACTAGAGTCAGGACTAGGCACTGCATCCACTTCCTGATTCAACTCAGTGACAGTCTTTGTCAGCTCATCCACCTTGTTGTCTTGCACATCAAACTTTTTTTCCACAATCCTCTCAAGACTTTTCTTATTCTTGAGGATCTTAGCCACATTCCTTTCAATCCCTTGGATAAGCTGATGAGTTAGGATATTTGGTCGCTCTTCGTCCTAGGAATCTGAGCACTAGTGGCTCTGGCTGCCTCGGCCTTTGCCTGTGCAGTAGTTAAAGTTGTATGAGAAGGATCCATCACCACAACAATGTCCTCGAAGTCTGGCAGGAGTGGCAGGTGTGGACGATCAAGTGCATATTGGCTCTTTCCAACTTTGGAGTTGATGAGCTTCTAGATATATGGAGCATATCCACAAGATCATTTCTGAGCGGCAGTTGTCCTCTTGATTGTCTCAACAATCAAATCCATCACCCTGAATCTGGTGTGGGTGTCTACATGATGCAACATGTTTATGGGGTACCCTCTAATCATCTTGTCGTTTCTAGAGTTTAACATCAAGGTATGCCTCATGATGGTGTTGGTAGTGGGTAATCCTGCTTGCAGATAGTAAATAGGGCCAAACTTGTGAGTCTTCACACAAGAAGTAGTGATATTATTATACATGTTGGACATGGAGTTGTGGTTCATGTTGGCCTCAGTATAGACATGAAGATCTCCCTATTGAACTTCCGAGGCTCCTAAGATGGTAGACCACTCATCAACTGAAGATTGGTATCTGGTGCCCTCAGTCATCCATACTATCCTTCCATCTAGATAGAAATGAGCCATAGATTAGAACTGCATGATCATTTCATTGTTCCATGCAATGAACTCTCTGGCAACAAATGCATCAATATCTATGGCCTTGAAGTTCTCTAGCAAATGACGGAAGTAGACCTTATTTTCCTTAATGAACTTGCAATCAATGTATCTCATGTTGATAACTGCATGACTCCTGTCTAGTAAGACAGTCTCATAGAAATCTTCTTGCTCCTTGGTGTGGAAGCAAGAATCTACAGTATTTCTCCTCCTGATGAAATATGGGTCATTTTCTCTCCAAGCCCTTGATCCTTTCTCTTTTTCATGTCCTCTACCATAGGGTGATCATCATTATGCTCTGCAAGATGGGGTCTCAATTTCCTCAATATAACAACATATTCTTCTTCTTCATCCATGGTGGAAGATCTCTTGTTCTTCTCAGCAAGAGGAATATCTCTGGTGGTCCTCTTGGGCTTGGGGCAGCTAGGTTCTTGGGAACAGTTGGCTTGGCCTTGGAGGGAGGCTTGCTAGGCATAGCATCAGCCAACAACTTATTTTTGTTGGAGGGAGGTGCAACTGGTTCTTCCTCTTTCTCTTCCTCCTGCATAGATGGGTTCTCATACATGGAGGTTGGTCTCCCAACCACATGAACAATTATCTTTCTGGCCCTTCTCTTCTCAGCAGTCTTCTTTGACAAAGACTCTGCGTGCCCTCAGGATGTAGGGTTCTTAGTGATGGACAATCCTCTCTTGGTAGTGTTAGGAGCCCTAGTGTCAGCTTTGCTGGCATGTTCCTTTCTTAGGGGCTTTCGGGAAGAAGTGATCTCATCAAAACATTTCTTTGCATATTTCACCTTCTTCTCCAACCTCTTTTGGGATTGAACCTATTCAGGCACAAAGTCTGAATCCTCCTCATTAGAATTGAGTTTCCTCCTGGCCCTAGTGTCTGCCTTGGGAAAACAATCAAAACTGGGGTGCCAGAGTGCTCTAATGAAGAACTATCCTCTAGGCTAGTGCCTCCTTCCAAATCCACACTCTGTTCTCTGAAATCATTGCCACTGTCCTCTGAGCCAGACATGTTGTCCCTGTGAATAGATAGAGAAGAGTAGAATGGATGAGCATCAGAAAACACAACGGTTTTTCAAAATTTGAACTCAAAAATCATAGTCATAGAATTCTGCTAAGTGGGATTCGGTTACATCGAGATTTATTTTTCAGAGCTACCGAGACAGACTTTCTCTTTGATAGAGACTTGGTCACCTTTTTGGTTTCACCAAGAAAGGATGACTTGGTCTCACCAAGAAAGTTCCATGAGCCGTAAAACCCAAATTGGTAAGACCGATTTGTTTGCACTCAGTGACACCGAAACGCACTTGGCGGAACCCTAAACCTAGATTTTGTTGTTAGGCTAATCTAATGGATTTGTTTTGTGGATAAAACTCTTTCAACTAGTGGTGTGATGGGGAAAAAGAACTAATGCGTGAGATTTAGACATTGGAACACACAAGGGGCCGAAAATTTACCCTAACTCGGTGAAGTTTCGTGATGACGATGATGGCAGGGTAGATTACCGATGATGGCGATGGTCTCAGGTGGCAAGGGCACACTGGAGACAAGGAAGGAGTCTTAAGACATGAGCGGCGGCAGTAGAGGAGTGCAGGAGGCCAAAGGATTGAAGAATTTTTCAATTCCGGGTCCACGGGGATATATATACCCTACTGCTGTCAGTGACACCGGTCCAGGAATTTCGATGCCATCGAGTTTCTTAACTGTCAGAGACAGAGAAACTCAATGAAGCTAAGATTATCAGATCGGTGGTACCGAGGTTTAAAAAACAGAGCAACCCTTGTACTTCGGTGGAACCAATATTTTGATGTTGGTTACACCGAGTGGCACATGGGAGGTTTTGGAAGTCAGCTCTTGTCAAAATGTAACTCCGAGTGCTCCTCACATAGAGGGTCTGAAAAGTGCTTGCTCAAATTTTGTGATGAAGCATGAATAGAATTTGAGACTAGAAAACATAGATAGCTAGAGGAGGGTACTTATGCATTCTTGTATATCCAATTGTCCAAAGCAAATGAAAGCCAAATAATAACAATTGGATATCCTCGAATGAGTAAATATATGCATCCCAACATGCTCACACATAAGAATGTCAAATGAAATCATGGCAAACATGCAATACTACTCTAGTATCTACGAACCACTTTGGCAATGACAGAGTCATCTATATATTAGTATATTGACTTAGGAGCTAAGTAAGAATACTTGATCATAGGACATACTCATCGTTTAAGCATAAGTGGGGTTACCACTTTTACATAAGGCATTTACTTTGTTCACATCTTAAGAGATGGTTTGTCTCAAGTCTTAGAGTAAAGCTCCCCCATGATATGAAATCCCCCTAAGAGGGATAAACTAACCTTGGGTTTTGTCATAGAAGACTTCACGTTGGTGTTTTAGTAGTGGATGCTCATAGTTGATGAAAATCATCTTGAGTTGGGAGAAATCCTTGTTGTCTCATACTCTTCTCACCTACATGGTTAGTCCCACAAAAGGAACAAATACAAGGATATCTATGGACATGGAGTGAAACACATTTAGATGATGTCCATTGATTCTTTAATTACCTTATCCCTTGATCACCTATGAGGGATTTGTGACTCCTTGAACTATTGCATAAGGTTGGAGTTGATTGGATTAATTCTTGCCAATGATGAATGTGAGTGAATTTTGTTTGCGGAGTCACCCCTCAAGAACTACTCTAGTTATTATTCTTTGGGACCCACATCAACTTGATGGGGATCCTTGGAGTTGGAGTAGAGCTTGTTGTAGCCTTGGGAACCCACTGACCATAGCTTGGTATTCATCTTCAAATGTGTCAATATCCTCTTGAAGCTTGTCCTTGCCCTTGAGCTTGTGGTCTTACGGTGGAAGGTCATCTTGGTCTTTTGTTCCCCTAAAGAGAGTATGATCACACGTTTCCCTTTGAGGAACAAACTTCAGCTTGGGGTATTGACCTTCTTCCCATTAAACTCCATTAGTGTTGAAGTATCCAATGCCATGGTTCTTTTGATATCCTCCATGCTTGCAGACAATCTCCTCAAATTGCTTACAACCGGAAAGACTCTTGTATACACCTTCCTCTATAATACCTTTCAATTGTAGGGTAACGTCGTAGAAAACAAAAAAAAATCTGACCTATGCACCAGCCCAGGACCACTATGGAGACTACATACAAGGTTTGATCATTTTCATTACCGACTCATAGCGCAGCGGAAGTAGAGTCGATGATGATCGGTGGTGCAGATCCCCACAGCTAGGATTTTACAACCTCCCAACCACGAGGATGTATACCCTCATATGCCCCACGGACATCCCTCCAGGAGGCGGTCGGATAGTCCTCCGAATGGTGTCGCGGACAACCCTTCGGGAGGACCTCCAAAACTTGGACTGTCACTCGGACAGCCCTTCGGGAGGACCTCCAAAACTCAGACGGTCACACGGACAGCCCTTCGGGAGGCACTCTCGAACTAAGACCGAAACTATGATCTCTCTACAGAGTTGCACACATATGGTGTCATCTATCCGGCAGGGCTTCGCCGTCCAGAACTAGTTCCCACCGGAACCCAGACAGCCTTTCGGCTCTACGAAACTCTTTTCGTGGGAGGGAGAGAAGAAGCCAGATAATGCATGGCATGTGTATGAGAGTTGGAGTGGGGATGGAGAGCTCCTATCCACCTCCTTTTATAGGGGAAGGAGGGGTGGTGGTGGCTGAAATTTCAGCCACATGACAAGCACCCACAAAACAAGGAAGCATGTTCCCACCAAACATGGAGAAAACATGTTCCCTTGTCCATGGTGTTCCCCCATGGGGCCCCACCTTCCTCCCAACACTCTCCACCATTTGTGGAGGCTGCCCCCACCATGGGGGGCCCCCAACACCTTTTTTCCAGCCACAAGGGGCTACCCCCCAAAAGGGAGGCGCCCCAAAACAGCCCCACGAAACGTGGGATCTTGTCCCCTCACGCTGGGACAAGATGTTTTCCGCGACTATTACTTCAGAAAAATTCTGGAAGGTCCCAGAACATTTCTGGCACCCTCTAAAATTATCTAGACACGCTCTGGAACATTTCTGGTATGGTGGTTTAATTTAAAATCATCTTCCTTTACCTGGTAAACAATTCCAGCAGCTCCGAAAACCTTTTCCGGTTTTTTCTCCGAAAAATTCCAGAAATTACCAGACCGATCTGGCAACCTCCAATACATTCCCGGTGCTTGCCGAAACCTTTTTGGATCAATGGTTTTATCCGAAACAACTTTTTAGTTTTACCGAAACTTTTTCGGTGTTCTCTCCGGAACCTTTCCCTTGTCTCCGAAACTTTTCTAGTGACTTTCTCTCGGACACCTTGTCTAGTATTCAGCAGATAGATGACCCTTAAGCATGTGACCCTATAGGTTCGGTGAAGTATAGACATGACATGGAACCCCTTCCGATCAATGATCAACATCGGAGCCGTGGACACCCATATTGACCCCTATACCCACACGAATGAATATTCGAGTGAACCTCCAGTTGTCGTGTGCTATTCCTGTTGCTTCACGATATGTTACAAATACCCGAGGTGAGACATGTTGGCATCCCCGTGGATCAACAACTTGTCCACTATGCCAGTTACCTCATTACCGGTATTGTTCTCTTTTCTCATTCTCGTGTTTCGGCATCCCCGTGATCAAATCACAAAGTGTGTGGCTAGACGATGATGGATATCGTAACACCGAGAGGGCCCAGAGATATCTCTCCATCGTCGGAGGAGCAAATCCCAATCTTGAGCTATCAAGTTACTTGACATACTTTTCCATGAACCCGTAAGCCGCCGTAATAGCCACCCATTTACGCATGACGTTTAACAAACCCCAAAGTTCATGAAGCAAGCATGAAGAAACTCGATACTCTCATGGTCTAAGGAATTATGCAAACATTAACTTCTCTGTGTTATTAACCATTAACTTATGATGAATGTATGTCATAGCATAACATCAATTCGGGTCGATTCAACACAAATGTTCTTCTAACATTGTGCCCTCAAAATTGCCGGCATAGCCATGCCCATGATCAAGAAAACAGGATCATCATACAATACTTGAGCCAGTCTTAGAGGCCAGACTAGGAATACAATTTACCGTTTATTATTCCACACGTGCATATGAGTCTTCCTTCAAGCCTCGTGGTTATTGTAGACTCGAGAACCATAGCAGTTATAGCATGGAACATAAACCTAATTATGAATAGGGAGATAATCAATAACATTTATTATTGCCTCTAGGGCATATCTCCTACAGACTCCCACTTGCACTAGAGTCAATAATCTAGTCAATGCTAATGCACTTTACACCTATGGCATACTGGTGTAAAATATGCTTCGCTTGTGGTATAGCCTGATGTCCAACGGATCTGACAACTTCAGCTCCATGTGTAACTTTGCATATCCTCGCATTTTCACGCTATCACAAAATTCATATTTTGTGTGAACTTGGCTTTGCATATGTGTGAATCATTGGTCGAAACCTGATTCCTTAGACTGAGCTATGGAGCAACTATCTGCAATAGTGTCTCATAGACCAAAGCCATCTTGGAACCATACTAAGTTCATGAATGAACTATATGATTCAACAACTTCTTTGTTGCTTCCAGAGCATCAACATACTTAGCCTTTGTTATAGAATTCGCCACAGTATCTTGTTTGGAACAATTTCCAACTACCATGCCACCATATTGTGTATTACACAAAACCCTTAACTTAAATCGAAAATCGCATGGAGCATTGATTGAGACTGTATCGATGTAATTACTTACAACGAGCACTTCATAATCTCTGCTTGCGAGAAAACATGTCATCGGCACTACTCTAGTACTTAATGACATCTTTCATTGTTGTCCCATGATCAGTGCTTTGATCACTTTGGTATCTATACTCGCAACAACTTGGGAGTATCGGACATATCTGGTTGTTTTTACATACCATGGAATACATGATTAATCCAAACACTAGAGTGTGTGGAATCTCCAACATGTATTTTACTCGTCAGTGTTTTGGGACACTGAGTCTTGCAAAAACTCTTTCCATGTGACTTCGGCAAGAATCACTACTTGGTGTTTTTAAATGCTAAAAGGTTTCAGCACCTTGTCAATATGTATTCTTAGCCCCATTAGGTAAATCTATCTCCATAGATCATCATGCCTAATATGGAGGCTATTTAGCCTAAGCACTTCATCGAAAAACTATTTTCAAATGAAGTCCTAATTCGTGTCAAGAAATTTATTTCCAATTAACAATGTGTCAAGCACACAACGTTTTTAGAAATATTATTATGCTCCCACTTACTTTCTTGAATCACAAGCATCTTCGTTACCATTGATGAAGTCAAAAACCCTTTTGACCATTTCATCAAACCACGAAGATTCCAACTCCATTTTGCTCTCTTCTGTCCATTGCTGGAACTCTGAAATTTGCATACTTACTAGCATCCTATGGATCGACAAATTACTTTGGACTATATCACATACAAGTCCTAGGTTTCATTTCCATCAGATGGAAATCCTTTTGTCATCCAGGTTTCATATCTCATGATTGATATATGTATTAATTGCTAGTTCAACCCGAACCGACCTTAAGCATCGCTACGGTGAGACAACCTCATCGTAGTCAACTCCTTGAACTTGTTATTTCAACAAGTTGAGCTTTATGGATAAAGCATTTTTATCCGTATCAGTTTTTAGTTCCATAAATATTCGTTAGACTCTAAGTCCTCTGAAAGGTGTATCAAGGTTTTAATCTTGAATCGCTTATATGGAAACTATCTCGGATTGTATTGGCATTTAGCCAATCCCGGAGTCAGGGCCCATCAACGCTTCCTTGTGTATTGTAGGTATACTGTTGTCTAACAACAATATCTCGTTTGCGCACCTGATAGGTTTGCACGAGCTTTGCCTACGTGGTTCAGCTGCACGTTCGACCGAAGTCCATACATTTTATTGTAGAGACTTCCGTATCAGTCATAGTAGGAAACAACAGAATCATTTCCAGGGTTTCTTTCCTTTGAACTGATGATGAAGATGCTGGTTATCTCGTCGAGTTGCATTGTCCTCCCACTCACCTTTTGTAAGAACTATTCTCTTTAAAAGCATACCATTTTGTGGCAAAACCCTTTGCCTCGGTATAGTGGTGGGGGAATACCCAATGACTTGGGATAACCATACAAAGTAGCACTTGTCTGATTTGGAATAGGTTTGTAACCTTTTACACAAGCCCCATGTTCCAAATGTTAAGAAAAGATATAACATGGTTGGGCGTACCATACCATGGCGTCATTTCAACAGACCTGATGGATCTCTTTTCAGTGTAAAAGCCGCAATCTCTAAAGCATCACTCTATAAAAGGGATAATGGCAAATCTATTTATGTCATATTTGATCTTACCATGTCATAAATGGTTCGATTACATCTTCACGGACTTTCCACTTGGTGTGGTGTTCCGGGAGGTGCAAGTTATGAAACCTTTTTCACAACTCATCAGACATTCGCTAAACTTGTAACTCAAATATTCCTTTCTGGAATCAAATTGCAGAAACATAATTTTCTTAGTACAATAACTTCTACTATATTTTTGAAAACCTTTCGAATGATTTCAAAAAATACAGACTTACGTCTCATCAAGTAAATATCCATATATCTACTTGAGTCAATTTTTTAAGGTAGACAAATCCAATGTTTGCAACAACATTTATCGGACTACATACATCAAATGTATGATCACCAATAAGTTCTTTGCTCGTTCCTTATGGCCTGTGAACGGTATTTTAGTTAGTTCACCTTTTTGGAGGAAAGTTGCAAGTGTCAGATGATTCAAAATCAAACGACTTCAAAATCCATCATAATGGAATTTTCCATGCGGGTTTCTCCAATGTGACCAAATGCAGTGCCACACATATGTGGTATTCTTTTAGTCATGCGACATTTAGCGCCAGTGTTATGGATGTATCATATTTCCATCAATATTCATAACATACATCCCATCTAGGATGGAAGCATGGCCCTTCATGTTATTCATAATACTGAAAAACAATTGTTGTTTTTATGAACAACTCTTTTGCAACAAACATTGTGCAATGGGCTAGAGTGTATGAAACTCTAAAATGAATTATAAAAGTAAACCCATAGGTAATGTAATACTATCAATATTCATAACATACGTCTCATTCATAATGAAAGTATGGCTCTTATGTTATTCATAACACCGAACATGAAAAGTTATCTTATGAACAACCTTCTTGCAAGATACCTTATGCAAAGGGCTAGAGTGTGAAACTCTAAAATTAATTATGAAACATAATACATAGGGAATACACCGATGGAAGGCATAGGAACATTTACTATGTTCCCTGCGTGTATCTAAACCTCATCCCTGGCTAGTCTTTCAGGCCATAGTTCTTACATCGAGTTGCAACAGAATGCAATTGAGCGGGTATCTTTGTGACCAACTCACAATACCCAAGAATTAGTGATTAACATGTTTAACCATAATTTCCAAGAACTATATCTTTGACCAGCCTTCTATACATCAAAAACTTGTATGACATTTATACATGAGCTGGATATTCCAGTCTTCTTTCTTTTTGCCATTATACTTCTAACAGTTTAACTTTTCAGTATTTCTCCTACTCTCAGAAAAAGCACCCAACTTAAGAGTGGCGTTAGCCCCGGACTTCCTAGGCATGAAAGTCTTACTAACACCCTTCAGACACTTCCTTTCTCTTTAAGTTGTTGTTTTATTCACCTTTCATCATATGACAGGCGTTCTCCTGGATCCCTCTCTTATCAGTCCAATGCATAGTAAACTCCTTTACTAATAGTTTGCAAACAAACATTGCTTTGGATATCTCATATCTTTTAGTTTTTGTCTGTTTCTGAAAATGATTTTCAGATTCCATGTATATCACATAACTATCCAAACTTTCGAAGTTCCGGTCTCATGGAAGCAAACATATTGCACTTTAACTGAAAAGGAATTCTAGCTTTTGGATCGAAGGACGAGAGTCATATGATCCATAGCATTAGCAGGAGAATAGCGAAAGCATGCAATAGGACAAAGTCTTTCTCGGCACTCTTGAGGACAATCCTCACATTACGTTACCAACTGTAAAGTTTTAACCAGATATTTAATAGTCTTTTAACAACTATTCAATTTTAATAGGGAAGGTGGAAATGCGAGCCATTATCCTACAACTATTATGCAATCTACACTTAGAAAAAGTTCACAATTAATTGCACTGCGAATTAAAAGAATTAATTCTATAGTGTGCTCCCACTCAAATAAATGTCTTTCATAATTGATTGTGAGTGATACAGGACCCGCATTTAAATTGTTCGCCATTGGTGTAACACCACTGATGACGAAAAATCTCAACCAGTAGACCAACTTGCCAATCACATCTCTATGTGACTCTTGTTCATCTTTCGATGCGTGTGTTCCGAGCTCATGACGGTCATGCCTGAACGTCAAGACAACCAAGTGATCTCGCTGCGAGATCTCAACTCACCCGCCTCACACTTCTCTAATCGTTCGTACCCGTGTGACACAGTGCACCCCGAAAAGATAGGTGACGTGACGGTGCTACACTTGGGAGAACACTAACTACTTGATATTTTGTGAGAGATCACCCTAATAAAAAGTGACTACCACGCAATCAAGAAGGGTGCATCATAAGGGATAAAGATCTCAGGCAATTCATAATGGCATGATATGGTATAGCCCTTTCTGACGGAGAAGTCTTTCATTTCTTCGTCTTCGGCATTCGCGTCGGTGTTCACCTTCGTGAAGATTGCCACCACCTTGTCTATGCACTAGGTAATATTGCTATCTCTATAGCTAATAAGATAAGTGCATTACTTAAGGTTGACACGCAGGTCATTAAAGTGACAATCATATGGCTCCAGCCATCATGCCGAATCATGACACACATGTCATGTTAATATTACATCATATAGTCATCTCATACATAATCAAATTAATATGAGCATTGCTATACCACATCATATGCACATGCAAACCATCCTGCAAAACCAAGTTAGACGCCTCTAATCGGTTCATGCAAAAACTTGTTTTACGTGGCTTCTAAGGTTTTGAAACAAACCGAATCTACCAACGTCCATCATCAAGTATAATAATTCAAGTTGCTAGATTAACTTTCCAGGGTGTATAAAACACGAGATAATAAAATCTCGAGCCCCACACTAAACTTCGTCATACGCGTGACCCCCGTGCAGATCACATCTGCATTGCCCTTTCGTCTGCAAAACATCCATCTTTCTCAACTATGGTGGAACCCAAAGAACTGTTGGCACTTCGTTGATCTGTCAATCAGCATACTCAGGAGCAACATGAAAGGATCGCGGATTGCCAGAACTTTGTGAGATTTGACCATTCCGTCAAGATCAGGACTATGCAAATTCAGGAGAAGCAAAAGGAACATCAGGTAACAGATTTCATATGCTACCCGCACAAATAATTTTCAGCAATAGATCTCATCTACTACCTAATTATATTGTGCAACACCCATACATCTCTATGTATTCTAGATCGCAACCTGCATCTACGCATAGCACGGCTCTTGATGCCACTATAGGGTAACGTAGCAGAAAACAAAAAAATTCCGACCTACGCACCAGCCCAGGACCACTATGGAGACTACATACAAGGTTTGATCATTTTCGTTACTGACTCGTAGCACAGCGGAACTAGAGTCGATGACGATCGGCGGTGCAGATCCCCGCTGCTAGGATTTTACAACCTCCCAACCGCGAGGATGTATACCCTCATCTGCCCCGCGGACAGCCCTCCGGCAGGCGGTCGGACAGTCCCCCGGATGGTGTCACGGAGAGCCCTTCGGGAGGACCTCCGAAACTTGGACTGTCACTCGGACAGCCCTTCGGGAGGACCTCCAAAACTCGGACGGTCACACGGACAACCCTTCGGGAGGCACTCTTGAACTCAGACTGAAACTACGATCTCTCTACAGAGTTGCACAAATACGGTGTCATCTATCCGGCAGGGCTTCGCCGTCCAGAACTAGTTCCCACCGGAACCCAGACAACCTTTCGGCTCTACGAAACTCTTTTCGTGGGAGGGAGAGAAGAAGCCAGATAATGCATGGCATGTGTATGAGAGTTGGAGTTGGGATGGAGAGCTCCTATCCACCTCCTTTTATAGGGGAAGGAGGGGGTGGTGGTGGCTGAAATTTCAGCCACATGACAAGCACCCACAAAACAAGGAAACATGTTCCCTTGTCCATGGTGTTCCCCCATGGGGCCCCACCTTCCTCCCAACACTCTCCACCATTTGTGAAGGCTTCCTGTTGGGGAATGCGACTGAAAACAAAAATTTCCGGTATAGCGAGCATGCCCAGGACCACTATGGAGACTGCATACAAGGTTTGATCTAATCTGTACCGACTCGAAGCGCAGCGGAAGAAGAGTCGGTGGATATCGTTGGTGCAGATCCCCGCAGCTAGGATTTTACAACCTCCCAATTGTGAGGATGTACTCCCTCGTCGGACAGCCCTTCGGGAGGCGGTCGGACAGTCCTCCGGACGATGTCGCGGACAGCCCTTCTGGAGGACCCTCGAAACCCGAACGAAGACTCGGACAGCCCTATGGGAGGACACACGAACAGCCCCTCGGGCAAAAGATCGAAACTACGACCTCTCTACGGGGTTGCACACATATGATGTCATCTATCTGGCAGGGCTTCGCCGTCCAGAACTAGTTCCTGCCGGAACCCAGACAGCCTTTCGGCTCTACGAAAGACTCTTTTCGTGGGAGGGAGAGAGAGAGCTTGCAAAGCAAAGCATGTGTATGAGAGCACAAGGATGAAGATATGGCAGCCCACATCTCCTCTATTTATAGGAAAACCAAGGGTAGGGTTGGGACTTGAAAATACCAAACTACCCCCACTTTATGTCACACATAAAAAACATAAGAAGGAAAAGGGGTGCCATGTGGAGCTCCATAGAGGAGCTCCACCCATGGCCGGCCAACCCTTGGGGGGGCCCCCATGAGGAGCTAACTTGCTCCCCAATCCCTTCTAGAAGCCTTTTTGGAAATATCCAAAAAGGTCCTTTTCCATAAATATCCAAAAAGCACTTTCACTATTCACGACGACATTTTTCAGCGTCCGATCGAACTGAAAATATTTATGTGGGCTTAGAACAATTCTAGTACCCCACTAAAATAATTTTTAATGCGATCCGGAACAATTCCGGAATGGTGATTTTCATCTGCGAAAAGCATCTGAAGCGGTTCCGGCAGCTCCGGAACATTTCCGGTTTTTCTTCCGGAAAATTCCCAGAAGTTTCCAGAATGATTCTGGCACCCTCCAAGAATTATCAGGCATGTGCCGAAACCAATTTGACTTAATGGTATCCCCTGAAACTACTTTTTAGTTTTACCAAAATTGTTCCGGTGACCTGTCTGCGGAACTTTTCCGCTGTCTGAAACTTTTCCGGTGTCCGAAACTTTTCGGTGATATTCTCTCAGACTCCCTGTCTAGTATTCAACAGATAGATGACCCTTAAGCGTGTGACCCTATAGGTTCGGTGAAGCATAGACATGACCTGGAACCCCTTCCGATCAATGATCAACATCGGAGCCGTGGACACCCATATTGACCCCTATACCCACATGAATGAATATTTGAGTGAACCTCTAGTTGCCGTGAGCTATTCCTGTTGCTTCGCGATATGTTACAATTACCCGAGGTGAGACATGTAGGCATCCTCGTGGATCAACAACTTGTCCACTATGCCAGTTACCTCATTGCCGGTATTGTTCTCTTTTCTCGTTCCCGTGTTCCGGCATCCCTGTGATCAAATCACAAAGTGTCTGGCCAGACGATGATGGATACCGTAACACCGAGAGGGCCCGGAGATATCTCTCCATCGTAGGAGGAGCAAATCCCAATCTTGAGCTAACAAGTTACTTGACATACTTTTCCATGAACCCGTAAGCCGCCGTAATAGACACCCATTTACGGATGACGTTTAACAAACCCCAAAGTTCATGAAGCAAGCATGAAGAAACTCGATACTCTCATGGTCTAAGGAATTATGCAAATGTTAACCATCTCTATGTTATTTACCATTAACTTGTGACAAATGTATCTCATAGCATAACATCAATTCAGATCGATTCAACACGAGTGTTCTACCAACATCGCGTCCTCAAAATTGCCGGCATAGCCATGCCCATGATCAGGAAAACAGGACCATCATGCAACACTTGAGCCAGTCTTAGAGGCAAGACTAGGAATACAATTTACCGTTTATTATACCACATGTGCACATGAGTTTCCCTCCAAGCCTCGTTTAATTTGTAGACTCGAGAATCATTGCAGTTATAGCATGGAACATAAACATTCATTACAAACTTTGGAGATACAAAATAACTGTTATTACTGCCTCTAGGGCATATCTCCTACAGACTCCCACTTGCACTAGAGTCATAATCCAGTTACATGGCTTCCCTAACACCAATGGCTATCCGGTGTTGCTCATGCTTTGCTCGTGGTAGAGGCTTTGTCATCGGGTCTGACACATTCAGATCCGTGTGAACTTTGCGTACTTTCACTAAACCTTCTTCGACATGATGTCGAATGAGTTTATATTTGCGTTGAATATGCATTGTCTTATGGTGCAAACATGGCTCCCTTGCCTGAGCCACGGCGCCACTATTATCACAATAGATCTCCACCGGGTCCAGAGCACTTGGAACCACACCAAGGTCTTCAAGAAATTGCTTGATACCGACAGCTTGCTTGGAGGCTTCAGAAGCAGCAACATATTCCCCCTCCATCGTAGAATCCGCCACAATCTTTTGTTTGGAACTTTTCCAATCAACTGCACCACCGTTCAATATGAAAACATAGCCAGATTGAGATTTGAAGTCATCTGGGTCAGTCATGAAGCCTGCATCGGTGTAACAACTTACAATGAGCTCTTCATCACCTCCGTACACATGGAGTAAATCCTTGGTCCTTCTGAGGTACTTAAGAATACCCTTGACTGCGACCCGGTGTTCCAATCCTGGATCGCCTTGGTACCGACTACTAACACTTAGCGCATAGGAAACATCCGGTCTTGTACATAGCATGGCATACATAATAGAACCAACTGCCGAAGCATATGGAATATCATTCATTTGTACTCGCTCATCGAGGGTCCGAGGACTCTGATTCTTGCAAAGCACTGTGCCAGGTGACATGGGGAGTAGGCCTTTCTTGGAGTTCTCCATGTTGAACCTTTTCAACACCTTGTCAATGTACGTGCTTTGGCTAAGCGCTATTAGGCGTCTTGATCTATCTCTATAGATCCTGATGCCCAATACATATGCCGCTTCACCTAAGTCTTTCATTGAAAAACTCCTTTTCAATGAGTCTTTTATTTCGCTAAGAAAATTCACATCATTTCCAATCAACAATATGTCATCCACATACAAGATTAGAAATGCTTTTGCGCTCCCACTAAACTTCTTGTAAACACAAGATTCTTCATCGTTCCTGATGAAGCCAAACTCTTTGACAACTTCATCAAAACGAATGTTCCAGCTCCTTGATGCTTGCTTCAGACCATAAATGGCTTTCTGAAGCTTACATACCTTTCTAGCATTCTTAGGATTGACAAAACCTTCTGGCTGTATCATGTATACATCCTGTTCAAGGTTTCCATTTAGGAAAGCCGTTTTGACATCCATCTGCCATATTTCATAATCGAAATAAGCAGCAATTGCTAGTAATATCCGAACAGACCTAAGCATAGCTACGGGCGAGAAAGTCTCGTCGTAGTCCACTCCTGGAACTTGCGTGAACCCTTTCGCGACAAGTCTAGCTTTGTGGATAGTAATGTTACCATCCGTGTCCGTCTTTCTTTTGAAAATCCATTTACAACCAATGAGTTTTACGCCATCTGCAAGTTCTTCCAAGTTCCAAACTTGGTTCTTGTACATGGATTCCATTTCGGATCTCATGGCCTTGTGTCATTCCCTTGAGCTAGGCCCCACCATCGCTTCCTTGTAGTGCGCAGGTTCATCGTCTTCAAGAATGAAGATTTCGTTATGAAACCACTTAGGTGGCTGGATAGCCCTACCTGATCTGTGCGGTTCAGTAACAACATTGTCTGAAGTTTCCACATCACATGTGACAACTTCCGGCTCGGTTGTAGGGATAATTTGCGGAATTACTTCCGGTTCCTTAGTCATATCAACGGTTGCCAAAGATTCACTAATCTCATTAAGATGTACTGTCCTCCCACTCAATTCTTTAGCGAGAAATTCTTTCTCGAGAAAGTGTGCAACCTTTGCGACAAACATTTTGCCTTCGGACTGGTGGTAGAAGGAATATCCAATGGTGTTATTTGGATAACCTACAAAGTAATATTTGTCTGATCTAGGTTGTAGTTTGGTTGGCTGTAAACGTTTTACGTATGCCTCACAACCCCAAACCTTGAGATGCGACACACTAGGTATCTTCCCACACCACATCTCATGTGGTGTCGTCTCAACAGACTTAGACGGCGCTCTGTTTAATGTATAAGCGGCAGTGAGTAGTGCGTGACCCCAAAAAGATATCGGTAGATCTGTAAGAGACATCATTGACCTTACCATGTCTAACAGGGTTCGGTTACGTCGTTCCGACACTCCATTTTGCCGTGGAGTTCCGGGTGGCGTAAGCTGTGAAACGATTCCACGGTCACTCAGATGTTGGCCAAACTCATGACTAAGATATTCGCCTCCGCGATCAGACCGCAGAAACTTAATCTTTTTGTCACGATGATTTTCTACCTCATTCTGAAAATCTTTGAACTTTTCAAAGGTTTCCGACTTATGCTTCATCAAGTAGATATAGCCATACCGACTTAAATCATAAGTAAAAGTCACGAAGTAAAAATACCCACCCCGTGCGGCCGTGTTCATTGGACCACATACATCACTATGTATTATTTCCAATAATTCACCCGCCCGTTCAGGATGACCCGTGAACGGCGTCTTGGTCATTTTTTCCATCAAGCAAGCTTCACATGTGTCAAATGATTCAAAATCAAGGGACGGTAAAACTCCATCTTTATGGAGTCTTTGCATGCGTTTCTTTACGATGTGGCCAAGCCGACAGTGCCACAAGTAAGTGGTGGTGGTATCAGCCTTCTTAAGGCGTTTAGAATTCACGTTAAAGACATCATTTCCACAATCAAGATTCAGTATGAAAAGGCCCCCAACAATGGGTGCAAATCCATAAAACATATCCTTACAATAAAGTGAACAACCATTGTTCTCAGACTTGTAGGAGTACCCATCGTGTACTAAACATGATCCAGAGATAATGTTTGTACACAATAACGGAACAAAATAACAGTTACTAAGTTCCAAAATAAATCCTGAAGGGAGACGTAGAGGCATAATGCCGATGGCTTGAGCGGCGATCCCACCGCCGTTCCCAACACGCATCACGATTTCATTCTTTGCCAGCTTGCGCACCTTCTGAAGCCCCTGTATCAAGTTGCAAATGTGAGCAACCGATCCGGTATCAAATACCCAAGACTTAGAATTTTCGCTAGCAAGCATAACGTCAATAAAATTAACTTGTATAACAATTATACCTTTTCTGGTTTTCCCGGACTTCTTATCTTCCAGATACTTCTTGCAGTTTCTCTTCCAGTGTCATGTGCCCTTACAGTAGAAGCACTCAGTTTCATTCTTGGCTCCGCCCTTAGATTTGCGTTGGAAGCCGGTCTTACCGGCGCCCTTGCCCTTCTTTGGCTTGCCTTTCTTTTTGAAACTAGCAGTTTTATTCACAAGCAACACTTGCTTGTGATTTTTCTGCAGTCCTCCTTCAGCAGTTTTCAGCATGGCAAACACCTAATTTGCTGTTTTGTCCATCCCATTCATGTTGTAGTTCATGATAAAACCGCCATAAGACCGGGGGAGTGAACCTAGCAACAAGTCCATAACATGCTCTTCTGGAAGTGGGAATTCCAGGATTTTAAGCCTTTCAGCATAGCCAATCATATTGACTACGTGCTCGCCAACTGAATTGCCCTCGGCCATCTTGGTCTCCGCCATCATTTTCATGATGTCAAAATGTTCAGACCGTGCATTAAACTTGTAAAGAGCATCCAGATCCTTGATCATATCAAAGGAGTTATGGAATTCGAAACGTTTTTGAAGCTCTGAACTCATGCAAGACAGCATGAGGCACTGCACTAAGTTGTAATCATCATCCTTAGTGGCCCAGACATTTTGTATGTCTGCCGTGGCTGTTGCCGCCGGTTTAGGAGGAAGAGGTCCGTCAAGCACATACACTTTCTTAGCACCCCGGAGGACAATCCTCAGGGTACGGACCCAGTCCACATAGTTGTTTCCATTCGCAGCTAACTTCTCTTTCTCTAACATAGGGCCTAAGTTGAACGCGGTGTTGCGTGCCATTTGATCTACAATGGAAAACACAAGTTCATTTAGACTTTGTTCATAATGATTTTTGGCACTAGTGAATAAATAATTTTTATTCTAAGGTGCACTCCCAGTCAAATCAATATCTCTCATAATTGATTGTGAGTGATGCAAGACCCAACTTTCAATTCAGCGTCAATGATGTAACCATCTCAAGTGACGAGAATTTCAATTGGTAGGCCAACTTGCCAATCATATCTCTATGTGACTCTTGTTCATCTTTCGACGCGTGTGTTCCGAGCTCATGACTTTCATGCCTGAACGTCAAGACAACCAAGTGATCTCGCTCCGAGGTCTCAACTCACCCGCCTCACACTTCTCTAATCTTTCGTACCCATGTAACCATGTGATACCCCGAAGAGATAGGTGTCGTGATGGTGCTACACTTGGGAGAACACTAACTACTTGATATTCTAAGTGAGAGATCACCCTAATAAAAAGCAACTACCGCGCAATTAAGAAGGGTGCATCAAGAGGGATAAACATCTCAGGCAATTCATAATAGCATGATATGGTATAGCCCCTTCTGACGGAGAAGTCAAGTATTTCTTCGTCTTCGGCATTCGCGTCGGTGTTCACCTCTGCGAAGATTGCTACCACCTTATCGATGCACCAGATAATATTGCTATCTCTATAGCTAATAAAATAAGTGCATTACATAAGGTTGACACGCAGGTCATTAAAGTGCAATCATATGGCTCCAGCCATCATGCCGAATCATGACACATAGGTCATGTTAATTACATCATATAGCCATCTCATACATAATCAAATTGAGTATGAGCATTGCTATACCACATCACATGCAAAGCATCCTGCAAAACCAAGTTAGACGCCTCTAATAGGTTTATACAAAATTTTATTTTACGTGGCTTCTAAGGTTTTGACTCAAACTGCAACTACCAACGTTTATCATCAAGTATGATAATTCAACTTGCTAGATTAACTTTCCAGGGTGTATGAAACACGAGATGATAAAATCTCGAGCCCCATACTAAACTTCGTCATACGCGTGACCCCCATGCAGATCATATCTGCATTGCCCTTTCATCTACGAAACATCCATCTTTCTTTTGACTATGGTGGAACCCAAAGAACTGTTAGCACTTTGTTGATCTGTCAATCAGCATACTCAGGAGCAGCATGAAAGGATCGCGGATTGCTAGAACTTTGTAAGATTCCACCATTCCGTCAAGATATGGACTACGCAAATTCACGGGAAGCAACAGGAACATTGGGTAACAGATTTCATCTGCTACCCGCACAAATAATTTTCAGCAATACATCTCATCTACTACAAAATTATACTATGCAATACCCATACATCTCATGTATTCTAGATCATAACATGCATCTACTCATAGCCTGGCTCTTGATGCCACTGTTGGGGAACGCGACAAAAAACAAAAAAATTCGGTATAGCGAGCACGCCCAGGACCACTATGCAGACTGCATACAAGGTTTGATCTGATCCGTACCGACTCGAAGCGCAGCGGAAGAAGAGTCGGTCGAGATTGTTGGTGCAGATCCCTGTAGCTAGGATTTTACAACCTCCCAACCACGAGGATGTACTCCCTCGTCGGACAGCCCTTCGGGAGGCAGTCGGATAGTCCTCCGGATGATGTCGCGGACAGCCCTTCGGGAGGACCCTCGAAACCCGAACGAAGACTCGGACAGCCCTACGGGAGGACACACGAACAGCCCCTCGGGCAAAAGATCGAAACTATGACTTCTCTACGGGGTTGCACACATACGGTGTCATCTATCCGGCAGGGTTTCACCGTCCAGAACTAGTTCCTGCCGAAACCCAGACAGCCTTTCGGCTCTACGAAAGACTCTTTTCGTGGGAGGGAGAGAGAGAGCTTACAAAGCAAAGCATGTGTATGAGAGCACAAGGATGAAGATATGGCAGCCCACATCTCCTCTATTTATAGGAAAACCAAGGGTAGGGTTGGGACTTGAAAATACCAAACTACCCCCACTTTATGTCACACATAAAAAACATAAGAAGGAAAAAGGGGTGCCATGTGGAGCTCCATGGAGGAGCTCCACCCTTGGCCGGCCAACCCTTGGGGGGGGCCATGAGGAGATAACTTGCTCCCCAATCCCTTCTAGAAGACTTTTTGGAAATATCCGAAAAGGTCCTTTTCCATAAATATCCAAAAAGCACTTTCACTATTCACGACGACATTTTTCAGCGTCCGATCGAACTGAAAATATTTATGTGGGCTTAGAACAATTCTAGTACCCCACTAAAATAATTTTTAATGCGATCCGGAACAATTCCGAAATAGTGATTTTCATCTGCGAAAAGCATCTGAAGCGGTTCCGGCAGCTCCGGAACATTTCCGGTTTTTCTTCCGAAAAATTCCCAGAAGTTTCCAGAATGATTCTGGCACCCTCCAAGAATTATCAGGCATGTGCCGAAACCAATTTGACTTAATGGTATCCCCTGAAACTACTTTTTAGTTTTACCGAAACTGTTCCGGTGACCTGTCTGCGGAACTTTTCCGCTGTCCGAAACTTTTCCGGTGTCTGAAACTTTTCGGTGATATTCTCTCAGACTCCCTGTCTAGTATTCAACAGATAGATGACCCTTAAGCGTGTGACCCTATAGGTTCGGTAAAGCATAGACATGACCTGGAACCCCTTCCGATCAATGATCAACATCGGAGCCGTGGACACCCATATTGACCCCTATACCCACACGAATGAATATTCGAGTGAACCTCTAGTTGACGTGAGCTATTCCTGTTGCTTCGCGATATGTTACAATTTCCCGAGGTGAGACATGTAGGCATCCTCGTGGATCAACAACTTGTACACTATGCCAGTTACCTCGTTGCCGGTATTGTTCTCTTTTCTCGCTCCCGTGTTCCGGCATCCCCGTGATCAAATCACAAAGTGTCTGGCCAGACGATGATGGATACCGTAACACCGAGAGGGCCCGGAGATATCTCTCCATTGTCGGAGGAGCAAATCCCAATCTTGAGCTAACAAGTTACTTGACATACTTTTCCATGAACCCGTAAGCCGCCGTAATAGCCACCCATTTACGGATGACGTTTAACAAACCCCAAAGTTGATGAAGCAAGCATGAAGAAACTCGATACTCTCATGGTCTAAGGAATTATGCAAACGTTAACCATCTCTGTGTTATTTACCATTAACTTGTGACGAATGTATCTCATAGCATAACATCAATTCAGATCGATTCAACACGAGAGTTCTACCAACATCGCGTCCTCAAAATTGCCGGCAT
Organism: Hordeum marinum; assembly: GCA_022496015.1. Classification (NCBI taxonomy): domain Eukaryota; kingdom Viridiplantae; phylum Streptophyta; class Magnoliopsida; order Poales; family Poaceae; genus Hordeum; species Hordeum marinum. The sequence continues at coordinate 224,524,194 of CM039678.1, read as the reverse complement.
AGCCATGCCCATGATCAGGAAAACAACACCATCATGCAACACTTGAGCTAGTCTTAGAGGCAAGACTAGGAATACAATTTACCGTTTATTATACCACACGTGCACATGAGTTTCCCTCCAAGCCTCGTTTAATTTGTAGACTCGAGAATCATTGCAGCTATAGCATGGAACATAAACATTCATTACAAACTTTGGAGATACGAAATAACTATTATTACTGCCTCTAGGGCATATCTCCTACATTCCCCCACCATGGGGGCCCCCAACACCTTTTGTCCAGCCACAAGGGGCTGCCCCCCAAAAGGGAGGCCCCCCAAAACAGCCCCACGAAACGTGGGATCTTGTCCCCTCACGCTGGGACAAGATGTTTTCCGCGACTATTACTTCAGAAAAATTCTGGAAGGTCCCAGAACATTTCCGGCACCCTCTAAAATTATCTGGACACGCTCTGGAAAATTTCCGGTATGGTGGTTTAATTTAAAACCATCTTCGTTTACCTGGTAAACAATTCCGGCAGCTCCGAAAACCTTTTCCGGTTTTTTCTCTGAAAATTCCAGAAAATACCAGACCGATCTGGCAACCTCCAAAACATTCCCGGTGCTTGCCGAAACCTTTTTGGATCAATGGTTTTATCCGAAACAACTTTTCGGTTTTACCGAAACTTTTTCGGTGTTCTCTCTGGAACCTTTCCCTTGTCTCCGAAACTTTTCCAGTGACTTTCTCTCGGACTCCTTGTCTAGTATTCAGCAGATAGATGACCCTTAAGCGTGTGACCCTATAGGTTTGGTGAAGTATAGACATGACCCGGAACCCCTTCCGATCAATGATCAACATCGGAGTCGTGGACACCCATATTGACCCCTATACCCACACCAATGAATATTCGAGTGAACCTCCAGTTGCTGTGTGCTATTCCTGTTGCTTCACGATATGTTACAAATACCCGAGGTGAGACATGTTGGCATCCCCGTGGATCAACAACTTGTCCACTATGCCAGTTACCTCATTACCGGTATTGTTCTCTTTTCTCGTTCCCGTGTTCCGGCATCCCCGTGATCAAATCACAAAGTGTCTGGCCAGATGATGATGGATACCGTAACATCGAGAGGGACCAGAGATATCTCTCCATCGTCGGAGGAGCAAATCCCAATCTTGAGCTATCAAGTTACTTGACATACATCTCCATGAACCCGTAAGCCGCCGTAATAGTCACCCATTTACGGATGACGTTTAACAAACCCCAAAGTTCATGAAGCAAGCATGAAGAAACTTGATACTCTCATGGTCTAAGGAATTATGCAAACATTAACTTCTCTGTGTTATTAACCATTAACTTATGATGAATATATCTCATAGCACAACATCAATTCGGGTCAATTGAACACAAATGTTCTTCTAACATTGTGCCCTCAAAATTGCCGGCATAGCCATGCCCATGATCAGGAAAACGGGATCATCATACAATACTTGAGCCAGTCTTAGAGGCCAGACTAGGAATACAATTTACCGTTTATTATTCCACACGTGCATATGAGTATTCCTTCAAGCCTCGTGGTTATTGTAGACTCGAGAACCATAGCAGTTATAGCATGGAACATAAACCTAATTATGAACAGGGAGATAATCAATAACATTTATTATTGCCTCTAGGGCATATCTCCTACATCAATATACTGTTTTCTTTCTCAAGTGTAACTTGGCTAAGAGAATCATTAGTGGAATTAATAGAACTACTAGAAGCAACATTATTGGATTTGGCATTAGTGTTGTTGCCACTAGATGAAGAACCTTTCTTGCCTTTGTTACTAGTTTGCTTATATTTAACTTGTGGAACAAATGTGGACACGAGTAGTCATTTGGAAAGATAAGAAGAACTCTTCTTTCGAAGATCATCATTGATAGCTTTAAGAAACTCATGTTCTTGCTCTAAATTTAGCTTCTCGAAGCATAGCTTCTCATGAACTCTTAGAAGCTCTCTATGATCTTATTGAATAGATTCATGAGCTAACTTAAGAGTGTTTAGTTCATTAGTTAGACGATCAATCTCCTTCTTATCATCATCACACGACTTATCTTGACTAGAATGATTATTATCAAGTTCATTTTGACTAACATCACTAGTTTTATCGAAGAGCAAGTCATCATCTCCTAGTAAATCATCCTCATCACTATTTAGGTCAATGTATTCAGGGTGTGATACCTTGGGGCCTTTAGCCATGAAGCAACTTCCACTTCCCTCATTTGGTGAATAAAATATGTCATGGGAGTTGGTGGTTATGAGTGCTAATCCGGATACACCTTCATCTTGACTATAGTCGGAGTTGGAGTGGTAGCTTCTCTCGGATTGGTTGTCGGAATCAGAGCCGAAAACCCATTCACCACATGAGCTTGATGTCTTGTTATTTTGTAGCTCTTTGTGTACTTGTCCTTTTTCTCCAAGTTCTTGCTTCTCCAGAAGGTCTTTGTTCATAGCGACTGTCTCTACTCCTTATCTCTCTATGAGGTGATTCATCTCTTGAGCTTCGTCTTCTAGGTGACTCTTCTCTTATTTTGTGGGAGGGCGTGCACTCATTTGAGTTGTGTCCAAGCCTTCCACAATTGTAACAATTCTGGTCACGACCAAAGGAACGCTTCTCTTCATATCTTTAGTTGGAGCTTCTCTCTTTGCCTCTACTCTTGTATAACTTGTTGAATTTCTTGACTATGAGGCTTATCTCTTCATTGGTAACAAGGTTGTCACTTGAAGTAGCGGGAGTGTCACTTTTAGCTTTTTATTCACCGCTTGACTAGGTGTGAAGTTCTTCTTTGCCCTTGAGTGACATTTCATGAGCAACAGTCCTTCCAATGACTTTCGTAGGCTTGAGATGTTTGTTGTTTGGCATCATTTGGATCAATGTACACACGGTGTCGTACTTTCCATCCAAGGCCCTAAGGATCTTCTTGATGATGAATTTGTTGGACATCTCTTCACTTCCTAAGCCGACAATCTCATTTGTTATGAGAGAAAGCCTAGAGTACATTTCCACGACTCCTTCACCATCCTTCATCTTCAACTTGTAAAGTTTACTTTGTAGCACATCCAACTTACATTCCCTGATGGATTCGGTACCTTCGTGCATATCAACCAAAGTATCCCAAATTTCCTTTGCATTCTCAAGACGGCTTATCTTATTGAACGCTTCGGGGAATAACCAGTTGAATAGAATGTCGCATTCCTGAGCATTGTATTGCAAAATCATTAATTCTTCCGCGGTCGCTTCACGATCCGGTTCCTTTCCATCACCAAAGAATTTACCTTGCAATCCAACACGAACAACATCCCATACGACGGGGTTATGACCAGTAATATGCATTTTCATTTTATGATTCCAACTAGCAAAGTTTGTACCATCAAAATATGGAACTCTGCAATGATAACTTCCCTCACTAGAAGCCATACTCTCCTAGGTTGTTAAACCAATGCAATGGAGACCAAAGCTCTGATACCACTTGTAGGATCCGAAGTATGTCTAGAGGGGGGTGATTAGACTACTTTACCAAATAAAAATCTAGTCTTTCCCCTATTTTAAGTATTGACAAGTTTTAGCAATTGTAGCAAGTAAAGTACACCCTACACAAGCAAGTCTATGAGTATAGCAGCACAAAGTAAACACATGCACATGAAAGTAAAGGTAGGGAAAGGAGGATCAAACGCAATTTGTGACACGAAGATTTTTTCCATGGTTCCGATAGGTGGCGCTATCGTACGTCCATGTTGATGGATATTTCAACCCACGAAGGGTAGCGGTTGCACCAATCCACGGAGGGCTCCACCCACAAAGGTTCCACGAAGTAGCAACCTAGTCAATTCATCATGGCTTACATCCACGAAGGGATAGCCTCACTCGGGTAGATTTTCACGAAGTAGGTGGTCTCCTTGCCCATACAAACTTCTTGGTTCAACTCCACAACACGGAGAAGGAGGCTCCCAAGTGACACCTAACCAATCTAGGAGACACCACTCTCCAAAAGGTAATAGATGTGGTAACAATGATGAACTCCTTGCTCTTGTGCTTCAAAAGATAGTCTCCTCAACACACAATCACTCTCTCATAGATTTGGCTTGGTAGAAGAGGTTGATTGGGTGGAAAGCAACTTAGCGAGGCTAGAAATCAAGATTCATATGGTTGGAGTGGAAGATCTTGATCTCAACATATGAGTAGGTGGCTCTCTCGAAAAAAAATGGATGGGGCAAGTGTAGGTATGTTCTAAGTGCTTCCTCTACGAGTGAGAGGAGGTGGAGGGGTATATATAGGCATTTCCAAAAATCCAACTCTTACAACATTATTGCCCAACTCAGTAAAACCGATCCAAAAACTAGGTTGCACCGATTAGTGCAAAATGTGGCAACTTTCGTCTTCTCGGTGAGACCGATATACATACCTGGGTGGTACCGATATGGGTGACCTAGGCAGATTCCAAATCTTGGTGAGACCAATTCTCAAAATTTTCAGAAATTTCGATTCTTGAAAATGGCTAACCAGAAAGTTGGTCACTTGTTTTGGTTGCACCGAATGGAAAGTTGGTGGCATCGAGACCTTAGGTTTTTGGCTTAAGATCTGTCTAGGGTAAAATTCAATTGGGCCAATTTAGAAAAGTTGGTGGCACCAATTTTAGTGGTAGGGTTTTGACAAAGATTTTGTGGGAGAATTTCATGTGTATTTTTGGTGGCTAATCTCTAAGCACTTGCGCAACCATATCATCATAGACACCTGATCCCCTTTTAATAGTATTGGCTTTCCTATAGACTCAAAGAGTGATTTCTCAAAAAACGTAAAATGTGGAGTCTTCAAGCTTGTTGCCAATAGATATTACTTGCATCTAGGGAATATCCTCACAATGCTATTGCCAATCCATTCATTAAACTTTCTTGAAATATACTTGGTGGAAACATTAGTCCAATGAAATATATGTTGCTATTAATTACCAGAACCACCTAGGGAGAAGTTGTAATTTCAAGGACATCCTAAAATAATTGAAAAAAAACTCTCGGAATATTAATATGAATACACCTAGTCCATCTAAGAAGAAAAAGGAAAAGGAAAATGATGGTACTTTGCATGATTCTAGTGAACCCGTGATAGAAAAACCTTCTAAGAATCATGGTGATGTTTTTATTTCTGATGTAGAGCACAATCTGGTAATGAGCATTCACCTAGTGATAATGATATTGGAAATATTCTCTAGAGGCAATAATAAATTGGTTATTATCATATTTCCCTGTTCATGACAAACCTTTATTATCCATGCTAGAATTTTATTGACAGGAAACTCAAATACATGTGTGGATACATAGACAACACCGTGTCCCTAGTGAGCCTCTACTAGACTAGCTCGTTAATCAGAGATGGTTAAGGTTTCCTAACCATGGACATGAGTTGTCATTTGATAACAGAGTCACATCATTAGGAGAATGATGTGATGGAAAAGACCCAACCGTAAGCATAACATTTAATCCTATCACTTTGTTTGTTGCTACCGCTTTCTTCATGTCAAGTATTTGTTCCTAAGACCATGAGATCATGCAACTCCCTGACACCGGAGGAATGCCTTGTGTGTATCAAACGTCGCTTCATAACTGGGTGATCGTAAAGGTACTCTACAGGTATCTCTGAGGGTGCTTGTTGGGTTGGCATCGATCGAGACAAGGATTTGTCACTCCGTATGATAGAGATGTATCTCTGGACCCTCTCTATAATACAACATCACAAGAAGTTTGCAAGTAATGTGACTAAGGAGGTGGGATTTTGTATTACGGAACGAGTAAAGAGACTTTGCGGTAACAAGATTGAACTAGGTATGGAGATACCGATGATCAAATCTCGGGCAAGTAACATACCGATGGACAAAGGGAACTGCATACGAGATTAACTGAATCCTTGACATCGTGGTTCGACCGATGAAGATCTTTGTGGAATATGTAGAAACCACTATGGGCATCCAGGTCCCGCTATTGGTTATTGTCTAGAGAGGTGTCTCGGTCATATCTGCATGAATCTCGAACCCGCACGATCTGCACACTTAACGTTCGGTGACGCTATAGTAGTATTGGGATATATATGTTGGTGAACGAATGTTGTTCGGAGTCCTGGATGAGATCCCAGACATCATTAGGAGCTCTGGAATGGTCTGGAGGTAAATATTTATATATGGGAAGTCATATGTTGGCTACCGGAAAAGTTTCGGGTTTTGACGGTATTATACCGGGAAGCTTCTAGAAGGTTCCAGAAGATTCCTGAGGGTTCCATAAGTCCATGGAAGGTACCACCACGCCCCTTAGGCCAGCATGGGATGTAAGGGGGCGCCCTAGCCTTGTTGGGACATCGCCCCAAGGGCCCATGCGGCTAGGGGTAGGAAACCCTAAGAGGCAAGGCACCTAGGATGTGCCTTGGGGAAGGAGGACTCCTCCCTAGCCGCCGGCCCTCCTTGGAGGAGGGGACAAGGGTTGCGACCCAACCCTGCCCCTTGCCTCCTATATATATTAGAGGAGAGGGGAGGGCTGGACACAACAATCCCACATCCGGTGGCAGCCCTCCCACTCTCGTTCTCTGTTTTCTCCTCAGATCGCATTTATGGTAGCACTTGGCTAAGCCCTTGCTCCACCACCGCCTCCACCACACCGTCGTGCTGGTTGAGATCCCATTTACTTGTCCTACCTGGCTTGCTAGGTCAATAAGGAGAATATGTCATCGACCCACACGTGTGCTGAACACGGAGGTGTCGTCTGTTCGTGAAAGCACATTTGCTCCCTTGGTGGTTTTGGTAATTAATAACAACATATATGTCATTGAACTAATGATTTGACTAAGCATATTTCAGGAAAAGTTCAATGATGGGTTGGCAAAAGGATTGTGGAATACCACAAGATGCAACGAAATAGATTGGCAAGGCTTCAAGCAAAGGACTCTACATTTTACCTTTTGTGAGAAATCACTTTGAGTCCATAGGAAAGCCAATACTACCAAAAGGGGGTAAGGTTTTGTTGGTGAACAAAATGCTCATACGTGCACAAGTGATAGTCACCACATACACCCACAAGCTCTTCCACAAAAGTCTTTCCAAAGCCAAATATCCAAAATCAGTGAAACCAACACTTTCCACTCGGTGCCACCGATTCCAAGACGCAGACAGACTCAGCCAAACCCTAGATTTTCGGTGCAACCGGCTCCACTTTGGTGCCACCAAGTTTAGGTTGTCAACTTCCTATTACGGAAGTTACAAAATTGATCCCACCGAGTTTTGTGAATCGGCATCACCGAGATTGGCAATCTGACCGTTGGTCACCTTATCGGTGCAACCGAGTTTTATGTATCGGTCTCACCGAGATTCAAAAGTTGCTACCTTTGAGGCAACTCAGTACAACCGATATTTACACATCGGTTCCACCGAGTCTAACTTATTAGGTGTAATGATTGTATTTTTGGATATGCCTATATATACCCCTCCGCCACCACTCACTCGAAAGAGAAGCACTCAGAACAGTTCCCCACTCATACCTACTAATTTTTTGAGAGAGAGCCACCTACTCATGTGTTGATATCATGCCATTCCATTCCTACCATATGAATCTTGGTCTCTAGCCTTCCCAACTTGCTTTCCACCCAATCAACCTCTTCCACCAAGCCAAATCTGTGAGAGAGTGATTGTGTGTTGAGGAGTCTATCATCTTGAAGCACAAGAGTAAGGAGTTCATCGACATTATCGAGCCTATTACCTTTTGGAGGGTGGTGCCTCCTAGATTTGTTAGGTGTCGCTTGGGAACCTCCTACTTCTTGTTGTGGAGTGAAACAAGAAGTTTGTAAGGGCAAGGAGATCGCCTACTTCGTGATGATCTACCCCGAGTTAGGCTAGTCCTCCGTGGACGTTGGTCGTCATGGTATAGTCAAGGTTGCTTCTTCGTGGAACCCTCCGTAGGTAGAGCCCTACGTGGACTCTCACGACTGTTACCCTCCGTGGGTTGAAGACTCCATGAACGTGGACGTACGATAGCACCACCTATCGGAACCACGGGAAAAATCATCGTGACACCAATTGTGTTTCATCTTCCTACCCTCTCTTTACTTACATGCTTGTCTTTACTTTCCGCTACAATACTCGTAGATATGCATGTTTAGGGTGTACTACATACTATGAATGCTAAAATCTGTCAAGACTTAGAATTGGGAAAAGGTAGATTTTTATTTGGTCAAGTAGTCTAATCACCCCCCTCTAGCACTACTTTTGATCCTACAAGTGGTATCAGAGCATTGGTATACATTGCATTGGTTTCACAACCTAGGAGAGTATGGCGTCTAGTGAGGGAAATTATCACCATAGAGGTCCGTACTTTGATGGCACTAATTTTGCTAGTTGGAAGCACAAAATGAAAATGCATTTGCCTGGTCATAACCCTGCCGTTTGGGTTGTTGTTCATGTTGGAATGCAAGGTGAATTCTTTGCGGAAGGAAGGGAACCGGATCGCGAAGCGACTGTGGACGAATTGAAGATGTTGCAACTCAATGCTCAAGCATGTGACATTCTCTTCAACTGCCTATGCCCTGAAGAATTCAACAAAATCAGTCGTCTTGAGAATGCAAAAGAGATTGGGATACTTTGGTTGATATGCATGAAGGTACCAAATCTGTGAGAGAATCCAAGTTGGATGTTCTTTAAAGTCAGCTTGACAAGTTCAAGATGAAGGATGGTGAAGGAGTCGCTGAGATGTACTCTAGGCTAGCTCTCATCACCAATGATATTGCCGTCTTAGGAAGCGAAGAAATGACCGACAAATTCATCATCAAGAAGATACTTCGAGCTTTGGATGATCGATATGACACAATATGCACATTGATCCAAATGATGCCCAACTACAAAGATCTTAAGCCAACGGAAGTGATTGGTAGGATTGTTGCTCATGAGATGACACTCAAAGACAAGGAAGAGCTTCACCAAAAGTCTAACGGTGCTTATAAAGCCACAAGTGATGCTCCCTCTACCTCAAGCGACAACCTTGTCAGAAATGAACAGATAAGCCTCATGGTCAAGAAATTCAACAAGTTCTACAAGAATAGAAGCAAAGATCGAAGCTCCAACTCAAGATATGAAGAAAAGTGTTCGTCAAGTCATGGGAAGCCCGGACACTACTCGGATGAGTGCATGACTCCTTACAAAAGGAAAGAAGAGTCACCAAGAAGACGAAGCTCAAGAGACGAGTCACCTCGAAGAGAGAGAAGGAGTAGGGATGATTGTTATGAATGAAGACCCTCAAGGAGAAGTAGGGACTCGGAGAAGAAGGACAAGTACACCAAGAGCTACTCAAGAAGAAGACGTCAAGCTCATGTTGGTGAATGGGTTTCCGGCTCCGAATACGACAACCACTCCGATAGAAGCTATCACTCCAACTCCGACTATAGTCAAGATGAAGGTGTTGCCGGACTTGCAGTAGTGACAACCGACTCCTATGACATATTTGATTCACCAAATGAAGGGAGTGGATTTCATGGATAAAGTCCCCAAGGTATCACACCCCGAGTATCTTGATTTCAATAGTGATGAAGATGACTTGTTAATTGAAGATGACTTGCTATTTGACAAATCTAGTAATGTTAGTCAAAATGAACTTGTTAGTACTCACTCTAGTCTAGATAAGTCATGCGATGATGATAAGTTGGAAATAGAACGACTAACTCAAGAACTAAACACTCTTAAGTTAGCTCACTAGTCTTCTCTACGAGATCATAGAGAGCTTGAAAGGACACATGAGAAGCTCCGCTTCGAGAAGCTCAATTTAGAGCAAGAACAGGAGTTCCCTAAAGCTATCAATGATGATCTTTGAAAGAAGACTTCCTATTATCTAGCCAAACGACTGCTCTTGTCTACATTCATGCTACAAGTTAAGTCTAAGCAAGCTGGTAACAACGGAAAGAAAGGTTCTTCAACTAGTAGCAATAAAAATGATAAATCCAATGATATTGCTTCTAGTAATTCTCTTGATCCCACTAACTCTTCTCTTAGCCAAGTTACACTTGAGCAAGAAAATGAACTTTTGAAAGGTATTATAGAGAAAGGTATCTACAAGAGTCTGAAAGGATGCAAACAATATTAGGAGATCGTACGCAAGCACGGAGGATACCGCAAGAATCATGGTGTTGGCTACTTCAACGCTAATGGAGTCAAATGGGAAGAAGGTCAATACCCCAATCCCAAGTTTGTTTCTCAAAAGGAGATGTATGAAAATACTCTCCCCAAGGGAACAAAATCTCAAGATGACCTTCTACCAAAAGACCCCAAGCTCAAGGGCAAGAACATGCTTCAAGAGGACATTGACTCATATGAAGATATATCCCAAGCTTTGGTGAAGTGGGTTCCCAAGGCTACTACAAGCTCAACTTCTACAAGTGCTACTTCAACACCAAGGATCCCCATCAACTTGATGTGGCTTCCCAAGAAGAACAATTAGAGAAGTTCTTGAGGGGTGACTCCGCTAATGAAATCCACTCATATTCATTATTGGCAAGAACTAGTTGCAGCCAACATCAACATCATGCAATAGTTCAAGCAGTCACACATTCCCTCAAAGGTAAGCAAGGTACAAGGTAATCAACAAATCAATGGACATCATCATATATGCTTTGCACTCCATGTCCATAGATATCCTTGTATTTGTCTCTTGTGTGTTGGGACTAACCCATGTAGGTGAGAAGAGTAATGAAACAACGAGGATGCTCCCAACTCTTAGTGATCTTCATCAACTTTGAGCATCCACCACTACTTCACCTACATGAAGTCTTCATCGAAAAAACCCAAGGTTAGTTGGCCCTCCTATGGGGGCATGTCACATCAAGGGGGAGCTTTACTCTAAGACTTGAGTCAAACTATCTCACAGTATGTGACAACATTAAATGCTTTATATAAAAGTGGTAACCCCACTTGTGCTTAAACGATGAGTATGACCTATGATCAAGTATTCTTACTTGGCTCCTAAGTCAATATACTCATATATAGATGACTCCGTCATCGCCAAAGTGCTTTCTAGATGCTAGTGTGTTTGTGCATGTTCTCCATGTTTTCATTTGGCATCTTATTGTGTGAGCATGTTGGTCTGCATTTATTTACTCATTCGAGTATATCCAATTGTTGCTATTTGGCTTTTGATCTTTTATTTGCCAATTGGATATACAAGAATGCCTAGGACCACTCCTCTAACTACCTATGCTTTCTCACCTCATATTCTATTCATGTTGCATCACAAAATTTGAACAAGTACTTTTCGATCCCTCTATGTGAGGAGCACTCGGAGTTCCGTATCGACAAAGGATTGACCATTAAAACCTCCCAAGTGCATCTTGGTGGAACCAACTCCAAAATATCAATTTCACCAAATACCTAGGGTTGATCTGATTTTTTAATCTTGGTACTGTTGATTCCATATTCTCGGTTACATTGAGTTTCCCTATGAGCAGACAGAAGAGAAACTCGGTGACACCAAAAATTTAGAATCGGTATCACCAACAGTGATGGGTATATATATGTTGTGGACCACGACGCTTTGAAAATCACTCTTCAAACGTCACGCCTCAGAACCCTAACTGCCGAAGAAGGACCCCCTGGTCGTCGCCCTTGTCTCCCCGCGCCCCTCCGCTGATGGATCTTCGCCGTCGACGGGAATCTTTGCCGCCGTCCACGCCGTAGCGGATCCATGACCAGGATAGGGTATGGATTCGACCCTTCTTGCGCTCCCTGTCCAATTCTTGCGCAATGAAGATTGTTTTATCTATAAGCCCCTGTTTGCACATCATCTATCCACACAAAAACTCCATAGTATAACGAACTATCGAATTTCTAGGGTTTTGCCTTCCGCCCGATGAAACTCAGTGGAACCGAAGTGAACAAATCAGTGTCACCGATTTGTAATTTGTGCTGGTGAGAAATTCTTGGTGAAAGTGAGTACTTCTTTCCGGTCTCACCAAAAGGAGTGCCAAGTTTCGGCTAATGAGAAAGTTAATCTCGGTAGTACCAATTTTGTTGCTTCAGTTGTACCGATTTTCATGTGACAGAATATATAACTTTCGAAATTCTTAGTTCAAACTTTAAAAACCAGTTGAAACATGTCAGATGCTGAAGATAGCCAGCATCTGCAGGAGCAGAATGTTGATATGAGTTCAGGCACTAGTCCTAAGTCCAGTTCTTCCTCAGATCCAGGCACTCTCAGTTCTCATGGCTTGCCTAAACCTGCAACAAGGACAAGGAAGAGACTCAATTCAGATGAATAAGATTCTGATTTTGTGCCATAGGAGGTTCTTGCTAAGAAGCAAGAGGAGGCTGCAAAGAAGTCTGCTACTGAGGCTGCCTCATCTAGGAGGGTAGTCAGCAAAGTTTATGCACCTCCAGAGACATTCAGAGCACATGAGAGTGCTAGAGCAACTATGTCTATTGAGATCCCCAAGAAACCTTTGCCTAAGAAGGCAGGAGAGAAGAAGACAGCCAGGAAGTGGATCATCCATGTGATTGGCAGGCCTACCTCTATGTATGAGGATCTAGAGGAGGCTGCTGGTGCTGTTGAGGAGGAGGAGGAGGAGGAACCTATTGTCAAGGCCCCTCCCAAGAAGAAGAAAAGAAGCTTATGGCAGATGTTATGCCTAAGCCTGGCCCCTCCAAGAGCTCCAAGGATGCATCCAAGAAAGTTGTTGCAGGGAAGTCCAAGAGGACTACCAGAGATATACCTGTTGCTGAGAAGAACAAGACATCTACTTTCAAAGAAGCAGATGATGATGATGATAATGATGATAATGCTATGTCAGTTTTGATGAAGCTTAGACTTCACCTTCCTAAACACAATGCCAGCCACCCAGTTGCCGAGGATATGAAGAAGAGGAAGGATTCAGGTTTAAGGGCATGGAGAGATATTGATCCATATGCTCTGAGAAGAAAAATTGATGTGGACTATAGGTTCTATACCAAAGAGCAGCAAGACTTCTATGAGACCATCTTACTTGACAAGAGTCCTACAGTCAGTGATATGAGATATGTTGACTGGAAGTATATCAAGGAAAATGAGGACTATTTCCCATGTGTGCAAGACAACTTTCACTTCATTAGCCTAGACAAGTTTGTAGGCAGAGAGTTTACTGCTTGGAATGATGAGATGATCATGCAGATCTACTCCACTGCTCACTTTTATGGAGATGGCAGGATAGTATGGATGATTGAAGGAGGAAGATATGAATATATAGTTGATGAGTGGGCTACCATCTTAGGAGTCCCAGAGGTTGAGGATGGTGACTTGGATGTCTACTCTAAATCCAAGGAGAGCCGCAATGCTATGAAGGATATGTATGCTGCTATTCCAGCTGCTAACTTGCAATCTCACAAGTTAGGATCCATTTACTACCTCCAGGCAGGCCTCCGTACCATGAACATCATCTTGAGGCATACCTTGATGCCTAAGTCTAGAGATTAGAAGATGATTCATGGCTACTCCATCAACATGCTTATCCATCTGTATAGTCACACCAGGATTCGAGTGATGGATTTGATAGTTGAGACTATGAAGAGGGTTGTTGCTGACCAAAAGCGCTCATGCTGCTATGCACCCTACATTCAGATGCTTATCAACTCCAAACTTGAGAAGCACATCTTTTCTCTGGATAGACCCCACTTGCCACTTCAGCCAGATTTTGAGGACAACGTTGTGGTGATCGACCCAGACCATCCCACATCAGCTGCAGCTCAGGCATAGGCAGAGGCAGCTCGAGCCACTAGTGCTCAGGTCCCCAGATCCAGGAACGAGCAGATGGATCTCTTGATCTCCACTATCATGGACATGAAGAAGGACATCAAAACCATTATGGATAGCCAGGAGAGCCGTGTGAACATATTCAAAGATAGAGTGAAAACTCTCAATGACAAGGTAGATGGGCTGACAAAGATAGTCAATGAGCTTAAGAAGGAAGTTGATGAAGCTCCTATCCGTCGCACCTCTTCAGAGTCTGAGTCTTCTAATGATTATGAGGATAGTGCACCTGTCAGGACGACTGCCCAGTTCAGGACTAAGGCCAGGACACCTACAGTGCCAACTCCGGAGATGAGACCTTTCTTCTACTCCAGCTACAGTGACATCAGCTCCATCATCACCTTTAGTGCCTCCAGTGTCTACACCAACTCCGTCCAGGACATCAGCAGAAGTCTTCGCTAACGCAGTTCTCTCGACTCCGACATTGACTGTCGGAGGAGATCAACCGCAGAAGAACGATTAGCTATATCTCTTTGAGCTTTTTGGTAACTTGTTGCCAAAGGGGGAGAAGTTGTATATAGGTCTAGGTTTCGAGTGAGAGAGCGTCTGTTTTTATTGTTGTTTTACAAAACATTTGATCTTTTGGTTTGGATGTGAGATACTTTTGTTGTGTGTTTGATCATACGCTTTAATGTGTGTTGCTACTATTTCCTATCTTTTGATGGTTATGTGTTGATCATTCACTTTTCTTGATGTGTGTGCTATGTTGTTAACTCTTATTACTCTCGCACACCACCAAGTTGTATGTGACATGGAAGAAGTGCCCCATGTACCTAATCAATTGTGCATTTGCATTCAAACGCAACATTAAAACGCAAATTTAAAAATAATGCACAAATTTAGGGGGAGCTCTTAATTATCACATACTTCTCAAAGCGATGATTATATTCATTGATTATATCATATGTCGAAGCTTTGATCTATATGTTGTCATCAATTACCAAAAAGGGGGAGATTGAAAGCACATTTGCTCCCTTGGTAATTACTAACAACATATATGTCACTGAACTAATGATTCCACTAAGCATGTTTCAGGAAAAGTTCAATGATGGGTTGGCAAATACCCCAAGATACAAGGAAATAGATTGGCAAAGCTTCAAGCAAAGGACTCTACATTTTACCTTTTGTGAGAAATCACTTTGAGTCCATAGGAAAGCCAATACTATCAAAAGGGGGTAAGGTTTTGTTGGTGAACAACATGCTCATAAGTGCACAAATGATAGTCACCACATACACCCACAAGCTCTTCCACAAAAGTCTGTCCAAAGCCAAATATCCAAAAATCGGTGCAATCAACACTTTCCACTCGGTGCCACCAATTCCCAAACTCAAACAGACTCAGCCAAATGCTAGCTTTTCGGTGCAACCGATTCCACTTTGGTGCCATCGAGTTTGGGTTACCAACTTCCTGTTACGCAAGTTTACAAAACCGGTCCCACCGAGTTTTGTGAATCGGCGTCACCGAGATTGGCAATCTGACCGTTGGTCACCTTATCGGTGCAACTAAGTTTTATGTATCGCTCTCACCGAGATTCCAAAGTTGCTACCTTTGAGGCAACTCGGTACAACCGATATTTACACATCGGTTCCACCGAGTCTAACTTATTAGGTGTAGCAGTAGGATTTTTGGAGATGCCTATATATACCCCTCCACCACCACTCACTCGAAAGAGAAGCACTCAGAATAGTTCCCCACTCATACCTACTGATTTTCTGAGAGAGAGCCACCTACTCATGTGTTGAGATCATGCCATTCCATTCCTACCATATGAATCTTGATCTCTAGCCTCCCCAACTTGCTTTCCACCCAATTAACCTCTTCCACCAAGCCAAATATGTGAGAGAGTGATTGTTTGTTGAGGAGTCTATCATCTTGAAGCACAAGAGCAAGGAGTTCATCGACATTATCAAGCCTATTACTTTTTGGAGGGTGGTACCTCCTAGATTGGTTAGGTGTTGCTTGGGAGCCTCCTAATTCATGTTGTGGAGTGAACCAAGAAGTTTGTAAGGGCAAGGAGATTGCCTACTTTGTTAAGATCTACCCTGAATTAGGCTAGTCCTCCATGGACGTAGGCCCTCATGGTATAGTCAAGGTTGCTTCTTCGTGGAACCCTCCGTGGGTAGAGCCCTCCGTGGACTCTCACGATCGTTACCCTCTGTGGGTTGAAGACTCCATGAACGTGGATGTACGATAGAACCACCTATCAGAACCCCGGGAAAAATCATCGTGTCAGCAATTGCGTTTGACCTTCCTACCCTCTCTTTACTTATATGCTTGTCTTTACTTTCCGCTGCAATACTCGTAGACATGCATGTGTAGGGTGTACTTGACATGCTATGAATGCTAAAATCTGCCAAGACTTAAAATTTGGTAAAAGTAGATTTTTATTTGGTCAAGTAGTCTAATCACCCCCCCCCCTCTAGCACTACTTTCGATCCTACATTTTGGCGCTAGATCAAGATGGATCGCGATTGGATCATGAAGACGTGCGACTACACCAACCACGTAATATACCCTTCCACTTGGTGATCTACAAGGGTATGTATATGCACTCCCCCTCTCGCACCTATGCATCTCCATGGATAGATCTTGTGTGTGCATAGGAATTTTTTGTTTCCCATGCAACGTTCCCCAACAAATGAAAATGATGATGTTCATGTTGATGCTCAACCAGATAATGATAAAGAAACTGATAATGATGTAGAAATAGAGCATGCTCCTGATCCTGATAACCCACATAAGAATAAACATTATGAAAGAGAGATTTCATTGCTAGAAAACATGGTAAAAAAAGGGCGCCGTGGGTTCAAAAACCCATGCCATTCCCTTGTAAGCCTTCTAAAAATAGGGATGAGCAAGATTTTGAGCGTTTTGTTGAAATGCTTAGGCCAGTCTTCTTGCACACACATTTGACTGATATTCTAAAGATGCACCTTATGCAAAACATATGAAAAATATTGTCACTAATAAAAGAAAGATACCTGAAACTTATATTTCCACCATGCTTTCTTATTATTATTTTGAGGGTGGAGTACCAAAGAAATTAGGAGACTCTGAATACCTACTATACCTTGGTCCATTAAACGAAGTTATGTTAAAATTGCTTTATGTGATCTAGGAGACAGTTTTAGTGTTATGAGTTTCTCTATTTATAAAAGACTTGATTTGAACAAGCTCACACCTACTGAAATATCTTTGCAAATGGCTGATAAATCTACTCCTATACCTATTGGAATTTGTGAGCATGTCCCCGTTGTTGTTGCAAATGCTACTATTTTGACAGACTTTGTTATTCTTGAGATGCCCGAGGACGACAACATGTCGATTATCCTTGGTAGACCCTTTTTAAATACCACAAGAGCTATTATTGATTGCAACCAAAGCAAAGTCACTTTTCATGTCAATGGAAATCAGCACACGGTATACTTTTTGAAGAAACAAGTTGTGGTTATAATATTAATTCTGTTGAGCAACTGGCCACAATTACTATTGGGAAGTTTAAATTTCCTCTTCCTACTGCAAAGAAGAAATATGTTATTCTTATTGTTGGGGATATGCAAATCCCCATTGAGGTAACCTAGTATTATACGAAGATTCTTTGGTTTCATGTCAATCGAAAACGGTTGTTAATAAGACTTGATCAACCTTATTGAAGTATCCTTTCTTTAGAGGCATGTGGTCAATGAATTTAGTAAGCACAACCTTCTGTATTCCTAGTTTATTCTCTGTTATTTATATTTTAATACAATGCCATGATTACCCTATTTTCGGAATTATGCGTGCAATAAAAATGCCCCAAAAATAAAAGTGCTCAGAACATTGAAAAATTATACATGATTTTTCTAGAATATTTAAGAATTTTTGGAGATGAAAACACACCAGGGGGTGCACCTGTTGCTACCAAGGAAATAGGGTGCACCACCCCCTAGGACGAGCCTAGATGCCTTGGGGGCCCCGTAGGGACCCCCTCACTTATCCATTCAGTCCACTTCATTTCTTACCTCTAGAAAAAAGTCATGGTTGCTCTCTCACTCGTGTTCTTGCTCCCACACCTGAGATTTTTGATCTATTTGCTTGGAGCTCCATTTTCCAACTGTTTTGAGGGATTAACCTTTGGTAAGTAACTCCTCCATTTCTCCTATTAGTTTTTTGCTTTAGTATATTATTTTTGCATATTCTTCTCCCCTTGGTGTTACTGAAAATGAGCTTTCATATTGAATTCTTTGAGTTGCAAGTAGTTTGAATTCTTGATATGGCATGTAGGCATCCCTATGAGTAGTTGCTATCAATCTTACAAAGTTTTGTTAACATAATTTTGTGGTCCAAAAATTTCATTTGTCCTTAGGAAAATGAATATCTTTAGGAGGAGTTCTACAAGGATAATGTCCTCTGGCAAGTCGTCGAGTGAGAGCTCGGTACGACAAGCTTATGTTGAACCAAGGGCAAGCTCAACACGAATCGGCAAAGACAAATCATGCGAGTGGCCATGTAACGAGTTCATGATAGGTGCTGGTATTAAGGAAGAATTTAACCAATATATTCAGAACACTGAGCCCACCGACTTCCTCACAGATAAGTGTACTCAATATCACAAACTTACCCATTCATTCACTCAAAGGTTTGAGTACCATTCTCGCACTTCTAGAGTTTTATTTCATCTTTATGATATATCCTATGGTATGTCTCTTAAGGAATTCTGTGATGCATGCAAAATTCCATATTGGGGTTCACTTAGCAAACCACAAAAGGTTGATTATGATATGTTTCTTAAGAGTCTATGCAATGGTGATGATAGAGGAGATATGCAAGCTAGAATAAAAAATACCCAATTTCCCTCTATATGCTACTTTGCATTGTTTAATGGAAAATGCATTGTGGGCAAGCAAGATTGTAGTGCGTTGTGCACCCATGACTTGAGCATTATCCACATTGCTTTAGCGGGCAGTAAACTATATAATCCTGGGGAAATTGTTACCCGACGGCTACATCTTAATGCAGGCGACGATGACCTGTATGGGGGAATTTATGACTCCCACGTAGCCACAAGGATAAGGGTCTCGCCTCAACCCAATGATCCCTTTTACTTGATATATACTTAGACTTTGAGGCAGTGCAGTACCATGATTTTATTAAAGATAGAGCTCAAAGTTATGATTACAACCTAAGGTTTGATAAATACCATATTGTCTTTGTTATTTTTCATGTGCCCGTGCTCTTTGATTTTCAGAGCAGACGAAGGTATTTCATTTATGAGAATGAAATGCATGAGTAATACGCAACAGTGGAGGTCACTCGCTTGGTTGAGGAGGCGGCACGAAACACCTCCACGAGCTACCACTTCAGTTATTATCCTGACCATGGATGGTCATTACTAAGCTAGGCCAAAGCCTAAGCTTGGGAGAGTATGTATTTCTCACCGACACTACATTCATGTTCACACATTTCATTTCAAGTGTTGATGTTCATCCTCTTTCATTGTATATCCATGCTAGTTTTGTTTTGGCTTCTTCTTGTGTGTTTTTAAAACTTTCAAAATCCAAAAATATTTCTCGCTTCTTTTCGGTTTTTCTTTCTTGTTTCATTAGTTTGTAGTATTAAAGGAAAATTCAAAAATATTTATCGTTTATTCTTTTACTTGT
This sequence comes from Hordeum marinum, assembly GCA_022496015.1. Taxonomy (NCBI): domain Eukaryota; kingdom Viridiplantae; phylum Streptophyta; class Magnoliopsida; order Poales; family Poaceae; genus Hordeum; species Hordeum marinum. Next base: position 224,504,744 of record CM039678.1, on the reverse strand, counting down.
TGGGAGCTTTCCCGTGTAAATAGTTTTTCTCGTCTTTTGTTTTCCCTTTGTTAATTTGCTTTCTTTAGAAAAACTAAAAAGTCCAAAAATATTTAGTTTTTTTATGAATGTCTCTTCTTTTCATTCAGTCGTTGAAAGGATAACACCACGATGAAAATGTTGAGTGGCTCTCATATGCTATATTGTAGTCCTAACAAAGAGCAAATATTACCATGTCTTCTCCCTTGTGTAAACAATTTCGTAGATTCTAGCTTAGTTCATGAAAGACTTGCACTACTATTATTTCACATCATTTGATCGTGCAAGTGAAAGGCAATAATGACGGTATTTGATGAAGTGGTCGTCTCAAAGGAAGCCGGTATGAACTCTTTTGTTTTCTGTTTTTTTAATATGTTTAGCTCGTTTGATCTTGATTCAGCATATTATGAGTAAACATGTTTATGATGACAATTATAGATTATAGTTGTTCATGCCATGATTAAATATCTAGGAGTGGATAATGATTTATCTTATGTGTCAACATGCATTAGAATGGTTGTGATGTGGTATGTTAGTATGGTATCCTTCTTTGAGTAGTTCGAGTGGCTTGAGTTGGCACATGTGCAAACATGTAGTTAATTCAAGTCCAATGTAGCCTTCATGATATTTATGTTCAGAGTGTTTATATCCTACTCATGCTAGCGTTCAATGTTAATTATTCTCAATGCATAGCTATGACCAGTTTTGCTCTCTAGATGGTCGCTTCTCGACCTATTTGCTAGCCTTCGCCTATACTAAGCAGGAATACTGCTTGTGCATACAAAATCCTTAAACCAAAGTTTTTACAAATGAATCCACCATATCTACCTATACGCGATATTACCCTGACGTTTTAAGTAAATTTGTAAGTGCCACCTCTACAATTGAAATAAACATTGTTTTTATGTACGTGTACCACTCATGGAGCAACGGGGCAGTTGGTATCTTCCATGCTAAGCGGGTTATTCTCAAGATGGGTGTTTATTCACCTATCATTGCACGAGAGAGGCCGGTAAAAAGGATGCCCAGACCTGCATAATCAAAATTAAATTAAACAAAACTCCCAAGAAAATTGAAATGTTGGAGGGCATACATGGATTCAGTCAGCCATAGCTTGTGTATGTATGGTAGATGGGAGTAAACTTTACAATTCCGCTTGGGAACTGCCAATAATGTGTTTAGTATGGAAGATCCTAAAAATTCTATCCCGATGTTGACATGAAAAGTATACCACTCAATATTACAATTTCATCTTGGTTTTAAACCTTGAGCTCTGGCACCTCTGCAAATCAATGCTTCCCTCTATGAAGGGCCTTTCTATTTACTTTTATGTTATTTTAATTTTATTCTTGAGTCGTCATCTTCTTGCTAAAGCACCAGACCTGAGAGCACTATTGTCATTTTTATGCATTGAGTCTAGTTAATGTTGGGTGTGAGCATGACTCGATCTTCTCTACCCCGAATTACAATATTTAGTTGCTACTTGGACCTCAGAGGTGTTATCCATTTATGTTTTGCGGTCTCAGAAAGGGCTAGCAAGATACCATATCATCATATTATATCATGATTGTTTTGAAAAATTATTGGCATGTGAGATATTTTATTATTGCTCACTAGTTGGTTATGTTATTGCCATGAGTAAATATAATACCTAAGTACTATCATTGATATTGTTATTTATGATTTTTGCTGAAAACCTTGCAATGAGATCAAAAGAGTTTGTAAAAAATTTCTTTATCACTTTCAGTTTATCAATTGAATTGCTTGAGGACAAGTTAAGCTTGGGGGATTTGATACGTCTCCAATGTATCTACCTTTCAAAAAACATTTGCTCTTGTTTAGGACTCTAATTTGCATGATTTGAACGGAACTAACCCTGACTGACGTTGTTTTTAGCAGAACTACCAGGGTGTTATTTTTGTGCGGAGATAAAAGTTCTCGGAATTGGACAAAACATTTTGGAGGCTTTTCTGGAATATATAATGAATATTGGAGCGAAGAACCACCAGAGGGGGCCACCAGCTGCTGCCAAGGCAACAGGGCGCGACCCCCTAGGACGTGCCCTCTTGCCTTGGGAAGGCCATGTGGTCCTACAGACCCTAATTCCAGTCCTATAAATTCCTATTTCTCGAGAAAAATAGAGAGAAGTTTTCATCGCATTTTTCGAGACAGAGGCACCGCCACCTCCTGTTCTTCCTCGGGATGGCTGATCTGGAGTCTGTTTGGGGCTCCGAAGAATGGAGATAGTCGTCGTTGTCATCACCAACCCTTATTCATCAACAATTCCATGATGCTCACCACCGGGAGTGAGTAATTCCTTTGTAGGCCTACCGAATGGTGATGGGATTGGATGAGATTGATCACGTAATTGAGTTATTTCGAGAGGGCTTGATCCCTTATCTACTATGTTTTGAGATTGATGTTGCTATGACTTTGCTATGCTTAATGCTTGTCATTAGTGCCCGAGTTCCATGATTTCAGATATGAAGCTATTATGTTTCCATGAATATGAGAGTGTTTTAGATCCTATCTTGCAAGTTGTATACACCTATTGCGTGTTATCCGCATAACCCAAGGTGACAATAATTGGTATTCTTTCCGGTGATGACATAGTTTCAGGAGTTCATGTATTCACCATGTGCTAATGCTTTGTTCCGGTTTTCTATTTAAAGGAGGCCTTAATATCCCTTAGTTTCCATATGGACCCCGCTGTCACGGGAGGGTAGGACAAAAGATGTCATGCAAGTTCTTATTATAAGAACGTATGACTATATATGGAATACATGCTTACATTATATTGATGAATTAGAGCTAGTTTTGTGTCGCTCTAGTGTGTAAATTTTACATGATGAATGTCATCCATATCAATCCATCACTAACCCATGGACTACGCTTTTCGCTTATTGGTTTCCATTAAGTTACTTTTGTTACTACTAATATTACAATCGCTACAAACTTCTACATTCCGTTATATCCATTGCTATTGTTACTGTGCTACTAATTACTTTGTTGCAGAAAGAAATCCAGTTGTGGTTGAATTGACAATTCAAATGCTAATCACAATAAATATTCTTTGGCTCCCCTTGTGTCAAAGCAATAAATTTGGTGAAATACTACCCTCGAAGACTGTTGCAATCCCCTATACTTGTGGGTTATCAAGGCGTTTGAAACTCCTCGGGTTGCAGCGCTAGACAACTGAGTAGCGTTGCCTTGGCTGACCATTGTTGATTAGGGCATACAGAGTCAGACATCAAAGCAGATAAGTAACAAGTATGTAGGAAGTGAACCGTAGTTCGGTTTACCTTAGACGGGGCCATGGGTGGCGTCATAGCCGTGATCGGCTCTCGCGACGGGGAAGGTGTTCTTGGACAGCTTGAAGAGAGCTGAATACATGGCCTCAAGGCTCATGTGGAAGAAGTTTCATACCGAAGCTTCTTGTTCGGTGATGTACTTCCACATAAGGATAGATTGAACTTGCAGCAGCAGGTTGTGGCAGTGGAGCATGACCTGGATCATGTATGTCAGGCCGGCCTTTTTTGACAAGTTAAAACAACAGGAGAGTCTCCTATTGTTGTTTCATTTCAAAAAATATGTTACAGGGTGTTACATAGCCATGGTTGAGTATGAGTTTTTATAGATGTATCAGCTACAAGATGTCAGGTCGGCCTTGGCATTGACCATGGAGTGAATCCTCCTCTGAAGAGACTCGATCTCCTCCAGGTTCCCCCAGTTGAGTCCATTCTCTTTCCAGGAGACTAGCTTCTCTAGGGGGCGGCGTTGAAGGGGGGATCTTGTCTTTGCCTTCGGGGAAGGGCTCGGTGATGTAGAACCACTCCTTCTACTAGATCTGGATCGTCTTAATAAAGACCTTGAATCTTACTGACCATGGTCCCGCCATAATCAGCAAGTTGGGGAGCAGCTACTCTTCGGCTTAACGCAGAAGAGGTTCATCTAAAGGTTGAAGTGTGGCTCCACGCAAAGGAAAGACTCGCATATCACGATGAAAGAGGCGGTGTGGAGGATTGGATTGGGAGCTAGATGATGGAAATCAAGCCCATAGAAGAAAAGAAGGCCCCTGTCGAAGGGGTGAAGGGGAAAACCCAGACCTAAGATGAGGTGGGAGAAAAAGACAACCTGCTCGCCTGGCTTGGGATTGGGATGACCTGTCCGAGCTGTGGATCCCGATAGTCGACGTTGGCAGGGAGATAGCTGGAGTTTTTCAACTCCATGATGGTGCTCACCGTGATGGTGGAAGCCACCTAGTGGCCCTTATCGGCCATGACGGAGCGTCAAGCTTGGGCGAAGGGAAGGAGGAAGAAGGGGATCTGGGCGCTGGAACTTTTGAGAGGCTGACTCTGGCATGAAATATGGAGTGTGCTAAAAATGGGCTACTCCCTATGTTCTTAAAGCAAGGTAAAAGGTCAACAACCCCCATGTCACGCCGTTCAAATCGCCATGTTCCTTGCCGTCATTAAATCGGCCTTGGTTGAAGCAAATCTTTTGGATGATATCCCCTAATACTCGGGGCACGATCTCCACTTTTGGTGGGATGAGCCAATTAGGCAACTGTCTCAAAGCATGATTTCACTATCATGACTGGCACATGACGATTTTAAGCGGTGGTGGTTCAGCAAAAGGTGTCAGATGTGAAATTTATCATTTATACTTTTGCACCAACTCTTCGGGATTAAATTGGTACATGGACTTCAGATTTGAACATGGTTACCTAAGAGAACTCGCCTGCCAAGTCAAAGACATCCCAAGCTAGAAGATTCGAAGAGTGCATCCATCCTCGGTAATTGGAGATTAGTTCAGGGGCTACCGAGGGCGTCCTGGACTAGGGGTACCAGCCCAAAGTGATCGATATCAATGATCCGCTCCCAGCTTTGTTCTCGCCCTCTTAGATCGTCTTCTGTTGTTGTATTACTTCTTGATATCAATGATGATGGTGGCAGCTATGTTTGGGTATTTCCTTGCTGCGAATCAGCACAGCTAGGATTCAATTACTCTGTCATGTAAACAATGATTTTTTATGATTATTGTTTGTCTTGGGCATATTTCTAGAACACAAAGTTTAAGTTGTCTATAATTTTGTCCATCTTGCATTTTTATTAGGAGAAATAGTAGTATATGTTTATCTAATGGTGGGTGCACTGGGGTAGGAAATGTTCTGCGAGCTTGGTTCTGCTCGAAGTTGAGGACGACTGCAATGAAGAAACAAGAAGTTGTCCAATAGGGTCCTGACACAATGTTCACGCACAAGAGGAAGTGAAGTTCAAATATCTTTAGGTTGGGTGTCCTTGCTTTCGTGAGAACTAGCTAGATTCCCAAGCACTGCTAAACTAGACATATTTTGGTACTAGCTGCTTGACTCCTAATGATGATGAGCAAGTATGCTAATTTTTAGAAATCATTAGGTCTTTGAGTCTATCCAGATTACTAAGTCGGGTGTAACATTGGCATGAATGCTAGCATTGACATGAATCCTGCAAATTGAAGATTGAAGTTGTGCTTCTTAGGATCATGTACGTTGTTGGGTGAAGCGTGCAGATTCCCGCAGCTAGGATTAAACCTCCCAACCACGAGAACTTCTCCTTTGAATTAGTTTGGTAATCTAGGATGTACGGTATCCATACATACCGAAGTAGTGGTCTAGTGAGCTTTACCGTTCGGAACGAAGAACCACCGAGAAAACTAAAGAAGAGCAACCTAGAAGTGTTCCGATCTAGAAAAATCTAGATCGGAGGAGGAACGGGGCATGGGGTAAGTAGAGATTTGCAGGCGTGGAGCTTGTGGTGCCTTTGGTCTTCCCCCTCATAGCTATTTATAGGTTGAGGCCCAAAGGGTTGACCGACATGGGGAGGAGGAGTCCTCCCTGGATTGGCCACTCCAATAGTCCCCATCTAGGAGGACTCCTCCCCAAGGTGCCTTACCGCCCATGGACTCTATGATCCATCCAACTTGGGTTCTTGATGGTGCCTTGACCCCCAAGGTGGTGTGGCCTTGATCCACCAGAAACCTTCTAGAACCTTTTAGAACTTTTCAAAAGTTGTGGATCAGTCGTGCAACAAGTTAGTCGAGACAAAACCACGCCACCGTTGCATGTCATGGCTACCTGCTTGCTAGGGCCTAGATCATACCTACATGACACCATCCACCACTGCCACAAATCTGTAGCCGCCATCACAAGCCTAGTTGGGCCAGAGCGACAGATCCGCGCCGATCGTCTGCCGCCGGCTCCGCGCCTTCGCCCCACGTTGCCGCCCTTGCCCTTCGCGTAAGCCCGGCGCCATCTTACTGAGTTGCCTCTGTGCCGCTTGTGCGCCCAACGAGGTGCAGAGGAGGGACCGACCGTCTTGTGGGATTTTCCCACCGGCGCCCGCCAGTGGCTATGAGGGGGGCTAGAGGGAGCGGGTGTGGTGTTTGGCAGTGGCTAGGGTTTTCTCCCGGGCAGCGACATAGGAGTCGTGATAGCTTGTGATTGAGACCGTTAGATATATTTTTTTAGAAAAGGAGGATGACCCCCGGCCTCTGCATGGTAGATGCATGTAGCCATTTTATTAATTATTCATAAATACATAACAAAGTAATATGTCAATACATCTGAAGCCTCCATGTTGACAACATTTGTCGCTACTCCTATCCATTGATGAAGGGATGCCAAATGTCCGAGCCGAATACCAAACAAACATCATACCAAAGCCTAACATCTAAAGCCGGATGCCCCGACCAAGCCACATACCGGGTCTGGGGCCAAACCGGTCCGATGCAGTCTCATAGGACGTTGCCAAAGCAGGTACCAACGCATCAACCTTGTCAGGCCTGTCGTCAACGCCCCCACGGGGCCAGCAGCGCCTCCTCCCTACGCGCATTCATCATCATGCATCCGTCGTCGAGACTTTGTTGCGCCTCACCGCCAAGACTCCATGATGTGTCACAGGGAACGTCGCTCCACCGCAGATGTCGTCCACTAGTCCCTCGAGCCTATGCACCCCTCCAAGAATGATGCCCTCAAGAGGGGTATGACAAACGAGTGTCGTCGTCATCCGATCGACTAATCTAGGGATTCCCCCAGAGGTAGCGGATAGGGATTTAGAGCTTCTCCACGATGATGCATTCAAGAAGGGGACGTCGCAGAATAACGTTGTCATCGCTGACCTTGGCAACGTGCCAAGAGTAGGGTTTTCACCCGGATCCGCTCGAAGACGCACCATCCAGCATCGTGTGCACGAGACTGCCATCAATCATCGCCGCCACGCATGGAGGTCGTGTCGGTCAGATTGGGTCTGACCGTAGACCAAGCCTAATGCCTCCGCCGTCGGGGTCAGATCTGATCTAACGTGCCGCCGCCGTTGCCATCACTGTCAAGGAGATCAAGATCGGAACCGCCGCAACGATCTCGAACAGCTGACGCATGAGAAGAAATCCGCCGCCGCCGAGCTGCTCCGGCTTTGCCCTGACAGCGTTGCCGGCGGCGGCGGAGAGGAGAGTAATGGCGGGGGACTGGAGGAGGAAGGTGGTGATGCCCCGGTGCGACGCGGAGGTGCCGCACGGGAGCGGGCGTCTGCGCTAGATCGCCAAGTTCTGGCGATCCTATGTCTACCATTGAGACCGTTAGATGCCGGTCAGAAAAACCACATTGAAAATTTTCTGAAACATTGAAAAGTGAAACCAACCAAACTGAGTTGAGTGACAAAAACAAAGCAAAACGTAAAACTTCTATGACTATCCCCTACCATTCGATGCATGAGCTCCATTGCATTAGTATATCCTGATAAAAAAAACATCATAGGGTGTATGATTCATGTTTGATGTACGCTATACAAACTTTAAAATTCATGAATACTATGAAAAGTGCGAACATATATGTGAGAATAGTACCATAATAAAGCTAGAAATGACGAGCACAAGAGAGGACAAGAAAAAAGGATTGGAACATTAGAGCACAACCCAAAGAACGATGCCAAATGCTTATGCCTGTTGAATCAATCAATCATCCCCACCATTTGGTTGCATCGGCCCATCCCTTTCACAACCTAGTTTAACAATATTTACATACCCTGTCTCCAAACAATTCCAGCGGTCGCTTTAGAATCGCCGGCAGATTCGGAAGTCTCGTGGCCATTGTTCATGATGCAACCTATCATTATTTCAAAAGAGCCATGCTCTCATCTCTCCGGTCCTCGCAACAACGAGCATAGCTTTGCTCCCTGAAGAAGATGAACCGCGTGAGGAGACTCGCGGGGATGGGGAAGAGTAAGAAGGCCCCGTCCGCGGTTCAGAAAGACAAGGACGAGAGCATAGTCTTCTTCCGGGAGCTGTACAAGCATGAGGAAGATACGGATGTGAACCTCCTGGAACCCATCTACTCCGTGGAGTTCGACGCCATCCAAGGTGACATCTCTCGTCCTTGCAGTTGGCGTTGTTTCTTTGGAACAAAGAACAAAAAATCCTATGCGTTACACGTGCACCAAGCCAATATATCATTTTTCACCTAGTCACTAGGAACGATTCTCCTTAAAAACCCTAGCTATATTTTGGGTAAAGCTCACAGCCGCGTCTGTGTACTACTACCTAGGTGGTCACATGTCCAAACCTCCACCGGGGAAGAGGGATCTCCTCATGCCGATCAACAAGGCCCCTCCAGCTGCACCAATGTTTCCTTCCCTCATCAAGATGGAAGCCAGCTCCTCCGAAACGGTGGTTTCCCCTAAGGAGCTACCCATCCCGACCGCGCAACCTGTCAAGCCTTCAGCTTCAAAGGTATACTGATCGCTAAACCTCATCCTCGGCAAACTGGGTTTTGAAGTTGAACAATTTTTCGTGATCTTGGCTAGGGCAGTTCGTTGGCAAGACAGAGGCGACCAAAACATCGGCCAAGCCTCGAGCACCAGCAGGTTCTTCGTCAAGCAACTATGGCAAGAGCCAGCCTTGCACGACCGACAGGAGACCGGCTTCAGCTCTGCCCAACAGGCAGCAGAAACCAGTTGCCAAAGCCAATACCGGCGCAAGCAGCAACTCAAGCAAGGCACGCTCGCACATGTACTACGCAAATGCAAGCCAGGACAGCAGCGGCGCAAGTGCAAGTGCAACCAACGCGGCGGAGACGCCAGGAGAAACCCCTTACATGGCGCCCAAGAATCTGCTCACCACTGAGTCTGTTTTCGCGCGGCGCGGGGTATCGACGACAGCGGCGAGAGCTCGGTCTAGAGGGGGCGTGGACGCCAAAGTCGAGAGCGGCAAGGTGAGGAGGCCACCATGCCCACCGGCTGCTGCGCCGAGAGCTTCCAAGGAGATGCAGGTAGATGGCAGGAAGGATGCTTTACCGGCCAAGGGCAAGGCTGTGGCCGGCACCAGCAGTGATCATGTTTCCAGCAGCGGTGGCCATGCCGGCGCCAACAAGGGGATGCTAAGAAGAGATGGCAAGAGCGAGCGGAGACCAAGGTTTGCAGAGCAGTGAAGAACAGGCGGAGACCAAGGTTTGCAGAGCAGTGAAGAACAGGCGGCAGCGCCATCACTTGACATGTAGCATATGTTTGCAAAAGCGACGATTCAAACAACCATAAAAATTTGCTCCTTCCACTGAAGACTTCTTTCTGTTGATTTGTCAAGTCAAGTATGAATTTGTACCTCCAACTAAGAAATTCAGACCAAAAGACAGGTCCATCGACCAGCGGTAATGCAGTATACATGACGCATGTACCAGCGTATTACTATCCTTCCTCTTCATGGGATCACATCAAAATGGGTCATCATATAAGCGCCGCTCTACCAACCCCTCCCCGAGAACAGGGCAACAGGGTACCACTAAGTATCTGACAGCGCTGCGGGGCTCACCTGGGGCTTCCCTCGCCCCATGGCAAATCCTTTTGTGCCGTCCGGCATACGCGGACCAGGAGGCGGCTTCGACACCACCGGATGCTCAGCACTGTGATTCGATGGAGGAGTGCCGATTGGATGTCCGCCATCCCGACTCTGGCCATGGTATTGGCCCCGGCCACGGCCTCTTCCCCCACGTCCCCGGCCTCTCCCTTGCCTCATTCCAGCTTTGTCATAGAAACCATCCTCACCCTACATAAGAAACACACCATTTGACAATCCATTCTTAATGATGTTTCTGTCGCTTCAGCATGCTGTAGAAAATGATAGGATACCTGGGCAGCATCTTCTGCTTCATACTCTTCAGGATCATCTTCATCCGCAGCCTCCTCATCTCCACCTTTTCTTCCTTGACCAATCCCATGTTTCTAGTGGCCGGTAACAAAATTAAATGTCAAAAAAAAAGCATCTTCTACAATGAAGCATGTGATATAACGGTGATATTAAACAAGTCTTGCGGGAACAGTCTGTCCTTAAACGTAATCTTCACTAAGCAGGCTTACACTCGTCAATCAAATATAATAGCTACACCAAGAATGATGCAAGTGGATAAATGGTATTCCAGATGTTAAGGACAAATAGATCTAGCCAGAATAGTAAGATAGACAAGGAACACATAGGACAGTTTTGTGTGCATTATGCTCACAATCAATCTATGATCACTTCAAATTTTGCATAAACCATGGAATGACCAATAAAAAAAGACATTAAATTGGTCAGGATTCATCAAGGTACCAGGCAACCAAGCAGCGAACGAACTCTAGGGCCATCTCTCCAGTTTCTGCCGCCACTGAACTCTGCAACCTGTAAACAGAAAAGATTCCTCTTTTATATGCTAGACAAGTGCCAAAGGATGACTGGATAGCAGTCAAGATGACATACCGCCTTTTCAGCATCTTCAACAGTTCCATACTCCACAAAAGCATGCAGCTGCAAGTACAGCAAAATAGAAACAAGCTATGATATGATTCATCAACGTTTAGTATTCATATATAGAGATAGATAGATCATATACATACCTTATTAGCAAAAAGCATCTCAATCCTTGATGATTTGCCGGCAGAAATATCGATCCCTTGTGGATAGCAAGTACGTATTGATTTCACACTGCAATACAGATAATATCAGTCTTCAACATTGCACCCATAATTAATTATGGTAACAGACACCCATACCTCCCAACAGTTGAGAAAATCCTCATAAGATTCTGATAGCGATGATCCTCAGGCAATTTTTCAGCAACAATAATTCGAGACTGAGTGCAGAAAATACGTAAGTTTCAGAAGCATGACATAGCAAATAGAAGATTCCACGGATTACATGCTAACCTGAACTTCTTCAGCATCCACATCAGAGAAGGGCACCCGTCGCCTAACCATCTTCCCGTCATCTGAAACTACCTATAAATGATAAAAGAAAGTAAAAAAACCACACAGGCTATCATTTCTTGTGTTTGGATCAGGAGGAAATTGAACAAGAGTGTGGATGCATGATATCACAGGATAGCTCTTTCAGTAGGATGGTACAGGTTCCTAGACACATTTTTTTTCTTTATCACTGCATGAATGTGCTGAGGCAGACACCTCCCAGATTAAACTAGCACATATCCTGATTAAGCAGCGATATAAAATATATGCAAGCCAAGTACTTGGGCTGTGTCAATAACGGAAAGAATATGCATATCCAAAAGAAAGCGTAAACATGTAAATATGCCGATTTGGTTGAGATACTTACCAGCTCTGTTGATGTACGTAATGCACCAGGCAACAAGGATCTATCAATTAATTCTCGAATCTTCCTGAAGGATGCAACCACTGTCATCGGCACTGTAAGACAAAAGAAAATAGTGAAAACAGTATTATTATTTTTTTGCAAACTACTTGGTGATATTGGAGAAGTGTCAACTGTTATCTGGCAAAATAAAATCCAAACGGAAAAAGCACACAAAGAATGCCATGCAGCTCCCAGTAATGAATTAATGATGCGTAGGATAAATAATGCAAGCACATTTCATACTTCAAAGTGTCAAAGCAACATTTTTTCCATTTTCGAATGTGTCAATACATATAGTACTCCCTCTGTAAAGAAATATAAGAGTGTTTAGATCACTACTTTATAGTGATCTAAATGCTCTTATATTTCTTTACAGAGAGAGTACAAGATTACCTGCCAGAGGTAGTAACACAGAAGCACAACTTATAACTTTACTTGTTAGTATATAAGAGAAAATATCCAAGAAGTAAATTACGGCTATATTAGCACTTTGTAAGATTTTTATCATCATATATGTGCCTACTTCTATTGCTATATTTTGATTGATTGGGGCAGGCAAACGTCAAACGAAAGAAACATACATGAGAGTGAACAGCATGATCAGTTGCCTTATTCAAATTTAACAGGTTAAACTCACCAAATCCATCTGGATCTTTAGTAATATACTTCATCAGATGGTCAGTTGTAGCTAGATTGACATCACTGAAGTAAAATTCCACCTGTCATGGATACACAGTTATAAAGGTGCATATCAAGCAACTGATGAAGGTTTAATTATATTAATAAACAACTAAAAAGGAAACAGTAAAAAGGTAAAGCTAGTACAGAGTCAATTTCAATTCAACTATCTGAGTAAATGTATGAAATAGAAACAGAAAGAGTGCTATAATAACGGAAAACAAAAGACCATTTTTTTCCTTGTTTATGACCTGTGTATTATATTATCATCATTTTATTTGTACCCACATAAAAAGTAGGGAAGACCACAAAATTAACAGGAGTTACATGATTTCCCTAGTCAACCCTATAACCCTCAAAAGGTGAAACATTCTGCCAATGACGCATCCAATACAACAGTTGCAACACTACAGAAAGACAAAATTGCATAAATTTGTCGTATATTCTCTATGACTCTACACAATCGGTAACTGATAAACTGAATGGAGGATCACATATCTGCCAAACGTTGATGACTTTGACGTACACGCAAATCTAATTTATCTCTCTTTTATCCATGCCGCTAACTCCTGTCACTTAACCCTAACCCCAAAATACCACATGACAAGGCAGTTTGTGCCATTGCAGGGATCCCCCATATTTATCCAAAATATGTAGTATTCTACGAAAAAACACTTGAAGATCTACGAGTTGCCGCTTACCCATTGCCAACAGATATCATCTTATATCTAGCCCCACACACCTCTCTCAGGTCCATTCGTTTAGTACTTACCAATGCATACTATACCAGAGTACAATCTCACTACCATACATCTGGTAAAGCCAGATTGGTTATCAATATTATAGTTGAGAAGCATAACACTGAGAGAACGCATCACATAAATGATGAGAGGATCCGCTTAACCGTATATAAATATTTGAGAAAGCCATGCCCTGACGCCCCACGGTCATCTTTATTGTCAGCATATTTGAAGCTCAAAACTAGATTTGCCAACGCATGATACTATGATCGATGTGCTGATGACGTTATGGAGCAGCAAGCAAACGATCGAATCAGAGGTCAGCAATTCACATCTCCAAGCGTCTCAACAAAAAACCCATCTAAACCTTTTTGTTCTTCGCCAAAGGGTCAAACTTTATTGCGGGACACTTCAGGTTTCGTAGCAACGCAGTGGATACCGCAGCAATCGACTGAAAAAAAAAAAGTCTACCTGCTTGACGACCCGGCAAGCGAGCTCCTCGGGCAGGACGAGCTGAGCGTTATCCACCACCGCCGCGGCTTCCCCCTCATCCTCTCCCTGGTGGTGGTGCTGGTGGCGGTACTGGTGCTGGTGCTGGTGCTGGTGATGCGGCTGGTGGTGGTGGTGGTGATGATGGTGGGGCCCGCGGCGATGGGGATGGGCTTGGTGCTGAGCGGCGGATCGGGGGGTGAACTCCGGGGCGGCGGCGTTCAGGCGACCAGCCGCCGCCGAAGAGGGGGAGGAGGACTCCGGGACCTCGTCTTGAGCCATGGAGATTGGAGAGGGGGAGGCCGAGGGGAGAGAGGAGGGTTTCGTCTCGACTCAATTTGCCTCCGCTTCAGGTACAAGGAAGAGCGCAAGGAGGAGGAGGCCAACACTAATACAAAAGGCGGCCACACCTCCAAAACGAAGAAAAGGGAAAAGTAGTAGCTTAGGGTGAGCTATTAGGGCACAAATAGAAACATAAATATTTTTCTTTTTTGCCGGGGGAAATACAAACATAAATAAATCGACTCAAAAGAATATGCAAGGGTATGGGTGCAATCCATATGGTATATTTTGATCTCGGGTTTTCTTCAAGTTCTTCATATGTGTACAACTTTTGAAGAGAGAGAGAAACCTTATTATATGTCTCACAAACTTGGTTCCTTTTGTTATGGAAAGTCTTATTTCTTTATTTTTTTGCGAAAATGATCAAATCTATTATAAAAGTTCAATGGAAGTACAAAACATCTCAAACATAAAAAGAAAATTGCATCGAGATTCTGAGGCTACTATTGTCACCGGAATGAGCCGTCGAAGCACCATTGTCTATGCTCCCCTACTAGAGCCGAATTGACCCTGCCGATGTCATTTGGGAAGTCTTGGTGCACGTGCCCCTAAGGACTAGCACCCTAAAGTCGCAGTCGTTGTTGTCGTTGAACCCTTGTATAGATTTGTAGCACCTCACATCAAATCTCGTCAAATGGCAAGAAACCCTAACTTCACCACCTCAAGGAGACGACGAGAATCTACGATGTAGCTCCATCCAAGATTGAAGCCTGGAAGACAAACTCAAAGAAGAAGCGTCGCCATCTGCGAGTGGGCCGCACATGCAAGGACTAGAAAACCCTAACCTAAACTACTAAATGGATTGGAGGCACCAGGATTCCCCTCTCCGACACAGGCCGCCGAAGCAACAGGCAGAGGGGCGATGAATCCATGGCCTCATCGGTGATGCGTGGAGGGGGGAGTTTCCCCTAATCTCCTAGGGTTATGCCCCGTTGATGGCTTGCTAAGTCTTATTAGTTTCCTTTAAATAATCTTAAAAGACATTTCCAATTTGAGGATGGCAAATTTGCCCACATGTAGGGGTGCACGCGGATATCCTAACCGAAAGTAGCGGACAGGGGTTAGACCATACCACTTCAGTGCCTCCCTTGCCGCCAGCCCCTGGCCCCGCGACATGTTACTCCACGACCTTAAAACCTCCGCCCCATCTCACCCTTGCTTATTTCCACTCCAACAAAGCTCTCACGATAGGAGGTCGCATCGTTCCATCCCCTAGGGCCTAGCTTGGTTATCCTCAGAATAGGCAGCAAAAGGTAAACCTAGAGGAACCACACCGGGACCGTGGTAAAGTGAAGATAATGGAATGATCGGTAAGGTCGACTAGAGAGGGTGAATGGGAAACTAACCATTTTTATTCTCTAACAAGAATATAGGTTATTCTATAAATGCAACTAGACGGATAACCTATATGTCAAGCTCTCAAATACCATAGGCTAGATAAGATACACAATAATACTAGTTTGCACAAAGTAAGTGAAAGAAAGAAGTAACCACAAATGGAGACGATGATATACTTCCTAGAGTTCCCTCCTTTGGGCGAGGTACGTCTCCATTGGAGAGGTGTGGAGGCATGATGCTCACCAAACACCACAATGGCTCATTTATTCTCCTCGCGTCGTCCCACATTGCAAGGTGCCACGATTCCACTATGTGGTGCCCATGAAAGCAGCAAAGAAACCTTCACAATGTTGGGGCGATCTCCACAACTTAATTGAAGGCTCCCAACAACACCACGAAGCTTCACGTCAATGATTGGAGTTCTCAGATGACCTCTTCCGTCTAGGGTGCCCAAACGTCCAAGAGTAACGAGATCCGCATGGGATATAGAGGGAATCAAATTTCCTTTGGTGGAAATGTAGATATAGTTCTTATCTCCCAAATCCTAAAAGATCAACAAGTTTAAAAGTCTACGGATAGAGACCATGTAAGCTAAAGTTTTGCCAACAATGCAGGAGAGAGAGTATCGATGTTGTGTACAATGGGTGCTCACCACCCCTTCACTATGCGTAGGCGGTTGTAGCCTCCCTGCCAGGAAGCGCTTGGCGGCACGAGGATTGTCCTGAGAAGAAGTCAAGATATGATAGCCAAAGACCGTGAAGAAGACCTCGAGGCAAGTCATCGAGGAGTACTAACGAAGACATGAGATCAAGACTCAAGTTGCTAGGAAGCACCTGACCGACAAGATAGTTTCATGTTGTTGTAAGATCCGAAGTATGTCTAGAGAGGGCTGATTAGACTACTTGACCAAATAAAATCTTAACCTTTTTACAATTTTAATGGTCTAGAGGGGATGACCCCCGGGTACCCCAAAGACGACGAGTCGGACGGGGTGCCCGCCCGCCCGGGCCGGCTGCTCCGACTCACACCCGCGGTTGGCTGCTCCAGCTAGCCGGCTGTCCAGATCCAACTACGACGTCCCATTGGACACACGCGAACGAGGCGACCATGCCCCGTGGCGGTACGCTATTGACGAACAGTAGTGCGCTATACGCACATCATGCAGTATCATCTGCAATGTAACTTGTCCCCTGGACACTGATTTATAAAGTGCCCTAGGGGACAAGCATAGCCTAGCTCTCAAGCTATATATAACTTGTCATGTAAGCTACCCTTTGTAGCTTACATCTCAAGCAGCTTGGTATGTAAGCTATCCACTATAGCTTACATCCCAAGCTACACACTCATGCCTATATAAGGGGCCTCATGCCCACCACGTATTGGGGGGGTTTCTTATTCCCCTCACATTCTCTCATCCTCTCTCACTCTCACACATACGTGAGCCCAAGGAAAGGGAAACTCATCTCCCTCTTCCTCCACCAATACAGCTGCAAGAGCAACTATGTACTGCAAATACACCTCATATACAGACATGCAAGAGTAGGGGTATTATCTCTCCGGAGAGCCCCGAACCTTGATAAACCACCGTGTGCTACTACCCTATCCCGTCCGGACCTTCCACGGCAGCCTTGCTCTCACCTCGATTAGCCACCCCCTGGCATCTATTGTGAGAAAACGACGATAGTTGGCGCCCACCGTGGGGCACGCTACTGGTGGAACCGCGGTCTGGGCGGGACCCTCTTTATATCTACTTTGGTTGGAGTTCGAAAAAGGAATAAAAATAAAGTAAATTCAAGGAAGAGCTTTCTTTTTTTTAACAGACCCTCGTTGCCATCGCGACGTCGTAGCCATCTCTCCGGCAACGCTTGGGGGCTCGACATCAACACGCCCCCGGGGCAAAGGCACGCGACGTTGCGTCCTTGCTGCCGGTCTCATCATCGCCATCGTGGCTTCGTCGTCTTCTCTCTGGCAGTGCTTAGGGGCTCGACATCAACACGCCCCCGGGACGAAGGCATGCGACCGTGTCCTTGCTGCCGGTCTCGTCATTGCCACCGTGACGTCACCGCCGTCTCTTCGGCAGCGTTCGGGGGCTTGACACCAACACGCCCACGAGGCGAATGCGTGTGATGCTACATCCTTGCTGCCGGTCTCATCATCACCACCATGATGATACCGTCGTCCCTTCGGCAGCGCTCGGGGGCTCGACACCAACATGCCCCCGGGTCAACCGTACGGGACGGTGCGTCCCCGCTGTCAGCCTTGTCCACCTCTAGCTCGCTCCAACGCGCCACTGGGGCAACCGTACAGGTCGTCCCATCCTCGTTGTCGACCTCGTCCTGCTCCGGTCTCCCCTCGACCACACCTTCGCGCGCGGGCAAGCTGACCACCTCCGTCCCCGTACGTGCACATGTTCGTGCCTAGCCAACTAGCTAGCTAGCACAGCTAATCAATTGAGTTGTGTGCTAGCTTGGCTAGCTAACTTAGCTCGTGTGCGCGCATGGGGCCAGACGGCCGTATGAGCCTCGCCATCACTTCGACCGGCAACTCCATCATGCATAGTCGCCTCCTTCACGCGTCCCTTTCATCGCGGCCATTCCCCAGCCGACGGGCCCCTCGGCCGCGCCACCGTCTGGCCTGGTCTCCAGCTTGCCCCATACGTCGCCCGGCTACATAGCCGCGCGCCGGCTACACCTGCGCGTGCCCGCGACGGCCGCCCTCGCGTGCGCCTGTGCTGGCTCGCCGCTCCAGCCGGCTCCATCCCCGTGTCGTTTGGCCACGCCCAGCTCTGCTCCGACTCGCTCCCGTTCGACTGCCTTGCCGCCTGCCATTTCCCAACCGGCCACCGTAGCGTTGGCCAACTATGAGGCCACGGCGCTGACCGGCTGCTGCCATCGCCTGGCCGCGTGCACGCATGCATGCCATGCAGGCGCGGGACGGCTGCTACATGGGTGCATGCATGCATGCCTCGCTGGCTACTGCATGGCCGCATGCATCATGCATGCATGCATTGCATGCACGTCTAGCTATGGCTACGTGGCTGTAGTCTGTAAGTCTGGCTGGCCCAGCACGCGGATGCACCTGCGTTCGGCCTCCCGTGCCGCGCCGTCTGCCTGACACCACGGCCGCGCCCCGTCCTTGCAGTCCGGCTCCCCGGATGGCTCCCTCGCGCCCGCGTGCCCTCTGCCTCGCGGTGCCAGCTCCGACAACATCGCCTTTCTTTGACCCCGCGTGCCCGCCGTGCCTGCGCATGGTGCGGTTGTGCCTTCATGATGGCGTCCTTCTCGACTCTAAGCTGTCGAAGCCGCTCCACCTCGCCAGTTCCCACGTGGAGTCCCGCAACAGGTTCGAACATGCTGAGTCCCGCGAAGGTGCCTGCCCGGCCCACCTCCTCTGGCGCACATCCAGCCACGCAAGACCCTGCGCTAGCTTGGCGCGTCACGCCCGCCCCACCTTCTCTGCTCTGTCCGTCTATGCGCCTGAGGTCTCGGCGACCTCCTCTACTCCATGTCCGTCAACACCCCACGCGTGGACATCTCCAACTCGGTCCTGTCCATGGCGACGGTCGTCCCCGCCCCGACCTCATGTGCGAAGCTCGATCACGTCTGGGCCGGCCTTCCTGTGTCGGCCCAGCCTTCCGCATCCCGACGCCCGGTGAGGGAGTCCCGGATTAGGAGGTCCTTGGACAGTCGACCTATTTCTTATAGGCCAACCTGTATGGGCCGCAAGGTGAACATTGGATGATGAAGGTGTTGGGGAACGTAGTAATAATTCAAAAAAATCCTACGTGCCACCAAGATCAATCTAGGAGATGGTAGCAACAAGAGAGAGGGAGTGCATATTCATACCCTTGAAGATCGCTAAGCGGAAGCGTTGTAAAGAATGCGGTTGATGGAGTCGTACTCGCGGCAGAAGATCCGATCCAAGCGCCAAACGGATGGCGCCTCCGCTTTCAACACATGTACAGCCCAGGGACGTCTCCTCCTCCTTGATTCAGCAAGGGGGAGGAGAAGTTGAGGGAGAGCTCCGGCAACACGACATCGTGGTGGCGGTGGAGCTCGTGGTTCTCCGGCAGAGCTTTGCTAAGCACTACGGAGGAGGAGGTGTAGGAGGGGGAAGGGCTACGCCAGGGGCAAAGGTTGCAGCTCCCATGCGCCTCCCCACTATATATAGGGGCGGAGGGGGCTGGTTTCTTGCCCTCCAAGTCCATTGGGGCGTTGGAAAAGGTGGGAGGAAAGAAATCCCATCATTTCCCTTCCCCACCGATTGTTATCCCCATTTTTAGGGATCTTGATCTTATCCCTTTGGGATATGATCTTATTCCTTCTAAGGGGAGATCTTGGTGCGCCTTGACCAGGTGTGTGGGGACTTGCCCGCACTACCCACATTCATGTGAGTCCCCCCATGCAGGTGGGCCCCACTCCGGAACCTTCTAGAACCTTCCCGGTACAATACCAAAAAATCTCGAACATTTTCCGGTGGCCAAAATAGGACTTCCCATATATTAATATTTACCTCTGGACCATTTCGGAACTCATCGTGATGTCCGGAGTCTCATCCAGGACTCTGAACAACTTTCGGTAACCACGTACAATTCCCATTACAACTCTAGAGTCACCGAACCTTAAGTGTGTAGACCCTACGGGTTTGGGAACCATGCAGACATGACCGAGACACCTCTCCAGCCAATAACCAATAGAGGGATCTAGATACCCATATTGGCTCCCACATGTTCCATGATGATCTCATCGGATGAACCACGATGTCGGGGATTCAATTAATCTCGTATACAATTCCCTTTGTCCATCGGTATGTTACTTGCCTGAGATTCGATCGTCGGTATCCCTATACCTTGTTCAATCTCGTTACCGGCAAGTCTCTTTACTCGTTCCATAACACATGATCCCGTGACTAACTCCATAGTCACATTGAGCTCATTATGATGATGTATTACCGAGTGGGCCTAGAGATACATCTTCGTCACACGGAGTGACAAATCCCAGTCTCGATTCGTGCCAACCCAACAAACACTTTCGGAGACACCTGTAGTGCACCTTTATAGTCATCGAGTTACGTTGTGATGTTTGATACACCCAAAGCATTCCTATGGTATCCGAGAGTTGCACAATCTCATGGCCTAAGGAAATGATACTTGACATTATAAAAGCTCTAGCAGACGAACTACATGATCTTTTGCTATGCTTAGGATTAGGTCTTATCCATCACATCAATCTCCTAACGATGTGATCCCGTTATCAACGACATCCAATGTCCGTGGTCAGGAAACCATGACCATCTATTGATCAACGAGCTAGTCAACTAGAGGCTCACTTGGGACATGGTGTGGTCTATGTATTCACACATGTATTACGGTTTCCGGATAATACAATTATAGCATGAACAATAGACAATTATCAGGAACAAGGAAATATAATAATAACCATTTTATTATTGCCTCTAGGGAATATTTCCAACAGTCTCCCACTTGCACTAGAGTCAATAATCTAGTTCACATCACCATGTGATTTACATTGTTATGAATCTAACACCCAATGAGTTCTGGGGTTCGATCGTGCTTTGCATGTCAATGGGTCTGCGACATTCAGATCTGTGTGTACTTTGCAAATCTCTATGTAATATTGTAGACAATGCTACCACACTCCACTTGGAGCTATTCCAAATGGCTGCTCCACTATACGTATCCGGATTGCTACTCAGAGTCATCCAGATTGGTGTTAAAGCTTGCATCGATGTAACCCTTTACGACGAACTCTTTATCACCTCCATAATCGAAAAAAAAATCCTTAGTCCTCTAGTTACTAAGGATAATCTTGACCGATGTCTAGTGATACACTCCTGGATCACTGTTGTATCCCTTGACAACTCATGGCAAGGCACACATAAGTGCGGTACACAGCATGGCATACTATACAGAGCCTATGGATAAGGCATAGGGGACGACCTTCATCCTTTCTCTTTCTTATTCCGTGATTGAGCTTTGAGTCTCACTCAACTCCACACCTTACAAACCAGGCAAGAACTCCTTCTTTGACTAATCCATTTTGAACTCTTTCAAAATCTTGTCTAGGTATGTACTCATTGAAAGTCTCATCAAGCATCTTGATCTATAGATCTTGATGTCCAAAAATTAGGTAGCTTTATCCAGGTCTTCCTTTGAAAAACTCTTTTCAAACCACCGTTTATGCTTTCCAGAAATTCTACATCATTTCCGATCAATAATATGTCAACCACATATACTTATCAGAAATTCTATAGTGCTCCCACTCACTTTCTTGTAAATACTAGTTTCTCGTAAACTTTGTATAAACCCAAAAACTTTGATCACCTCATCAAGTATATTCCAACTCCGAGATGCTTGCTCCAGTCCATAGAAGGATTGCTGGAGCGTGCACACCTTTTAGCATCCTTAGGACTGACAAAACCTTCTGGTTGTATCACATATAACCTTTCCTCAAGTAAACCGTTTAAGGAAACAATGTTTTGACGTCCATCTGCCAGATTTCATAATTGAAAAATGTAGCAACTGCTAACATAATTCCAACAGACTTTTAGCATCGTTACGGGTGAGAAAGTCTCATCGTAGTCAACTCCTTGAACTTGGCGGAAACTTCTTTGCGACAAATTGAGCTTTATAAATGGTGACATTTACCATCAGCGTGTGTCTTTATCTTAAATGTCCATTTGTACTCAACGACCCGTCGTTTAACGGGCAAGACTACCAAAGTTCATACCTGGTTTTCATACATGGATCCTTTCTCAGATTTCATGGCCTCTAACCATTTGTTGGAATTCGGGCCCATCATCACTTCTCCATAGTTCATAGTTTCATCA
Organism: Hordeum marinum; assembly: GCA_022496015.1. NCBI lineage: Eukaryota > Viridiplantae > Streptophyta > Magnoliopsida > Poales > Poaceae > Hordeum > Hordeum marinum. Next base: position 224,482,638 of record CM039678.1, on the reverse strand, counting down.
TTGTCCAATAACATGACCTCTAAGACAGGGTTGCCGTATCACTCAGGAGTAGTACACGTCCTTGTCGACCTACGAGGTTTGATAGTAACTTGATCCGAAGCTTCATGATCATCATCATTAACTTCCTCTTCAACTAACGTAGGTTCCACAAAAACATCTTTCTGCACTGCACTACTCTCTGGTTGAAACAAAGGTTCAACAACCTCATGAAGTTCTATCTTCCTCCCACTCAATTCTTTCGAGAGAAACTCTTTCTGGATAAAGGACCCATTTTAGCAACAAACATTTTGTGCTTGGATCTAAGATAGAAGGTTCACCCAACTGTTACGTTAGGCTATTCTATGAAGATGCATTTTGTCCGCTTTGGGTTCGAGCTTATTAGGTGAAAACCCTTTTTCACCGCAGCCCCAAACATTAAGAAATGAGAACTTAGGTTGCTGCCAAACGAGAATTCATACGGTGTCATCTCAACGGACTTAGATGGTGCCCCTTATAAAGCGAATGTAGTTGTCTCCAATGTGTAACCCCAAACCGATAGTGGTAAATCGATAAGAGATATCATAGTATGCACCCTATCCAATAGAGCACGACTATGACGTTCGGACACACCATCACACTATGGTGTCGCAGGCGGTGTGAACTGTGAAAAAAATTCCACATTGTCTTAAGTTGCATACCAAACTCATAACTCACATATTCTCCTCCACGATCATATCGTAGACATTTTTATCTTCTTGTCATGATGATCTTGAACTTCACTCTGAATTTGCTTGAACTTTTCAAACGATTCAGACTTGTGTTTCGTTAAGTAAATATACCCATATATATCCACTCAAATTATCAGTGAAGGTAAGAAAACAACGATATCCACCGCACGCTAGAACACTCATTGGACCGTATACATCAACATGTATCATTTGCAATAAGTTACTTGCCGTTCCATCAAGCCAAAAAATGGGTTTTAGTCATCTTGCCCATGAGGCATGGTCCGCATGTCTCAACCGATTCGAAATCGAATGAGTCCAAAAATCCATCAACATGGAGTTTCTTCATGCGATTTATACCAATATGACATTTAGCGGCACTGCCACAAGTATGTGGTACTATCATTATTAACTTTGTATCTTTTTGCATCAATGTTATGAACATGTGTATTGCTACGATCAAGATTCAATAAACCATTCCCATTGGGTGCATGACCATTGAAGGTGTTATTCATGTAAAAATAATGACCATTATTCTTTAACTTAAATGAATAACCATATTGTAATAAATATGATCTAATCGCGTTCATGCTTAATGCAAACACCAAATAACATTTATTTAGGTTTATCGCGCATCCCGAAGGTAGAGAGAGCGTGCCATGGTGATCACATCAACCTTGGAAACACTTCCAACACACATCGTCACCTCACCCTTAGCTAGCCTCCATATAGTCTGTGGCTTTTATTTCGAGTTACCAATATTTAGCAACTGAACCGGTATCTAATACCCAGGTGCTACTAGGAGTACTAGCAAGGTACGCATCAATAACACGTATATCAAATATACTTATGTCGACATTGCCAGCCTTCTTATCTACCAAGTATCTAGGGTTGTACTATTGGAAATATGCCCTAGAGGCAATAATAAAATGGTTATTATTGTATTTCCTTGTTCATGATAATTGTCTATTGTTCATGTTATAATTGTGTTAACTGGAAACCGTAATACATGTGTGAATACATAGACCCCAACATGTCCCGAGTGAGCCTCTAGTTGACTAGCTTGTTGATCAATAGATGGTCACGGTTTCATGACCATGGACATTGGATGCCGTTGATAACGGGATCACATCATTAGGATAATGATGTGATGGACAAGAGCCAATCCTAAGCATAGCACAAGATCGTGTAGTTCGTTTCCTAAAGCTTTTCAATGTCAAGTATCGTTTCCTTAGACCATGAGATTGTGAAACTCCCGGATACCATAGGAATGCTTTGGGTGTGCCAAACATCACAACGTAACTAGGTGGCTATAAAGGTGCACTACGGGTATCTCCGAAAGTGTCTGTTGGGTTGGCACGAATCGAAACTGGGATTTGTCACTCCGTGTGACGGAGAGGTATCTCTAGGCCCACTCGATAAGACATCATCATAATGAGCTCAATGTGACTAAGGAGTAAGAAACGGGGTGATGTATTACGGAATGAGTAAAGAGACTTGTCGGTAACAAGATTGAACAAGGTATAGAGATACCGACGATCGAATCTCGGGCAAGTATCATACCGATAAACAAAGGGAATTGTATACGGGATTGATTGAATCCTCGACATCGTGGTTCATCCGATGAAATCATCGTGGAGTATGTGGGAGCCAACATGGGTATCCAGATCCCGCTGTTGGTTATTGACCGGAGAAGTGTCTCGGTCATGTCTACGTGTCTCCCGAACCCGTAGGGTCTACACACTTAAGGTTCGATGATGCTAAGGTTATAGGGAAATGGTATACGTGATTACCGAAGGTTGTTCGGAGTCCCGTATGAGATCCCGGACATCACTAGGAGCTCCGGAATGGTCCGGAGGTAAAGATTGATATATAGGAAGTCCAGTTTTGGTCACCGGAAAGTTTTTGGGCTCATCGGTAGTGTACCGGGAGTGCCGGGAGGGTGCCGGAGGACCCCCGGGAGGGGTGCGACGACCAAAGGACTTCATGGGCCCTTAGAGGAGGTGTGCCAGCACTTTTTGGACTGGCTAAGACCTTCTAGAAAGGCCCATGCGGCTAGAGATAAGAGATAGGGCTGAAAAGGTTTAAAAGGAGGAGATCCACCTCCCTTGTGGGAGGTGGACTCTCCCCCTAGTTCGGCCGAACCTCTCCTCCTTGGAGGAGGGGCTAAGGCAGCCCTCCCTCTCCCTCCTCCTATATATATTCAAGGGTTTAGGTTGATTTGAGACACGACTTCTCTCTCTCTCGGCGCAGCCCTACCATTCCTCTTCCTCGTTCTCCGTAGCGCTTGGCGAAACCCTGCCGGAGTTCACGTAGCTCCACCGTCACCACGCCTTCGTGCTGTCGGAGCTCTCCCTCAACCTCTCCTTCCTCCTTGCTGGATCAAGGTGTAGGATACGTCATCGGGCTGCACGTGTGTTGAACCCGGAGGCGCCATTGTTCGGCGCTGAGATCGGAATCCACCGCGATCTGAATCGCAAGTACGACTCCACCAACCGCGTTCTTATAACGCTTCCGCTTAGCGATCTTCAAAGGTATGAAGATGCAATATCTCCCCACTCATTTCTGGTTTCTCCATGAATAGATCTTGGTGATCGTAGGAAATTTTTTAATTTACTACTACGTCTCCCAACATTGGTATCAGAGCTAGGTCTATGCGTGGAATCTATGCACGAGTAGAACACAAGTTGTTGTGGGCGTCAATATTGTTAATATGCTTACCACTACTAGTCTTATCTTGATTCGGCGGTATTGTGGGATGAAGCGGCCCAGACCGACTTTACACGTACGCTTACGTGAGACTGGTTTCACCGCCTGACATGCACTTGTTGCATAAGGTGGCTAGCGGGTGTCTGTCTCTCCCACCTTAGTCGGATTTGATTCGATGAAAAGGGTCCTTATGAAGGGTAAATAGCAATTGGCATATCATGTTGTGGTTTTGGTATAGGTAAGAAACGTTCTTGCTAGAAACCTATAGCAGACACGTAAAAACTTGCAACTACAAATTAGCGGACGTCTAACTTGTTTTTGCAGCATATGCCCTGTGATGTGATATGGCCAAAGGATGTGATGTGATGCATTATGATGTATGAGATTGATCATGTTCTTGTAATAGGATTCACGACTTGCATGTCGATGAGTATGACAACCGGCAGGAGCCATAGGAGTTGTCTTATTTTATTGGATGACCTGCGTGTCAATCATAAACGCCATGTAATTACTTTACTTTATTGCTAAACGTTAGCCATAGTAGTAGAAGTAATAGTTGGCGAGACAACTTCATGAAGACACAATGATGGAGATCATGGTGTCGTGCCGGTGACAATGATGATCATGGTGCCCCGAAGATGGAGATCAATGGAGCAAGATGATATTGGCCATATCATGTCACTATATTGATTGCATGTGATGTTTATCATGTTTACATCTTATTTGCTTAGAACAACGGTTGTAAATAAGATGATCTCTCAATAAAATTTCAAGAAAAGTGTTCACCCTCACTGTGCACCGTTGCTAAGGATCGTTGTTCCGAAGCACCACGTGATGATCGGGTGTGATAGGTTCTAACGTTCGCATACAACGGGTGTAAGCCAGATTTACACACGCGATACACTTAGGTTGACTTGACGAGCCTAGCATGTACAGACATGCCCTCGGAACACGGAAGACCGAAAGGTCGAACATGATTCGTATAGAAGATACGATCAACATGGAGATGTTCACCATGGATGACTAGTCCGTCTCACGTGATGATCGGACACGGGCTAGTTGACATGGATCATGTGTCACTTGGATGACTAGAGAGATGTCTATCTAAGTGGGAGTTCATTAAATAATTTGATTATGTGAACTTTATCATCATGAAATTAGTCTAAAATTATCTTTACAATCTATATTGTAGATCCAATGGCCAACGCGAATGTCACCCTCAATTTCAACGCGTTCCTAGAGAAAACCAAGCTGAAAGATGATGGAAGTAACTATGCGGACTGGGTCCGTGGTTTGAGGATCATCCTCATAGCTTCCAAGAAATTGTATGTCCTTGATGCATCGCTAGGTGACCCACCCCTTCTCCCAGCAGAGCAAGTCGTTGCGAACGCTTGGCATTGTTGCTACGGTGATTATTCCCTTGTTCAGTGCGGCATGCTTTACAGTTTAGAACCAGGGCTCCAAAAGCGTTTTGAGCAACACAGAGCATATGAGATGTTCCAAGAGCTGAAACTGGTTTTCCAAGCTCATGCTCGGGTCGAGAGATATGACGTCTCCGACAAGTTCTTTAGTTGTAAGATGGAGGAGAATAGTTCTGTCAGTGAGCACATCCTCAAGATGTTTGGGCTACACAATCGCTTGACTTAGCTGGGAGTTAATCTCCCAGATGACTCGGTCATTGACAGAATCCTCCAGTCACTTCCACCTAGATACAAGAGCTTTGTGATGAACTACAACATGCAAGGGATGGATAAGTCCATTCCTGAGTTGTACTCGATGCTGAAATCAGTGGAGGTCGAGATCAAAAAGGAGCATCAAGTGTTGATGGTGAATAATACCACTAGTTTCAAGAAAGGCAAGGGTAAGAAGAACTTCAAGAAGGACGGCAAAGTTGTTGCCACGCCCGGTAAGCAAGTTGCCAGGAAGAAGAAGAACAAGAATGGACCCAAGCCTGAGACTGAGTGTTTTTATTGCAAGGGTACCGGTCACTGGAATCGGAACTGCCCCAAGTACTTAGCGGATAAGAAGGACGGCAACATTAAAGGTATTTGTGATATACTTGTTATTGATGTGTACCTAACCAGCGCTCGTAGTAGCTCCTGGGTATTTGATACCGGTGCAGTTGCTCACATTTGTAACTCCAAGCAGGAGGTGTGGAATAAGCGGAGGTTGGCAAAGGACGAGGTGACGATGCGCGTCGGGAATGGTTCCAAGGTCGATGTGATCGCCGTCGGCACGCTACCTCTATATCTACCTTCAGGATTAGTGTTAAACCTTAATAATTGTTATTTAGTACCAACTTTGAGCATGAACATTGTATCTAGATCTCTCTTGATGCGAGATGGCTACTCATTTAAATCTGAGAATAATGGTTGTTCTATTTATATGAGAGAAATGATTTATGGTCATGCCCCGTTGGTCAATGGTTTATTTTTGATGAATCTCGAACGTGATGTTACACATGTCCATAGTGTGAGTACCAAAAAGTGTAAGGTTGATAATGATAGTCCCACTTACATGTGGCACTGTCGCCTTGGTCATATTGGTGTCAAACGCATGAAGAAGCTCCATACTGATGGACTTTTGGAGTCTCTTGATTTCGAATCATTTGACACGTGCGAACCATGCCTCATGGGCAAGATGATCAAGACTCCGTTCTCCGGAACAATGGAGCGAGCAACTGACTTGTTGGAAATAATACATACCGATGTATGCGGTCCAATGAGTGTCGAGGCTCATGGTGACTACCGTTATGTTCTCACCCTCATTGATGACTTGAGTAGATATGGGTATGTCTACTTAATGAAACATAAGTCTGAAACTTTTGAAAGGTTCAAGGAATTTTAGAGTGAGGTAGAGAATCAACGTGACAGGAAAATAAAGTGCCTACGATCTGATCGTGGCGGAGAATATTTAAGTCACGAGTTTGGCACGCACCTAAGGAAATATGGAATTGTTTCACAACTCACGCCGCCTGGCACACCTCAGCGAAATGGTGTGTTTGAACGTCGTAATCGCACTCTATTAGATATGGTATGATCTATGATGTCTCTTACCGACTTACCGCTATCATTTTGGGGATATGCATTAGAGACTGCCGCATTCACTTTAAATAGGGCACCGTCAAAATCCGTTGAGACGACACCGTATGAATTATGATTTGGAAAGAAACCTAAGATATCGTTTATAAAAGTTTGGGGATGCGATGCTTATGTGAAGAAACTTCAACCTGAGAAGCTCGAACCCAAAGCGGAAAAGTGCGTCTTCATAGGATATACCCAAGAGACTATTGGGTATACCTTCTACCTCAGATCCGAAGGCAAAGTATTTGTTGCCAAGAATGGATCCTTTCTCGAGAAAGAGTTTCTCTCGAAAGAAGTGAGTGGGAGGAAAATAGAACTTGATGAGGTAATTGTACCTCCGCTCGAACCGGAGAGTAGCGCAGCACATGAAGTTGTTTCTGTGGAGCCTACACTGGCTAGAGAGGAAGTTAATGATGATGATCATGAAACTTCAAATGAAGTTACTATTGAACGTCGAAGGTCCACTAGGACACGTTCCGCACTAGAGTGGTACGGCAACCCTGTCCTAGAGATCATGTTGTTAGACAACGGTGAACCTTCGAACTATGAAGAAGCGATGGCGGGCCCGGATTCCAACAAATGGCTTCAAGCCATGAAATCCGAGATAGGATCCATGTATGAGAACAAAGTATGGACTTTGGTGGACTTGCCTGATGATAAGCGAGCCATTAAAAATAAATGGATCTTTAAGAAGAAGACTGACGCGGATGGTAATGTGACCGTCTATAAGGTTCGGCTTGTCACTAAGGGTTATCGACAAGTTCAAGGAGTTGACTACGATGAGACTTTCTCACCCGTAGCGATGCTGAAGTCTGTCCGAATCATGTTAGCAATTGCCGCATTTTATGATTATGAGATCTGGCAAATGGACGTCAAAACGGCATTCCTTAATGGCTTCCTCAAGGAAGAACTATATATGATGCAGCCGGAAGGTTTTGTCGATCCTAAAGATGCTAACAAGGTATGCAAGCTCCAGCGCTCCATCTATGGGCTGGTGCAAGCATCTCGGAGTTGGAACATTCGCTTTAATGAAGTGATTAAAGCGTTTGGATTTGTACAAGTTTATGGAGAACCCTGTATTTACAAGAAAGTGAGTCGGAGCTCTGTAGCATTTCTCGTATTATATGTGGATGACATACTGATAATGGGAAATGATATAGAACTCTTGGAAAGTGTAAAGGCCTACTTGAATAAGTGTTTTTCAATGAAGGACCTTGGAGAAGCTTCTTACATATTAGGTATTAAGATCTATAGAGATATATCGAGACGCCTCATAGGTCTTTCACAAAGCACATACCTTGAAAACATATTGAAGAAGTTCAATATGGATCAGTCCAAGAAGGGGTTCTTGCTTGTGTTACAAGGTGTGAGATTGAGTACGACTCAATGCCCGACCACGACAAAGGATAGATAAGAGATGAGTGTCATCCCCTATGCTTCAGCCATAGGCTCTATTATGTATGCCATGCTGTGTACCAGACCTGATGTGAACCTTGCCATAAGTTTGGTAGGGAGGTACCAAAGTGATCCCGGAGCGGAACACTGGACAGCGGTCAAGAATATCCTGAAGTACCTGAAAAGGACAAAGGACATGTTTCTCATATATGGAGGTGCCGAAGAGCTCGTCGTAAAGGGTTACGTCGATGCTAGCTTCGACACAGATCCGGACGACTCCAAGTCGCAAACCGGATACGTGTATATTTTGAACGGAGGGGCAGTCAGCTGGTGCAGCAGCAAGCACAGCGTCGTGGCAGCATCTACATGTGAAGCGGAGTAGATAGCTGCTTCGGAAGCAGCAAAGGAAGGAGTCTGGATGAAGGAGTTCATCACCGACCTAGGAGTAATTCCAAGTGCGTCGGTCCCGATGAATCTATTCTGTGACAACACTGGAGCTATTACCCTTGCGAAGGAGCCCAGGTTTCACAAGAAGACAAGACACATCAAGCGTCGCTTCAACTCCATCCGTGATTACATTCAGGAGGGAGATATAGATATTTGTAAAGTGCATACGGATCTGAATGTCGTAGATCCGTTGACTAAACCTCTCTCACGAGCAAAACATGATCAACACCAGATTGCTATGGGTGTAAGATTCATCACAATGTAACTAGATTATTGACTCTAGTGCAAGTGGGAGACTATTGGAAATATGCCCTAGAGGCAATAATAAAATGATTATTATTGTATTTCCTTGTTCATGATAATTGTCTATTGTTCATGCTATAATTGTGTTAACTGGAAACCGTAATACATGTGTGAATACATAGACCACAACATGTCCCTAGTGAGCCTCTAGTTGACTAGCTTGTTGATCAATAGATGGTCACGGTTTCATGACCATGGACATTGGATGTCGTTGATAACGGGATCACATCATTAGGAGAATGATTTGATGGACAAGACCCAATCCTAAGCATAGCACAAGATCGTGTAGTTCGTTTGCTAAAGCTTTTCAATGTCAAGTATCGTTTCCATAGACCATGAGATTGTGCATCTCCTGGATACCGTAGGAATGCTTTGGGTGTGCCAAACGTCACAACGTAACTGGGTGGCTATAAAGGTGCACTACGGGTATCTCCGAAAGTGTCTGTTGGGTTGGCACTAATCGAAACTGGGATTTGTCACTCCGTGTGACGAACAGGTATCTCTGGGCCCACTCGGTAAGACATCACCATAATGAGCTCAATGTGACTAAGGAGTTAGGCATGGGATGATGTATTACAGAACGAGTAAAGAGACTTGCCGGTAACGAGATTGAACAAGGTATAGAGATACCGACGATCGAATCTCGAGCAAGTATCATACCGATAGACAAAGGGAATTGTATACGGGATTGATTGAATCCCCGACATCGTGGTTCATCCGATGAAATCATCGTGGAGTATGTGGGAGCCAATATGGGTATCCAGATCCTGCTGTTGGTTATTGACCGGAGAAGTGTCTCGGTCATGTCTACGTGTCTCCCGAACCCGTAGGGTCTACACACTTAAGGTTCGATGACGCTAGGGTTATAGGGAAATGGTATACGTGATTACCGAAGGTTGTTCGGAGTCCCTGATGAGATCCCGGACATCACGAGGAGCTCCGGAATGGTCTAGAGGTAAAGATTGATATATAGGAAGTCCAGTTTTGGTCATCGGAAAGTTTCGGGCTCATCGGTAGTGTACCGGGAGTGCCAGGAGGGTGCTGGAGGACCCCCGGGAGGGGTGTGACGACCAAAGGACTTCGTGGGACATTAGAGGAGGTGTGCCAGCACTTTTTGGGCTGGCCAAGACCTTCTAGAAAGGCCCATGCGGCTGGAGATAAGAGATAGGGCTGAAAAAGGTTTAAAAGGAGGAGATCCACCTCCCTTGTGGGAGGTGGACTCTCCCCCTAGTTCGGTCGAACCTCTCCTCCTTGGAGGAGGGGCTAAGGAAGACCTCCCTCTCCCTCCTCCTATATATATGCAAGGGTTTAGGATGATTTGAGACACGACTTCTCTCTCTCTCTCGGCGCAGCCCTACCCTTCCTCTTCCTCGTTCTCCATAACGCTTGGCGAAGCCCTGCCGGAGTTCACGTAGCTCCACCGTCATCACACCGTCATGCTGCCGGAGCTCTCCCTCAACCTCTCCTTCCTCCTTGCTGGATCAAGGCATAGGAGACGTCATCAGGCTGCACATGTGTTGAACGCGGAGGCGCCGTTGTTCGGCGCTGAGATCGGAATCCACCGCGATCTGAATCGCTGCGAGTACGACTCCACCAACCGCGTTCTTGTAACGCTTCCGCTTAGCGATCTTCAAAGGTATGAAGATGCAATCTCTCCCCACTCGTTGCTGGTTTCTCCATGGATAGATCTTGGTGATCGTAGGAATTTTTTTGATTTAGTACTACGTTACTACGTCTCCCAACATGTTCCGCTTCAGCGAGCGTTCTCCTCATAATAGAAGCACTTAGTCTCGGGTTTGGGCTCAACCTTGGGTTTCTTCACTAGAGCGGCAACTGGCTTGCAATTCCTGAATTTTTCCCTTCTTTCCCTTGCCCTTCTTGAAACTAGTGGTTTTCACTTAACCATCAACACTTTATGCTCCTTCATGATTTCTACCTTCGTGGTGTCAAACATCGTGAACAACTCAGGGATCATCTTATCCATCCCTGGCATGTTATAGTTCATCACGAAGCTCCGGTAGCTTGGTGGCAGTGACTTGGAGATTAACTCCCACCCAATTCAAGTGACTGTATCACCCAGACAATCTGAGCACATGCTCACTTATTGAGCTATTCTCCTTCATCTTGCAGGCAAAGAATCTTGTTGGAGGGCTCATACCTCTCAACATGGGCACGAGCCTGAGATCCCAATTTCAGCTCTTAGAACATCTCATATGGTCTATGACGTTCAAAACGTTTTGGAGCCTCAATTCTAAGCCGTAATGCATGACGCACTGAACTATCAAGTAGTCATCAGAAAGTGCCTGTCATATGTTCACAACATCTACAAACAACGCTTGAGGGAGTGGTGCACTGAGCGGTGCATCAAGGACCTAAGCCTTCTTTGAAGTAATGAGGACAATCCTCAGATCACGGACCCAGTCTGCATTATTGCTACCATCATCTTTCAACTTACTTTTCTCTAGGAACGTATCAATAAAATAGGGGAGCTACAACGTGAGCTATCTACATATAATTTGCAAAGACACTTTGACTATGTTCATGATAATTAAGTTCATCTAATCAGATTATTTAATGAACTCCCACTCAGATAGACATCCCTCTAGTCATCTAAGTGATACATGATCCACATTGACTAGGCCGTGTCCGATCATCATGTGAGACAGACTAGTCATCAATGGTGAACATCTCCATGTTGATCGCATCTACTATACGACTCATGTTTGACCTTTCGGTCTCTCGTGTTCCGAGGCCATGTCTGTACATGCTAGTCTTGTCAAGTCAACATAAGTGTTTCGTGTGTGTAAATCTGGCTTACACCCGTTGTATGCAAACGTTAGAATCTATCACACCCGATCATTACGTGGTGCATCGAAACAATGATCCTTCGCAATGGTGCACACTTGGGGGGAACAAATTTCTTGAAATTTTAGTGAGGGATCATCTTATTTATGCTACCATCGTTCTAAGCAAATAAGATGTAAAAACATGATAAACATCACATGCAAATCATAAAGTGACATGATATGGTCAATATCATCTTGCGCCTTTGATCTCCATCTTCAGGGCGCGGCATGATCACCATCGTCACCGGCACGACACCATGATCTCCATCATCATGTCTTCATGAAGTTGTCTCGACAACTATTACTTCTACTACTATGGCTAACCGTTAGCAATAAAGTAAAGTAATGACACGGCGTTCTTGATTGACACACAGGTCATACAATAAATTAACACAACTCCTATGGCTCCTGCCGGTTGTCATACTCATCGACATGCAAGTCGTGATTCCTATTACAAGAACATGATCAATCTCATACATCACATATATTTCATCACATCCTTTTGGCCATATCACATCACATAGCATACCCTACAAAAACAAGTTAGACGTCCTCTAATTGTTGTTGCAAGTTTTACGTGGCTGCTATGGGTTTCTAGTAAGAACGTTTCTTACCTATGCAAAAGTCACAACGGTGATATGCCAATTGCTATTTACCCTTCATAAGGACCCTCTTCATCGAATCCGATCCGACTAAAGTGGGAGATACAGACACCCATTAGGCACCTAATGCAACAAGTGCATGTCAGGCGGTGGATCCAGTCTCAGGTAAGCGTACGTGTAAAGTCGGTTCGGGCAGCTTCATCCCACAATGCCGTCGAATTAACATAGGACTAGTAATGGAAAGCAAATTGACCAAATCATCACCCACAACTACTTGTGTTATACTCGTGCATAGAATATACGCATAGACCTAGCTCTGACACCACTGTAGAGGAACGTAGTAATAATTCAAAAAAAATTCCTACGTGTCACCAAGATCAATCTAGGAGATGGTAGCAAAAATAGAGAGGGAGTGCATCTTCATACCCTTGAAGATCGCTAAGCGGAAGCATTGCAAAGAACACGGTTGATGGAGTCATACTCGCGACGATTCAAATCGCGAAAGATCCGATCCAAGCGCCGAACGGACGACGCCTCCGTGTTCAACACACGTACAACCCGGGAACATATCCTCCTTCTTGATCCAGCAAGGGGGAGGATAAGTTGAGGGAGAGCTCCGGCAGCACGATGGCATTGTGGCGGTGGAGCTCGTGGTTTTTCGGTAGAGCTTCGCTAAGCACTACAGAGGAGGAGGAGGTGTAGTAGGGGGAGGGCTGCGCCAGGGGCAAAGGTTGCATCTCCCATGCGCCTCCCCACTATATATAGGGGTGGAGGGGATGGTTTCTTTCCCTCCAAGTCCATTGGGGCATTGGCAAAGGTGGGAGGAAAGAAATCCCGTCATTTCCCTTCCCCACCGATTGTTATCCTCCTTTTTAAAGATCTTGATCTTATCCCTTTGGGATATGATCTTATTCCTTCTAAGGGGAGATCTTGGTGCGCCTTGACCAGGGGTGTGGGGCCTTGCCCCCATTACCCACGTTCATTTGGGTCCCCCCATGCAGGTGGGCCCCACTCCAGAACCTTCTAGAACCTTCCCGGTACAGTACCAAAAATCCCGAATATTTTCCGGTGGCCAAAATAGGACTTCCCTATATTAATCTTTACCTCCGGACCATTCCAGAACTCCTCGTGATGTCCGAGATCTCATCCGGGACTCTGAACAACTTTCGGTAACCACGTACAATTCCCATTACAACTCTAGCGTCACCGAACCTTAAGTGTGTAGACCCTACGGGTTTGGGAACCATGCAGACATGACCGAGAAACCTCTCCGGCCAATAGCTAATACAGGGATCTATATACCCATATTGGCTCCCACATGTTCCATGATGATCTCATCGGATGAACCACGATGTCGGGGATTCAATTAATCCCGTATACAATTCCCTTTGTCCATTGGTATGTTACTTGCCTGAGATTCGATCGTCGATATCCCTATACCTTGTTCAATATCGTTACCAGCAAGTCTCTGTACTCATTCCATAACACATGATCCCGTGACTAACTCCATATTCACATTGAGATCATTATGATGATGTATTACCGAGTGGGCCCAGAGATACCTCTCTGTCACACGGAGTGACAAATCCCAGTCTCGGTTCGTGCCAACCCAACAGACATTTTCGGAGACACCTGTAGTGCACCTTTATAGTCACCCAGTTATGTTGTGACGTTTGATACACCCAAAGCATTCCTACGATATCCAGGAGTTGAACAATCTCATGGTCTAAGGAAATGATACTTGCCATTAGAAAAGCTCTAGCAAACGAACTACACGATCTTGTGCTATGCTTAGGATTGGGTCTTGTCCATCACATCATTCTCCTAACGATGTGATCCCGTTATCAACGACATCCAATGTCCATGGTCAGGAAACCATGACCATCTATTGATCAACGAGCTAGTCAACTTGAGGCTCACTAGGGACATGGTGTGGTCTATGTATTCACACATTTATTATGGTTTTCGGTTAATACAGTTATAGCATGAACAATAGAAAATTATCACGAACAAGGAAGTATAATAATAACCATTTTATTATTTTCTCTAGGGAATATTTCCAACGGAAGGTCACCAACGCCAGGATGGAGACCTCAAGGAGCCGTGACGTATCCTCCAAGTTGTCAACCATAGATAGGCATGTTTATCTCTTCGGCATGTAACCAACCATGTTTAAACCCTAGGTACCCTCGGCATCTATATAAGCTGGAGGGTTTTAGGTTGTAGATACAGAACAACTCATCTAGGGTTAGCTATTCGATCTCGAGGTAGATCAACTATGTAACCGCCCATATTATCAATACATCCAAGCAGGACATAGTGTATTACCTCCATAGGAGGGCCCGAACCTGGGTAAATCTATGTCCCCTTCGTCTCCTGTTACCATCGATCCAAGTCTCGCAGTTTGGGACCCCCTACCCGAGATCCACCAGTTTTGACACTAGCATGAGTGCTTTCATTGAGAGTTCCCTCCGTGAGTGCCTAAGGAATCGATGGCTCACCTCATCGCAAGCAACGAGATCTGCACCTAGGGGACTCTCTCCCCTGAACAGAATCTCGTGGGCGACGACACCTTTTCGCACGCCAACCCGATCAGTCACCCTAGCCTGATCGGGAGCTTTCCCCCCGATCAGAGGATCAGGTTCAGAACCTTAGAGTTCATCGCTGATTCACAGGGAATACTTGTTCTAACGGAACCCTCGCCCTTGAGGAAAAGCCTGCAAGTCCGGACACCTTGACGCCGAAGACAGCAGGCCCACGGCTAAATGGAACACAAATCCGCTTTGGCGCGGCTCCGGATCCATCATGCTGATCATTGAATCTACTTGCCTCAGCGACCCGCATCCCATCATCACCATGTTCTTAAACGAGTTGTTCGATCGGATCGAGGCCATACAAGTACCGGATGACCAGATGCTGGTCTATGACCGGCTTGGGATCAGGCCTGATGCTAGGGAGATTCATTTCCCTCCAGTCACCCACCTTGTCACTACCATCGAGTGCCCGACCAAGGATTCGTCCCGACTGCCGGAACTGAAAACAGTCTACATCCCGGTCTCCGACTACCAAGACTTCATTGGCAAGTCAAAGGCCGAAAACCACCCAAGAGTCAAATGTTATCGGTCCAGGATCTATCGCACAATTTGGAATCTATAATTCCAAACACGCAATGTGACGTGGGATCGAATTTTTCCCCACCCACCACCCAAGACGATCATCCTAGTATCACATCAAAACCCGCATCCTTGGACTTTTGGGATATTATGCACCTACAGGAAGAGTCAGTCCATCACTTTTGGGCAAGACTCCTACTTGCTAGGAGCAGAGAAAAAGGTCTTAGTGACCAAGAGATAATGGCAATTTTCATTCGCAATTGCCATGATGAAGGGATTCTTAACACCCTGGCTCGCAGACACATTTGTGACTTCTCGGAGTTGTCCGATTTGGTACAAAAATAATGTGCCATGGAAAGTGCTTGGCAATCCGAACGGTTGTTTTCGGAACCAACTTTCCCCAAGCACCCTAGTGGATATCGGAAAAATAAGGTACCTCCAAAGCGGCCAGCCAGATACGAACCCGCCGAAAAAAGAAACATGCCTCCTTTAGGGGTCGGTACTGTCCTTGACGGACTACTGGATAAACCTTGCCCTATACATTCCGTGTCGTTAAACACAAGCCCGACCCATAACCTTAGAGCTTGTTGGGTCGTCAGGCAAGTGGCAAAAAGTGGCGAGGCCATCCTCAAAAAACCTTTGATGAATGGGCACTCCTCATCATCGTCCAAATACAATGCCAAAGTCCTGACGGTATACGAAACATTCCCCTCAAGGAACAGGACAAAAAGGACCCTTAGAGAGCTCGGACATGTCTACCATGTGGCAGTAACTAGCGCATGGGCAGACATACCGATTACCTTCAAAGATACTGACCAACCGGACATTCTTTCCGGTCACTCACCGGCCACACTAGTCTTGAACCCCCATTATCGATGGGTATAGGCTACATAAGGTGTTAATGGACGGCGACAGTGGTTTAAACCTAATTTATGAAGGCACCTTGGAAAAAATGTAGTTCGACCGATCTCGCATCGAACATAGCAATACAACTTTCCGAGGACTCATTCCATGGAAAGAGGTGTGTTGTTCCGGATGTATCATCCTGGACGTACTGTTCAGCACGCCTGAAAAATACCGACCCGAAGAACTTCTCTTCCACATCGTACCCTTCCCAAGCGGCTACCATGCCCTATTGGGACGTGACGCCTTCGCAAAGTTCCAGGCCATACCCCCTTACGAGTACATGAAACTTAAAATGTCAGGACCAAATGGAGTGATCACAATCTCCAGTGATCCGAACATAGCCCTTCGGGCCGAAAAGAAAATGGAAACACTCGCCCTCGAGGCATTAGCCGAGGCTTTCGCTGCCAAAGAACTGACCACGTTACGGTAAACAGTTAACAATGATGATGTGATTCTTAGCAAAAGGCCCATGTGTACTTCCTTCAAACCCACTGAGGAAATCGTTAAGTTTCAAGTACATCCGAGGGACCCCAATAAGACAGCATCCATCAGAGCCCAGCTCGATCCCCTTGTGGACGAAGCACCGCGGAATTTTCTTCGAGAAAATTGGGACATTTTTTCCTGGCATCCTTCTGATATGCCCAGAATCCCACGGCAGCTTGCCGAACACAGTCTGAACATTATCGCAGGCTTTAAGCCCATTAAGCAGACTCTGCGTCGATTCTCCGAACCCAAACGAAAAGCCATGGGTGAAGAATTAGCTAAACCGCTAGAGGCTGCTTTCATTCGGGAAATCAAGTACCCCGAATGGTTGGCAAACCTGGTGATGCAAAGAAAGACAAGTCCTGGCGACTGTGTGTGGACTTCAAGGACCTCAACAAAGCCTTCCCTAAGGACCCTTTCCCCTTACCACACATAGACCAGGTCATTGACGCCACACCCGGACATGATTTGTTGTGTTTCCTTGACGCTTACTCCGGATACCATCAGATTAAAATGAAGGAATCCAATCAAGCGACAACCGCATTCATGACCTCATACGGGCCATTCTGCTTCAACATGATGCCTTTCGGGCTAAAAACGCTGGGCCACATACCAGCGCATGATCCAGACGTGTCTCGCGACACAGGTCGGTAAGACAGTCAAGGCGTACGTGGACGATGTGGTAATCAAAACCAAACGCGTCAGCTAGTTGATCGTTGACTTACGACAAACTTTTGATAGTTTGCGCGAGTATGACATACGACTCAATCCAGAAAAATGTGTATTCGTAGTTCCTTCTAGTAAGTTCCTTGGATTCATCATCTCCCATAGAGGAATAGAGGCGAATCCAGCTAAGATCTACGCCTTATCGGAACTTGCAATTCCTACAGAGCCGAAGCATGTCCAGATATTAGTTGGGTGCCTTGCGGCGTTAAGACGCTTTATCTCCCGCCTTGGATAGAAAGCTTTGCAGCTCTATAAACTGCTAAAACGGACCAACAAATTCGAGTGGACCGATGAAGCAGCGGCTGCGCTAGAAGAAATCAAAACACTATTGGCAACCAATCCTATACTCACAACACCAGGCGCTGGTGAGCCCATGTTGTTATACATATCGACCACCAATCAAGTTGTCAGCGCGGTGCTCGTTGTTGAACGAGATGAGGAGGGACACAAATTCCGGACTCAGAAACCGGTCTATTACATGTCAGAAGTGTTAACGCAGTGCAAGTCAAGATATCCGCACTACCAAAAGATGGCTTACACAATGTTTATGGCATCAAGGAAACTACGACATTACTTCCAAGAGTGTGCGGTAACAGTGGCATCCAAAGTCCCCCTGATTGATATAATCAACACAGGGATGCCACCGGCTGCATAGCCAAGTGGGCCATTAAGATCCTTCCCTTTGAAATAACCTATAAGCCACGTCGTGCCATAAAATCTCAGGTATTGGAAGACTTCCTGGCTGAATGGGCAGAGGCCGAGCTCCCCAAGGAATACAATGCATACTCCCATTGGACAATGTACTTTGATGGGTCCAAAAATTTGGCCGGACTGGGGGCTGGAGTCATCCTCACATCCCCCACAGGCGACACCATGCGATACGTGTTGCAAATCATGTACGCCAACACCAACAATGCAGCCGAATACGAAGCTCTCCTTCATGCTCTTCGAATGGCAGTATCAATGTGCATACGACGGCTAGAGGTACGGAGAGACTCCAACTTGGCATCTCCCAAATTAATGGCGAATTCGATGCCAAAAATCCAAAGATGGCGGCATACAGAAATGTCGTCCTAAATATATCTGCTCGATTCGAGGGGTTAGAATTTCACCACGTCGCTCGTGACAACAACCAAGCCGCCGACATACTGGCCCATTTGGGAGCCAAGCGCGACCCTGTCCCGAGAAACAACTTTCTGGAACGGCTCTTTAAGCCATCCGTAGTGTGGCAGGATGAGGACAAGGGCGCTGGTCCAGATATGGCGGACAAGGTTGCTCCCCCTGAAAACGAACCAGATAATAACATCATCGGCGACTCTTTATTGAGTGAAACGCCTTCGGCTCATGAGGTAATGGCAGTAATCGCGCCATGGACAGAGCCCTTCCTCGCCTACCTTCTTCGCAAGGAACTCCCCGATGATCAAACAGAGGCACGGCGCATAGTTCGGCGATCCAAGGCCTACAAAGTACACGAGGATGAGTTATACAAGAAAAGCACAACCGGAATATTACAGTGGTGTATATTCGAGGAAGAAGGACAGGAGCTCCTCGCCGAAGTTCATGCAGGCATGGGCGTCCATCACGCCGCGGCAAGAGCCTTAGGTAGCAAGGCCTTCTGAGCTGGTTTCTTCTGGCTCACAACTCGGACGGACGCCCAGTCGCTTGTCGAACATTGCGTAGGGTGTCAACTCTTCGCAAACTAAAGTCACATGCCCCCAACGTCTCTTTGGACTATTCCGATCACTTGGCCTTTCGCGGTCTGGGGGCTGGATATGGTCGGACCCCTTAAAGGGGGGACCAAGAAAAATAAATACCTACTGGTCATGGTTGACAAATTCACTAAGTGGATAGAGGCAAAGCCCATCAAATCGGCCAAGTCCGGACCAGTTATCGACTTCATATCCGGCATGGTAAACCGTTACAGTGTTCCACATAGAATAATAACGGATAATGGATCCAACTTCACGGCCCAACAGGTCAAGGACTGGTGTGCAAAAATTGGCATAAAGCTCGATTACGTGTCAGTCTATCATCCGCAGACCAACAGACACGTCGAATGAGCAAAGAACCTTATTATGAGATGCATTAAGCCACGTTTGGTCCGATCTCTTCATGAGTCCGACTGTCATTGGGTGAAGGAACTCGACTCTGTTTTATGGGGCGTGTGCACTACCCTGAACAGATCAATAGTTTATACACTGTTCTTCATGGTCTATGGGGCAGAAGCAGTACGCCCCTACGACATTATTCACAATGCACCAAGAGTGCGGATGTATGAGGAAAAGGAGGCCGAGTTAGATCGGCAAGATGACCTAGACACCCTAGAGGGAGAGCGCGACATAGCTCGGGCTCGCTCTATGTTTTACCAGCAGCAAGCACGACGCTACCAAAGCAGGGAGGTCAGGGCAAAAGCCTATAACATCGGCGAACTCGTCCTACGGCTCCCGGAGAAGCAGAAGCATAAACTCAACCCCAAATGGGAGGGGCCCTTCATCATCGACGAAGTACTCGCAGGAGGAGCTTACCGTCTTCGGAGCCCGTTAGACAACCACCTTGAACCAAACCCATGGAACGCATCTCGTCTTTGGCGTTTCTGCGGATAAGACTGGTGTCGTCACACTCTTTACCCTTTTGTTCTTTCTTTCTTGTTTCTTTCCCCTCCCACTTTGCTGTTTGGTAGGATTAAATTTTTCCTTTTATCCTTATGTTCGGCTCATCCGATCTTGTACTGAGGTTTTCGGCTTACACCTTTAAGTATTAACGAACACAACACCTGGGGGCTTCTTCTCGAAGTCAACGTTTCTATATCATAAGTATTTACTCACACTTATCATGTACACACGTTTTCTTTGTCATGCTCAAGCCATCATATGCATCAATTCGAACTAAGACTTTGCCAAGCTGGGTTGCCTCGCTCCTGTGGTTACCCTCTACGTTCTCGATTGTTCAGCTAGAGGGTAAAGGGAGCACCTCTGCGATTGTTATGACCGGGTCCTCCAGATACGTACCTCAGACGGGTGAAGCCAAAAGTAAGCTATCTTACGTAGATAATTGGTCGGCTGACAGAAACACCTAATATGGCTATGATCATCGTTATATTGCATGGGTCATTTTTTCCTAAAAACCCGTAGCCACATACTAAAAGTATGCGGCCTTCTATCTACAATTTTCATAGAGTCCCGATGAAAGGTATCGATAGAGGTGCTATTTTCCCCGGAAGATGTTTCTTACGCTATGCATTAATATAACATACCTCTTTGTGTGCTTTTTGTCTGTTCGCACCATATGGCCGGATTGCCTGGTTCCCCGAACACCAGCCGCTCTTTTTGAGTGACGAATCATGAGGAACACTCCCGAGCTCTTCGCATGGGAGGTAGAAGCCGATGGTCGGTTAAGACAAAGTTTACAACACATATTGTTCATGCAATAATATATATCATCACACATTCAGCTGCTGATCGAGATCATCGATTATAGTATCAAGGGAGCAGTCCTCCTGTGAAAGACGGGTGGCAGGCATCACCTTATCACACACCAGGTGAAGTGGTACTTCTTGTCCATCCAATCCCACGGGACCAACCCGCACCATATGCTCGGGATTAAGTCCGGTGTAACGGGTCTTGATCATCGCCCACACCTCCCGTGCTCCCTCCCGGCAAGCCGAAGTCTTCCACAGCTCGAACCTACTCCGGGCTCCCTTAAATCGATCGACGAGTTCGGATAGCCCTTCGGGAGGCTGTTCGGCCGGCCATAGCGCCTACACCATGTTCTTCATTGCTTTTTGCGCACGTCCATGGAGGGTGGTCAACTCTTCAGCAGGTTTCCCTGGTATGATCCAATCTCCTCTTCAGGATGCCCAGACAGGAGGCCTGTACATGAGGCGAATGCTTACTTTTACTTTCTTCGTAAGAAAACCTTATTGATGATAAAATCACACTTACTGAACATGCCCTTCTGAAGTTTGTGGTTTTCTTCTTGGGCTTGGGCCAATTGAATTTTCAAATTCTTAATTTCTTCGGCCTGCTTTTGTACAACAAGACAACTAGCCTGATGCTGGGACTCGGTGTACCGCTAAGAGTCTTGGGCTTCCTCCAGCTGCCTTTGCATATGCCCTATTGATTCAGCTGCTACATGGCATACTTGCGTCAAACATGGTGACATATTAAGATGAACAGTAAAGGTATACTCACCACGGGCCTCCCGGGTGAAGCTCTTCACTTGTTCCAATTCGGCCTTCACAGACTTCACTTCCGTGCGGCTCTCTTCCAGCTCCTTGGCTAGTTGCTCGGTCTGCTGCTTTGAAGCGTGCGTTAGCAGTAAAATAGCACGGAGATCCTTAATTCGGTTGTTTCAAACAAATTTAAGGCTTGGGGGCTACTAGGTTTACATGAGTGTTCGAACTCTATAAAAACCGATCACTTACCTGCATGCTGGCCGATATCAACTTCATAGCTTCATCGAACCCGGCTCGGGCAGCACTAATGTGTGCATCCACCGATTCAAGGGTGCCGAACTCTTGTTCGGAAAATATTGGGAGCCGCATAGCCTCCCATCGTCGCCGATGATTCATGGCACTTCCCACTTCCGATTTGGTAATGGATACACCGTTACCAGAATCAGTGGGTACTGGATTGACCATGGGGGCTCCAGTAGCGGGATCGGCGTGAGCTGTGGCTCTGGCATTTTGGGGCTCATCGGACACCCTGACGACCTCTTCGATGGGAGAAGACTGGGCATTTCGCCTAAGTATTTCAATGAAATAAATTGCTGTAAGGATCTATTGATTATGATGATCAACGGATGACCAAACAACATACCTTTGGGTTGAGCGGGCAGGCTGATTCATCCTCACGGTCGACTCTTTGATAGAATCCCTATGGTCTTCCGATTCGGCCACGATCTCGGTTGCCGGCGCATGGCGCGTAGACCGACGGTGCTTGGGAGTCGGAGCCAGCGCTTTCGGGGCGTTGTTGGTAGTTTGCCTCCTACGGGACGAGCTCTTCTCCTTGTTGTACGTGTCAGGGATGGAGAATGACCCGGGGTAATCGACTATGGTAGCCACCGGGGATTGGTCAAGGCTGACCTGATTATAGTCTCCGTCTTAGAAATCAATTAGTAGATCCGGGTCCTCATGGAAACCCGGATCATCATCGTGTGCGTTGCTTTCAGGCTGAGGAGACGGACAGTTGACTGACTCGATGAAGATCCTCCATTCCTATTCGAGCAAGACTCCGGTCAAACGAAGTACGGAATGAAAATTCAAAACTATGTTCGTACAGGGAAAAGGGCTTACCCATTCGATAGGATTGTGGGCTGAGTATCCTTCTTTGGTCACCCGCCAAATAAAGTCCTCTTGCTCCCCTTTATATAGGTCGGCAAGGGCGGTGGCTAGTGCCGCCTGGTTGGCCGGCCCTAGTCTTCGGGAACGCGTGGTGTCGCTTGTTCCATTATAGCGCCACAAGGGGCACACCCTCTGTTGGAGGGGTTGTACACACCGGGAGATGGCAGCGGCCATGACATCGATCATGGTTAGTCGATGGTGGACAAGCATCTGCACCTAAGCCACCAGGCGTTGCACTTTGATGCTTTCCTCCTGGGTTGGACTCCTCGGCCGCTAGTTGTATCTTTTCTTCAAGGGGGTGTCGGAGTATTCAGGTAGACCTATCCGAGCTGGCTCGAACAGGGGGACGTCTTCAATATAAAACCATTCCGAAGTCTACTCTTCGGATTCCTTCGTGGTGCCCACCGGATACCACGTCCCTGCTATGGGACACACTTCGGCCCTGCCGACCTCCAAAATTGTCTTGTCCCGAGTTTGGGGGACTAGACAGTTTTTCTCTCCACAATCCGAAATGCGCCTCACATCCTAAGAACATCTCGCAGAGGGCCATGAAGCCCGAGATGTGCAAGATGGACCCCGAGGTAAGGTAGTGGAGCTGAATACCATAGAATTTCAGCAGCCCCCTTAGAAATGGGTGGATGGGAAACCCGAGGCCCCGCAGGAGAAAAGGGATGAAGCATACACGTTCCCCCTGTGAGGATTGGGGAAACGCTCAGCGAAGACCTCGTCATTGTAAGAAATTAAGCCTGCGCGGGTCGCCGCCAGATCTAAACGAGGGAGATACCCTTGGGTCTCTAGATTATAGAGCCACAGGGTTGCTATGGAGAAGCTGGTCCAGTCCCCTGGACGTGAGTCGTAGGGGCGCGTAGAGGAACTAGGGATGTTGTCCATGGTTTTTGAGGATCCTCCGTTGGGAGTTTTTTTCTGATGGGGCAGAAGAGGATGTGGTCTCAACCAAAATTTTGTTTTATTAAATGGGTTGTCCCTCCATTGCGAAGGGGTAAGATTGTAAAAATCGACCTCTCACCTCCCCGCGGCACGCGAAAATCGAGGGACATGGGCGTTTACTGTAATGAACCTACACCCGTGATGCTTGGGATCTTACCGAAGATTGGTCAGTTGCCGAACAAGGAGAAGTGAGGGTAATGCGTAGCATCCCACGAGCACCACCATGGACCCATCACCAACACCTCAAGCTCCAAGTGGACCACTGATGAGAGCTCGTGCATGTGCCATTACAAATGAGGTGACCTCACTCCTTTATGACTCTCCCTTTGATATTTTCGGAACATGGATGCTTCCTCAAGCAGAGACACTTTGTGTGCTTAGGTATCAAGAAGGAGGAAGGGAGAAAGAGGAACACCAAGAGCAAGGAGAAGATCAAACGTCCACCCAGGAATTAGTGGTACAACCGGGGCACCACCGGCCAAGCACCGCCGCCCTGTACAACCGGCCTGCCACCGCCAACAACCGCGACAACAGGGGCCCCGATTCTGTTCGGCTGCGGTTCAAGGCCGGTGCTTCACCGGTTGAATCAGTCAATGCCTAGTTTTCGGTACAACCGGTCACTATCACGGTACAACCAGCCTGCCTGCGCGTAGGAATAGGCCCAAAGCCCATGTATCTCCCTCTCCCTTAACCTTTCGTGACTAGCACTATATAAACTCCTTCTGCTCCTCATTTTTAGGGTTAGCTATGGTTTGCTCTTAGATAGTTGAGCATAGCTCCTTCCACTACCTCTCCAATGGAGATGCCTCTATAGGAGAAGATCCCTAGTGGATGTCAAGGCCCCTTACGAGGGAAGATCCTCCGGGATATCAAGGCCCCTCCTTCCGGAGTGTGAGATCGCGTACCGCTACTTGTATCGTTATTTGACTTGGGGGTCTTGTTCCTCGTGTGCTATCGTGATTCTAGTGGATGTGTAATCTTGTTTGCCCTTAGTGTTTTCCTCTCGTTCTTCCCCGTGTTCTTCGTGTTCTTCGTGAATTCCCCTCCAAATCGTGAAAGATCGACACACACGGGCTTGCCCCGTATCATATTGGTATCATGAGCCATGTTGATCATGAAATTGGAGTCTCCCCCACCGTTTTCTAGCCAATTTTTGCTTTGTTTTGACCTAATTTCGAAAATCCCCACAAAAATAGCCATACCAATTTTTCTTGGATTCGTTGGATTTGAGAAGATTTTGTTGTTTGTGATCCGTGGATTCAGCAGTGAACAAGTGGATCTAGCTTTTCCCCATCATTTCCCTTCGCAAAATCACTCGAATTTTGTTTTTCCCACGATCTCGAAGCTGCAGTTTTACCTCGAGCGGTACAACCGCCCGGGCCACCGGTACAACCAGTAATCCACAAGAGCAGTACAACCGCCCAAGTGACCGGTACAACCGCTAATTCCCAGGTTTCCTAGGAGCGGTACAACCGTCTACCACAAGCGGTACAACCGCAACCTCCCAGTTTTCTAGTTTTGTTCATTTGCTCTTTCGCCCATTTTCTTCTGCAACCCATTTGCATTTGAGATTTTGAGTCACGAGCCCGCCACTTCCTAAGGCGTTTCGGCTAATTAGGAGTGGTTCTTCATCGACATCGCTGCTCATCATCGCCCCGCAACGTCGCCAACCAACTCTTCATTGACAACTCACCGCAAGCAAGGACGGTAACCACGACGACACTCTTGACTCATATCCTTGCCATCGCATTGTTCCCCATAACCTATTTGCATTACTTGCCTATCGAGACTAGCCATTGAGTATTGCCGAGCCATGCTACTTGTGCACATTAGTGATACATACTCCGCATAGCTACCATTGCATGCATATACATCCTAGTATTATCTCTTGTGTTGCAAAGTACCCGCATACATAATTGCTATCTTAGTGTGCACGTCCCACATAGTGACAATCCAAATATCATTGAAAAAGGAAAGACAAGTGAAGCTTTTAAGCAAGGTCAAAAGAACAATAGCATCACAACATTTGCATATCATACGTCATCACTTTGGATCACTTGAGTGAGTGACTCGTGCTGCATACATAGCAAGTTGGGAATAGGAAGACGACACATTTTTGTCTCTTATAGGTTGTGCACAAGTTCGTATCATGCCCGTTAGAGTAATCATTCTACCGTCTCTCTAGAGTTTTGCAACAAGAGCGTTTTCCATGGATTCCACATTTTGAGGTCACTTTTGGTTGCACAACCCCACTCTTCTATTTCGTCTGTGTGTTTCTGAGTTCACCCATTGCTTGATTCACATTTTTTACTTGCTTACTTGCGTATATAGCTAAACTTTATTGCCTCATATTCTCGAATTGCTTGAAATTTTGTGCCACCATCCTAACCAAGCTACTCCATAAGCATTACCTTGTAGGTGTGAGAAGGGCAAACTCGGTACCAATTCTACTATTTCCATGATTTCACATTGAGTGATTGATCTTCATTTCAAGATTCGGAAGGTATTTGGTATTGTGTTTCCCATTCTTCCACTTATATCTACTTGAGTATCATGGATAGGAACACCATGACGAACCCGGCATTCGAGGAGCACGACGACAACGCGAACACCTACGTCACCAAACTACAATTCTTTGCCGCACAAAAGGGAATGCGCCAAGGACATGACGTCCTCACAGACCGCATCGAGCACCTTGCCACCAACATACATGAATCCGAGGAGTGGATGCGGGACTTTATGTCTATGCAAATGGTCGAGCTCCGCACTTTGGTGGTCAAGCGTGCATCTTCTATGTCTACCTCAACTCATCGGCGCACCACTAGTCGACACTCCTCCGAGGACTCTTTCGGAGAAAGTCCTCCTCCTCGAGCTCGACCACAACAATGTGACACGCGTTGCCTCTCTCTAGATTCAAGAAAACCCTTCCACGACAAGCCTCAAGGTCGACATCGCGAGCGTGACCATCGTTGCCAACAAGAGCAAGATGACTACGAGCAAGATCGCCTACGTCACCGTCGTGAATAAGACTGGCGCTATGAGGAACAAGCACAAGAATCACAATGGGCGCTTCGCGATGCAAACTATGCCATGCAAGAACGGAACCGTCTAGCTCGTGAGGAATAAGACGCTCTACGCCGAGAACGCTAAGAAGAAGAAGCTCGGCAATAGGAGAACCAAGAACGCCAACAACGGGTGCGACAACGACGCCCACAACACCCAAGGCAAGAGGAGCAACACGTTGATGAGATCCCCCCAAGGCAAGAGCAAGACCAACATGATGACAACAATGGTCCTCCGCGTCAAGATGCTCATCCTCATGCAAATCCCGTTGACCACGTGGATGATCATGCGCCAAGGCAAGGCTAACATAACGAAGACAACTATGCTCCCCCATGTCAAGGAAACCGTGATAACAACAACAACGAGGAAAATTGCTTTGGCAAGCTCAAGTTCACCATGCCTAAGTTCTCCAGAAGCAACGATCCCGAAGACTACCTCTCTTGGGAACTCAAGGTCGACAAAATATTCCGGTTGCACAACTATTAAGAAGACAATAAGATTGCCATGGCCTCCCTCGAGTTCCAAGATTACACGCTCATTTGGTGGGAACAAGTGATCGCACGACGAAGAGAAAGAGGTGACCCTCCAATCACAACTTGGGAACAAATGAAAGAACTCATGAGAGCGCGATTCTTCCCAACACACTATAATCGCTACCTCTTGAAGAAACTCCAACTACTCAAGCAAGGCACCAAGTCAGTGGAAGAGTATTATCAAGAGATGGAGATGGCCATGATAAGAGCACACGTGAAGGAGGACGATGAGCAAACTCCGGCAAGTTTCTTGAATGGTATCAATTACCAAGTCAAGAAAGTTGTGGATTTCCAACCCTACTCCAACTTGCTCGAGCTAGTGCATCAAGCCTCCAAGGCGGAACGTCAAGTTCAAGAAGACTATAAGTACTCCAAGACCTCCTACAAGACCTACGGTGCACCTACTCAAGCTACTCCAACTACGCCCCCTTCTACAAGAACCTCCACGACCAAAGATGACAAGTCAAGCTACAAGGACAAGTTGTCTTCATCCGCACGCAACACACCCACAAGCAAGACAAGAGCGTCATCCTCTACACCAACATCGGATGCCGTCAAAACAAGCTCCATCAAGTGTTTCACGTGCCAAGGCCGAGTCCACAAGATGCATGAGCGCCCCACAAGACGAACCATGATACTCCAAGAGGACGGCTCCTATGAAACCAGGAGTGACGATGAGATGGAAGCCTTGGAACAAGTGGCCATACACCGACAAGTCAATGAAAACGAAGATGTTCAAGTCTTTTGTGACAACGATCCGAGCTCCGCTTTCGTTGTCTCAAAGGTGTTGACTCTTCAACAACAACAAGACGAGGACCAATGATGCCACATCTTCCACACCAAAGCCGGTATCCAAGGGAGATCCGTCAAGGTCATCATAGATGGAGGAAGTTGCCATAATTTGGCAAATGAAGAACTTTCCTCCAAGTTGCACTTGACCAAGAAAAAGCATCCTTGCCCATACAAGGTCCAATGGCTAAGTGACTCCGGTACTATCCAAGTCGACCACACCGTGCAAGTTTCCTTCAAGATCAGCGCTCACGAAGACACCTTGGAGTGTGATGTGGTGCCCATGACCGTTTGGCACCTCCTGCTTGGGAGACCTTGGCAATTCGACCGTGGCGCCATACTCAATGGGCGCACCAATCAATATAGCTTCAAGATGAAGGGCACCGAATATGTGCTTCGCCCTATGTCTCCTAGTCAAGTGATCGCCCACAAGCAAGCTTCGTCCCATCATGGAGAGAAAAGTGAGAGAGTGATCCACCTCAAAGTGAGTGAGCGCCACAAGCCAAACTTGAGTGACTCCACGATGAGGGACATGAGTGACCTAGTCCTATTTGCCACCAAAAGAGAGTTGAGGGATGTGAGTGAGAGCCCATCGACCGTCCTTCAGTATGTGATAGTATGCAAGGACGATGTTACCCAGACTAACCCTTCACAACATCTTCCTCTTGTGTTATCTCAATTATTGCAGGAATTTCAAGATGTGTTCCCCGACGAGCTACCTCTGGGACTACCACCAAAACGAGGGATCGAACACCGCATCGACCTCATCCCTGGCGCACCGCTTCCCAACAAGGCTCCCTACCGCGTCAACCCCGACGAAACAAAGAAGATACAAAGGCAAGCCCAAAAACTCCTAGATAAAGGGCATGTTTGCGAGAGTTTGAGTCCTTGTGCGGTCCCCATGATTCTAGTGCCTAAACATGATGGTAGTATGCGCATGTGTTCCGATTGCCACCCCATAAATGCTATCACCATTCTCTACCATCACCCTATACCACGCATAGATGACATGCTTGATGAACTTAGTGGTGCCACTATATTTTCCAAGATAGTCTTGAAGAGTGGTTACTACCAAATTCGCATACAAGAGGGTGACGAGTGGAAAACATCTTTCAAAACCAAATTTGGACTCTATGAATGGCTAGTGATGCCCATGGGCTTATCCGAAGCACCGGGTACGTTCATGCGCATGATGCATCATGTGTTGCGCCCCTACATTGGGTATTGTGTTGTGGTCTACTTTGATGACATCCTTGTTTTTAGCAAATCTCTATAACAACACGCCACACATGTTAGAAACGTCTTGCAAACTCTCCACAACAAAAAACTTTACGCTAACATGGAAAAATGCATTTTTGGTGTGGACAAAGTTGTTTTCCTAGGATTTGTGGTTTCCTCAAAGGGTGTCCATGTTGATGAGTCTAAGATTGAGGCAATTAAGAATTGGCCTACACCCACCAATTTGCAACAAGTGCGTAGCTTCTTGGGTCTAGCAGGTTTTACTGCCGCTTTGTGAAAGATTTTAGCACTATTGCTACCCCTTTACACGCTTTGAGCAAGAAAATGCACCATTTGTTTGGGGACCATCCCAAGACACCGCTTTCCATGAACTTAAGAATTTGCTTACTCATGCACCTTTGCTTGCCTTGCCCAATTTTGACAAAACTTTTGAAGTGCATTGTGACACTAGTGGTAATGGCATATGAGGTGTACTTACGCAAGAAAAGCACCCAATTGCGTACTTTAGTGAGAAACTTTCTGGCACTCAACTCAATTATCCTATCTATGACAAGGAATTGTATTCTTTGGTGAGAGTCTTACAAGCTTGGGAACATTATTTGCGCCCGCATGAATTTTTCATTCATACCGATCATGAAACTCTAAAGTACCTCAAGGGTCAAACTAATTTGAACAAACGTCATGCTAAATGGAGTGAATTTATTGAGTCTTTTCCTTATGTTATCAAATACATTAAGGGTAAAGAAAATGTGGTGGCGGATGCTCTTTCCCGCAAATGCACGCTCGTTACTCAACTTGAATTGAATGTTGTTGGCTTTGAGCATATAAAAGACTTGTATGCGCATGATGATTCTTTTGCTACACCTTATGACAATTGCAAAGTGAAAAATTGTTGGGAGAACTACTACATGAAAGATGGATATCATATGCGTGCTAACAAACTTTGCATTCCCAAGTCTTCTATTCGTTTGTTGCTTTTGCAACAGGCTCACGACGGAGGACTAATGGGTCACTCTAGATGCGACAAGACATATGCCACCCTCTCCGACATGTTCTATTGGTCAAAGATACTTCGTGATGTTGCCCGATTCACCAACCGATGCTCTACATACCGCAAAGCTAAGTCAAAAGCTCAATCCCATGGTCTTTACATGCCTCTTCCTATTCCGTTCCAACCTTGGGAGGATATTAGTATGGACTTTGTGCTTGGATTGCCATGAACAAAAAGTGGCCATGATTCCATCTTTTTTGTTGTGGATCGTTTTTCCAAAATGGCTCATTTCATTCCTTGTCACAAGATCGACGATGCTTCACATATCGCCAATCTCTTTTGCAGGGAAATCTTACGCCTACACGGAGTGCCAAAGACCATTGTCTCGGATCTCAATGTCAAGTTCTTGAGCTACTTTTGGAAGACCCTTTGCGCCAAGCTCGGCATCAAGTTACTCTTCTCTTCGGCCTACCATCCACAAATCGATGGCCAAAAGGAGGTGACGAATCGGACACTTGGAACTCTCCTACGCGTGTTGATCAAGAAGAACATCAAGGAATGGGAAGATTACCTCCCCATCGCCGAGTACGCCTACAACCGTGCAAGACACGTCACCACCAACAAGTGTCCCTTGGAAGTGGTCTACGACTTCAACCCATTGTCCCCATTGGACATTCTTCCGCTTCCACTACAAGAACGCGTCAACATGGACGCAAGTGCAAGGGAAAACTACATCAAGAAGATGCATAAGATACAAGGAACACCATCGAGCGCCAAGTGGAACGCACCAACGCCAAGCACAACACCAACAAACATCCCATGGTCTTCGAACCCCATGACTTCGTGTGGATACATCTATGGAAGGAACGCTTTCGTAACGAGCGCAAGTCCAAGCTGCTATCTCACGTCGATGACCCATTCAAGGTGTTGGAGCGCTACAACAACAATGCTTACAAGATCGACATTCTGCACGACAAGTACAACGTGAGTGACACCTTCAACGTCGCGGACCTCTCCCCTTTCCATGGTGACGAAGATCTTGATCTGAGGTCGAATCCCTCGCAAGGGGTGGGGGGAGATGATGCGGAGCATCCCACGAGCACCACCATGGACCCATCACCAACATCTCAAGCTCCAAGTGGACCATTGATGAGAGCCCGTGCACGTGCCATTACAAATGAGGTGACCTCACTCCTTTATGACTCTCCCTTTGATATTTTCGGAACATGGATGCTACCTCAAGAAGAGACACTTTGTGTGCTTAGGTATCAAGAGGGAGGAAGGGAGCAAGAGGAACACTAAGAGCAAGGAGAAGATCAAGCGTCTGCTCAGGAATTAGCAGTACAACCGGGGCACCACCGGCCAAGCACCGCCGTCCGGTACAACCGGCCCGCCACCGCCAACAACCGTGACAACAGGGGCCCTGATTCTGTTCGGCTGCGGTTCAAGGCCGGTGCTTCGCCGATTGAACCGGTCAATGCCTAGTTTCCGGTACAATTGGTCACTATCACGGTGCAACCGGCCTGCCTGCGCGCAGGAATGGGCCCAACGCCCATGTATCTCCCTCTCCCTTACCCTTTTGTGACTTGCACTATATAAACTCCTCCCCCTCCTCGTTTTTAGGGTTAGCTATGGTTTGCTCTTAGATAGTTGAGTATAGCTCCTTCCACTACCTCTCCCATGGAGATGCCTCTATAGGAGAAGATCCCTAGTGGATGTCAAGGCCCCTTACGAGGGAAGATCCTCCAGGATATCAAGGCCAATCCTTCCGGAGTGGGAGATCGCGTACCGCTACTTGTATCGTTGTTTGACTTGGGGGTCTCGTTCCTTGTGTGCTATCGTGATTCTAGTGGATGTGTAATCGTGTTTGCCCTTAGTGTTTTCCCCTCGTTCTTCCCCGTGTTCTTCGTGTTCTTCGTGAATCCCCCTCCAAATCGTGAAAGATCGACACACACGGGCTTGCCCCATATCAGAGGGACTCGCCTCGCAAGCCGAAGATGACGACACGAAGAGATTGACCGGATATATATCGGTGTTGAAAGCTAGTTCGGGGGCTACTAAGGGAGTCCCGAATTAGGGGGTCCTCGAACGGTCGACCTATTGCTTTTAGGCCGAACTGTATGGGCCACAAGGTGAACATTGAATGATGAAGGTCATCGACGCCAGGATGGAGACCTCAAGGAGCCGTGACGTATCCTCCAAGTCATCGACCGTAGATAGTCATGTTTATCTCTTCGGCATGTAACCGACCATGTGTAAACCCTAGGTACCCTCGGCGTCAATATAAGTTGGAGGGTTTTAGGTTGTAGATACAGAACAACTCATCTAGCGTTAGGTATTCGATCTCGAGGTAGATCAACTCTGTAACCCCCCATATTATCAATACATCCAAGCAGGACATAGGGTATTACCTCCATATGAGAGCTCGAACCTGGGTAAATATGTGTCCCCTTCGTCTCATATCACCATCCAAGTCTCACAGTTCGGGACCCCCTACTGGAGATCCATCGGTTTTGCACCGACACCCGTTCCCTGGCCTCCGCGCCGCCTCGGCGCGCCGCACCGGTTCGCCAGCTCCGCATGTGCCTCCCTGCCACCGGCTCTGGCCTGGCTGTTGCGTTGCTCGGCCTCGGCCCCAGCTTCGCCGCTCCGATGGCTCTGCCTCGCCCGCGGGTCGACTCATGCCTCGCAAGCTGTGGCAGCACACTCCTCCCGCACGCGTGCCCGGACGACTGTGCCTTGTGTGCAGCGGATGGCTGCTTCGTCTGCGCCCACGTGCCCGCGTCATGCGGTCAGCTGCTGATTCCATGCCTCGGTCGACCTCCCGCCGATGCATCCACCGACTACCCATAAAGAAGAGCATGAGGAAAGGAAAAAGGACATGCGTGCATGCATGCATGCATGTGGTACGTACGTGGCCGGTTGCACTACTCATGTGCATGCATGGCCAGCAGCTGCCTACGCGCATAGCGGTCGGCTGCACCGCGCGCCTAGCCGTCTTCCCGTCTGGCATCCTGCCCGTGCACCCGTGCACCCGCGACGCCTCTGTCCTGCTGCCGCTCCGCGGCTAGCACCCACCATGCGCGGTCCATCGGCTCGTGCCTCCACACATTCATGCCGACCCCGCAGCTCCACCATTGTGAACGACTACCCACGAAGACCAAAAGTGAAGCCAGCTAGAAAAAACACTAAGCCCCACGTCTGCTCGATCGGCTGCCGGTTCGCCTGCATTGTCACCTGGTCGGCTAGCCTGCCCGCCTGCCTCGACACCGACCCGATCGCCCAGCCGCACCAACGCCCGGCCCGGACACCTGGCCGCCCCAACGCCCGGCTCAGCCGCCCGTCCTCTCCGACGCCCGGCCGGTCGGCCTAGCCTATTGGCACACCCATCGATTGCCGAAGGATCGGCGACCGCACCCAACGGGTGCACCGATACGCCAGCGTGCTCCGCTC
This sequence comes from Hordeum marinum, assembly GCA_022496015.1. Classification (NCBI taxonomy): domain Eukaryota; kingdom Viridiplantae; phylum Streptophyta; class Magnoliopsida; order Poales; family Poaceae; genus Hordeum; species Hordeum marinum. The sequence continues at coordinate 224,448,964 of CM039678.1, read as the reverse complement.
GGAGAAAGTCGTGCCGGCTGTCATCGACAACAACCGCCTCGCCGGCACCAAAAACCAATGTGAGCTCTTCACCCATGTATCTTTCCGTCGTGCAAAAAATAGATACCCCGAGCAACCCTCGGTGGTCATCCCCACATTTTCTTCTGATGCCTTACCGTTCACCCCAACGTCTAGTCTCGCCTGGGGCCGGCCAGTTGGGCCGATACGTTCGTTCCCACAAGATGAATTAGTAGTGTGTACGGTACCAAAGGCCCACTCTTTGTCTCAACTATAAACCGCACCACGGCTGTCCGGCTAGCAAGAGCAAAAGCTAGAGGTCACCACACGCGAAAAGACATCCGAGGAGAAAATGGCATGGGCAACACAACCGTTTTCCATTTGTGAGTATCTGCTCGGTCGAGTCTGCTCCCAGAGTTCGAGTACTGTATGCTCCATTCCGCGTCCCGCTCTTTGCCTCAGCTACAGACCGGATGCTGACTGTCCGACTAGCAAGAGCAAAAGCCAAAGAGCGGAGAGCACATGAAAAAGATTGAAGGGGGCTCGGACGAAACCGAGTCGGCACCCTTTGCATAAAGCTTGCACTACCAAAGCTAAATATCTGACACATCTCCATCGACTTACATAGTCTTTTGCACGATCATTTCCACGAGGAACCCCCCTCGCCCGGAGGCTTGGAAGCCACTCCCAGTGGGTGCACCGGTGCACCCCTGCTGGAAACAGCCAGCCAGCAGACCCTGCGTCCATGACCGGCAGCGCCTCACGCTCAACAGCTGACGTACCCCACATCCGCCGCCAGCAACGCTTCACGCTCAATAGCCGGCGGACCCCGCGTCTGCCCCCAGCAATGCCTCGTGCTCAACAGCCGGCAGACCCCGCGTCCGCCCTCGGTAAGGCCTCATGCTCAACAGCTGGCGAACCCTCCCGTCTGCCCTCGACAGGGCCTCACGCCCATCAGTTGACGGACCCCGCATCTGCCTCCAATAGGGCTCCGCTCCCATCAGCCGCCCGACTCTGCGTCCGGCCCAGGCAGGGCCCTACGCCCACAAGCTGGTGGACCCTGCGTCCGCGCCTGGCAGGTGATGGGGAACGTTGCATGGGAAACAAAAATTTTCCTATGCGCACGCAAGATCTATCCATGGTGATGAGCATCTACGGGAGGGAGAGTGGATCTACATACGCTTGTAGATCGCTAAGCGGGAAGCGTTAAGAAACGTGGTTGATGCAGTCGAATGTCTTCGCGATCCAAATCGCTAGCCATCCCGCGATCCGATCACGATCCGTCCTGATCTAGCGCCGAACGGACGACACCTCCACATTTAGCACAGGTACAGCTCGATGACGATCTCCACCTTCTTGATCTAGCAAGAGGGAGCAGAGAGGTAGATGAGAACTCCGGCAGCGCGACGGTGCGGTGATGATGGTGGTGGACCTGTTCCGGCAGGGCTTCGCCTAAGCACGGCCGAAAAATAGAGGAGGAGACGATCTAGTGGGGGGGGGGAGGGCTGCACCATGGCTTAGGTTGCGGCTGCCCTCTGTCCCGTCCAATATATATAGGAGGGAGGGGAGGGGGTTGGCGCCCTAGGGTTCCTCCCCTAAGGTCGGCCGACCCAGGAGGTGGAGGTGGGCGTGGGAGGAGTCAGCCCATAGGGCTGGCCGCACCAGCCCACCAGGGGCTGGTGCGCCACCACTAAGGCCCATGTGGCCCTTTGGGGTGCATGGGCCCCACTTGGTGGACCCCCAGAACCCATTCGTTATTCCCGGTACACTACCGGAAATGCCCGAAACTTTTCCGGAGTTCAAACACCACTTTTTTATATATCAATATTTACCTCCGGACCATTCCGGAGCTCCTCGTGACGTCCGAGATCTCATCCTATACTCTAACCAACCTTAGGTCACCACCATACATAACTCAATACTACCGAAACGTCACCGAACATTAAGTGTGCAGACCTCGCGGGTTCGAGAACTATGTAGACATGACCGAGACATCTCTACTGTCAATAACCAATAGAGGGACCTGGATGCCCATATTGGTTCCTACATATTCTACGAAGATCTTTATCGGTTGAACCTCTATGTCAAGGATTCAGTTAATCCCGTATGCAGTTCCCTTTGTTCTTCGGTATGTGAAAGGATGTGGATGTCGCCTAGAGGGGGGGGGTGAATAGGCGCTTTAAGATAATTACGGTTTAGGCTTGAACAAATGCAGAATAAAACTAACTTTTAATATGTTAAGCACAAAACCTAAAACAACTTGGCTCACCTATGTGCACCACACACTTATGCTAACCAAGATAAACAACTAAGTGATAGCAAGATATATATCATGAAACAATATGGCTATCACAAAGTAAAGTGCATAAGTAAAGGGCTCTAGTAACAGATAACCGAGACACGTGGAAACGATGATGTATCCCAAAGTTCCCACCCTTGCAGATGCTAATCTCCGTTTGTGGCGGTGTGGAGGCACAATGCTCCCCAAGAAGCCACTAAGGCCACCATAATCTCCTCACGCCCTCGCACAATGCAAGATGTCGTGATTCCACTAAGGGACCCCTGAGGGCGGTCACCGAACTCATACAAACAAGGTTGGGGCAATCTCCACAACTTAATTGGAGGCTCCCAATGACGCCACGAAGCTTCACCACAATGGATTGTGGCTCCGAGGTGACCTCAAATTCTCGAGGCAATCTCCACAACCTAATTGGAGACCTCGACGCTTGCCCGGAGCTTTGCACCACAATGATTGAGCTCCGAGGCAACACCAATCATCTAGGGCACCAAGGCACCCAAGAGGAACAAGCTCTAGGGTGCTCAAACACCCAAGAGTAATAAGCTTCACAACTTCTCACTTCCACGTATCATCGTGGAGAACTCAAACCTATGCACTAAATGCAATGGCAATGGCACATGGAGTGCCCAAGTCCTTCTCTCCCAAATCTCACCACAACAACTAATGCTATGGAGGAAATGAGAGGAAGAACAAACAAGAACACGAAGAACTCCAAGATCAAGATCCAAGGGGTTCCCCTCACAAAGAGGAGAAAGTGATTGGTGGAAATGTGGATCTAGATCTCCTCTCTCTTTTCACTCAAGAACTAGCAAGAATCATTGGAGGGATTGAGAGTTAGCAAGCTCAAAGGAGGTCAACAATGGGGGAAGAACACAAGATGAAGAGTTGGGGACCATTGGGGAAAAAGGCCCCCTCAGATAGGCATCCCAATATCCAACCGTTATGCCCACAAGTCGTGCTCAAGTGGTACTACCGCTCCGGGGAGCGGTACTTCCACTTAGCATGGTCAAAACATCCCAACGAGACCAAAAAAACACGAGTGGTAGTTCTTCCAGAGAGGTAGTACCGCTCGGGTGAGAGGTAGTACCGCTTGAGTGGTAGTACCGCTCGGGGTAGAGGTAGTACCGCTTGAGAGGTACTACCACTCTCTACTACCGCTCTACTACCGCTCAAGCGGGTTGGGCACCAAAAGCATAAAATAAGCGGAAGTGGAAGCGGTAATGGTTAGCATAAGTACCGCCTAAGAGGTAGTACTGCTTGGGGGATAGCTACTACCGCTTGAGGGGTACTACCGCTATCTACTACCGCTTACAACAGTACTTCAGCCCAAGCAAAACCAAAACCGCCATAACTTTCGCATACGAACTCCAAAATGAGCAAACTCAAGCCTGTTGGATAGATGACGACAAGTACTATCAAGCGATGGATAATAAATGACAACAGGATAAGGAAGATGACCTTCCCAAGAATTATCCGACAAAATCTCCAACCCCCAAAACACAAATATGATACATACGAAAACCGTTTTCGATGAGCTTGAGCTTATCACGATGAAGACCATAAGCTCTAAAACCCTCGAAGCGAAAAGCCAAACAAGAACCAAGAAAGATGATGATGCCAAGAATGCAATGGTTTGAGCTCTCAACGGACGATACGATCAAGCTACTCACTTGAGAGCCCCCCTTGATAGTACGACTATCGATCCTATAACTCGGTCTCCCAACTACCACCATGAGACCGGTATATAGAAAACCCTATTAAGGTCAAACCTTAGGCTTGCGCATAGTCCACTTGATCTAGATGATGACGATCTTGACTTCCTCAAGATGGACCACCTTTATTGATTGCTTTGGCTTGATGAAGACTAGTTGATTGCGCCCCCATACTCCACTATGGGTGAGCCACTCTTTGGCACATCTTCACAAGTCCATTGTCACCACAATGGATGGCAATCATCAAGCATGATCCCTCCGTGATGCTTCACTTGAACTTGCACACCGCAATCTTGATGACGATCACCACTTGATGTCAACCTCCATGGATTGTATGGGATCTTCATATTGATGCTAGCCCATGGAAGCATACCTAACCCCACAAAGAACACTCACAGGGAACATGGGTTAGTACACAAAGTGTAATTTACAATGCTTACCATACCATGGGATCACTTGATCCCTCTTGGTACATCTTGTATGCTTTGTGTGTTGATCAACTTGATCCACTCTTTGACTTAGTCTTGATCAACCTTGTATCTTATCTTCTCTATTCATAAAGATGATGTCTTGAAGGTAAACATGAATGCTCAAACAATCTTCTTCTTCAAGACATGCTTGCAGTAAGTTCAACTCTCACATGACCAATCTTTGGATGAAACCTTGAATACCACCTTGGTCACCATATAAACTCCTTGAAACCAACATATGGACTTCATGTTGGTAGACGTAGTAGTAAATCAAAAAATTTCCTACGATCAGGAGAAACCAACAACGAGTGGGGAGAGATTGCATCTTCATACCTTTGAAGATCGCTAAGCGGAAGCGTTACAATAACGCGGTTGGTGGAGTCGTACTCACAGCGATTCAGATCGCGGTGGATTCCGATCTCAGCGCCGAACAACGACGCCTCTGCGTTCAACACACGTGCAGCCCGGTGACGTCTCCTACGCCTTGATCCAGCAAGGAGGAAGGAGAGATTGAGGGAGAGCTCTGGCAGCATGACAGCATGGTGACGGTGGAGCTACGTGAACTCCGGCAGGGCTTCGCCAAGCGCTACGGAGAACGAGGAAGAGGAAGGGTAGGGCTGCACCGAGAGAGAAAGAAGTCGTGTCTCAAATCAGCGCAAACCCTTGCATATATATAGGAGGAGGGAGAGGGAGGTCTGCCTTGGACCCTCCTCCAAGGAGGAGAGCTTCGGCCGAACTAGGGGGAGAGTCCACCTCCCACAAGGGAGGTGGATCTCCTCCTTTTAAACCTTTTTAGCCCTATCTCTTATCTCCAGCCGCATGGGCATTTCTAGAAGGTCTTGGCCAGCCCAATAAGGGATGGCACACCTCCTCTAAGGGCCCATGAAGTCCTTTGGTCGTCACACCCCTCCCGGGGGTCCTCCGGCACCCTTCCGGCACTCCCGGTACACTACCGATGAGCCCGAAAACTTTCCGGTTACCAAAACTGGACTTCCTATATATCAATCTTTACCTCCGGACCATTCCGGAGCTCCTCGTGATGTCCGGGATCTCATCCGGGATTACGAACAACTTTTGGTAATCACGTATACCATTTCCCTATAACCCTAGCGTCATCGAACCTTAAGTGTGTAGACCCTACGGGTTTGGGAGACATGTAGACATGACCTGGACACCTCTCCGGTCAATAACCAACAGCGGGATCTGGATACCCATGTTGGCTCCCACATGCTCCACGATGATCTCATCGGATGAACCACGATGTCGGGGATTCAATCAATCCCGTATATAATTCCCTTTGTCTATCGGTATGATACTTGCCCGAGATTCGATCGTCGGTATCTCTATACCTTGTTCAATCTCGTTACCGGCAAGTCTCTTTACTCATTCCGTAATACATCATCCTATGACTAACTCCTTAGTCACATTGAGCTCATTATGATGATGTCTTACCGAGTGGGCCCAGAGATACCTCTCCGTCACATGGAGTGACAAATCTCAGTCTCGATTCGTGCCAACCCAACAGACACTTTCGGAGATACCCGTAGTGCACCTTTATAGCCACCCAGTTACGTTGTGACGTTTGGCACACCCAAAGCATTCCTACGGTATCCGGGAGTTGCACAATCTCATGGTCTAAGGAAGCGATACTTGACATTGAAAAGCTTTAGCAAACGAACTACACGATCTTGTGTTATGCTTAGGATTGGGTCTTGTCCATCACATCATTCTCCTAATGATGTGATCCCGTTATCAACGACATCCAATGTCCATGGTCATGAAACCGTGACCATCTATTGATCAACGAGCTAGTCAACTAGAGGCTCGCTAGGGACATGTTGTGGTCTATGTATTCACACATGTATTACGGTTTCCAGTTAACACAATTATAGCATGAACAATAGACAATTATCATGAACTAGGAAATACAATAATAACCATTTTATTATTGCCTCTAGGGCATATTTCCAACACTTCAAGAAGTGCATATGGACAAATCCTTCGAATATAACTTAAGGCAACCATTAGTCCACACGGATTGCCATCAATTACCCAAAAGCACACATGGAGAAATGTGATCTTATAGTATGTTACTTGCCCGAGTTTCGATTGTTGGTATCTCTATACCTAGTTCAATCTCTTTACCGGCAAGTCTCCTTACTCGTTTCGTAATACAAGATCCCGTGGCTAACTCTTTAGTCACTTTTCTTGCAAGGCTTATTGTGATATTGGATTACCGAGTGGGCCCCGAGATACCTCTCCATCACACGGAGTAACAAATCCCAGTCTCAATCCATGCCAACTCAATAGTCACCCTCGGAGATACCTGCAGAGCATCTTTATAGTCACCCAATTACGTTGCGATGTTTGATACACACAAGGTATTCCTCCGATGTCAGTGAGTTTCATGACCTCATGGTCATAGGAACATATACATGACATGCAGAAAACTATAGCAATAAACTAACACGATCATATGGTACGTTCATAGTTTGGGTCTTGTCCATCACATCATTCTCCCAATGATGTGATCTCGTTATCAAATGACATCTCATGTCTATGGCTAGGAAACCTTGACCATGTTTGATCAACGAGCTGGTCTACTAGAGGCATACTAGGGACATGGTGTTGTCTATGTATCCACACATGTATTTGAGTTTCCAATCAATACAATTATAGCATGGATAATAAATGATTATCATGAACAAGGAAATATAATAATAACCACTTTATTATTTTCTCTAGGGCATATTTCCAACAGTCTCCCACTTGCACTAGAGTCAATAATCTAGCTCTCATCACTATGTGATTTACATTGTAATGAATCTAACACCCATACAGTTCTGGGGTTGATCATGTTTAGCCCTTGGAAGAGGTTTAGTCAACGGGTCCGTGACATTCAGATCTGTGTTCGCTTTGCAAATATTTATGTACTCCTCCTTTATGTAATCACAGATGGAATTGAAGCGTCTCTTTATGTTTCTCATCCTCTTGTGAAACCTTGGTTCCACTAGTAGAAAACAGGGCATCAGTCCCGGTTCCAAAGGGCCTTTAGTCCCGGTTCTGCAACCGGGACAAAACGATTGGGACTAATGCCCATAACTTTTAGTCCCGGTTGGCTTACGAACCGGGACTAAAGGAGCTCCACATGGCCGCCGTGGGGCGCCTGGCAGGAGGACCTTTAGTCCCGGTTGGTAATACTAACCGGGACTAAAAGGAAGCTGCCAGGCGTTGTTTTCTTTAAAGGACGGTTTTTGGGGTTTTGGAGGGTTTAGGGGTTTTCATATTGTGTTTCCCCCTTTTATTTTTGCGTTTACCATTTTTATTTTATGCTTTTCATTCAACTCGATGCTAGATACTACATATAGTAATGAAAGAACACCATTACACAACATCGTCATGATCAATATATATAGAGAAGAAGTGACCTCTCTTTCTCTGTGCTTAGTCGAACAATGCAACAAGTTTTAGTAAATCTATTCGACGCTGTTACATATAATATATACAATATAACATATCTTACGATCTTAATATCTAATTTCCAACATCGCTTAGCATCTCTCGATGGTATTATCCATGTTTAGGTATGACATGATCAACAAAGAATCGTGCCAATTCCTCTTGAATTGCTCGTATGCGATCAGTTGGTAGGAGTTCGTCCCGCTTCTGCCAGATCTAATTTAAAGAAGGGGGTCAATATATGAATGAAACTCAACACAGTTGATGGTAATAAAATAAAAATGTGAATATTGTTTACGTACTTCAAATTGTTCTAAAGATATGCCCCGACCCCGCTCAAAGGTCGAGTGGCGAATGAACTCGCAAACGTAGTATGCACATAAATTAGTCCCGGGTGCCTGCCACAAGCACTTTACGAGAATAGAGTTCAATCGAAATGATAACCAAGCATTATAATGGTATTGAAATCATAACCAATGAGAGATGTGCGGTACTAGAGTTGTACTTACTTTGGGGTGTACAAGTTGTAGCTCCGGTTTCTAGCTGACACCCTTAACCTGTTTGGTGAACTTTTTCCAAACCCTGCCTGGCAAAGAAAAGGATTACTTGATACCAGGAAATGAACGAAAGTTGCCGATATTGTGCGATAATGATTGAAATTACTTCTGAAGCATTTGCCTCATGTTCGTCCACTCCTTAGGGTCTTTACGTCTCGAGTCCAAGACAATTTCTTTTCCCTCTTCAAGCTGAATGTCTAGCCGAATAAAGTGGAAACTGTGCATGCATAACTCGTTAATTGCACTTAACCTCGAGTAAGCGAAACAGAATGTGCACAACATAGTAACACTCACTTGAAGTTGTAAGGAAATAGTATTTCCTTTCTGGTTTGTTGTCCAAGTAACGCATTTTGCAAATTTTTCTCTGTATCAGCGGGATTGTTTTTAACGTATGTTCATTTATGAAATTTGGGTCAATGAACCCAATGTCATAGATTTTTAGTTGTTTGCATTTGAGGATCTTCAGTCTTCATAAGATAGTGTGAGGATAATTAATACATGCAATGAACGAGACTTAATTACAGAAAAAAATACTTACAGACAATAGCAACTGATGATAGTTTTGTCGAGTTCCTTTTGATTGTATAATTGAAATATTTCTTTAAATTCAATGAACAACACCTGCTCTCCATTGAAGAAGTGCCCATCTTTAATTCCCACGAAGATATTGTCGGTCCCGTCCTTGCTGGTTTTCAAGTACCATTCATGCAATTGTCGCATCATCGTTGGTAGACGGGGAGCTCCTCACGTCTAGAGGCTTCCCGTTCGCGTATCTTAAGGTTTGTGCTACCTCAGCCTTTTGAAACCGTACCGAGTCAGGTAAGAGCAGTGATAGCAAGACCAGCAACCGCTTTCTCTAGATGATTAGCGATATCGGTAACCAACTTGAGCAGAGGGCACGATTGCAGTTCTTGTTCGCCGAGCTGGGGAATTGTTTTCCCACTTCTTGCGCCACTGCTATCTAAGCTTCCTGATCGCCTCGCTTGATCAAATGTATTTTGAATAAATCGGTCATAGTTTGGTTGCGACGGAGGCGGTGGTGGTCGCATAAGGGCCTCCAGAGTTTGCTTCGCTTTCACTTGATCTACTTTGTCCTCTGGAGGAGGACGTTTCGGTGCAAGCTAGTGTCTCACTTCTTTAGCGACAATATCATTGTTTTCCTCCTCAGTCCTCTCGTAGGGTAACTTGGGAGGAACCTTAATACTTGGGCCTGCTCCGAATCTCTTCATTTTCGTACTACTGCTAGCCGCCGGAGTGGTAGCGGCTCTCTTCTGATGTTGCTTAGGCGACAGAGGAGGCGAAGTCCAATGACGCGGCGGAGATAGCTGAGGTGGAGGAGGATTCTGCTGAGGGGCCTCCTCCATCGGAGTCCGGTGAGGTGGCAGAGACGGCTGACATGTGGGAGATGACTCAGGCAGCAAATACGACTGACGCACCGGAGACGGCTAACACACCGAAGACGACTCAGGCACCGCGGCCTCCTACGACTGAGTCTACTAAGGCGGCATCCATTATGGAAGCATGATGTGTTCCTTTCTCCATAGACAGGTAGTCCTTAAGGCATATCGAAGAAGAAGCTCCCCTTCACCTATAGCGTACTCAAGCTCCATCCCATCAAATCCGTCCATTATTTCATCCACAACGACAATAGCAAAGTCAGCTAGAACTAGAGTGCAATGGAAAGTTGCATCAGGTCGAGGAGGTAAGACATAGACGGCCACCGCCTTAAAGGTCAGGTTATGGCATTTTTCCATTAGCACACAATGTTCATTATTAGTGATACCATTCACGGGGTAGCGAGGAGCCGTGCTTTCAGGATGAACGAGCTCCGTGGAAGCCATGCTGCTTCTCTGCTGAGATGGTGGGATAGTATCATGGGTAGTCTCCAATGAAGGATCTTTGTGCCGATGAGATGGTTGGTCAGTAACTCGCTGGCTCTCAAGTGCCTCTAGTTTCGCTAATCTTTCATTCATCTTCTGCATTTCTCTTGCTTCCTCTTTCTTCTTTCTTTGTCGACTTATGAAACCAGCGCTGTCGAGAAACCCAACCTTCCATGGAATGGAGCCTGATGTGCCTCGTGTTTGTCCAAGGTGTTCAGGATTCCCGAGGTCCAATGATAGCTCATCCTTCTCTCTGTCGGGAACGAACGTCCCTTCCAGCGATTTCTTGATTGCTTCCTCAAGTTTTCGACGGGTGTTTCAAGTCGAGCTTTCGTCCAGACACACTTCCCTGTTTCTGGGTCCAAGTTCCCCCAACCCCGAAGAACCAAGTCCTTGCCCGATCTGGCCAGCGCAATGTCGCTGGTTGGACACCTTTAGCAAGCAGATCTTGCTCAACTTTGTCCCACGTAGGCCAAGCTTTACTGTAGACACCTGACCCCTTAACATGGTGATAATTCTTTTTTGTAGCATTTTTCTTATTTGTATCTGACCTTTTCTTAGCCTTCTCCGTTTTCTTATAGGCCGCAAATGCGGGCCAGTGATCTTTCATCTTCAAGTTTTGACATTTGAATTCTGGAGTCTCGTCTTTCTCGACAAACTTTTTGTTCAATAGTTTCTTCCAGTTCTTGAATAGTTCTGCCATCTTCTTAAGAGCAAATGCCTTGACCTTTCACTATATAACTGGGTTATTCGGGTCCTCCTCTGGCGGTAGGCTGAAATTTCTCATCAGCATGTTCCAAAGATTATCTTTCAGTCTATCGTGGACATAAGGAACTTTAGGGTCCTTCTTCTTATTTCATTCTTCAATGCTAATCGGGATGCTATCCCTAACAATAACTCCACACTAATGTATAAATGTGTCCTTGGTCCACTTGGGAGCAATCGGTTGGCCTTCTAGAGAGACTTATTCGATCGTGAACCTTTCTTCCGGGTCCAACCTTCTCTTCTGTCCTCGTCTCCTTACCAAAGTGGAGCTCGATCTGGATGGCTAATTAAAAGAAGAAAGAAGCGTTAATATATGTACATACAAAACAATTAATGCATCTAGTTAGCAGAGGATTAATTAATATATACCTTACCCGACTTTGAAGCAGTTAAGCCTCCCTTCTCCATTCGAGCACCAAAGCCGTGATGATCTCCTTCGTCCTCAATTCAATCACCAGAGCCGTCATGATCTCCTTCCTCCTCACCAGAGCCGCCATCCTCTATTTCCTTGCCATCGGTCTTCTTGAGAAACGACAAGGTGATGTCACCTCCGGCTAGGATTATATCACCCAACAACTCTTCTTTTTCTAAGTCTCTATCGTCCATAGTTTCTGCAAAAATAACAACATGGCAATATACAACCATGAGAGATGGATTAGTGGGAAATATAGACTTAATCACAACAAGCAATCATATGTATACGAGCAATGGATTAGTGGCAAACATCATGCAAAGTTCACAAGTTTTATAACAATCAATTTCAAATGATCGTCGTGGACTCCTCCCCACTAATGTCTGATGAGTCGTCCTATCTTTTGAGAGAGGATACTTTGCGGACCACCTCCCCCCTCATGTCGAAGTTATTGGGGATATGTTGAATTCCTGAGTGAGTTAGGGGGTTCTAATGCGGCACTACATGATAGAGGTGAAGGGGGATAACATTCGGGAATGTTTTCCCTAAGTGCTACATTTTCTGACAGATGAAACGGAGGGGGACGGTTCCAGGTTCTCTATGCTAGCTGCTTGTGACAAACGAACGGAGGGCATATTCAGATTCGTCATATTTTTTCGATCGATTTTCATATATAAATTATTTTCATCATACCAACATTTTCTATATATATATATATATATACATCCATCCACCCATCGATCTTAAGCATAGTAGATGATCGTGATTAATCTATAGTTCTATTGGAGACACTTCATATAAGTGTTTTACTCTACATATGAATATTTTCTATATACATCAATCCATCCATTCTATACATACATACATTGTTCAAAATTGTTCTTTGATTTGCAAAGGAGATATATTGTCCCCAATTCTTTTGCAACCACAAAAATTACTCTATCTATTTGACAGTACACACAACCCATTCCACCAAAAACATTTGGTTCCATAGTTCAAAATTTTCAAATTTCATTCAGTTCAAATTTGGACCAGATTCGAACTCCATGGTCAAAGCCCAATTTAAATTGCTCCAAAAATTCCGAAACTTTGCCATACTCTCTTTTGTGGATCATGACATCACCACAAAAATTCTCAAAAATTCTTAAAATTCCTAGAGTCCTCTAGCATTTCATCATACACTTGATGTGCACTATTTACCACTGTCAAAAAATTCACTAAATTCAGTTAAATCTTTTGCATCATACAATTTGGCAGGGCTCGTCGGGGCGGGCCGGCGGGACGACACGTGGGGGGGAGGGCTCAGCGACGACATCGGGCAGGGCTCGGGGATAGCTTCGGGGGGTGGCGATAAGGAGCATGCTCGGGGAGGAGGGCGAGAAGGTATGGCGACGAGGACGACGGGGAGATCCGGCAACGAGGAGCAGGCTTGGGGACGACTTGGAGGTGACAACGAGGCGACGGTGGCAGGCAGGGCTCGGGGACGACATTGGGGGCGGCGACGAGGAGCAGACTCGGGGAGGAGGGTGAGGACAGTGGGGAGGTTCTGCGATGAGGAGCGGGCTCAGGGATGGCTCGGAGGCAACGACAGGCTCGGGCATCCTGGCGTTGTCGAGGTGGTCTCCGCATTGTCAGGGGAACTGCAGATGGCTTTTGTCAAATTTTCCCAAGTGCTGCTTATAAACAGAGACCTTTAGTCCTTCTTGGTGGCTACAACCAGGACTATTGCCCCCCTTTAGTCCCGGTTGGAGCCACCAACCGGGACTAAAGGTCAATTTCCAGAAGCCCAAAGGGCGGGAAGCAGAGACCTTTAGTCCCGGTTGGTGGCACCAACTGGGACTACAGGGGGGCATTAGTCCCGGTTGGAGCCACCAACCGGGACTAAAGGTCTCTGCTCACCGTACCAAAAGTTTAGTCCCACCTCGCTAGTCGAGAGGGGCTCGGAGTGGTTTATAAGTGCTACTGCCGCTGCCCTCTCGAGCTCCTCTCTAATGCAGGCAGTACTTGCCTATCTTTTGCCTTGTTGGGCCTTCTAGCATTGCGGGCCTGCATCCTAGCCCATTTCTAGGGTTTCTAGTCATATGCACGCCGTGGTGCCTAGTAGGCGGGCTTTATTTTTTATTTTTTGCATATATTATATTTTTAAACTTTTAATGTTATTTTTTGCATATGTTATTTTAAGTCATATAATTTTAGTTGCATAAGTTTTATTTTTTATTGATTATTTTAGTTGATTCCTTTTTCTATTAGAGTTTTGCAAATGCAGAAAATTCATTTTACTATTGAAGTTTGTAACAAATAAATACTTTGATAATTTTAGTTAATATTATTTTGATTCTGTTTGCTATTGAAGAATATTATATTTAATTGAGTCTTTTTAGTTCATTCTTTGTGCCATTACAGTTTTATAAAAGACTTTTTCTGCATATTTCTAAACATATTTTAACTCAAGACTTTTTTGCATTCAATATGCACCATTCAAAGCCACATAATCACTTTTCAACCTATTTCTGACTTCATTTTTGCTATTTTTCATGCATTTCATGATAATTTTGGGCTAAAATGACCCTGAAATTGAAAAGCACTGCAAATGAACTCTGAAATGGTTGAAAGTTGGCATGGTATCATAATTTCACCCACATAGCATGTGCTAAAAAGTTGAGAGGGTTAGGGGAAAAACTGGATCCACTTCGTTTACAAACTGGACAATGTCCTTCGAAGTATCAGGGTTTCGAACGAAAACTTGTCTATTACAAAGGGATTTCATTTTTTAAACATAGTTTAACTCAATACTTTTTCTGCATTCAATATGCATCATTCAAAGCCACATCATCACTTTTCAACCCTTTTGTGACTTCATTTGCTATTTTTCATGCATTTCAAGATTTATTTTGAGCTAAAATGACCCTGAAATTGAAAAGCACTGCAAATGAACTCTGAACTGGTTGAAAGTTGGCATGGTATCATAATTTCACCCACATATCATGTGCTAAAAAGTTGGGAGGGTTAGGGAAAAAACTGGATCCACTTTGTGTACAAACTGGACAATCTCCTTCGAAGTGTCATGATTTTGGACGAGAACTTGTCTATTACAAAGGGATTTCATTTCCTTAAACATATTTTAACTCAAGACTTTTTCTGCATTCAATATGCATCATTCAAAGGCACATCATCACTTTTCAACCCTTTTCCGACTTCATTTGCTATTTTTCATGCATTTCAGGATTTATTTTGAGCTAAAATGACCCCGAAATTGAAAAGCACTGCAAATGAACTCTGAAATGGTTGAAAGTTGGCATGGTACCATAATTTCACCCACATAGCATATGCTGAAAAGTTTAGAATGTTACGGGAAAAACTGGATGCACTTCGTGTACAAACTGGACAATCTGCTTCGAAGTGTGAGGGTTTTGGACAAAAACTTGTCTATTACAAAGGGATTTCATTTTTTAAAATGTATTTTAACTCAAGACTTTTTCTACATTCAATATGCACCATTCAAAGCCACATCATCACTTTTCAACCCTTTTCTGACTGCATTTGCTATTTTTCATGCATTTCACGATTTATTTGGAGCTAAAATAACCCTAAAATTGAAAAGCAATGCAAATGAACTCTGAAATAGTTGAAAGTTGGCATGTATCATAATTTCACCCACATTGCATGTGCTAGAAAGTTGAGAGGGTTAAAGAAAAAATTGGACGCACTTCGTGTACAAACCGGACAATCTCCTTCGAAGTATCACAATTTCGAACGAAAACTCGTCTATTACAAAGGGATTTCATTTTTTAAATGTATTTTAACTCAAGACTTTTTGCATTCAATATGCACCATTCAAAGCCACATCATCACTTTTCAACCCTTTTCTGGTTTCATTTGCTATTTTTCATGCATTTCAAGATTTATTTTGAGCTAAAATGATCCTGAAATTGAAAAGCACTGCAAATGAACACTGAAATGGTTGAAAGTTGGCATGGTACCATAATTTCACCCACATAGCCTATGCTAAAAAGTTTAGAGTGTTACGGGAAAAACTAGATGCACTTCGTGTACAAACTGGACAATCTCCTTCGAAGTATTAGGGTTTCGAATGAAAACTCGTCTATTACAAAGGGATTTCATTTTTAAACCATATTTTAATTCAACAATTTTTCTACATTCAATATGCACCATTCAAAGCCACATCATCACTTTTCAACCATTTTCTGACTTCATTTGCTATTTTTCATGCATTTCAGGGTATCGGACGAAACCATTACAGAACATCATGAATAGAGAAGTGAGAAAATTAATACAAGTTCACCATCACATTAAAACCAAAATACAATAGTGATCAAATGTTATTACTGAAAAAAACACATAAAGTTCATACATAGTTCTCATAGAACAACATATAGCTCTCTAGAGCATCTAATTAAAACATAAATTGAAACTAACATACAACTATGTAGAACATTTAAATACAACAAGAAGTGCGATCATAATCCCAACTAAGGTAACAATTGATCCAACAACATAATGATACCAAGCCTCATTATCAATGGCATATTTTCTTATCTTTCTAATCTTTAAGCGCATTGCATCCATCTTGATCTTGTGGTCATCCACGACATCGGCAACATGCAACTCCAATTTCATCTTCTCCTCCTCAATTCTTTTCAATTTTTCTTTCAAATCCCCGTTTTCTTTTTCAACTAAATTTAACCTCTTGACAAGAGGGTTGGATGGAATTTCCGGTTCACATACCTCCTAAATAAGCACATCTATGTCACGTTGGTCGGCATAATTGTCATAAACACTAAATGAAACAAATAGTTATAAAAGATAATATACCACATCCGAATCATAGACCAAACGGCCAACGTGGGCGGATACCATAACCATGGACCTATATGATAACAAACAATAATAAAAGTAAGAAATTTATACAAGTATCTTTGTAAATCATACATGTAAGAGGCTGACCACAGCGGTGCCGGCGACGAGATCGGTGCCGGCGACGAGATCGGCACGGGCGATCGACGACGGCGAGGACGGGGATGGGACATGACAAACCGCCAAACCTAGACATATCTTGGGGAAGATGGAGCTTGGAGGTCGAGCTTCGATAGGAGAAATCTTAAGCGTAGCTCTGGCATTTCATCGAACACCTCGTGTGCATAGGAGGTGAGAGCAGAGCAGCACACACCTCCCACGCGCCGACCGTCCAAAAAACTAGAGGAGTGAGCGGGCAGGGGCAAGCATATATATAGGCACCTCTTTAGTCCCGGTTCCAGCCAACAACCGGGACTAAAAGGGCTGGCCCAGGAGCAAGGCCCTTTAGTCTCAGTTCTTGTGTGGAACTAGGACCAAGGGGGTCAAACGAACCGGGACTGGTTACTGCCGAGGCCCGACCGGTGCCCTGGCCTCATGAACTGGGACTGATGCACCCATTAGTCCCGGTTTGTAACACGACTAGGACTAATGCAATATTCTGGCCCATTTCAAAGCCCTGTTTTCTACTAGTGTTCCTTGGCCAGAGCAATGGCACCAATGTTGTCATAGAACAGAGCCATTGGGTTCAGTGCACTAGGCACTACTCCAAGATCTGTCATGAACTCCTTCATCCAGACACCTTCCTTCATCGCTTCCGAGGCAGCGATGTACTCCGCTTTGCATGTATAATGAGCCACCATGCTCTGCTTGGAACTACATCAGCTTACCGCTCCCCCATAGAGAATGAATACGTATCCGGTTTGAGACTTAGAGTCATCCGGATCAGTGTCAAAGCTTGCATCGACGTAACCCTTTACGACGAGCTCTTGATCACCTCCATACACGACAAACATTTCCTTAGTCCTTTTCAGGTACTTAAGGATATTCTTGACCGCTATACAGTGTCCCATTCCTGGATCACTTTGGAACCTTCCGACCATACTTATGGCAAGGCTGACATCAGGTCTTGTGCACAGCATTGCATACATGATAGAGCCTATGGTTGAAGCATAGGGGATGACACTCATCTTTTCTCTATCTTCTGTAGTCACTGGGCATTGAGTCTTACTCAACTTCACACCCTGTAATACAGTCAAGAACCCCTTCTTGGACTGATCCATTTTGGACTTCTTCAAAACTTTGTCAAGGTATGTGCTTTGTGAAAGTCCTATTAAGCATCCCGATCTATCTCTATAGATCTTGATGCCTAATATGAAAGCAGCTTCTCCTAGGTTCTTCATTGAAAAACTCTTGTTCAAATATTCCTTCGTGCTTTTCAACATTTATATATTTTTTCCAATCAACAATATGCGATCCACATATAATATTAGAAACGCTATAGAGATCCCACTCACTTTCTTGTAAATACAAGCTTCTCCGTAAATTTGTATAAACCTGAACGCTTTGATCACCTCATCAAAGCGAAGATTCCAACTCCGAGATGCTTGCACCAGTCCATAAATGGATCACTGGAGTTTGCAAACTTTGTTAGCATTCTCTTGATCGACAAAACCTTCTGGTTGCATCATATACAACACTTCCTTAAGGAAACCGTTAAGGAACACTGTTTTGACATCCATCTGCCAAATTTCATAATCGAAAAATGCAGCTATTGATAACATGATTTTGATGGACTTAAGCATTGCTACGGGTGAGAAGGTATCATCGTAGTCAACTCCTTGAACTTGTGAAAAACCCTTTGCCACAAGCCGAGCTTTATAGACGGTGACATTACCGTCCACGTCCGTCTTCTTCTTAAAGATGCATTTGTTCCAAATGGTCTTTCGCCCTTCAAGTAATACTTCCAATGTCCATACTTTGTTTTCATACCCATCTCATATTTCATGGCCTCTAACCATTTGTTGAAATCCGGGCCCATCATCGCTTCTCCATAGCTCGTAGGTTCATAGTTGTCCAACAACATGACCTCTAAGACAGGATTACCGTACCACTCAGGAGTAGTACGTGCCCTTGTCGACCTACGAGGTTTAATAGTAACTTGATCAGAAGCTTCATGATCATCATCATTAACTTCCTCTTCAACTAATGCAGGCTCCATAGAAACATATTTCCGCGGTGCGCTACTCTCTCGTCGAAACAAAGGTTCAACAACCTCATCAAGTTCTATCTTTCTCCCACTCAATTTTTTCAAGAGAAACTCTTTCTCAAGAAATGACCCATTTCTAGCGACAAACACTTTGCCTTCGGATCTGAGATAGAAGTGATGTCTATGACACAACCTTCTTCTTGTAGACCCGTGTTGGGCCTCCAAGCGCAAGGTTTTGTAGGACAGTGGAATTTTTCCCTCAAGTGGATGACCTAAGGTTTATCAATCTGTAGGAGGTGTAGGATGAAGATGGTCTCTCTCAAACAACCATGCAATCAAATACAACAAATCTCTTGTGTTTCCAACACACCCAATACAATGGCAAATTGTATAGGTGCACTAGTTCGGCGAAGAGATGATGATACAAGTGCAATATGGATGGTAGATATAGGTTTTTGTAATCTGAAAATATAAAAACAACAAGGTAACTAATGATAAAAGTGAGCACAAACGGTCTTGCAATGCTTAGAAACGAGGCCTAGGTTTCATACTTTCACTAGTGCAATTTCTCTCAACAATACTAACATAGTTGAATCATATGTAAATACCTATCGTGCGATAAAGAGTTCACTCCAGAGTCACAAATAGCGGAGAACTAACAAAGAAATTATTGTAGGGTACAAATCCACCTCAAAGTTATCTTTTCTGATCAATCTTATGAGCTATCCCTATAAGTGTCACGAACATCCCTAGAGTTCGTACTAAAATAACACCTTAAGATACACATCAACCAAAACCCTAATGTCACCTAGATACTCCAATGTCACCACGAGTACCCATGGGATTGATTATACGATATGCATCACACAATTTTAGATTCATCATGTTCAATCCAACACAAAGAACTTAAAAGAGTGCCCCAAAGTTTCTACCAGAAAGTCAAGACAAAAGCGTGTGCCAACCCCTATGCATAGATTCCCAAGGTCACGGAACCCGCAAGTTGATCACCAAAACATGCATCAAGTGGATCAATAGAACATCCCATTGTCACCATAGATATCCCATCGCAAGACAAACACAAAGTGTTCTCAAATCCTTAAAGACTCAATCCGATAACAAAATTTCAAAGGGAAAACTCAATTCATCACAACAAGATAGAGATGGGAAAACTCCATATGATTCATCTATATCAATAAAGCTCGCGGTACATCAAGATCGTGCCATCTGAAGAACACGAGAGAGAGAGAGATCAAACATATATCTACTAGTACATACCCTCAGCCCCGAGGGTGACCTACTCCCTCCTCATCATGGAGGCCGGCGGGATAATGAAGATGGCCTACGGTGATGGTTTGCCCCTCCGGCAGGGTGCCGGAACGGGCCCCCGATTGGTTTTTCGTGGCTCTGGAGGCTTGCAGTGGAGGAACTCCCGGTCTAGGTTTCTTTTCAGAGGTTTCTATATTTATAGTAATTTTTGGCATCGATCTCACGTCAAGAGTGGCCACGAGGCGGTGGCAAGCCTTCTAGGCACGGGCTAGGGGGTGGCTGCGCCTAGCAGGCTTGGCGCCTCCTCGTGGCTCTTCTGGCCCAACTCCAATGCTTGGGGGGTCTCTTTTGTTCCACAAAAAATCATACTAAATTTTCAGCCCATTCCGAGAACTTCTATTTCTGCACAAAAAACGACACCATGGTAGTTCTGCTGAAAACAACGTCAGTCCGGGTTAGTTCTAATAAAATCATATAGAATTATTGTAAACATGGCATGAATACTTCATAAATATAGATACATTGGAGATATATCAAGAAGGTATATGCAATCATCTTTTTTGGGTATCCTATGAAGATGCATTTCTCCGCTTTGGGTTCCACCTTTTCAGGTTGAAGCTTTTTGATATAAGCATCAAATCCCCAAACTTTAAGAAATGACAACTTTGGTTTCTTGCCAAACCACAGTTCATGCAGCATCGTCTCAACGGATTTCGATGGTCCCCTATTTAAAGTGAATGTAGCTGTCTCTAATGCATAACCCCCAAAACGATAATGGAAAATCGACAAGAGACATCATAGAACACACCATATCTAATAAGGTTTGACTACAACATTCAGACACACCATTGTGCTATGGTGTTCCAGGCGATGTCAATTGTGAAACAATTCCACGTTGTCTTAAGTCACTGCCAAACTCATAACTCAGATATTCTTCTCCTCGATCAGATCATAGGAATTTAATCTTCTTGTTACAATGATTCTCAATTTCACTCTGAAATTGCTTGAACTTTTCAAACATTTTAGACTTGTGTTTCATTAAGTAAATATACCCATATCTACTTAAGTCATCAGTGAAGGTGAGAAAGTAACGGTATCCACCGCATGCCTCAATGCTCATCGAACCACGCACATCAGTATGTATGATTTCCAACAAGTCACTTGCCCATTCCATTGTTCTAGAGAACGGGGTTTTAGTCATCTTGCACATGAGGCATGGTTCACATGTGTCAAGTGATTGAAAATCAAGTGACTCCAAAAGTCCATCACCATGGAGCTTCTTAATGCGTTTTACACCAATATGACCTAAGCGACAGTGCCACAAGAAAGTGGTACTATCATTATCAACTCTACATCTTTTGGCATCAATGTTATGAACATGTGTATCATCACTATAGAGATTCAATAAGAATAAACCCCTCACATTGGGTGCATGACCATAAAATAGAGCAACTATTACTCTCTGATTTAATGAGTAACCATCTCGCAATGAACAAGATCCAGATGTAATGTTCATGCTTAATACATGCACTAAATAACAATTATTCAGGTTCATAACTAATCCTGTTGGTAATCAAGGAGCGAGCGTGCCAACAGCAATCGCATCAACCTTGGAACCATTTCCCACACACATCATCACTTCGTCCTTTGACAACCTCCGTCTATTCCGTAGCTCCTTCTTGGAGTTGCAAATGTGAGCAACCGAACCGGTATCAAATACCCAGGCACTACAACGAGAGGTTGTAAGGTACACATCAGTAACATGTATATCATATATACCTTGTTTGGTGTTGGCCACCTTCTTGCCGGCCAGATACTTGGGGCAATTCTGCTTCTAGTGACCAGTTCCCTTGCAATGAAAGCACTCAGTTTCTGGCTTCGGTCCAGCCTTGGATTTCATCACGGGATGGGCAACTGCTTTTCCACTCTTCTTGGAGTTATCCTTATTGCCCTTGCCATTCTTCTTGAAACTAGTGGTTTTATTGACCATCAACACTTGATGCTCCTTTTGGATTTCAGACTCAGCGACTTTCAGCATCGCAAATAGCTCGGCGACTAACTTGTTCATCCCTTGCATGTTATAGTTCATCATGAAGCTCTTGTAGCTAGATGGCAATGATTGAAGAACTCTGGCAGTGATCACCTCTGGCGGAAGGGGCATCCCCAACTCAGCCAGACGGTTCAAATACCTAGACATTTTGAGTATATGTTCATTGACAGACCCGTTCTCCTCCACTTGCAAGCATAGAACTTATCGGAGGTCTCATACCTCTCGATCCGGGCATTCTTCTGAAAGATAAACATCAGCTCTTGGAACATCTCATATGCTCCATGACATTCAGAACGTCTTTGAAGTCCCAGTTCTAAGCCATACAACATTGCACATTGAACTATTGAGTAATCTCCAAAACGTGCCTCCCAGGCATTCACAACGTCTTCAACGACACTGGAGCGGGTGCTTCACGGAGTAGTGAATCAAGGACATAATCCTTTTTGGGAAGCCATGAGGATAATCCTCGGAATACGGGCATAGTCTACAAAGTTAGTTCCATCATCTTTCAACTTGGTTTTCTCTAGGAACACATTAAAATTCAGAGGAACTACTGTGCGAGCCATTGATCTACAACATAAATTTGCAAAGGTTACTAAGACTATTGTTCAAGATAATGAGTTTAGTTAATCATATTACTTAAAAAACTCCAAATAAAATTGACATCCCTCCGGTCATCCGAGTGATACATGATCCAAATTCACCAACCCAAGTGAGGGAGTCCTGGTTTAAGGGGTCCTCGGATAGCCGACCAATTTTTCATGGGCCGGACTATGTGGGCCGTTGGATGAGCATTGGATGATCAAGGACCCCGTCGCAAGGGGGGAAGCTTCAAGGAGCCGTGGCATGTCCTCCAAGTTGTCGACAGTAGATAGGCATGTTTTTTCCTTCGATGTGGAACCGACCATGTGTAAACCCTAGGTACCCTCGGTGTCTATATAAGCCGGAGGGTTTTAGGTTGTAGAAGAGGACAACTCATCTAGGGTTGAGCTATTCGATCTCGAGGTAGATCAATCTGTAATCCACATATCATCAATACAATCAAGCAGGACGTAGGGTATTACCTCCATAGGAGGGCCCGGACCTGGGTAAACATCGCCCCCTTCGTCTCTTGTTACCATCAATCCTAGTCTCACAACTCGGGACCCCCTACCCGAGATCCGCCGGTTTTGACATCGACATTGGTGCTTTAATTGAGAGTTCCGCTGTGATCGCCAAAGGAATCGATGGCTCGCCTTGTCACAAGCAACGAGATCTGCAGCTAGGGTATTCTCATCCCTGATCAAATTCTCACAAGCGGCAACATCTCATCGCACGCTGAACCACAGATCCCGACGCCTCGACGCCGAAGACATCAGGCCCCACTTCTGATGAAGTCGTCACCCCCAGCTTGTCTAGAACGCCCAACCCGACTATTGTGACCGGGTCCACCACTGCTAAACAGGACCCAGATCCACTTTCGTGCGACTCCGGAACTGCGACGTTGCATATCGACTCCACTCGCTTCAGCGACACGCATCCGACCATCGCCTTGTTTTTAAACAAGCTATTCGATTATACTGAGACCATGCGTATGTCTGATGACCAGGTTCCGGTCTATGACCGGCTCGGGCTTAAACCCGACGATAGGGAGATTCACATCCCCATGGTCACCCACCTAGTCGCCACCGTTGAGTGTCTGGCTGGGGGCTTGCCCCCCTAGTGACCAGAATTAAAAATGGTTTATACCCCGGTCTCCAATCACCGAGACCTCGCTTGCAACCCAGACACCAGAGTTTGCTCCAGAGACAGACTGGTATCGGTCCCTGATCTAGCACACAATTCGGAGCTCGTGATTCCGAACTCACACCGTGGCATGGAGTCAAAAAATCTCCCACCCAACACCCAAGCCGATCACTCCAGCATCGCAGCAGAGCCCAAGTCTTCGGACTTACGGGACGTTAAGCTGTTACGAGGAGAGTCGGTTCATCATTACTGGGCTAGAATCCTGCTCGCCAGAAACAAAGTATGAGGCCTCAGTGACTAGGAGATAATGGCAACCTTCAATCACAACTACCATGACGAAGGGATTCTGAACTCCCTGGCTTGTCGGCACATTTTTGACTTTACCAAGTTGTCAAACCTAGTACAAAATATTGCGCCATGGAAAGCGCTTGGCAAGCCGAACGGCTATTTTCGGAACCAACCTTGACCGAGTACCCTAGAGGAGATTGGAAAAAGAGGATACCTCTGAAGTGGCCAGCCAGACTCGAAACCAATGAAAAGAGAAATAGGCCCCTTACAGGGGTCAGTACTGTCCTTGATGGGCTATTGGAGAAACCATGCCCTATACATTCCGTATTGCTGAACACAAGCCCGACTCACAACCTTAGAGCTTGCCGGGTCATTAGGCAGGTCGCAAAAAGCGGTGAAGCCATTCTTGAGGCGCTACCGCCGAATAGGTGCTCCACATCGCCACCTGAATACAACGCCGAAGTCCTGACGATCTATGAAACGTTCCCCTCAAGGAACAGGAGGAAAAGAGCTCTTAAAGAACTCGAACAGGTCTATCATGTGGCAACAACAAGTGCATGGGCAGACATACCCATTATCTTCGGAGATACTGATCGACCAGCCATTCTTCCCGGTCATTCACCGGGCACACTAGTCCTGAACCCCATCATCGATGGCTTTAGGTTACACAAGGTGCTAATGGACGGCGGCAGTGGTTTCAACCTGATCTACGAAGATACCCTAGAGAAACTGCAGTTCGACCGATCTCGCATCGAGCATAGGAACACGACTTTTCGGAGAATCATTCTGGGGAAAGAGGCGCATTGTTCAGGACATATCGTCCTGGACGTAGTGTTCAGCACGCCCAAAAACTACCGACCCGAAGAACTCCTCTTCCATATCGTGCCCTTCCCCAGCGGCTAGCACACCCTATTGGGACGTGACGCCTTCACAAAATTACAGGGTATATGAAACTCAAGATGCCAGGACCAAACAGGGTAATCACAATTGCCAGTTATCCGAATATAGCCCTTCGGGACGAAAACAAAATAGTAGCGCTCGCCCTCGAGGCACTAGCAGAGACCTTCACTGTAGAAGAACTGACCGTACTTCGGTCAACAGTTGACAAGGCCGATGTGATCCTTAGCAAAAGGCCCAAACCCACGTCCTTTAAACCTGCAGAGGAAATCGTTAAATTTCAGGCGCACCCGACGGACCTCAACAAGATAGCGTCCATCGGAGCTCAGCTCGATCCCATAGTGGATGAGGCACTACGAACATTGTTACGGGAAAACTAGGACATCTTCGCGTGGCATCCTTCCGATATGTTGTAACATCCCAAAATTCTAAATGTTGGAATGTTATATTAAATAAATAAGTAGGATTGTTTGCTTGAATTTTGTGTGATTGATTGTGTGAAATTGAGTGGAATTTTGAAACTTTTGAAATTTTAATGAGAGGGAATAAAATGACTTTCCCAAAAAAATTCTATTTCGAATCCCTATTCAATTTTGAGTTCAAATATTTTCAAAACTCTCTTATAAAATCAAATGAGAGGAAATAAATGACACTCAAAAATCAGATACAATGTTTTGACTCAAGTTTTAAAATAAAACTATTTGCCATTTATTTGAAATTCTAGTTTCTTTTCATTTTGGAGTTATTGCAAAAAAATACTATTTTTTTAAAGTATTTTATTCGTCCTTAAAAAAATGTTCATGTTTTAGGAAATATTGTTCTGAAAATTTTGATATATAATATGCCTATATAAAATGTTTTTATATTTTTGTTTATTTGTTTTTCTTTGCTGTTTTTTTTAAAAACAGGAAACACTGTTCATTGCGGACACTGTTCATCCGGGACATTTTTTTTTGCAGCCACCGAAGCCCATGTGGCCCTCTTCTTCTCTCTTTTCCTCTTTGCCTATGATTTTAGTCTCACCTTGCTTAGCTTTAGACCTTTGCACCTCCCTTCCACCTATAAATATAGACCCATAGGTGAACCCAAAAGTCATCCACTTCGGGTTGAATCGAATCGTTTCGGTTTGACTAGCTTTATAAAAAAAAATTCTTCTCTCCGGCGAGATTTCTGGAAGTCGTCTCCTCTTTGGATTTATATCTTCTCTGCATTCTAAAGGTATTCTCTTTGTATTTTCTTTTATACTCCTGTAGTTTAATATCCCTAGACTAGTATTTCTATAGTAGTATACGATAGAGTAATTAGATTATTAATTAGTCTCCGTATTTACTCATTAGTCCTAGAATTCTTTTAGACATAGCATTTTCTTCCGTAAAACAGCTTGGCCGAGATTTTTCATATAGCCATAACTTTTTACTCGTTTATCAGAATTAGATGAAACCAACGCCTAGAGTTTTGTCTTGACCTCACCTATCCAATCAACCTATCACGTCAACTTTTTTCAAATTTTCAAATTTCGAAATTTATTCAGATTTATATTCAAACTTCTTTTGATCATATCTTTTTATCCATAGCACCGTTTTCGATGAATCCAATTGCGTCGGATCCGTATCGAAGTAATCTTTCCGTTCACATCATTATTGTTATCATATCAACATATAATTTTGATCTTGCTCATACTTCTCTATTAGTCCTCAAAATGTGTTCACACACTGTACTAAGCTAATTCAATGCCATATTGAATTGATTATAACTTTTGATCCGTCATTTTGAACCTAGTAATTCTTTTTTCTACACGTTCCTATTGACTTCCCATATATAGTAACATCATTAGTTTCAATCTTTGAACCTTTCAAATTTGAACAATTAAATTTGAATCTGAACCTTCATTTGATCATATCTCGCAAAGTGTAACACCGTTTCAATTGATTCTTTTTGCCCCTAAATACTCGTGTCATATATTTCTATTCATAACCATCGTACTTCGGTTCAACTTCTTTTGACCTTTGTGAATTCAGATTCAATTCATACTTGAATTTACAATTTATTTCATACTTCAATTCGCTATAACTTGTGTTGTAGTGCTCCATTTCAATTAAATTCTTTCTACAAATAAATTCTTATGTCTTATACTATTTGTTAAACAACATTCATGTTGTTCTCCCATTCTTTGGATCGTCTTCCGTAGTCTCTCCAACCTAAGCTTATATAGCAATAGTTCATCATCCATTAACTCTTTTGAGTTGATTCCTCCACTTTCACTTTACAACACCGTTAGAACCTATCTTTTCTTATTTAACCTTAGTATGTTGTTATATTCGCTCCAAGACTTGTTTTGTTCTTGCGTTCTTTCGGTTCTTTGTTCTGGCATGAATGTTTATTGAATGTTATCTGCTTACGATAGATTTCATCGGAGAGTGACGAATAGTTCTATCAAGTTATTTCTGAGAGCGATATCTTATTCTTCATCAACAGTACAAGCAAGTTCACTTTGACCATTTTTTTTATACATATGTTTTATTGCATGTAGTGACATCATTCAACAAATCCCTCCCGTAGTGTTATTGAAATTCTTGTAGTTGAGTAGAATGCATGAGGTAGGAACCCACCACTTGTTACTAAAGCCCCGGGAACGCTAGTTAGTGCAATGCTATGCTAAAGTAGACGGGGTCTGGTATGAGTGTTCGTGAGTGGTGTGAAGAAGGACTCCACGTCAAAACGACGACTTCATGAAGGCTTCTTCAAGACCTGCATATTCAAGACCTCAAGACTTCGAGACTCGAGAAACAAGTTTTTCAATACACACTACTGGGTGAGGGATGGTTGGAACGGTACCCTGGAGAAGCCAGTGGATTTGCCTAGGTGTTGCTGGAGATGGCCAGTATTCACGCGGAAAGCCTCACCCAGACTCAAAGGGAAGGATGAATACTTCATGCCCGGAAGCTTACCTGTGTAGCCACAAGTCATTATGGGCTCTGGCTTGGTTGATCTTTGTTGTGACTCTGGCTGGGCAGTGCTACGAGATGTAGTCGACGTTAGGAATGGATGGGCACTGACAGTGGTCAGGGAAACACTTTGAAAGATCATGTTTCGTTCATCCTGTTCTCAAACACCATGCAGTGCGAGGACTTACCAGGAGGGAACGAATCTTGTGGGTAAAGTACACAACACTCTGCAGAGTTAAACCTAATCGATTAGCCGTGTCCCCGGTTACAGACAATTTGAGCCTCTGGACTTGGATCTATCTCTGAACTCCCAACACTGGATTGACAACTAATTGTGGGAACTTATGATACTTATGGGCATTGAGACATTGGTTGGCGGAACCATGTCATGATAGGTAACTCCATAGTGAAATTCCTGATATTCCTTTGTTGTAGGAAAATAAAATCAGCTTTTACGCAAAAACTCAGACACAGAGCCACAAAGCCTTTGCATATAGAATAGTCTTTATTCTTCTGTTCTACTATGGTGATCTTGCCAGTACATTCCATGTATTGACCTACATGGCTGCAACGTCTTATGTTGCAGATACTCTTCTACGACGGGTAAGAGTACGATTCAGGGTTACGGTCTACACTCAACCTGCCATTGGTGTTATTGGGACTCCACTCCCGTTGACTGTATCCGCTGCTAGTTTAAGGTATATATCAGTTTTACATTAATTACATGTGATTGCACTTTGATATATACATTGATGTACTGTGTGTGCCAGCATACTGATCCAGGGATGGCACAGAAAACACAGAGGCTTGACTTGTTTTGAGTCGGGTCGCTACATATGCTCGGAATCCCACGGCGGCTAGCAGAACATAGTCTGAACATCATTGCAGGCTTCAAGCCCGTCAAGCAGACTCTGTGTTGCTTTTTCCGAGCCCAAACGACAAGCTATGGGTTAAGAATTAGCTAAACTACTAGAGGCCGGATTCATTCGGGAGATTAAGCACCCCGAATGGTTAGCAAACCTGGTGATGGTACCAAAGAAAGACAAACCCTGGCGGTTGTGCGTTGACTTTAAAGACCTCAACAAGGCCTGCCCTAAGGACCCTTTCCCCTTACCGCGCATAGACCAGATTATTGACGCCACAGTCGGACATGACTTGTTGTGTTACCTCAAAGCTTATTTCGGATACCATCAAATTAAAATGAAGGAATCCAACCAAGCTGCAACCGCATTCATCACCCCTATGAGCCATTCTGCTTCAACATGATGCCCTTTGGGCTAAAAAACGCTGGGACTACATCCCAGCGCACGATCCAGACTTGTCTCGCAAAACAAGTCGGTAAAACAATCGAGGCATACGTGGACAACGTGGTAATCAAAACCAAACACGTCAGCCAATTGGTCGACGTCCTAAGGCAAACCTTTGCCAGCCTACGCGAGTATGACATATGACTTAATCCGGAGAAATACGTATTCGGAGTTCCCGCTGGTAAACTGCTCGGATTCATCATCTCCCATAGAGGAATAGAAGCGAATCCGGCTAAGATCTACGCTCTATCAGAACTTGCAATTCCCATAGAGCTAAAGCATGTATAGAGGTTGGCTGGCTGCATAGCGGTGCTAAGTCGCTTTATCTCTCGTCTCGAGGAAATGACTTTACCACTCTATAGACTATTGAAACAGACCAACAATTTTGAGTGGACCGACGAAGCAGCGGTTGCATTAGAAGAAATTAAAACACTGCTGGCAATTAATCCCATACTCATAGCACCAGGCACCAGTGAACCCATGTTATTATACATATGGGCTACCAACCAAGTCATCAGCGCAGTGCTCATCGTCGACCGAGAGGAGGAGGGACACAAATTCCGGACACCAAAGTCGGTCTATTACGTGTTAGAAGTACTAAGGCAGTGCAAGTCCAGATACCCGCACTACCAGAAGATAGCCTATATAGTATTTATGGCATCACGGAAACTTGGACACTACTTCCAAGAGTGTGTGGTTACGATGGCATCCAAAGTACCCCTGAACGATATAATCAGCAATAGGGATGCCACCGGCTGCATAGCCAAGTGGGATATTGAGCTCCTTCCCTTTGAAATTGCCTACAAGCCACAACGAGCTATAAAATCTCAGGTACTGGCAGATTTCCTTGCCGAGTCGACAGAGGCCGAGCTCCCCAGGGAATATAGTACATACTCCCATTGGACGATGTACTTCGATGGATCTAAAACTTTGGCCAGATTGGGGGCTGGAGTTATCCTCACATCCCCCACATGCGACAACATTCGATATGTGTTGCAGATCATGTATGCTAATTCCAACAATGCAGCCAAATACGAAGCACTCTTGCATGGTCTTCAGATGGAAGTATCAATGCGCATACGACGGCTGGAGGTACGTGGAGGCTCCAACTTGGCCATCTCCCAAATCAACGGCGAATTCGATGCCAAAAACATGAAGATGGTGGCATACAGAAACGCTGTCTCTTAAGATATCCACACGGTTCGAGGGGCTAGAATTTCATCATGTCGCTCGAGACAACAACAAAGCCACCGACGTACTGGCCCGCATGGGGGCTAAATGCGACCTTGTCCCAAAAAACACTTTCCTGGAATGACTCTTTAAGTCATCTATGGTTTGGCAGGACGATCATAAAGGCGTCGGTCTAAATACCGCGGAAGAGGTTGTTCCCCCTATAAATGAACCAGACGACCAAATCATCAGTGGCTCCGTAATGGATGAAACGCTTTCGGCTCATGAGGTCATGGCAATAATCGCACCATGGACAGAGCCCTTCCTCGCCTACCTTCTTTGCAAAGAACTCCCCAATGATCAGATAGAGGCAGGATGCATAATCCAGCGATCCAAAGCCTACAGAGTACACGTGGGTGAGTTAACAAGAAAAACACCACCGGAATATTACAGCGGTGCATATCTGAGGAAGAAGGGCGACAACTCCTAGCTGAAGTCCAGGCAGGGATGGGCAGCCAGCACGCCGCAGCAAGAGCCTTAGTTAGCAAGGCCTTCCGAGCTGGTTTCTTTTGGCCCACTTGTCGGGTGGACGCCCAATCACTTGTAAAACACGGCGTGGGGTGTCATCTTTTCGCAAATCAAAGTCACATGCCCCCAACAGCTCTTCAGACTATTCCGATTACTTGACCTTCCGTGGTTTGGGGGCTGGATATGGTCAAACCACTTAAAGGGGGGGACCAAGAAGAATAAATACCTACTGGTCATGGTTGACAAGTTCACCAAATGGATAGAGGCAAAACCTGTCAAATCATCCAAGTCCAGACTAGTAATCGACTTTATATCCGATGTGGTACACCGTTACGGCATCCCACACAGTATAATAACAGACAATGGATCCAACTTACGGCCCAAGAGGTCAAAGACTGGTGCGCAAAAATGGGCATTAAGCTCGATTACACATCAATGTATCATCTGCAGACCAATGGACAAGTCGAACGAGCAAACGACCTTATCATGAGTGGTATTAAGCCACGTTTGGTCCAATGTCTTCATGATTCCGATTGTCATTGGCTGGAGGAGCTCGACTCCGTTCTATGGGGCCTGCGCACCACCCCGAATAGATCAAGGGGATACACACCATTCTTCATGGTCTATGGGGCAAAAGCAGTCCTCCCATGTGATATTATTCACGACGCACCAAGGGTGCGCATGTATGAGGAAAAGGAGGCCGAGTTAGATCGGCAGGACAACCTGGACGCCTTAGAAGGAGAACGCGACATAGCTCGGGTCCGCTCTACCTTTTATCAACAGTAGGCCCGACGTTACTAGAGTAGGGAGGTCAGGGAAAAAGCATATAACGTGGGTGAACTCGTCTTACGGCTCCCGAAGAAGCAGAAGCATAAACTCAACCACAAATGGGAGGTCCCCTTCATAATCAATGAAGTACTCACGGGAGGGGCTTACCGCCTTCGGAACCCGTCGGACAACCGCCTTGAACCAAACCCATGGAACACAGCTCGTCTTCGACGCTTCTACGAATAAACCGGTGTCGTCACATTCTTTACCCTTTACCTCCTTTTTCTTTCCTTTTTATTTACTGTTTCCTTCCCCTCCCACCTTGCTGTTTGGTAGGTTTGAATTTTTTCCTTTTCTTCCCAAATCTATGTTCGGTTCAACCGATCTTGTACTAAGATTTTTGCCTTACACCCTTAAGTGTTAAATGCAAACACAACACCTGGGGTCTTCTTTTCGAAGCCAATGCTTTTATATTATAAGCATTTATTCACATTTATTGTGTACACATGTCTCCCTTGTCGCGTTTAAGCCCTCATATGCATCAATTCGAACCAAGACTTTGCCAAGCTGGGTTGCCTCCCTCCTGTGCTTACCCTCTACATTCCTGATTGTTCGGCTAGAGGGTAAAGGGAGCACCTCTGCGATTGTTACGACCGGCTCATCCAGATACGTACCTCAGATGGGTGAAGCCAAAAGCTAGCTATCTTCAAAAGACAATTGATCGGCTGCGACGAAAGCAACTAATAAGACTATGTTCATTATCACCATTACTTGGGCTTCTTTTCTCACAAAAGCCATTATCCGCATACTAGCAGTATACAGCCTTACTACCTACGATTTATGTAGCACCCTGAAGAAAGATATCGATAGAGGCACTATTTTCTTCGGAAGATGTTTCTTATGCCAAGCAATAATATAACATATCTCCGTGTGTGCTTTCTGTCTGTTCGCACCAAATGGCCAGATTGCCTGGTTCCCCAAACATAATTCACTCTTCTAAGGTGATAATTTACAAGGAACACTCTTGAGCTCTTAGCACGGGAGGTAGAAGCCGATAGCTCGTTAAGACAAAGTTTACAACACAGACGGAGAATTCTTCGATTATTAGTACATAGTTACATATAATCCTACATCTGGCTGCTAATCAAGATTGTCAATTATGGTGTCCAAGGAGCAATCTTCTCGTGAGAGACGGGCGACAGACATCACTTGGTTGTATACCAAGTGGAGCGACACGTCTTGTCCATCTGACCCTACTAGCCCAACCCGAGCCATACGCTTAGGGTTAAGTCCGGTATAATGGGTCTTGATCATCGCCCATGCCTCTCATGCTCCCTGTAGACAAGCCGATGTCTTCCAGAACTCGAATCTACTTCGGGCTCCCTTGAATTGATCGACCAATTTGGCCATCTCCTCCGGATGTTGCTCGGCGGGCCATAACGCCTTTACCATGCTCTTCATGACCTTCCGAGCCCTTTCATGAAGGGCGAACAACTCCTTCAGAAGGCTTCCCTGGTAGGATCTGACCTCTTCTTTGGGTCACCCAGACAGGAGACATGTACATGAGTCAAGGCATGCCCATTATGCGTCATTTATAAGAAGTACTTTCTGATGTTGGAATCACACTTACCATACATGCCCCTCTATAATTTCTTGTTATCTCCTTGGACCTGGTCCAATTGAGCCTTTAAGGTCTCAATTTCTTCGGCCTGGTGTTTGTTCTCTGCCTGAAGGTGGTTCTTCTCTTCAAGATGTCGTTACAAAACAAGACAACCAGACTCATGCCGGGACGTATCACTGAGATTCTCGGGCTGCATCCAAATTTCTTTGCATTACCCTATTGATTAAGCTGCTACAAAGTACCCCTGCGTCAGCATGGGAATATGTACTAAAGACCAGCAGAATAGATATACTCACAATGTGCTTCCTGGGTAAAATTCTTCATGTTCTCCAATTCGGCCTTCACAGATTTCACCTGTGTTTGACTGGCCTCCAGTTCCTTGGCCAGTTGCTCGTTCTGCTGTTTTGAGGCCTGCATTAGCAGTAAAGCAATACAAGGACCCTTAATTCGGTCGTTCCGACCAATTTAAGTTTCGGGGGATACTGGGTTTATACGAGTGTTCGGACTCTAATAACCCATTTCTCACCTACAGGCTGGACGATATCAATTTCATGGCCTCCCCGAATCCAGCTCGGGCAGCTCCGATGTGTGCGTTCGCCGAGCATAGAGCATTGAACTCTTGTTTGGAGAGCATTGGGTGGCGTAGGGCTTCTCGGCCGCCGATGATTCATAGCACTCTCTAGCTTGGACTTGGTAACTGACATCGCCTCCCCGGAGTCTCTAGGGGCCGGATTGACCATAGGGACCTCTGCAACGGATTCGGCATGAGCCGAAGCTCTGGAATTTTGAGCACTGCCGGACACCCTAGTAACCTCCTCGGCAGAATAAGGCTGAACTCTTTGCCTAAGTGTTTCGAGATAAGGGTTCTTATGAGGCTCTGTCAGTCGCGACAATAAAATAAAATAGCCGAACATAGTACCTTTGAGTTGAGCGAATGGGCGGACTTTTCCCCATGGCGCTCATTTGACGGATCCCAGTTACTTTCTGGTCCAGGCATGGACGTCGTAGCCAATGCATGTCGCACAAACCGACGATGCTTGGGAGGAGGAGCTGATGCGTGTGGATCTTTGGAGGATACTTGCCTTTTGCGGGTCAATTTCTTCTTCTTCTTCTTGCTTATAGCAGGGGAAGGGAACGATTTGGGATAATCAACTATAATAGCCACCTTGGAGCGATCGAGTCTCTCCTGGTAGAAAACTCCGTCTTCGAGATCGATTGTCAGATCCGGGTTGTCATGAAAGCCTGGATCGTCATCACGGGAATAGTCCTTGGGATGGGGGCCCGGACAGTCAACTATCTCGATGAAGCTCCTCCATTCTTGTTCACATAAAGTTAAAGGCTTCGGTCAAAAAGGGACAAATTGAAAACCCGAATTGTGGTCATGGATTTGAAAGGCTCACCCATTCGATGGGATTGTGGCTTCAGTATCCCTCCTTGGTCGACCTCCTAATAAAATATTCTTGGTCCCCTTTGTACAGGTCGGCAAGTGCGGTGGCTAATGCGGTTTGATCGACAGGGCCCAGTCTTTGGGAGCGAGTGGTGTTGCTTGTTCCGTTGTAACGCCACAAAGGGTGTATCCTCAGCTGAAGAGGTTGAACACACCGGGTGATGGCGGCATCCATGACGTCTATCATGGTCAACTTGTGATGGGCTAGTACCCTCACCCGGGCTGCCAACGGTTGCACTTCAACACTGTCTTCTTGGGATGAGATCTTCGGTCGCCACTTGTACCTTTTCTTTAAAGTGGCGTCGCAGTATTCGGGAAAACCCCTCCGAGCTGGATCAAATAGGGGGGCGTCCTCAATGTAAAACCATTCCGAAGACCATTCTTCGAACTCCTTCGGAGTTCCCACTAGATACTGCATCCCTGCTATACGACATATTTAGGCTTCTCCGACCTCCAAAATCGTCTTGTCCCGAGTACAAGGGACGAAGCAGAAGTACTTCCTCCACAATTCAAAATGCGCCTCGAAGCCTAGGAAGATCTCGCAAAGGGCGACGAAGCCAGAGACATGCAGAATAGACCCTGGGGTGAGGTGGTGGAGCTGGATCCCATAGAACTCCAATAACCCCCTCAAGAATGGATGAATGGGGAACCCGATACCTCACAGTAGGAACGGCATGAAGCATACGCTCCCCCTTTTGAGGGTTGGGGAAATTCTCCGCAAAGGCTTAGCCGTTGAATGAAGACAAACCAGCATGGGTAACTACCAGATCCGAGGAAGGAAGGTACCCCTAGGTCTCGAGATTACGTAGACAAAGGAGCGATATGGAGCAGCTTGTCCAATCCCCGAGATGGGAGCCATAGGGGCGCGAGGAAGAGCTGGAGGTGCTCGCCATGTTTTTGGTGGTGATCTTCCGCTGGAAGTTTTTTCTGATGGGGAGGAAGAAGAGGATGTGGCCTAGACCACGATTTTTCAGTTTGTTTAAATGGGTGGTGCCTCCTTTTTGGGAGGGACAGTCTTGTAAAAAGCTGTTGAACCGCTCGTCTCCCCATGTTGTGTGAAAATCGAGAAATGCTGACGGTTGTTACAATGGACCTGGCAAGCTCGTGACACTTGGGATTTTTCCGATGACAGAACGGTTGCCGAACAAGAAGGTATGAGGGACTTGCCTCGCAAGCCGAAGACTTCGACGCACAAAGATTGTCTGGATATACCTCGGCATTGGAGGCTAGTCCGGGGGCTATTAAGGGAGTCCTGGTTTAAGGGGTCCTCGGATAGCCGACCTATTTTTCATCGTCCGGACTATGTGGGACGTTGGATGAGCATTGGATGATCAAGGGCCCCGTTGCCAGGGGGAAGCTTTAAGGAGCCGTGGCGTGTACTGCAAGGTGTTGACAGTAGATAGGCATGTTTTTTTCCCTTCAATGTGCAACCGGCCATGTGTAAACCCTAGGTACCCTCAGCGTCTATATAAGACAGAGGATTTTAGGTTGTAGCAGAGGATAACTCATCTAGGGTTTAGTCATTCATTCTCGAGGTAGATCAACTCTTTAACCCATATATCATCAATACAATCAAGCAGGACGTAAGGTATTACCTCCATAGGAGGGCCCGAACCTGGGCAAACATCGTCCACATCATCTCCTGTTACTATCGATCCTAGTTTCACAGCTCGGGACCCCCTACCCGAGATCCGCCGGTTTTGACACCGACACCAAGTCTGATCATCACGTGATATGAGCTGGTTTCAAGTGAATATCTCCATGTTGATCATATCTACTATATTACTCATGTTCGACCTTTCAATCTCTTCTGTTCCGAGGCCATGTCTGTACATGCTAGGCTCTTCAAGTTTAACCCGAGTATTCTGCACGTGCAACACTGGCTTGCACCTGTTGTATGTGAATGTAGAGTCTATCACTCCCGATCATCGCATGGTGCTTCGAAACGACGAACTTTCGCAACGGTGCACACTCGGGGAGAACACAATTTTATCTTGAAATTTTAGTGAGGGATCACCTTATAATGCTACCGCCGTGCTAAGCAAAATAAGATGCATAAAAGGATTAACATCACATGCAAATCATAAGTGACATGATATGGCGATGAACTTGTGCTTTTGATCTCCATCTCCATAGCACCGACATGATCTCCATCGCCACTGGCATAACACCATGATGTCCATCATCATGATCTCCATCAATGTGTCACCATTGGGGTTGTTGCGCCCACCATGCGTCTACTACTATTGCTACTGCTTAGCGATAAACTAAAGCATTACATAACGCTTAATGATTGACACACATGTCATACAATAATTAAAGGCAACACTATGGCTCCCACCGGTTGCCGTACTCATAGACATGCAAGTCATGATATTCTATACAAAACATGATAATCTCATACATCACATATATCTCATCATGTAATTGGCCATATCATATCACAACATACCCTGCAAAAACAAGTTAGACGTCCTCCAACTGTTGTTGCATGTTTTACGTGGCTTCTACAGGTATATAGCAAGAACGATTCTTACCTACGCAAAACCACAACAGAAATACACAAATTGCAATTCAACATTCTCAAGGACCGCCTTTGTCGAATCCGATCCAACTAGAGTAGGGGAGACGGAGACGCGCCAGCTATCTTTATGCAACAAAGTCACATGTCAGTCGATGGAACCGGTCTCTCGTATGTGGACGAGTAAGGTTGGTCTGGGCCACTTCATCCCACAATACCGTTGAATCAAGAAAACACCAAGGGAGGAAGAAATGTGAGCATCAACACCCACAAACTCCTTTGTGTTCTACTCATGATCTCATCTACGCATAGACCTAGCTCATGATGCTACTGATGGGGAATGTTGCATGGGAAACAAAAAATTCCTATGCGCACGCATGATCTATCCATGGTGATGAGCATTTATGAAAGGGAGAGTGGATCTACATACCCTTGTAGATCGCTAAGCGGGAAGCGTTAAGAAATGCGGTTGATGTAGTCGAACGTCCTTGCGATCCAAATTGCTAGCCATCATGCGATCCAATCAGGATCCGTCCCGATCTAGCGCCGAACGGACGACATCTCCATGTTCAGCACACGTACAAGTTGATGCCGATCTCCACCTTCTTGATCCAGTAAGAGGGAGCAGAGAGGTAGATGAGAACTCCGACAGCGCGACGTCGCGGTGACGGTGGTGGTGGAGCTGTTCTGGCAGGGCTTCACCTATGCACTACCGAAACTAGAGGAGGAGACGATCTAGTGGGGGGAGAGAGGGCTGCACCGTGGCTTAAGGTTCGGCTTCCCTCTCTCCCCTCCAATATATATAGGAGGGAGGGGAGGGGGTTGGCACCATAGGGTTCTTCCCCTAGGGTCGGCCGAACCAGGAGGTGGAGGAGTCCACCTCCAACTAGGAGGTGGGCGTGGAGGAGTCCTCCTTCGATTAGGACTCCTCCACCACTTCTTTATCTCTTGTGCATATGCCCATAGGGCTGGCCTCACCCGCCACCACATGAGCCTTAGTGGTGGTGCACCAGCCTACCAGGGGCTGGTGCGCCACCACTAAGGCCCATGTGGCCCTTTGGGGCGTGTGGGCCCCACTTGGTGGACCCCCAGAACCCATTCATCACTCCCAGTACACTGCCGAAAATGTCCGAAAGTTTTCCAGAGTTCAAACACCACTTTCCTATATATCAATCTTTACCTGCGGACCATTGCAGAGATCCTCTGACATCCGGTATCTCATCCGAGACTCCGAATAACCTTCGGTCACCACCATACATAACCTAATACGACCGAAACGTCACTGTGTGTCCAGACCCTGCTGGTTCGAGAACTATGTAGACATGACCGAGACATCTCTAGGGTGAATAACCAATAGCGGGACCCGGATACCCTTATTGGTTCCTACATATTCTACGAAGATATTTACCGATTGAACCTCTATGTCAAGGATTCAGTTAATCCCGTATGTAGTTCACTTTGTTCTTCGGTATGTTACTTGCCCGAGATTGGATCATCGGTATCTCTATACCTAGTACAATCTCATTACCGGCAAGTCTCTTTACTCGTTGTGTAATACAAGATCTCGTGGCTAACTCTTTATTCACTTTGCTTGCAAGGCTCATCGTGATGTTGTATTACCGAGTGGGCCCTGAGATACCTCTCCGTCACATGGAGTAACAAATCCCAGTCTTGATCCATGCCAACTCAATAGGCACCCTCAGATATACCCGTAGAACATCTTTATAGTCACCCGGTTACGTTGCGTCGTTTGATACACACAAGGTATTCCTCCAATGTCAGTGAGTTGCATGATCTCATGGTCATAGGAACATATACTTGACATGCAGAATACTATAGCAATAAACTGACACGATCATATGTTACGTTCATAGTTTGGGTTTTGTCCATCACATCATTCTCCCAATGATGTGATCATGTTATCAAATGAAATCTCATGTCTATGGCTAGGAAACCTTGACCATCTTTGATCAACGAGCTAGTCTACTAGAGGCATACTAGGGACACCGTTTTGTCTATGTATCCACACATGTATTTCAGTTTCCAATCACTACAATTGTAGCATGGATAATAAACGATTATCATGAACAAGGAAATATAATAGTAACCACTTTATTATTGCCTCTAGGGCATATTTCCAACAGTAGGGCCCCACGGTCGACATCCTCGATGCCACTATCTGCTTCAGCAAACACAAAGACCCTCCACTCGACTCTTCGAGCCGCCCGGAGGCCTCAGAGGCTACACCCAGCAGGTGTGCCGATGCCCCCCACTGGAACCAAGCCACGCCGTCCCTGGCTCGCAATTGACCGTCATCGACAACTTCCGCAACAACAATGACTATGAAAACCCTCCGCCCAACTTTCCGAGTCGCCCGGAGGCTCGGAGGCTATTGTCGGGGGATCACCCCTAGGTACCCCAAAGACGACGAGTCGAACGGGGTGCCCGCCTGCCCGGGCCGGCTGCTCCAACTCACACCCGCATTCGGCTGCTCCTACCAGCCGGCTGCCCAGAGCCAACTACAACGTCCCATCAAACACGCGCGAACGAGGCGACCATGCCCCACGACAGTGCGCTATTGACGAATAGTAGTGCGCTATACGTGCATCATGCAGTATCATCTGCAGTGTAACTTGTCCCCTGGGCACTGATTTATAAAGTGCCTCAGGGGACAAGCATAGCCTAGTTCTCAAGCAACATATAGCTTGTCATGTAAGCTACCCTTTGTTGCTTACATCTCAAGCAGCTTGATATGTAAGCTATCCACTATAGCTTACGTCCCAAGCTACACACTCATGCCTATATAAGGGGCCTCATGCCCACCACGTATGGAGGGCTTCTTCTTCCCCTCACATTCTCTCATCCCCTCTCACTCTCACACATACGCGAGGCCAAGGAAAGGGGCACTCATCTCCCTCTTCCTCCTCCAATACAGCTCCAGGAGCAACTGTGTACTCCAAATACACCTCATATACAGACAAGCAGGAGTAGGGGTATTATCTCTCCAGAGAGCCTTGAACCTGGGTAAATCACCGTGTGCTACTACCCTATCCCATCCTGGACCTTCCATGACAGCCTTGCTCTCACATCGATTAGCCACCCCCTGGCATCTGTTGTGAGAAAATGATGACAAATGGTTGGCAAGTTTTAGCAATTCTATCAAGTCTAGAACACCCTACACATGCAAATCTAAGAGCATAGCAGTAGAAAGTAAAGACGTGCAAGTGTAAGTAGAGGGAAGGGATAGGAAGATCAAATGGAATGGGGACTCAAATATTTTTTCCATGGTTCCGATAGATGGTGCTATCGTATTTCCACTACCCACTAAGGGTAGCGGTTGTGCCAGTCCACGGAGGGCTCCACCCACGAAAGGTCCACGAAGTAGCAACCTCGTACATTCCATCCTGGCTTACGTCCACAAAGGGCTATCCTCACTCGGGTAGATCTTCATGAAGTAGGAGATCTCCTTGCACTTACAAACTTCTTGGTTCAACTCCACACGAGTTGGAGGCTCCCAAGCGATACCTAACCAATCTAGGAGACACCACTCTCCAAAAGTTAATAGATGTGGTATTGATGATGAACTCCTTGCTATTGTGCTGCAAAACATAGTCTCCTCAACACTCAATCACTCTCTCACAGGATTTGGCTTGTGGAAGAGATTAATTGGGTGGAAAGCAACTTGGGGAGGCTAGAAATCAAGAGTTATATGGTTGGAGTGGAAGATCTTGATGTCAACACATGAGTAGGTGGTTCTCTCTCATAAAATGAATGGTGGAAGTGTTTGCTTGTTCTGAGTGCTCTCTCTACAGATGAGAGGGAGGTGGAGGGGTATATATAGCCATCCCCAAAAATCCAACCGTTACAACATTATTGCCCAACTCAGTAGAATCGAAGTAAAACTCGGTTTCACCGACTAGTGCAAAATGCTCTAATTTTAGGCTTTTGGTGATACCGATATACAACTTCTCAGTGAGTGTGATTCGGTTAACTTGGGTAGTTCCACACTTTGGTGACACCGAGTTTTACCAAATGGTACCAGAAGGTTGGTCACTGTTTTTTGGTTGTACCTAGACAGAACTTGGTTACACCGAGTTGCGATGGTTTGAATTTCACTAGTGCAGGCGCCTGCTATACAAACGGTTTTAACCCCTTTCTGTGATGTAGTCTCAAACCGTCGCCTTGCATGTGTGGGCGATAGGGGGGGGGGGGGGCTATCGTACATGACATGAAAACCTCGTTGGCGATGCCTGCTCCCGGTCACACACGATAAGCAAAATTATGTCGTGTGTGATTGGAAGGACTATCACAAACGGGTATTTAGGAGAAATCATGTGAGATGTGCATACCATGCCACACAATTAATCCCAAACATACATTTCCGTTTGTATTGTACAATTTGCTACTTAACATCATTTGTTTTAGGGGTGGCCGTCACGCACGGTGCCTAGAAGCAACCGTTTGGCATAGGGATGTCCATCACACACACGTTTTATGTGAAAACTTTTGCGAATGGATTTTCTAACACACACAGTTTGTGCCCGGAATCGTGTGTGATTGTTCACTTATCCAACACGCCAATTTTCTATCAAGCATGTGGTTTGTTGAGGTCATCGCTGATGGTGTTCTATGACAAACTATCTGCAATTTGAAACCCCAATAATCAGGCTAATTGCTCTATTATTTATAATCTAGCTAGTAAACAAATTCATACTTCATATCAATCACACAATATATTTAATTTCATATTATGGCAACCACGATTTCATAATTGAAATACATCAGAGTACAACATCATATAGGCATATACTAGCTAGCTACCCAATTACACGATAGGACCGAGTTTCACATGCAACATATGAAATCTTTGGAAAATAGCATCATATACGATAAATAGACAGATGTATCTCGTCTAGAAAACTGTTGAAGCAGAAGGAAAATATTGAGCCTTCACTATCGTCGAAGGTTCTTAAAACTTTATGCCAGTGCCTGTGGATGGTTGACCGCCCATCCTTCATCCTCTTGAGGAAGACTTCAAGATTATACGGTGGGTGATGTATGAATACCTTCCTCACCTCTTGACCATACAAGTGGTTCAACACGTACTCATTGATGAACTGCTTTGGAAAGGACTGGAAACAAATATATGCGTAAATTGCATTTCTAAAAATTAAAATGTCACAAAGAAAAAAAATACAAGGTAAAAGAGATAGTACCATCTTATAGTTCACTGATGTCCTCTTTATTGTGTAGACAAACACATTGTTCTTTTTCGTCACAAGTTTCTTTATCTTAACAACCTTTCTATGTTTCTTGATTTGACTGATATTCATGAACACATCATTTCCCCACATGCAAAATGGGTCGAACAGTGATCCTAAACCTCTTACGGCAGTACTACATGTCCAAGACGGAATTATTGTTAGAAACCTAAATATTAGAATGGTTCCTGCAAATGCACAATAATGTGCTATTAGCCAAAGGCTCATGAAAGTGCAAACCTCGATGGTAAACCTTAGTGTCTCCCATTGTAACCCCTATAACGTGTTCAAGAATAGATATTGATCAGTAAAATCTGTGAATGAAAGATAAACGCATTGCATATCCAACATATGAATTCAAGCCACGTGGAAGAGCCAAGCATGCTAAGAACTATGAAATATAGCAATTTTAGGTTTCACGTGCATAACAAAACAAAATTGTACCAACAATAATTGAACATCACATTGCAAATGATCACCAAAACAACCGAACCAAACAGTTAATTGAGCATCACATTGCACAATACAACATAGTAGTAGAAGGTCAGATTGCATACTAGCATTACATTGCATATTTCACTAGAGTTTCATAAGGAAAGTGATGCGGAGCATCCTATAGACATCACCATGGCAAGAGTCACTCTGGCAAGTGACACGTGCGATGTCTACTTCACATATATAAAGGTGAATCATCTCCTTTACCCGTGTTCACTTGACCCCTTTGTGGATGGTATACTACTTCACACTCCTCTCGTGTGCATGCATAGGTACTATCGGAGCTTCATAGATGATGATGAGGAGTGCCAGCACCTACGTACGACTACACCATCCCCGAGGGAAGCTTGTAAGAGACGAAAGAAGAAGCGAGGACGAGACTCTGGAAGTCCTGGACCTTCTGGCCTTCCCGGAACCTCCGGACCTCAGACCTTCCGGCCGACCCGGACCTTCCGTCCTTCGATGACCATAGTAGCTCCCAGACGTGCCAACTCCCTAGATAGCCCAGACCTTGCTCGGACCTCACCCAGAACCTCCGGAGCCTGGAACTTCTAGCCATCCCCGGAACTTCTGGCCCTACGTGCGTGCAGAGACTTGGGCCACGGCCCGTGTACCTATTTTGCCCCTCACTTACCCCTTCGTGGCTTGCACTATATATACTCCTCTCCCACATCCATTCTAGGGTTAGCAATGGTTTAGCTCTTAGTTAGTTGAGCTTTGCTCCTTCCTCTACCTCTCCCATGGAGATGAAGGCCTCCACCGGAGAAGATCCATAGAGGATGTCAAGGCCCCTCACGAGGGCAGATTCCTAGTGGATTCAAGGCCCCATCTCTCCTAGAGATTTGGGATGAACTGCCCATGTATCCTTATTTCCATTATTGTTCTTGGATCTTGATGCACTTCATGTATTGCTTGTGATTGGAGAAGTACTTGTTGTGGATCTTGTCCAATAGAGTGTTTTCCCCTTTGATTTCTCCATGTTTTCCCCTCGTGTTCTTCGTGTTCTTTGTGTTCCTCCCCGAATCCACCTCCAATTCGTGAAGATCAGGCCACCCCCGGGTTTGCCCTGTATCATATGGTATCAGAGCCATGTTGATCATGAATTTGGAGCCCTACCCCCCATGTTCTAGCCATTAGTTCGAGTTTTCTCCCAAAATTTGAAATTTTTCCCAAAAAATATAGCCCCCAAAAAATTCTTGCATTTTGTTGTTCTTGTGAGTTTTTATTGATTTTGATCCGTGGATCTAGTGTTTGGCAAGTGGATCTACCTCCCTTGGCGTTCCCTATCCCCAATTTAACCTTTTCCCCCTTCAATTTTGCCCTAGAAATCGAGTTTTTCTACCCCCGTTTCAGATC
Source organism: Hordeum marinum (assembly GCA_022496015.1). Lineage (NCBI taxonomy): Eukaryota > Viridiplantae > Streptophyta > Magnoliopsida > Poales > Poaceae > Hordeum > Hordeum marinum. The sequence goes on along the minus strand of CM039678.1, from coordinate 224,404,747 downwards.
CGGAAATTAGGGTTCGTTCCGGAGTTGGTCCCGTGTCCCCCGGAACTTCCGGCATCACCTGGAACTTCCGGTCCTGGCCCGAAGCTGTCGGCCTTAACAAAAAGTTTCCCCACATTTTTCCCGCTCCCCCGGAACTTCCGGATCCCGGAACGTCTGCCCGACCCGGAAATTCCGGCCTAACCAGAGTCTTTCCGAGATTTTAGCTTCAACCATTTCACCGTTTTGGCCATAACTAATTCATCCGAACTCCGATTTTAATGTTCTTTAGCTCGTTGGATAGATATTGACACCCCCATCCCACAAAAATACTTCCACAATCATTTTACTCCATCATACTTTTCAAATTTTGGTAAGTTTTCCTAGGCCCTCCACCATATCATCCGCTTTACCATCGTAGACTTCCGCAACCTAACCCATTTTGATTATCGTTGCATTTGTAGTTGCTTGAGGTGTGATTTGAGTCTCCTAAGGTGTTTCGGCTACTTAGGGACGGTTACTTCTTCATCAACCACTGGTGACTTGTATCGGTCCATCAGCTACCTCGACCACCGACGTTCGACATCGACGACGACAATCCATCCTATGAGACCATCTTCAACTCGAAGCAAGGCTGGTTCACCCCGACTTCGTGAAAGGTTAAGTGCGACAAAGGTATACATTACATCATACACTTTACCTTCCTTTCCATTACATCTTGTTAGCCCCACCATGTTTGCGATTACCGTCATACCTATTGAGACTAGCTATCCGAGTATTGCCTGGCTTCGCGAAAACTTGTGCACCATAGTGATACGATATCATATTGTTGCATCAGTAGAAATATCATATAGTGTAATTGCTTGCTCCCATGCATATCTTGCGATATTTATCTCATATAGTTGGTTGAGGCTCAATAAGAATAGTGGAAAGGAAGACAAGAGTAAAAAAAAAGCTTCTAAGCAAGAAAGAAAGATCAAAGCTTATAAGCAAAGAGTTGAGAATGAAAAGAGATACTTGTGCATGAGGATACATGAATAGGAAACGTATGCTTGCATGAATTGGATTGGTGCCAAGTGGTGAATCGTGACCAAATGTGCAATAAGATAGCGTCTCTCCTTGTGTTTGTGCAACACGAGCTTTGCTCATCCCTATAGTTGCACAAGCCCCATTATCCCATCGTGTGTGTTTCTCTTTTTCCCTTCTATATATTTGTGATCTCTTGCTTTGCATTTTGAGTCCTTTGGATTTATTTCAACATTTACAATATCTGGGACTTCAATTTGCATGAATTTGTGCCACTTTTCCTAACCGAGCCACTCGATAAGCTTTATGTTGTAGGTGTGAGTGAACAAGTCCGGTACCAATTCCACCATTCTCTCATTTCACATTGAGTGAAGCGGGATACATCCTCAACTTTGTGAATGGTATCTTGGTATTTTTTCTCTCATTTCTGACTCACCTTTGCTCGAGTCTTGTGATGGCTAGGCAAAGCACACCATCTTTAGTCTACAACAACAACGACGAGTTCGATGCCATGAATAACATCATCGACGCTAAGATGCATGCTCAAATGGAGGAGCTCAAGGTCCTCATCAAGAACCACGAGAGGTATTCATCATCTTAGAGAAGACGCTCAAGTGCACATGCTCATAAGCATCCATCTCCGGCAAGATCACACCGGCATCAACAACATCAATGACATCAAGAAATAACGACGCCAACATCAAGGAGTCCAAGAAAGAACAAGTGTGAAGGTCACGAGCTCAACACCAACCACCGCTCAATGACTTCACCACCTACATTGACATCTTTGCCAAGTGACTTCATGGCATCTTCGCCTTTGGACATGCGGCATCTTCACCGGCAAGCACTTAAAGAGAATCTCCCCAAGCTCAAGTCCGTGACTTCCATGATCTACTACAACCTCGACATCGACCATGAAATTCCTTTCTATGGCAGTCAAGACCCCGAGGAGTATCTCGAGTGGGAGCACAAGATGGACCACTACCTCAAGTCACTTCAAATCCCTTTCGAAGATCAAGTGATGTGCGCCATAAGAAACTTCCGCGGGGACGCGTCGACATGGTGGCTTCACAAATCTTCAAAGAGCTTCAACATGAGTTGATCCAAGACGAAGAAAGCGATGTAGCAAGAGTTTGTACCTTCCACCTACACGGAACATCTTCAATGCCAATTAGAGAACACCATACAAGGATCCAAGTCCATCGACGAGTACTTCATGATGATGAAGAAAGCCTTGCGACGAGACGACATGACCGATCCCATCTGGATGAAGTTCTACTTCATGATGGGATTGAACAACGACATCGCCAAGCCTATCTTTGACAACATCTACGAGTCTCTCGACGGAATGTAGATTGGTGCTCTCACGGTGGCACAAGACCTCAAGGCCAAGCCTACTCGACCCCGCGCACACTTCACGACGACCAAGCTCCGAGACGACGAGCATGAGGACGGTACCACCAAGATGTCCAAGCCCGGCAAGCTCCAAGACAACGCTCCCAAGTCCGACTTCACCGCCATCCCTCTTTGTGGCGTTGACTATGCCGGGTCTACCATGACCCTTTATGACGATGGCACGGCGACAACCGTGAGTTCGAAGCCACTCAAGGAATATGCTTTGGAGGCGAGCAACAAGGTGGTGAGCAAAGAGGACACTTCCATCTTTGGAGGCGAGAGTGAGATGATCGAGAATGGGATTTTCCCTTCGGTCATGGAGGAGAGTGATGATGTGCCATCTCCGGCCTTCATCCACGGCGATGGTGATGAGATGGTTGAGCATGGGAGTTTCCCGTCGACCATGGTGGCGTTTGGAGATGAGTTGAGAGACTTTTGCCACCATATTGAGAGTGAGAGTGCCTTCACCACTAGCCCCATACATGTTGAGTTGCCACAATTCCCATGTGAGGAGAGCCACAACCCCCACTAGTTGAGCGAGACGAGTGACTCCACCATATGTGAGTTTGAGTGCACCTACTTCAAGGGAGTGTGTTAGCCACCACCACATAAAGCGAGTGAGGTAGTCGATAGGGAATGTGAGGCCATTTTGATTTCTAACAACTTAGCCTCTACCTATATTGTGTCTTCTCATTTGGTGCTAGGTCCCATACATGATGATGCGCCGATCCTCGACAACTTTGTCCTCGCTTTGGACAAGACGATGGCCATGGTAGAATATGATGCAACCCCACATGGTTCCATCACAATGAACATGACCTCGAGTTGGTCTATGCCACCTCACCTATACCACATGAGTGGAATGACAAAGTTAACATAGGTGAAGGTTAGGATCTTGTCCCACTAGAGGACATTGATTGCTTGCATGATGTCGATCCACCTACTGTAATGCTTCATGATTATGAGACTTCCTCATATGATGAATTGCTCATTTATGATGCGTTTGACGATTCTCATGTGGAGTCTATTTCTTGTGATGCCATGTTGTATAGGATTTCTTGTGAGAACTCTATAGGTCACATCATGTTTGACAATCCGCTTGACTTGTCGTATGCTATGCATGAGATCACCCACATTGCATGTTTGCAATCTCATCGTAGTAACTATGCATATGACATTAAAATAAATCAAATTTGCACATACGACATAGATGACAAGCCCATGGTTATTGGCATTTTCTTTTCTTGTGATGACATTGCCATGCTCCCTTTGCATCATTTGGGCAATTGTTCTCATATGCCATGCCATGAACACCATGCTTTGGAAATGCATTGTTTTGGATGTTATCCATATTCTCCGAATTATGCTTCCGCTATTGCACATGAGGAGACCCCCATAATTTCCTCACACTCTATAGGAGATTGTGTTCCATCCCATCCTTTGCATGACTTCCATATTTGTGTGCACAATACGCAACCCATGAATATGAATGCTATTGATGTGCTATATATTTGCATTCTCAATTTTTGTCCCCGTCGTGTTATACACAATAACTACTCTTTCATGATGGATGACATGTTCCTATACCATGCATCTAATTTCTTTGAGCATTGCTTATCTTGTGTTAACTCTCATGTGCACATACACATCCTAATACCATGCACAAACAATTTTTCTTTTGTCTTTGTTGTGTGTAGGTACTCACGAATATTCGTCAACCTCACAATCCCATGAGTTGATGAAAAGAGATCTTGAGAGCACCGATGCTTTGGGATGCACCGGAATGTGTCTACAACCATTCCCCTCGCGCAAGGACTACGAGCACCTCTTCTACTTGGATCACACATGGCTATGGCTTCTTTATCATTACACTTATTTTGCCCATATTGCCATGTTCACTTTGCATGATATGCTCATTTCTATGTCTTTACCATGTATTTGTGACCCGTGCCTTGCATCTCACATGTTACTTGATTCTTATATTCGTATGTATATTTGCAAGCTTGGTGGAGGATTTACTTGCTATTGCCATGTTTTCTTATTGACCCATGTCTATGATGATACTTTGCTATTGCTTCTGTCACAACCCTAGCAAGTGTCATAGGCTAGCAATGTGTTCGGATCATCATCATCATCATTGCATCAATATGAAATGGGGAGAAAGAAAAGAAACCCCAAGCATTCATGAATTAAAGAAATTCCAGATAAATGAAATTTCAACAAATCCAAAATGCCCATAAAAAATGTCCCCTATGTCTGATAATTAGGGACATGGATATACCAGGGGCCATTTGAATTATTTGAACATCTAAAATAATTTGAATTAAGGATTTAAGTCCCTGAAAAATGAAAAATAAAGCAAATATCATTATCACTGTTTTCAAATTAACGTGAAAATTTTATACAAGTTTGTAATATTCAAACTTGAATATATAAAAGTTTGGAATGGTTTTGAAAAGTTATTTGGACCTGCAAAGGAATAAAAAAATATTAGAAAGAAAACAGAAAACAGAAATAAAAGAAAAAGGAAGAGGCTTACCTGGCCCAGGTAGGAGATGGCCTAGCCCACCAGGGCAAGCGGTCATCTTCAACCTGTGCCAGTAGGCAGAGGCGAAGTGACGCGCGCGCCGGGAGGCCTCCACCTCCTCCCTGCCTGGTCGCCCGCCTGGAGGCCTAGGGCGCGCCAGCGCGTCGTCGCCGTGGCTTTCTCCCTCTCTTCCTCGCGCTCGCCGCTCCCTCTCGCTCTTCCCCCCTATTTGCTCTCCTCTTTCCCCCCCGGCAACCGAAGCTGTCGCCGCCGTTGATTCGCCGCCGTGGAGCCTCCCCGAGCCTGACGAGCCGTCGACTGGATGCGCCGTGAGCCCCTCCGTCGATTCCCCTCTTTTCTTATGCATGACCTGATCTTGTCACAGTAAATAGCTAAACCTTGCAACCTAGCATACCTGGTAGATGTTGGTGCCATGATGTGCTTAGCTTACTTGCCTGCTATGCTTGCTATGCTTAGAGTTGTGTCAGGTCTGTTTCATCTGGGTGATGAACTGAGTGAAACAGTGTTGTCCGATGTGATGAGCATATAATGAACGCGATTTGGTAAAGGTAGCGATGCAAGGCTATGTAGGAGTACATAGTGGGTTGTCTCATTGGGACCGTTCTTAGGAACTGGGTTCCGTGTTTGTGATCCAAGATGAGTTACTACCACATGCTGGGCCCTGAAATATGACCCCGCTCGACTTATCAGTCGCCTAGTCTATGGTCCAGGTATTGCAAGTAGTTTCTGGTGTTTATAGCATGCTGGAGGCCGTGCGTAGCGCTGACCCTCGGGGTGGGTTACGACGCGGTAGGCAGTGGCACGGTGTACCAAGGGTCACCCGAATGGTGGGCTTGGGAACCCTGCGCACATCGTTTGGGACCGTAGTGGAAACTTCGGCCGGACTTCCATGCGGGTCAGTCTCAAATAGGCGGTAGCCTGGACTAGAGGTCTTATGTGATTGACGGTCGTGGCCGACTTCCTCGCTGGGCATCCGCTTGAAGGTTGCCGAGGTGCATGGTTTATGGCACGCAGCGATAAGTGGCGAGAGCGTGTGTGAAGAAGTACACCCCTGCAGGGTATGAAACTATTCGAATAGCTGCGTCCTCGGATATGGACTACTTGGAGAACTTATGCTGTTCATAGATAATCAAATGGATACTTCTAAAAATCTCAAGACAAGTGTGAGTACCGTGGATGGCACTCTTTCGGAAGGGGAAGGTGAGTCCATGGTGGTGTATTGAGATGGAGTTAGTGGACTCATGTGCGATAAGTAAAATTGTAACAAAGAGTGTAGAACTGAGTAGTGTAGGTTAGCCATGAGTCAAAGCTGGCTTTCTGCATAAACTCCACCACCCCCTTGTTGATACATGAGCATAAATAGACTAGGTCTGTTTTAAAGACTTGCTGAGTACGATTGTACTCATCCTTGCTTAATTAATGTTGCAGAGAAAAACCAGGACCCATCAGGTGGGTTCTATCTAGACGTTGACGATGCCGAATAGCTGGTGTCCCAGCTACGACTCTGTGCCGTGTGGCGTGCTGTAGATAGTCAGGCCATGTGCCCTCTTTTCATTTCACTGTCCGTACTCGGATAGTTCTAAGTTTCCGCTGGCTTGTATGAACTTGTTTGTATGACTTGAGTGCCGGGTCATGTGACCCCTATCTGTAAGAACATATTATGCAAGGCTCTTCTGAGCCTTTTAAATAAAAGTCATGTTGTTGTATGGTTATGTTGTGATGCCATAGTTGTATCTATGCATAACGGGCATGTCGTGCGTACGTGCGACGTGCAACGGTATGTATGGGATCCGACACCTAGTCGTGTGCCTTTAGTAGTACTCTTTACGGGAAACTGTCTCTTTGTGCTTCCACCGAGCCATGGTAGCTTGCTACTACTCCGGACACATTGATTGACCGGCATGTATCCTTCTTTGCTGTTGTGTCTGTCCCTTCGGGGAAATGTCTCGTAGTGTAATGGAGTCCCTGTAGCATGCTACGACTCGTCTACGTGCAGTGATGGCATTTATGCCCCACGACGTAATGGAGTCCTTGTAGCTTGCTATGACTCGTCTACACACGCTTGAGGCCGACACCTGCATTGCCGGGTTATGTATGCCTGTTTCCGTACAGATGTGCCACTTGGGTCCTATGACTAGTTATGTCGGCCCGGGTTCTTCGTTGTGTGATTGCCAGCGACATGTTCACATACGTGAGCCAAAAGGCGCAAATGGTCCCGGCCAAGGTAAGGTGGCAGCCGTGGAGTACCGTGCGTGAGGCCGCAAAGTGATGTGGCTTGTTACAGTATGGAATCATATGACTTAGGATCGGGGTCCCGACAGCGTTGGTATCAAAGCCTAACTGACTGTAGGACTACCAATCCAAACCGGTCGAGGTCTAGTATAGAAACACTATAGATAAGTAGGGGAATTGATTGTGGAAGGGAACGTAAGGCTCTTTTTACTCCTCTTCCCAAGTTATTCTATGCTGGGTCATTCTCATCTTGTCTACGGGGATAGGAACTAGGATTCTCATCTATTGTTTAGGATGACGAGTTACTAGCCATGGACCAATAGCTAGCTTGCTTGTGAATAAGTGCAGTTATTTTAGTGTTGTTGGTGTGACAAACAGATGGAGAAGAGATTTGAGTCTAGATAGTCGAGTGGTTATGCCTTTCCAATCTCTTTTCAATTGTCTCAAAAAATTTGTTGAGCAATTACAGCCGTTATGCTGTCCAATTTCTGCTAGGATCTAATGTCTTTGCATCATTCTCTGTTTCAGATGCCCTCTCGTCCTTTCCGTCAGGTGGTCCGTCTGACCAGGTGCATCGATGTGCCGGGTCACACGGCCATGTTGGTTAGAGTGATGATGGAGGCTGGATATCGCTGGTACCCAGAGTACACAGTGGAGGAGCAGTATCGAGATTTCAACCAGAGTCAGTATTTGTGTACCGTTAGGATATATCCTTCATATCCTAGAGCTGTAGAGCTGCTTCACTGGACTCATGGATTGGGAGTTACCATAGATATGGCAGTTCAGGAAGCCGCTTACACTATTCTAACCATTATGAGGTTTCACCATGGTCTGCTTCAGAACACGGAGTTCTTCTATGTTCCTGCTTCCATGGGAGGAGAGGATGGATATCTCAGTGCAGCCTACTCTGATCATTCTCATGAAGACCCTAGACTGCAGGTGACTGCTCAGATGTTGGAGAACAGGGATCGTGATGCACGTGCCCTTCGCATGGAGCTCTATGCTACCCGTGCCCGTCTTTGGACAGCCTTGACGCAGTTGGCACCTGTCGTGCAGACAGGTTATGGAGATATGGAGATGCTGACTCCATCACGGACTCATTTGCCAGCACACGTAGACTGGCCTGATGTTGGAGGCATCACCCCTCTTCGAGGACCGCTGTTGCCGCCGACAAGGGGACCAAGGCCACACCCATGTCCTTATGGTTTCCAGGGATCCCAGGCTAGAGTGTTTCTAGATCCGCAGGTTCAGATCCCAGGTCACGAGGATAACCTATACGAGGCATTCTACGGTGATGTTTGAGTGCGTGGATGTTAGATCTAGTATGGTAGTAGACGTATTGCCACAGTCCTGTGTGTCTTGTGGGATATGATCAAGGTCGAGAGTTGAGTTCCGGAGGTGTAGATAGATAATGTATAGGATGCTTGTAATGCCTCCGATGAGTTGTGTTATCTCTCCGTAGTTGTTTTCAGCTTGGGTTTGTACTGAATTAAGCCATGGTGTGTATGAAACCTAATGTTCATATGGTAGTTGCTTTACCATGTTGATTGGTGTTATCTTACATGCCATGTTGATCAGTGCATTCCTTAATTCATGCCCTAGAGTTGTTGTTCCCCATGTCTAAGCTATGGATTGTTTTCCCCAGGATGGTGTCAACCAGGAACAACCCCGTGCATGCTCATGAGCAAGGCGAGAGTAGCCAGCCAAAGCAAGAAGAGCTGCCACGAGCACCATCTCTAGCGGAGGTGATGCTAGAAGCTGAAAGGAATAAGAGGGAGACCAACAGGCTGTTGGAGAGGATTGAACAGAACACCGCTCGTGCTCTCCGCAATGATCACCATGATGGAGTGTCACTTGGTGACTTCATTAAGCTGTGTCCGCCCAAGTACCATCACTCGATCGATCCCCTCGATGTGGATGATTGGCTAATCAGTATGTCACGCAAGATTCAAGCTGCAAATGTTTCAGAGGCCAACAAGGCGACCTTTGCGACATACTTTCTAGAGGGATCTGCCAACCTATGGTGGGAAAGCTATGAAGCTATGCGTCCCCAAGGACCTGCACCAACCTGGGCAGAGTTTAGCGCCGCATTTCGTCTCCATCACATCCCAGAAGGGCTGATGTACCGCAAGAGAGAAGAATTATGTGCCTTCACCCAGGGCAGATTGTCAGTGGATGCATACAGTCGCGAGTTTGGAAACCTTGCTCGCTATGCTCCAGAGGAAGTCTCAACTGATGCCAAGAAGCAGGCTAGGTTCTGCAAGGGACTAAATGCTGAGCTTCGTCGAGATCTTCGTCTGCACGAGTGCACCACCTTCCAGCTCTCGTCAATAAAGCTATCAATGCTGAGTCCGGACAGACTGACTACGAGGCCACAAGGAGGCATAACCGTGACTTCAACCCTGCATCGGGTTCAGGACCCAACAAGCACCGAATATGGGTGCCCAATGCAGCTATGCCGGCAAGGTACACCGCGAGGCCATCCTTCCAGGCACCTCGTCCAATGCAGCCCAACGCTCCACCCAGACCATTCGGAGGACCACAAGCAAATGTTGCCCCTCGTGCTATAGTGGTATGCTACAAGTGTGGAGAACCGGGACATTATTCCCGTGAATGTCCCCAGAACAATGCCAAGCCCGCTGGACGCGGAAAATCTGGGAAAGCCTTCTATGTGAAGCCAACTCCTGCCCGTGGGCGAGTTAATTATTTGTCTGCCGAAGAAGCTCTTGAAGATCCTGATGTCATACTAGGTACGCTTCTTGTTAATAGCCATCCAGCATCTGTTCTATTTGATACTGCATCTCATTCTTTCATCTCAGAAAGTTATGCACAGTTGCATAACATGTCTTTCTGTGACATGCCCACTCCTTTAGTAGTTCAGACTCCTGGTTCAAAATGGCAAACTTCTAGAGTGAGTCATGACAATGAAATTCTGGTGGATAGACTAGTTTTCCTAGCATCCTTGATAGCTCTTAAGTCTTCGGACATCAATATCATTCTAGGTATGGATTGGATGGAAGCCCACTATGCCAAGATTGATACTCATTCTAGGAATGTTCAACTTACACATTCATCGGGTGAGATAGTTAATGTCTCTACTCGAACAACCAAGCGCCAACTCTATTCCTTAAATGCTAGCCCTCTCCCCGAGCTAGAAGATATTCCGGTAGTCCGTGATTTTCTGGATGTCTTTCCAGAAGAATTGCCAGGTATTCCCCCTGTCAGAGATGTTGAGTTCGTGATAGAACTTATTCCAGGGACCGTCCCAATAGCCAGGAGACCCTATAAGATGGCACCCTTAGAACTAGCCGAGCTAAAAACCCAACTCGATGAAGCTTTGAAGAAAGGTTTCATTCATCCTAGTTCTTCTCCTTGGGCTTGCCCCGTCCTCTTTGTTAAGAAGAAGGATGGATCGGATCGGATGGTTGTGGATTACCGACCAGTGAATTTGGTCACTATCAAAAACAAGTATCCGCTCCCCAGGATCAACGATTTGTATGATCAACTCGCTGGATCCTCTGTCTTTTCCAAAATGGATTTGAGGTTGGGATACCATCAAATCAGAATTAGAAATGAGGACATTCCTAAAACGGCTTTTGTCACTCGTTATGGCTAATACGAGTACACCGTCATGTCCTTCGGTTTAACCAATGCCCCAGCTACCTTCTCTCGTTTGATGAATTCGATCTTCATGGTGTATTTGGATAAATTCGTCGTGGTTTACCTCGACGATATACTCATCTACTCAAAGAACGAACAAGAACATGCCGAGCATCTAAGGCTGGTATTGATGAAACTTCGAGAGCATCACCTTTATGCCAAATTCTCTAAGTGTGAATTCTGGTTGCCGGAAGTTACCTATCTGGGCCACGTGATCTCTGGCAAAGGTATTGCTATCAATCCCGAGAGAGTTCAGGCCGTCCTTGATTGGACTCAACCTGAATCGGTTAAGCAAGTTCGGAGTTTCCTTGGCTTAGCAAGCTATTGCCGCCGCTTTGTTGAGAACTTCTCCAAGGTTGTGAAACCTCTTACTGAACTCCTCAAGAAAGATAAGAAGTTCGAGTGGACCCCACAATGCGAGCATAGTTTTCAGGAGTTGAAAAGACGACTGACCTCTGCTCCCGTTCTGGTGCCACCAAATTTTTCTAAGGACTTTATTATCTATTGCGACGCCTCGCGACAAGGATTAGGTTGCATTCTCATGCAAGATAGTCATGTGATTGCATACGCATCTCGACAGCTGCGTCCACATGAGGATAATTATCCAACACATGATCTTGAGCTTGCAGCTGTAGTCCATGCACTAAAGACATGGCGACATTACCTTCTGGGTAATCGTTGCGAGATATACACTAATCACCAAAGTCTAACATATATCTTCACCCAGCCGGATTTGAATCTCAGGCAAAGACGGTGGGTAGAGTTGATTACAGACTACGACTTAGGGATAACTTACACCCCAGGAAAAGCCAATGTTATGGCTGATGCACTAAGTCGTAAGTCATATTGTAACAATCTGATGTTACAACAAGGTCAACCATTTCTCTGTGAGGAATTCTGGAAGTTAAACCTTCACATTGTTCCTCAAGGATTCCTATCCAACTTGGTGGCGAAACCTACTCTTAAGGATCAATTTATAGCTGGCCAAAAGCGTGATAAGGGAATCTCTCGGATCAAAGAGAACCTTGTTAGCGGTCTTGCTAAGGACTTCTCTACAGATGATCAAGGTGTAGTGCTCTTCCAGGGCCGTTTAGTGGTTCCCAAGAGCCAACATCTCAGGCAACTGATTCTTAAGGAGGCTCATGACTCTCCTCTCACAATTCATCCGGGTAGTACCAAAATGTATCAGGACCTATGCCAGAGGTTCTGGTGGACTAGGATGAAGAGAGAAATTGCTCAGTATGTTGCTAATTGCGACGTTTGTCGTCGTGTGAAAGCAGAACATCAAAGGCCTGTTGGCACCCTTCAACCCTTAGCTATTCCTGAATGGAAATGGGATAAGGTCGGTATGGATTTCATCACCGGTTTTCCCAGGACCAAGAGAGGGAACAATGCTATATTCGTAGTCATTGATCGTCTTTCCAAAGTGGCTCATTTTCTTCCTATCCGTGAAAGCATTACTACTAGTCAGCTAGCGGAGTTATATGTTTCTCGAATAGTTTCTCTTCATGGTGTTCCTTTGGAGATTAACTCAGACTGTAGAAGTATCTTTACGTCTCGATTTTGGGAAAGTTTTCAAACTGCCATGGGGACTCATCTATCCTTTAGCACTGCTTTCCACCCTCAATCAAGTGGTCAAGTTGAGCGAGTCAATCAAATTCTCGAAGACATGCTCCTAGCTTGTGTTATATCTTTCGGTATGAATTGGGAGAACTGCCTTCCATTTGCCGAATTTTCTTATAACAATAGTTATCAATCAAGCTTGGGCAAAGCCCCTTTTGAAGTTCTCTATGGACGAAGATGTCGAACACCTCTTAACTGGTCAGAAACCGGAGAGAGGAAACTCTTTGGTCCGGACATGATCCAGGATGCAGAGGAGCAAGTTCGCGTTATTCGTGAAAAGTTGAAAACAGCCCAATCCCATCAAAAGAGTCAATATGACCGTCATCATAAGTCTGTGACATATGAAGCCGAAGAGAAGGCTTACCTTCGGGTTACACCTCTGAAGGGTACCCATCGATTCGGTATCAAAGGCAAGTTGGCTCCTCGTTACATTGGACCTTTCCGCATTCTTGCTAAACGAGGAGAGGTTGCCTACCAATTGGAACTTCCTCCACATCTTTCCAAGGTTCATGATGTTTTCCACGTCTCGCAACTCAGGCGTTGCTTTTCGAACCCTGTCCGAGAAGTGGACCACGAAGCGCTTGATCTCCAAGATAACCTTACATACCGAGAATACCCTGTTCGTATTCTTGATCAAGCTGAGCGTACCACTCGGCGTCGAAACATCAAGTTTCTCAAGGTTCAGTGGTCGCATCATTCTGAAAAGGAGGCGACATGGGAAAGAGAAGATCGTCTTCGACTAGAGTACCCCGTGCTCTTCCCGACGACTTCAAAATCTCCGGACGAGATTCTTTTGAGTGGGGGTGAGTTGTCACAACCCTAGCAAGTGTCATAGGCTAGCAATGTGTTTGCATCATCATCATCATCATTGCATCAATATGAACTGGGGAGAAAGAAAAGAAACCCCAAGCATTCATGAATTAAAGAAATTCCAGATAAATGAAATTTCAACAAATCCAAAATGCCCATAAAAAATGTCCCCTATGTCTAATAATTAGGGACATGGGTATACCAGGGGCCATTTGAATTATTTGAACATCTAAAATAATTTGAATTAAGGATTTAAGTCCCTGAAAAATGAAAAATAAAGCAAATATCATTGTCACTGTTTTCAAATTAACCTGAAAATTTTATACAAGTTTGTAATATTCAAACTTGAATATATAAAAGTTTGGAATGGTTTTGAAAAGTTATTTGGACCTGCAAAGGAATAAAAAAAATATTAGAAAGGAAACGGAAAACAGAAATAAAAGAAAAAGGAAGAGGCTTACCTGGCCCAGGTATGAGATGGCCCAGCCCACCAGGGCAAGCGGTCATCTTCAACCTCTGCCAGTAGGCAGAGGCGAAGTGACGCGCGCGCCGGGAGGCCTCCACCTCCTCCCTGCCTGGTCGCCCACCTGGAGGCCCAGGGCGCGCCAGCGCGTCGTCGCCATGGCTTTCTCCCTCTCTTCCTCGCGCTCGCCACTCCCTCTCGCTCTTTCCCCCCACCTCTGCTCTCCTCTTTCCCCCCGGCAACCGAACCTGTCGCCGCCGCTGATTCGCCGCCGTGGAGCCTCCCCGAGCCCGACGAGCCGTCGACTGGATGCGCCGTGAGCCCCTCCGTCGATTCCCTTCTTTTCTTCTGCCGTTTAGCCGTCGTAGTCGTCGCTCCCCTGTCGCTCCCGAGGTCCTCGCCACCGGTGCAAATGGCCACCGGGGCCAGAGCAACTGTGGTGCCCAACTGAGCACCTCGGCGTGTCTGCGCGGGTCTGTAGATGCCGTCCCGGCCATCGGCGCCCCCTCTAGCAGGCCCTAGCGCCGTTTCCCCATTGTGCCGAGCTCCGGCCGCCGCCAAAACGGACGTGGCCGTCGACTCCGGCCACCCCAGCCCCTCCTAACCCCCTAGATGGACGCGGACATGCGCAGGCTACCTCGAGGTGCTCCCCGCACGCCCTGCCGCCATGTCTACGCGATTCCGGCGAGTTGCCGCCGTCGTTTTGGTCGTCGCCGGCGAGTCTCCAGCGCCGTTGACGTGGCAGGGTGATTAGGCTAATTAATCCCTCTCCAGCCACTAACAGTGGGCCTCGTAGCGGGGTCAACGCCCAGTCAGCGCGGGATTAGCCCCTGTGTCTATGACATGTGGGTCCCGCGTGTCATTTTGACCCAGAGCGGTCAGTTGACCAGGCTGACGTCATGCTGACGCATGGATGACGCAGTAAATCTATTTTCTGATTTTAAATATTCCCAGAAATAGATAAAAACTTAGAAAAATCATATAAATTAATCTGTAAGTCAAAATGAAATAATTTATATATGAAAATTTATCAGAAAAATCCAATGAATCCAATGGTGCTATTCTCATGCATGTTAGACGTGCAGTGATGGCATTTATGCCCCACGTGCAATGGAGTGTAATGGAGTCCCTGTAGCATGCTACGACTCGTCTACGTGCAGTGATGGCATTTATGCCCCACGACGTAATGGAGTCCTTGTAGCTTGCTATGACTCGTCTACACACGCTTGAGGCCGACACCTGCATTGCCGGGTTATGTATGCCTGTTTCCGTACGGATGTGCCACTTGGGTCCTATGACTAGTTATGTCGGCCCGGGTTCTTCGTTGTGTGATTGCCAGCGACATGTTCACATACGTGAGCCAAAAGGCGCAAACGGTCCCGGCCAAGGTAAGGTGGCAGCCGTGGAGTACCGTGCGTGAGGCCGCAAAGTGATGTGGCTTGTTACAGTATGGAATCATATGACTTAGGATCGGGGTCCCGACAGCTTCATGCTAGCGATATGTCATGTGCATTATTGAGGTCCACTGTTTGCTCATATGATATGATTGCCGTGATTTCTTCTAGTTTGTTGCATCTTCGCACTACTAGCTTGCACGACAGGATGACTATACTTGTTTATGTTGCATCACCGATGTGCTTCTTTTATGCGGTTGATGACAACCATTGCCATGCCTCACACATGATGACAAATTGATCTTGATATTGTGTTCAGTGCCAAACTACCTTCACTACACCATGTGCACATTATGCTTGGATTGTCTTGCACTTGCCCTAGGTGTTTAGACACTTCATATTACTAGGTGTTGTGAATGATTCCTATGCTTACCATAGACCATTTGTTGATTGCTTTGTGCATACGTGCTATGACCATGAGGTAGATGCTTGTTATTTTTTTCACACATATTTGCATCCCTACCTCACCTAGGCATACTTGTTTCCATGATTGCATTGCTTGTGCTCAATTTGTATGCTTACATGCCTTGGCACAATCCCACGTCACACCATATGTTATGCATGATGACAACACTTATGCGGTGATTCACCACTTGATGTTTGGTTTTGCGCTCACACTAACCACATTTGTTATTCCAAGTGTTTGTCGTGTTTGCTCCTTTTGAAGGAATTACTAGATGGTGCGACATTGGTGAGTGCACATTGCGAGCTTGATGATGATGATGAGCATTTGGTGACCGCCACTTCTACATAGCGATGCCATCTCTTTTTGTCACAACCCTAGAATTTTCTGCAATTAATTTTATTAGATGCATTAGTGAGCATCCATACATCATGTTAAATTCAAATGAATTTGAAATGAGGAATGAATCAAACCTCAGAGAGATTTTGTCAAAAGAGCAATATAAAAATTACCTCAAATAAGTCCAAGAAAATGTTCCTCGTATCCTAAGCAAATATTGGCATGAGGTAAAAATCCAAACCAATATTTTAGGGATCATAGAAATATTTATATTGGGCAGTTGAGTTAAACCACCAATTATTTGAATTGGATTTATATTATAATTATATTAAATGTAAGTCCTATCATTCTGGAAATTCTTATGTGGCTCTGGATATTTTACTTCCACCTACATAGCTATTTTAGAACATTTTAAAATGAATTGGTTTTGGAATCAAATCAAAACAAATTAAATAAATAGAAAGTAAAACAGAAAAATAGATCTTACCTAACCTTCCTCGCAGCCCACCAGAGCCGGCCCAGCCCAGCTCCTCCCCTGTCGTCTCCCACCTCATGCCAGTAGGCAGAGCATGTGGATGCCATGCGCGTGCACGCGCCATGGCCACCTCCTGCTTGCAGGTAGGCCTTCTAGGCGAGTGATAATCCCCAAGAGACGTCCAGATCGAGCCGCCCTCCATTTCTCCTCCCTCCCACGCCCTCTCGCTCGCCCTCGCCATGGCCGTCCGCCCTGCCGCCGCTATCAAATTCATCACCTCCGACGCCTCCCCAACTGAGCTGAGCAACTCATCGAGGTCTCCATGAGCACCTAGTCCTTTTCCGCCTCTTCCCACCATCGATTGCATTCTCTAGAGCGTAGAACCGCTATGGACGAAACCCATCACCGCTCGAGATCCCTGCCAGCACAGCTCCGGTGACCATTTGGTCTCCTCGGCGCCTCCAGCAACATCGCAGAGACACGTAGAGCGCCTCCAGCCTCTCCATTTCTTTGTTTTCATGCTATAGCTGCTAACCTGCGACGACCCGAACTCTGGCCGTCGCAAACGTCACCGTGACCATCGTCTTCAGCCACCCCGCAGCCAACCGCGTGCTCCCCTGGATACGCGTGGGGATGGGCTCCCCTCTGGTGCCCTTAGCGCCGCTAGCTGCCCCCTGTAGCGCCGTCCCGAGAAACGCTAGCGAGCCACCGCCGCGGGATTTGGTCGCCGGCGGCCTCCCTCCGGCCTGGCTGACATGGACCCAATTAGTGGTTAATTAACCCACTAATTAGACACCATGAAGACACTGACAGTGGGCCCCGCAAGATTAATTAGACAGAAATGATTTAGTTAGAAAAAAGCCCTGTTTATTCAATTGGTCACTGACCAGTGGGCCCCATTGGTCAGATTTCACCCTGGGCAGCCAGTTGACCTGATGACATCACTATGACGTCATGCTGACTCAATAAATGTTTCTGAATTTAAAATATATCAATAAATGATTTAATATTTTCAAAAAATGTTTAAAACTTCTAAAAATCATCGAAAATAATCTGTAAGTTAGATGAAAATAATTTATATATGAAAAATGATTAGAAAAATCCAATGAATCTGTTTATGCCATGATCATGCATGTTTGAGAAAGTTAACATCATCAAGGAGGACATTTCATGATTAGGATAGTTTAATAAATAGTGTTGGAGTTGGAATTTAATATATATATTTGAATTCCACTTCACTTAATATGACAATCTATAGTACTAGGTCAACTCAGTACCTTAACATGCCATTCCATGCATCATGTTTGTTGCATCACATTGAATGTGTTCCTTCTTCCTGTTTGTCGGTGCTTATTCCCTTTCGGTAGACGATGGTTCTGACGATGTGAACATTGACACTAATGAAGAGAAGTAAGATCTTCAGGATAGCCAGGCAAGCAAACCCCCTTGAGCATACTGATATGAACCCACTCTCTCGCTCCTACTCTATTTTATTGCATTAGGACAACAACGATTCAACTGTTACATGTTCTCTATAGTTGAACCCATTCCTTCGCATGACCTGTCTTTGCCACAGTAAATAGTTGAAACCACTTAGCATGAGTAGCAACTGCTTGAGCCTTGTTGTGCTTACTCATCAATGCTTGCTTACTGTGCCTGCTATGCTTAGAGTTGTGTCGTGTCGGGTCTGATCCATTTGGGCGATGAATCGGAATGGAAGTGTTCATGTCCTACTGTGGGAGAGCTAAGTGTGTGAACACGATTTGGTAAAGGTAGCGATGAGAGGTCATGTAGGAGTAAATGGCGGGTGTCTCATTGGGACCGTCCTTAAGAATTGAGTTCTATGTTTGTGATCCAAGATAGTTACTACCACATGTTGGGCCCTGAAATATGACCCCGCTCGACTTATTAATCGCCTAGATCTCTGTCCAGGAGTTGCAACTAGTTTCTGGTGTTTGTAGGAAAAGTGTTGGCGGCCGTGCATAGCACTACCCGACGGGGTGGACTGTGATGCGGTATAGGCACAGTGGCATGGTGTACCAAGTGGCACCGGAACGGTGGGCTTGGGAACCCTGTGCACATCGTTTGAGGCCGTAGGGGAAACTTCAGCCAGACTTCCATGCGGGTTCAGTCTCAAATAGGCAATAAACCTGGACTAGGGTCTTGTGTGATTGACGGTCATGGAGGTTGCCGAGGTGCCTTTTTCGTGCGCATGGCGATAAGTGGCGAGAGCATGTGTGAAGAATTACACCCCTGCAGGGTTATGAATCTGTTCGAATAGCCGCATCCTCTGATATGGACTACTTGGAGAACTTATGTGGTTCATAGATAAGTTGAAGTGGATACTCTAAAATACGCAAGATAAGTGTGAGTGCTATGGTTGGTCTTCTCGTAGGGAGACGGAAGTGGATCCATAGTGGTGTATTGATTGGTGAATATGTGGACTCGTGTGCGCTATCCCACCTCAAATAAAGCACTTGTAGGCGTAGTACTGGTTAGCCAAGAGTCAAAGCTGGCTTGCTGCAATAAACTCCACAACCCCCTTCATTGATACTGATGCATATGTAGATAGTTTTGATGTAAGTCTTGTTGAGTACCTTTGTACTCACGTTTCCTTATTTTATGTTTTGCAGAGGTGACGTCAGTCCTATTAGTGATCATTACAACGTGAAATTCGATGTTGATCGGATAAGCTTGGGAATCCCAGACAGAGGTCTGGTTCCTTTGGTAGGGTCATTGTAGCTTTTCAGGCTCCTCTAGCCACTTTTGTAGATGTCTGTACCCAGACATGTTTAACTTCCGCTTGTTTGATTAAATGCTCTGAATGTTGGGTCTTGTGACCCCTGTTTGTAACATCTTATTGTATTCGCTCTTCTGAGCCTTCTAAGTAAATGTTGTAATGTTGTATGGTTATGTTGTGCTGCCATAGTTGTATCTATGCATATCGGGCATGTCGTGCGTACGTGTGACGTGCAACGGTATGTATGGGATCCGACACCCAGTTGTGTGCCTTTAGTAGTACTCTTTATGGGGAATTGCCTCTTTGTGCTTCCACCGAGCCTTGGTAGCTTGCTACTCCTCCGGACACATTGATTGACCGGCATGTATCCTTCTTTGCTGTTGTGTCTGTCCCTTCGGGGAAATATATCGCAGTGTAATGGAGTCTCTATAGCCTACTACGACTCGTCTACGTGCAGTGATGACATTTATGTCCCACGGCGTAATGGAGTCCTTGTAGTTTGCTATGACTCGTCTACACACGCTAGAGATTGACACCTGCATTGCTGGGTTACGTATGCCTGTCCCTGTACGGATGTGCCACTTGGGTTCGATGACTAGTCATGTCGGCCCGGGTTCTTGACATTTGAATGCTAGCGACAGATTCACATACGTGAGTCAAAAGATGGAAATGGTCCCGGCCCAGGTAAGGTGGCAGCCATGGAGATAACCGTGCATGAGACCGCAAAGTGATGTGATATGTTACAGGCTGGATTCTTATGGCTTAGGATCGGGGTCCAGACAACTTTGATATCAGAGCTTGACTGCCTGTAGGATTACCAAGCCAAACTAGTCAATGTTGAGTTTAGAACTGCTTTAATTATATAAGGGAATTGATTGTGGAAGGGAACGTAAGGCTCTTTTTACTCCTTTCCTTGTGTCATTCTGATTCTGAGCCACCCTCTTATTTTCTATGGGGATTAAGAACTAGGCATTCTCATCTATCTATTAGGATGACGAGTTACTATGCTGGAGACCTATAGTAAAGATGTTGTCTTTCTGGATCGATGCCTTTATAGGAATTCATAGTCATGTTGTCAGTTTTCTTGTGCAGGTTGCCTCATATTTCATGCCGTACAGCCGTTATGCTATCCGAGTTATCCAAGGTTTCCAAATTATCTGATGCAATTGCAAAACTCTTTCATCTTGAGTCAATGTCTTTCACGCCAGACAAAGCACACTAATTGTTGAGTTGAGGTACTATATTACCTCGACGTGTTTGATGAAGTGTTAGGAAACCATGTTGTTTCGGTGAACCACCCAATAGTCTAGTTGTGTCTTTTGTTTCTAGCGTGATAATTCTGGCCACCATTATCAAAAGCATGTCGTGATGCTACTTAGTCAATAGGTATTCTATTTCTGGGTTCCTGAACCCAAGAATCATTCTGCTCACTTCTGTTGATAGTATTTGCTCGTTCCCTTAGGATGCTTAGTAACCTTGTTATAGTCCTCAAGGTTTGTGGTATATCATTCTTCCAATACCATGAATCAATTATGGCAGAAGTTCCTTGTGATCTTAATATCACAACAAGAGTGCTCGTGATGAGTCCTCCATTTCATAGTTGTGAGCCTACCAATTCTTTCATTTCTGCATGGATTATCTGGAAGAAACATGTTGAACTCTGTTTGACATATTTAGTCCATGCATCTATGACTCAAGAAAAATCAAGTGCTCTTGAGTTGTCCTTCTTCAATTGTATTCTAACCTTTATCTATCAATGGATAGTCAAGAGTATGTTAGGCATTGTATTATTGATGTCGACTATTCTTGTGGTCTGTCAAGCCATTCTATTTCCGAATGACTAGGAGAAGCAAACTCCCGTACCTCATCCATTTCTAGGATTGGGTCAAAGCAGTTGTATTTCGCAGATTAAAATGCCAATCCAGCTTTTGCTCTGTTCTACCTTGAGGTATTACCCTCTTCATGTCAAGATTATCATGAGAACTGCACTCCCTCTTATGAAATCTTGATGTAGTGATACTTCTCGCCATCATCATTCGTTAACCGGTCTCTGTGTTGTCTACAACCAGAATACCGACAAGAGAATCATGATGTGTGAAATCAATACCCCTAGCAACTTTGTTTCTTGGTAATTAATGGACAATAATTTCATCCTTAGTGTGTTGGTCATTGAATCACCACTCTAGGAGTGATCGTGCTACCTAGTCCATTTTCCATGGTGCACTTTTTGATAAACGAGATAGGATTTTGTCAATCCTTCGCTCTATTGATCATATCGTCGTGCCTTGAAAAGCAAGATTGTTCTTGAGCTTGATAACATATCGGTGGATCGTGATTTCCGAATATCTTCTTGGAAGTATTACCAAGGTGTTCCTTGACCGTTATGTTGAGTTCGTGATCACGATGGTTTTTCTATAAATCACCCATTCTCCAATACTCTGAGTTGGACACCCCCTGAACTAGTTGGTTAAGCTAAACAACAACTTGGAGAGTTGGAAGATAGAAGCTTGATCTAACTTAGCTCATGTTAAAGGGATATCTTGTGTTTTTGTGCTTGTAGGTGTAGAAGAAAGATGATATCTTCATCGATTGATCCTTGTGACCAATTGATGCACCTATCATCTTGTACAACCATTGATTTGAGTACGGGCTATCATCAAATCAAAATCAGAACCAAAGTTCTTCCTAATGTTGTTTTACTCGTGGATGTATCCTCGAGCATACACTGTTATATCTTTTGGTCTAACCAATGCTATCACCTTGTTCTCATAGTGGTGGAATTCCATCGATATGGATATCTCTATGAATTTTTGTTAAGCCCATCGACAACATTTTCATATGTTCCATAACTCATGATGAACATGAAGCTAGTGTTGGAAACTTTTGTAGGCAATATCTTCGTGTTCCGTACATGAAGAATACGTTTGGTGTAAGAAGTGACTTACTCAAAGTTCATGTGCATTCGGTGCAAGTTGCCGCTGTGACTTTGAGAAAGGTTATTCTATCTCCTCTGGAATCATCTCAAGTCAATCATGCATGTGTGAAGTATTCAATGGCGTGATAGGCTCGCTACCTCCATTCCGTATGAATTTCCTAGCACATCAAGCCACTGATTGAGTTGTTCAAGGAAAAGAAGTTCTTTCTTAAGAGCTAACCCGCACTTATGTAAGGACTTCGCTAATCCCTAATGATGGTTCCTTACCCGAACTCGGTAGTGTTTTGTTGTAAGATCTCCATATGACCACAATTGTTTTGGACACCGTGTTCATATGGGTCTTGCAATCCAGGTCATGTTTTGGAGTTATGTTCCTGAGAATCTCGCAACCTCATCTCTTCGATTTGTGTTGCAACCTTTCACTTTCAGACATGCTGAGTCTAGAATATCCTAACACCAACCATATCCAAATCTCAGGCAGATATGATGGTTGGGACGTTTCCCCAAGAATTATAATATTGGTCTCGCTGTAGCCGACAACATGATGTTGTGGCTAACACACCTGTTGGAAGACCGATTACTATAATATCTTATATCAGCAACCTTAGCCACTTCCCCATGAGGACTTTGTATAACTTATTTTAGAAGTTGTTCTCCATGGACCCTTTGAGATTCCGAAGTCCAACCTTACTTGATGTTCTAGATACCAAACGTTACCTATAATTGGGTTACGCTATTTCATCAAGGAGAACATTAGAAGCGGAGTGCTAAATGTCTCTCGGTCTATCATCCAGATTTCGTTTCCTTGGCATAGCTAAGGTGAAATCTGAGAAAGTAATGTCTTCCTGTGAATCTGCATCCTCCATTGTTATTCATCACTGTAGTATGATGTGTTGCCAAGATCCTTGGCATGGATGTTGGTGAAACTTTGATGAATATGGAGATGCTCAAGTTCTTGAGAGCATGCTCACACACTGGGTTATACACTCGGTATTAATTGGAATGTGCCTTCTGTTGCCGAGTTGTTCTATAACTCTAGTTTCCTTTCCGATCTGAGTATGCCATTCTTTGAATTCCTTCCAACGATCGTTTGCGAATTGCCTTAGGCTGGTATGAAGAGTTTCAATGATCTCTGTATCAACAGTAATTCTTTTTGCCACTTAAGGGATAATCCTACGAGTCACCTTCCCTAAGGTGCCCGTTATGGTGTAAGGGCAACTAACTTCTCGCTGCATTGAAACCTCATCACCATCTGTTTTAGCGTGAAATTGTTGCCTACCAATTGAACCTCCATCATCTATCTCATTCCATCGTTTCCAATGTGTGCTTTGTGTCTCAGTTCGAGAGATATTATCACGTCTCATTCTACGAGTTGATCAAGAGTCGCTCAATCTTTGTAAAGATCGATTCTGGTAGAGCTTTCTATCCCTGTTGTCTTTCTGTTGGATGAAGATCACGAAGGCAAGGATGTCGAGATAAGCATAATGCAATGAATCAACCGCTGCGAGGAGGGCACATGGACCAAGAAGATTGTGGTAGTTAGTGTCCCCTCTGTTCTCTTACCCTACGTCTGAATCTTGGGACGAGATTCTTGTTTAGAGGTGGTGAGTTGTCACAGCCCTAGAATTTGTTGGAATTAATTTTATTAGATGCATCAATGAGCATCCATGCATCATGTTAAATTCAAATGAATTTGAAATGAGGAATGAATCAAACCTCAGAGAGATTTTGTCAAAAGAGCAATATAAAAATTACCTCAAATAAGTCCAAGAAAATGTTCCTGTTATCCTAAGAAAATATTGGCATGAGGTAAAAATCGAAACCAATATTTTAGGGATCACAGAAATATTTATATTGGGCATTTGAGTTAAACGACCAATTATTTGAATTGGATTTATATTATATTTATATTAAATATAAGTCATATCATTCTGGAAATTCTTATGTGGCTCTGGATATTTTACTTCCACCCACATAGCTATTTTAGAAGATTTGAAAATCATTTGGTTTTGGGATCAAATCAAAACAAGTTAAATAAACAGAAAGTAGAATCGAAAAAAGATCTTACCTAACCTACCTCGTAGCCCACTAGAGCCGGCCCAGCCTAGCGCCTCCCCTGTCATCTCCCACCTCTCGCCAGTAGGCAGAGCGTGTGGACGCCGTGCGCGTGCACGCGCCATGGCCACCTCCTGCTTGTAGGTAGGCCCTCCAGGCAAGGGGATAAGCCCCGAGAGACATCTAGATCGAGCCTCCCTCCATTCTTTTCCCTTCCACGCCATCTCCTTCGCCCTTTCCATGGCCGTCCGCCATGCCGCCACCTTCGAATTCATCGCCTCCAACGCCTCCCCAACCGAGCTGAGTAGCACATCGAGGTCTCTGTGAGCACCTAGTCCTTTTCCCCCTCTTCCCACCATCGATTGTGTTCTCTAGGGCGTAGAACCGCTATGGCCGAAACCCATCGCCGCTCGAGATCGCTGCCAGCACAGCTCCGGTGACCATTTGGTCTCCCCGGCGCCTCCAGCAGCATCATAGAGACACGTAGAGCGCCTCTAGCCTCTCTATTTCTTTGTTTTCATGCTGTAGCTGCTAACCCGTGACGACCCGAACTCCGGCCGTCGCAAAGGTCGCCGTGACCGTCGTCTTCGCCCACCCCGCAGCCTCCCGCATGCTCCCCTGGATGTGCGTGGGGATGGGCTCCCCTCTGGTGCCCTTAGCGTCGCTAGCCGCCCCCTGTAGCGCCGTCTCGAGAAACGCTGGCGAGCCACCGCCGCAGAATTTGGTTGCCAACGGCCTCCCTCCGGCCTGGCTAACGTGGCCCCAATTAGGGGTTAATTAACCCATCGATTAGACACCCTACAGACACTGACAGTGGGCCCCCGCAAGATTAATTAGACATAAATGATTTAGTTAGCAAAAAATAACCCCTGTTTATTCAATGGGTCACTGACTAGTGGGCCCCAGTGGTCAGATTTGACCCTGGGCAGCCAGTTGACCTGATGACATCACTATGACGTCATGCTGACTCAATAAATGTTTCTGAATTTAAAATATATCAATAAATGATTTAATATTTTCAGAAAATGTCTAAAACTTCTAAAAATCATAGAAAATAATCTGTAAGTCAGATGAAAATAATTTATATATGAAAAATGATCAAAAAAATCCAATGAATTTGTTTATGCCATGATCATGCATGTTTGAGAAAGTTAACATCACCAAGTAGGACATTTCATGATTAGGATAGTTTAATAAATAGTGTTGGAGTTGGAATTTAGTATATATATTTGAATTCCACTTCACTTAATATGACAATCTATAGTACTAGGTCAATTTAGTACCTTAAAATGCCATTCCATGCATCATGTTTGTTGCATCACATTGAATGTGTTCCTTCTTCATGTTTGTCGGTGCTTATTCCCTTTCGATAGATGATGGTTCTGATGATGTGAACGTTGACACTAATGAAGAGAAGTAACATCTTCAGGACTGGCAGGCAAGCAAACCCCCTTGAGCATATTGATATGAACCCACTCTCTTGCTCCTGCTCTCTTTTATTGCATTAGGACAACAATGATTCAACTGTTACATGTTCTCGGTAGTTGAACCCATTCCTTTGCATGACCTGTGTTTGCCATAGTAAATAGTTGAAACCACTTAGCATGAGTAGCAACTGCTTGAGCCTTGTTGTGCTTACTCATCAATGCTTGCTTATTGTGCCTGCTATGCTTAGAGTTGTGTCATGTCGGGTCTGATCCATCTGGGCGATGAATCGGAATGGCAGTGTTCATGTTCTATTGTGGGAGAGCTAAGTGTGTGAACACAATTTGGTAAAGGTAGCGATGAGAGGTCATGTAGGAGTACATGGCGGGTTGTCTCATTGGGACCGTCCTTAAGAACCGAGTTCTGTGTTTGTGATCCAAGACAGTTACTACCACATGTTGGGCCCTGAAATATGACCCCGCTCGACTTATTAATTGCCTAGATCTCTGTCCAGGAGTTGCAACTAGTTTTTGGTGTTTGTAGGAAAAGTGTTGGTGGCCGTGCATAGCGCTACTTGATGGGGTGGACTATGATGCAGTATAGGCACAGTGGCACGATGTACCAAGTGGCACCCAAACGGTGGGCTTGGGAACCCTGCACACATCATTTGAGGCCGTAGCGGAAACTTAGGATGGACTTCCATGCGCGTTCAGTCTCAAATAGGCGATAAACATGGACTAGGGTCTTGTGTGATTGACGGTCGTGGACGACTCCCTCGCTGGGCTTCCGCTTGAAGGTTGCCGAGGTGCCTTTTTCATGCACATGGGAATAAGTGGCGAGAGCATGTGTGAAGAAGTACACCCCTGCAGGGTTATGAATCTGTTCGAATAGCTGCATCCTCGGATATGGACTACTTGGAGAACTTATGTGGTTCATAGATAAGTTGAAGTGGATACTCTAAAATATGCAAGATAAGTGTGAGTGCTATGGTTGGCCTTCTCATAGGGAGACGGAAATGGATCCATAGTGGTGTATTGATTGGTGAATATGTGGACTCATGTGCGCTATCGCACCTCAAATAAATCACTTGTAGTCATAGTACAGGTTAGCCAAGAGTCAAAGCTGGCTTGCTGCAATAAACTCCACAACCCCCTTCATTGATACTGATGCATATGTAGATAGTTCTGATGTAAGTCTTGTTGAGTACCTTTGTACTCACATTTTCTTAATTTATGTTTTGCAGAGGAGACGTCAGTCCTATTAGTGATTGTTACAACATGAAGTTCGATGTTGACCGGATTAGCTTGGGAATCCCAGACAGAGGTCTGGTTCCTTTGGTAGGGTCATTCTAGCTCTTCAGGCTTCTCTAGCCACTTTTGTAGATGTCTGTACCCAGACATGTTTAACTTCCGCTTGTTTGATTGAATGCTCTGAATGTTGGGTCTTGTGACTCCTA
Organism: Hordeum marinum; assembly: GCA_022496015.1. Taxonomy (NCBI): domain Eukaryota; kingdom Viridiplantae; phylum Streptophyta; class Magnoliopsida; order Poales; family Poaceae; genus Hordeum; species Hordeum marinum. The sequence continues at coordinate 224,377,732 of CM039678.1, read as the reverse complement.
TTTGCAACATCTTATTGTATGGGCTCTTCCGAGCCTTCTAAATAAATGTTGTAATGTTGTATGGTTATGTTGTGACGCCATAGTTGTATCTATGCATATCGGGCATGTCGTGTGTACGTGTGATGTGCAATGGTATGTATGGGATCTGACACCTAGTTGTGTGCCTTCAATAGTACTCTTTATGGGGAAATGCCTCTTTGTGCTTCCACTGAGCCTTGGTAGCTTGCTACTGCTCCGGACACATTGATTGACCGCCATGTATCCTTCTTTGCTGCTGTGTTTGTCCCTTCGGGGAAATGTCTCGCAGTGTAATGGAGTCCCTGTAGCCTGCTACGACTCGTCTACGTGCAGTGATGACATTTATGTCCCACGGCGTAATGGAGTCCTTGTAGCTTGCTATGACTCGTGTACACACGCTAGAGATCGACACCTGCATTGTTGGGTTACGTATGCCTGTCCCTGTACGGATGTGCCACTTGGGTTCTACGACTAGTCATGTCGGCTCGGGTTCTTGACATTTGAATGCTAGCAACACATTCACATACGTTAGACAAAAGACGCAAATGGTCCCGTCCCAGGTAAGGTGGCAGCCGTGGAGATAACCGTGAGTGAGACCGCAAAGTGATGTGATGTGTTACATGCTGGATTCTTATGGCTTAGGATTGGTGTCCCGAGTCTTCCCATGGTGATTTGGATTTTGATCCGAGGACAGATCTTTCCCAAGGGGAGGGGATGATGCGGAGCATCCTACAGACATCACCATGGCAAGAGTCACTCTGGCAAGTGACACGTGCGACGTCTACTTCACATATATAAAGGTGAATCATCTCCTTTACACGTGTTCACTTGACCCCTTCGTGGATGGTATACTACTTGACACTTCTCTCGTGTGCATGCATAGGTACTGTCGGAGCTTTACGGATGATGAGGAGGAGTGCCAACACCTACATACGACTACACCATCCGCGAGGGAAGCTTGGAAGAGACGAAAGAAGAAGCGAGGACGAGACTCTGGAAGTCCTGGACCTTCCGGCCTTCCCGGAACCTCTGGACCCCGGACCTTCCGTCCGGCCCGGACCTTCTGGCTTCCGGCGACCAGAGCAACTCCTAGACATGCCAACTCCCTGGATAGCCTGGACCCTGCCCGATCCTCATCCGGAACCTTGGGAGCCCGGAACTTCCGGCCATCCCCGAAACTTGCGGCCCTGCCTACGCATATAGACTTGGGCCGCAACCTGTGTACCTATTTTGCCCCTCACTTACCCCTTCATGACTTGCACTATATATACTCCTCTCCCACCTCCATTCTAGGGTTAGCAATGGTTTAGCTCTTAGTTGGTTGAGCTTTTCTCCTTCCTCTACCTCTCCCATGGAGATGAAGGCCTCCACCAGAGAAGATCCATAGAGGATGTCAAGGCCCCTCACGAGGGAAGATCCCTAGTGGATTCAAGTCCACATATCTCCTAGAGATTTGGGATGAACTGCCCATGTATCCTTATTTCCATTGTTGTTCTTGGATCTTGATGCACATCATGTATTGCTTGTGATTGGAGAAGTACTTGATGTGGATCTTGTCCAATAGTGTGTTTTCCCCTTTGATTTCTCCATGTTTTCCCCTCGTGTTGTTCGTGTTCTCCGTGCTCCTCCCCAAATCCACCTCCACTTCATGAAGATCGGGTCACCCTCGGGTTTGCCCCGTATCAGAAAGGCAGGAGCAGCACACGTAGCAGGTAAAACAAACATGCGTAATAGGCGTAGCTAGCTGAACACTAGTCATTAGTAATTAAGCTTAATAAAAAAGATATTCCTCATTGTTGGAGATATCAATAACGCTGGGCTTGGACGAGGGTGAGGCCTCCACATCGTGGGTGCCTCCTCGTAGTGGTGAGTTTCCTAAGCCTGTCGGGGCACCAACCTGCCTGCTATGGAGTTGAGGAAAGCACGGGCACCTTGAGAAAACAACTTCGAGTCATCGTCAAAGGCAATAGCAGAGCCCTGGAGAAAACACAACGAGTTGTTGTTCAAACCAGCCAACCGTGTGGCAGCGTCCGCGTGCAAGGCATCGATGGTGGCCTTGACGTATAGATGCTGCTCCAAGATCGGGGGGTCAGCACGCACGACAGCCATAGCGGCCTCATCCACGTGTGCGGTTGATACGTCCATTTTGCATCATGATTTTGTATTGATATTTATTGCATTATGGGCTGTTATTACACGTTATGGTACAATACTTATGCCTTTTCTCTCTTATTTTACAAGGTTTACATGAAGAGGGAGAATGCTGGCAGCTGGAATTCTGGACTAGGAAAGGACCAAAACTGAGATACCTATTCTACACAACTCTAAAAGTCTTGAAAAGTTATGAAGAATTGTTTTGGAATAAAAATATATTGGGCGAAACAAATACCAGAGGGCCCCAACAGGAGGTCACAAGCCTGCCAAGCGCGTCCACCCCCTGGCCACGCCTAGGTGGCTTGTGACCCACTTGGCAGGTCCCCGATGCCCATCTTCTGCTATATGGAGGATTTTGACCTGGAAAAATCATAAGAGAGCTTTCCGGATGAAGCATCGCTGTCTCGAGGCAGAACTTTTGCAGAACAAATCTAGAGCTCCGGCGGAGCTGTTTTGCCGGGGAAACTTCCCTCTCGGAGAGGGAAATCGAAGCCATCGTCATCACCAACGATCCTCTCATCGAGAGAGGGTCAATCTCCATCAACATCTTCACCATCACCATCTCCTCTCCAAACCCTAGTTCATCTCTCGTAGCCGATCTTTGTCTCAAACCTCAGATTGGTACCTGTGGGTTGCCAGTAGTTTCTATTGCTCCTTGTAGTTGATGCTAGTTGATTTACTCTATGGAAGATCATATGTTAAGATCCTTTATGATAATTAATACTCCTCTGATTATGAAAATGAACATGCTTTGTGAGTAGTTACGTTTGTTCCTGAGGACATGGGATAAGTCTTGTTATAATTAATCATGTGAATTTGGTATTCGTTTGATATTTTGATGAGATGTATGGTGTTATGTGAACATCGACTACATAACACTTCACCATTATTTTGTCCTAGGGGAAGGCATTAGGAAGTAATAAGTAGATGATGGGTTGCTAGAGTGACAGAAGTTCAAACCCTAGTTTATGCGTTGCTTCGTAAGGGGCTGATTTGGATCCATATGTTTCATGCTATGGTTAGATTTATCTTAATTCTTCTTTCGTAGTTGTGGATGCTTGCGAGAGAGGTTAATCATCGGTGGGAGGTTTTTCCAAGTAAGGGCAGCACCCAAGCACCGGTCCACCCACATATCAAATTATCAAAGTAACGGACGCGAATCAAATGAGCATGATGAAAACTAGCTTGACAGAAATTCCCATGTGTCCTCGGGAGCGCTTCACTTCATATAAGAGTTTTTCCAGGCCTGTCCTTTGCTACAAAAAGGATTGGGATACCTATCTGCACATATTCTACACTTGTTACTTGTTACTCGTTACAAATTATCTTATCACAAAACTATCTGTTACCGATAATTTCAGTGCTTGTAGAGAATACCTTACTGAAAACCGCTTGTCATTTCCTTCTCCTCCTTGTTGGGTTCGACACTCTTACTTATTGAAAGGACTACGATAGATCCCCTATACTTGTGGGCCACCAAGACTCTTTTCTGGCGCCGTTGCCGGGGAGTGAAGCGCCTTTGGTAAGGGGAATGTGGTAAGGAAAAATTTATATAGTGTGCTGAAATTTATTTCACTTCCTACTCTGGAAATTAATCCTTTGAGGGGTTTGTTCGAGGTATATTCACCTCGAACGGAAGCACAAAGAGTTGCCCCTCAACCTATTGAACCTACTAAAAATATTTATTATGAAATTCCTTTGGGTATGATAGAGAAACTGCTGGCTAATCCTTATGCAGGAGATGGAACATTACATCCTGATTTGCATCTAATCTATGTGGATGAACTCTGTGGATTATTTAAGCTGGCAGGTTTGCCCGAGGATCATGTCAATAAGAAGGTCTTTCCTTTATCTTTGAAGGAGAAGGCATTTCCATGGTATATGCTCTGTGATGATATTGGATCATGGAGCTACAACTGATTGAAAATGGAATTTCATCAGAAGTTCTATCCTATGCATCTAGTTCATCGTGATCGGAATTATATTTATAATATTTGGCCTCGTGAAGGAGAAAGAATCTCTCAAGCTTGGGGGAGGCTTAATTCAATCTTATATTCATGTCCAATCATGATCTCTCAAGAGAAATTATTATTCAGAATTTTTATGCTCGGCTTTCTCGTAATGATCAATCTATGCTCGATACTTCTTGTACTGGTTCCTATATGAAGAAAGATATTGACTTCAAATGGGATTTATTGGAAAGAATTAAATGCAACTCTGAAGTTTGGGAATTCGATGAAGGTAAGGAGTCAGGTACAACCCTTAAGTTTGATTGTGTTAAATCTTTTGTAGACACTGATGCTTTTCGTGAATTTACCACTAAATATGGACTTGACTCTAAGATAGTAGCTTCTTTCTGTGAATCTTTTGTTGCTCATGTTGATGTCCCTAAGGAGAAGTGGTTTAAATATAATCCTCCTATTCAACTGAAAGTAGTTGAACCTGTTAAAGTTGAATAAGAAACTATTACTTATAATGTTGATCCTGTTATTCCCGCTGCTTATATTGAGAAACCACCATTCCCAGTTAGAATAAAGGAACATGCTAAAGCTTCAACAGTGGTTCTTAACAGCTATGTTCGAACACCTACACCTCCTGAACAAATTAAGGATGAGCCTCGTATTGCTATGGTTAAAGATCTCTTGGTTGATAATATAGATGGGCATCTTATTCAATTCTCTGATGAAGCTGCTAGAATTGCTAAACCTGATGCTAAAGATAAACATAGACTTGCTGTTGGCATGCCTGTTGTTTCTGTTAAAATAGGAGATCATTGTTATCATGGCTTATGTGATATGGGTGCTAGTGTGAGTGCAATTCCCTTTACCTTATATAAAGAAATTATGAAAGATATTGCACCAACTGAGCTAGAGGAAATTGATGTTACCATTAAGCTTGCTAATTGTAGCGACCCGACCTGAAAGGTCGAATCTCCGGTGTTTCCGTACCATCCCAAGATCATGCTGATACACACACGGTACATCAATGTATATATCAAAGGGAAATCACACAGCATTATATTAATCGAAATCTCATATCGAGTCCTTTATTACAATAAAAATTACAATAAAGTGGCTGAAAGCCAACTCATGAGAATATCTAAATCTTGCGGAAGCGTCGAAGGTAGATGAGTCCATCTGACTCCAAGGGCATCTCACTGAGCATAGAACGTGTCCTCACTCCTGGTCGGAAAAGTACTCTGCAACATGATACGTTGCAGCCGTGTAGGTCAGCATATGGAATATGCCGGCAAAGTCACAAAAGAGGGGTGAAAAGATAATCATCTAGTCTACATGCTTATATGGCAGCTGGGGTGGTAAGTTTTTGCGTAAAGCCAATTTTTCCTACATCAAGAGAGGGCTAAGCAAAAATATTACTAAGTTGGTTGATTAATGAGATGGTTCCACCAACCAATTCTCATACCCAATTTGTTAATACCCACATCGTCATATTAATTGTGTTGAGAGTTCCGAATGTTTCAGTTCCTTTGGCTCAAGTCGTCCATGACCGTGGACACGGCTAATCTATTAGGTTTGAGTACTCTGCAGAGTTTTGCACACGTTACCCACAAGATTTGGTCGCCTCCGTTTAATTTCTCGCACTTCAGGGTGTTTGAGAAACGGATGACCAAAACATGGTCTTCCAAAGGGTTTCCCTGCGACTCTGACGGTGCCCATCCTTTCCTACCGTTCTTCTACATCTCATAGCACCGCCTGTCTAGGGTCACCACGATATCCAACCAAGCCAGAGCCCATAATGACTTGTGGCTGTGCAGGTAAGCCTTGGGTCTTGAAGCACCCATCCATCTCTTTGTGCCTGGGTGGACCTTTCCGCGTGAATACTGGCCATCTCCAGCATCACCTAGGCAAATCCACTGGTTTCTCCAGGGTGCCGTTCAACAATCATCCACCCAGAGGTATGTTGAAAACTCGGAGTCTTGAAATCTTGATCATTATGTAGGTCTTGAAATTATTAACTCTCTCAACTCTCATGAATCACACAACCAACCCCGTCTACTAATAGCATAGCAAAAAGTAAAACAACGTTTCCCGGGGCCAATGTGTCAAAGAGTTTGAGGGGGGTACCTACCACATGATACTACTACAATGTAACCAAGTTTCCAACTAACCTATCTTGCATGCAATTGGGGAAGATGGTAGAACTAATGCATATAAAACATGGGTAAACATGGTCAAAGTGACTTGCCTGATTGATGATCTTCGTACGTGAGTGACTCTAAGTAACAAGCTTCGCACTCCGGATAATCTAACGAAACAAACAAACACTCAATAAGCATACAACAGAATATTGTAACCCACAAACATCAATCAAGAACTAGTAAACAATCAAGACAAAACAATGCACAAATCACAAGTAAAAACACACACACAAAGTTTTGTTTACTAGGAGGTGATTGATAAAACACTACTATCATAATAAAAATATTTTGTAATAAAAAAACAATTGTTGACAGCATGGAACAATAAAATATTTTTATTAATAAACAGAAGAAAATCAATTTAAGTTTGTTGGGAAAACTTTTAGTAAAGTTTTTTTGAAAGTTTTGATAAACACTATATGAAACAACTATAGTTTTACTAACAAAAGAGCAAAACAAAACTTATTACTTATTAGCAAAACATGTTCTTAACAGAAAAGAATTTTACAAATAAACTTGTCTTAGAAAACAGAATTAGATTATATAAAACTTTGTTTGAAAGCAAAACTATTACTAACTAGTTGTTTAAATCAAAATAAGCCTATTTGAAAAGAAGTTGTGATTCCTATCTTAACAAGGAAATAAACTAAACAATTTTATATTTTTATTACCAATAAGTAGAACAAATAAATGTTTAATCAACAGAACCTACTAAACAAATTAAAACTAAATCTAAGTTAAACTAACTAAAACTAAGTAAATAAAACTATACTATAATACTAGGCAGATTCTGTTTATAGCTAAAACACTGACAATAATCGTTCTAAAAATTTTCAAACTAAGCGTAAAGGTAGTCCTAACTAAGACCAAACAGTAGCAAAAAGATTCATGTCAAAATCTATTTTCAAACTCTAGTTATTCAGATCTGAAGGTTTTAAGCAAATTTGATTCAATTCAAATTTTAGAGGTCAAATTTAAAATTTAAAAGTACAGGGTGAAACTACATGAAACATGTGAGCTATTGAAAAAAGAATCAACTCAAAACATTAAACAGATTAAAAGATATAAGCAAAACAAAATTTGAACTCACTCTGTTAACTAAAACAAAACAGAAAAGAAAACTAGATATGCAACGGCCAGGGGGCTACATGGCGCTTTCCTATTGGTTGGGGGCGTGTGCGCGTGAGTGCTTGAGGGCGGGCGACCGGTCGGTAGAGAATACCGGTTCGGAAATTAATCCGATCTAATCTTAGGCGTCGGTTTGAGATCGAACGACTACGGAGTGGGAGGGGAGCTCACAAAGAAGAGGTCGCCGGCGAGGAGGGGTTCTCCGGCGAGTCAGAGACGGCGAAGTCATCGGGGTTGGCGCTCCGGTGGTCGAGGAAGGCAGCAGAGTGGTCCGGGCGGCGGGGCTTGACGTCCGGCATCGATTGGAGGCAACGGTGGGGGCTGGGGTGGGGTGTGGCGACGGCAGGAGCTCCGGAGTGTTTCGATGGTTGCAGGGACTCCGGCGAGCTTGTTTGGCAGCGTCCCGGCGACGGGAGAGAGGGGATTCAGGGGGAAATGGATGCGGGGAGTGGCCGGTACTTATAGGGGGTGCGGGGAGTGCGGGGAAGGAGAGAGGAGAGAGATCCGCGGGGAAGAAGAAACTGCCGGCGATGGATCTCCGGCGCGCGCGGGGAAGAAGAAAGGCGACCGAGCGGGGCTAACGGTCGGTCGGGTGGGGCCCGGTGTCAGAGAGAGAGGGGGAGATGAATGCGCATCGGTCGGTCGGCTTTTAATCAATACGCGAGTAAAAGCCTGTGGGCCAGCCCGTTAATACTAAATCCGTTACCGTTTCTTTTAATGATTTTCTAGCGACATTCAAAAGCTTTTAAAACATTCAAGCCGTTTATAAATATAGGGTTATTATATATCAAAATTAACAGAATAATAAATTCTATTTAATGAACATTTTTATTCTGTCATTTGAACACTTTGAAAAAAATAATATTTTCAGAAATTGCCTAATTGTTTTTAAATCCTTTTTGCAAATATTTTCAAAATAACTCCTGGTTATTTTTGTTCAAATAGATCACCAAGATGACCCTGGTGTGGTGTGTCATGTTACTCCCCTCTTATTTTGAACATTTTACCAAGATTTCAAATAGGTGAAAGCAACACATTGAAAGTAGAAAGGGGTTTCAGAAATTCAGAGAAGGCATTTCAACTAACACATACATTCAAACAATGGTGATGATAGATGCATAGCTATAAATCATAACATTCCAAAATGGAATTTTGGGATGTTACACTAATAGAGATACTATAACACCAGTTGGGATTGCTAGAGATGTTGAAGTCTTGTGTGGGAAAATAAAATATCCTACTGATTTTCTTGTCTTTGGTTCTGCACAAGATGATTTTTGTCCCATTATATTTGGTAGATGTCGTGGGAACGAGCCTGACAGTTGATGGTAGGGGTACGTAAGGAGAGGGTAGAGTCCTAGCTACGGCGAGGGTGTACACACAGATGTATGAGTTCAGGCCCCTCTCGTGGAGGTAACAACCCTACGTCTCAGTGCTCGGGAGCTTATGTCGTGTGGAGTATAAAGATTACAATGGTTGCGAACCCTTGTGCAGGAGGGGAGGGGCATCTTATATAGAGTTCGCTGCCCCTCATAATTACCCAACATCTAAGGGTCGGATCATGGGGTTAAAGTCTGCCATTACTGGCAACGCACGTAATAAAAGCTATTAATGCATATTGAACCAACATCTGCCCATTGGGCTCTTAATGATGGCTCCTGGTCTTCTGGCGTCGAGTGAGACAAGCTCTTCCGAGTGACATGCGACTGCCGAGTGAAGGAAGGAGTCTCTAAGTGGATATCCTGTCGAGTGACTTCGGAAATCTCTTGGAATCCACTCAGTAGTTTATGCTTGATCTTCAAGTCCTCCAATGTAGTGTCCTTAGGTAGGTATGTAGGCCTTGCCTAGGACCCTACCCTAGGTACATATCCTCGTCATTAGCCCCCGAATGTATCGGGGTTTGACTGGTGAAATGGGGTATCAATTGTTGGAAATATGCCCTAGAGGCAATAATAAATTAGTTATTATCATATTTCCTTGTTCATGATAATCGTTTATTATCCATGCTATAATTGTATTGTTCGGAGACTTAAATGCATGTGTGGATACATAGACAAAACCATGTCCCTAGTATGCCTCTAGTAGACTAGCTCGTTGATCAAAAGATGGTTAAGGTTTCCTAGCCATGGAGATGAGATGTCATTTGATAACGGGATCACATCATTAGGAGAATGATGTGATGGACAAGACCCAAACTACAAACGTAGCATATGATCGTGTCAGTTTATTGCTACTGTTTACTGCATGTCAAGTATATGTTCCTATGACCATGAGATCATGCAACTCACGGATATCGGAAGAGTGCCTTGTGTGTATCAAACATCGCAACGTAACTGGGTGACTATAAAGGTGCTCTACAGGTATCTCCGATGGTGTCTGTTGAGTTGGCATGGATCGAGACTGGGATTTTTTACTCCGTGCGACGGAGAGGTATCTCGGGGTCCACATGGTAATGCAACATCACAATAAGCCTTGCAAGAAATGTGACTAATTGTTAGTTGCGGGATCTTGTAACGGAACGAGTAAAGAGACTTGCCGGTAACGAGATTGAACTAGGTATGGAGATACCGACGATCGAATCTTGGGCAAGTAACATACCGAAGAACAAAGGGAATGTTATACTTGATTAACTGAATCCTTGACATAGAGGTTCGATCGATAGATCTTCGTAGAATATGTAGGAACCAATGTGGATGTCCAGGTCCCGCCATTGGTTATTGGCCGTAGAGGTGTCTCGGTCATGTCTACATAGTTCTCGAACCCGCAGGGTATGCACACTTAAGGTTTGGTGACGTTTCAGTAGTATAGAGTTATGTATGGTAGTGACCGAAGGATGTTCAGAGTCTCGGATACGATCTCGGACATGATGAGGATCTCCGGAAGAGTCTGGAGATAAAGATTGATATATGTGATAATAGTGTTTTGATCTCTGGAAGAGTTCCGGAATTAACCGGAAGGGGTTCCGGATGTTTTCCGAAGTGTTCGGGTACAACAACACTTTATATGGACCAATGGGGTAAAACCCACGAGGTATTGGAAAGGGCAAAAGGAAGTTTTGCTGCTGCCTTAAGCAGTAAGGCAGTACTACCACTTGTGAAGCGGTACTACCGCTCAAGCGTTACTAGCGCTGGTGAAGCGGTATTACCGCTCAAGCGGTACTACCGCTCGTGAAGCGGTACTACCGCTTGTGCGCGGGACTGCAGGGATCCAAGTTGGACTCTTTTCTTGCGGGCCAAACCGACCTTGTGCGGGCAAAATCGACCTTGTAGAGGTTTTTGCTCCAAGTTTAGACCCCAGGTCTCAACATATAAATAGAGGGGCAGGGCTTGCACACGGGACACAACTTACGGCCACATGCTACCCGTTCCACCGGTGCTCCTCTAGATCGGTTTTCTGCAGCGCTTAGACGAAGCCCTGCCGGAATTGCTCCACCACCACCATCACCGGAGCGCCGTCACGCAGCCAGTGAACTCTCTATCCTCTCCACCTCTTCTTGCTAGATCAAGACGGTGGAGATCGTCATCAAGCTGCACGTGTGCTGAACGCGGAGGTGCCGTCATTTCGGTACTAGATCGGAAGGATCGTGATCAAGGCCACGGGACGTTCGTGATCGGATCGCGGGACGGATCGTGACGAGATCGCGGGATGGTTCGTGATTGATTCGTAGGACGGTTCGTGATTAGATCATGGGACGCTCGGTGATTTGGATCGCGAAGAAGTACGACTACACCAACCACATTTCTTAACGCTTCCCGCTTAGCGATCTACTAGGGTACGTAGATCTACTCTCCCTCTCGTAGATGCTCATCACCATGGATGGGTTTGCGTGTGCGTAGGAAATTTTTTGTTTCCCATGCAACGTTCCCCAACAGTGGCATCATGAGCTAGGTTGATAGTTCAATGATATCTTGAGTAGAACACAAAAGGTTTGTGGGCGTTGATGCTTAGATTGCTTCCTCCCTTGGTCGTATTTTGGTTCAGCGGATTGTGAGATGAAGCGGCCCGGACCAACAATACTCGTACGCTTACGAGATATCGGTTCCCTCGATGCAACTTGTTGCCTAGATGGCTGGCGGGTGATAGTTTCTCTCACTTTAGTTGGATCAGATCCGACAAAGGCGGTCCTTGAGAAGGTTGAAAAGCAACTAGTGTATCACCGTTGTGGTTTTTGCGTAGGTGAGAATTGTTCTTGCTAGATACCCATAGCAGCCACGTAAAACATGCAACAACAATTAGAGGACGTCTAACTTGTTTTTGCAGGGTATGTTGTGATATGATATGGCCAATTACATGATGTGATATATGTGATGTATGAGATGATCATGTGATGTATAGATTATCACGACTTGCATGTCGATGAGTACGGCAACCGGCAGGAGCCATTGCGTTGTCTTTAATTATTGTATGACCTGCGTGTCAATCATTAAGCGCTATGTAATGCTTTACTTTATCGCTAAACGGTAGCAATAGTAGTAGAAGCATGCAGGGCGTGACAATCCCGATGGCGACAGGTTGATGGAGATCAAGATGATGGAGATCATGGTGTCATGCCGGTGACGATGGAGATCATGCCGGTGCTTTCTGGATGGAGATCAAAAGCACAAGTTCATGGCCATATCATGTCACTTATGATTTGCATGTGATGTTAATCCTTTTTATGCACCTTGTTTTTCTTAGGATGACAGTAGCATTATAAGGTGATCCCTCACTTAATTTCAAGATAAATTGTGTTCTCCCCGAGTGTGCACCGTTGCGAAAGTTCGTCGTGTTGAGACACCACGTGATGATCGGGTGTGATAGACTCTACGTTCACATACAACAGGTGCAAGCCAGATTTGCACGTGCAGAACACTCGGGTTAAACTTGACGAGCCTAGCATGTACATACATGGCCTCGGAACACAAGAGACCGAAAGGTCGAACATGAGTCATATAGTAGATATGATCAACATAATGATGTTCACCATTGCAGCCACCTCAACTCACGTGATGATCGGACTTGAGTTGGTGAATTTGGATCCTGTATCACTCGAATGATCAGATGGATGTCAATTTGAGTGGGAGTTCTTAAGTAATATGATTAATTGAACTCATTATCATGAACATAGTCAAAGTGTCTTTGCAAATTATATTGTAGATTACTAGCTCACACTGTAGCTCCCTTGTAAATTTTATAGGTTCCTAGAGAAATAGAATTGAAAGATGATGGTAGCAATATTGCGGACTGGGTCCGTGATCTGAGGATTGTCCTCATTGCTGCACAGAAGGCTTATGTCCTTATTGCACCGCTCGGTGCGCCACCCCATCTAGCGTCTTCTGTAGATGTTGTGAACATCTGACAGGCACGTTTCGATGACTACTTGATAGTTTAGTGCGTCATGCATTACGGCTTAGAATTGAGGCTCCAAAATGTTTTGAACGTCACGGAACATATGAGATGTTCTAAGAGCTGAGATTGTGATCTCAGGCTCGTGCCCGTGTTGCGATATATGAGATCTCCAACAAGATTCTTTGCCTATAAGATGAAGGAGAATAGCTCAATCGTTGAGCATGTACTCAGATTGTCTGGGTACTACAATCGCTTAAATCAAGTGGGAGTTGATCTTCCAGATAAGATAGTGATTGATATAGTTCTCCAAGTCACTGTCACTAAGCTACTAGAACTTGGTAATGAACTATAAATTGTCAGGGATTGAAATAATGATTCATGAGCTGTTTGCGATGTTTGACACCGTGAAGGTAGAAATCAAGAAGGAGCGTCAAGTGTTGATGGTTAATCAAAACCACTAGTTTCGAGAAGGGCAAGAGCAAGGAGGGAAAATTCATGGATAGCAAGTCAGTTGCTGCTCGAGTGAAGCAACCCAAAGTTGAACTCAAACCCGAGACTAAGTGCTTCTGTTATGAGGTGAGCGGTCGCTGAAGCGGAACAACCCTAGATACTTGGTAGATAAGAAGGCTGGCAACATCGATAGAAGTATATTTGATATACGAGTTATTAATGTGTACCTTGCTAGTACTCTTAGTAGCACCTGGGTATTGGATACCAGTTTGGTTGCTAAATGTTAGTAACTCGAAATAAAAGCTACGGAATAAACGAAGAACTAGCTAAGGGTGAGGTGACGATATGTGTTGGAAATGTTTTCAAGGTTGATGTGATCAACATTGCACGCTCTCTCTACCTTTAGGATTAGTGACGAACCTAAATAAATGTTATTTGGTGTTTTGCGTTGAGCATGGACATGATTAGATCATGTTTATTGCAAATACGGTTATTCATTTAAGTTAGAGAACAATGGTTATTCTGTTTACATGAATAATACCTTCAATGGTCATGCACCCAGTGATAATGGTTTGTTGAAATCTTGATCGTAGTAATACACATGTTCATAACATTGATGTCAAAAGATACAAAGTTAATAAAGATAGTACCACATACTTGTGGCACTGCCGCTAAATGTCATATTGGTATAAAGCGCATGAAGAAACTCCATGCTGATGGATCTTTGGACTCATTCGATTTCGAATCGGTTGAGACATGCGAACCATGCCTCTTGGGCAAGATGACTAAAACCCCCGTTGGATGGAGTGGGCAAGTGATTCATTGGAAATGATACATGTTGATGTATGCAATCCAGTCAGTCTTGTAGCGTGTAGTGGATATCGTTATTTTCTTACCTTCACTGATGATTTGAGTAGATATAGTGTATATTTACTTAATGAAACACAAGTCTGAATCGTTTGAAAGGTTCAAGCAAATTCAGAGTGAGGTTTAAGATCATCGTGACAAGAAGATAAAAATGACTGCGATATGATCGTGGAGGTAAATATCTGAGTTACGAGTTTGGCATACAACTTAAGACAATGTGAAATTTGTTTCACAACTAAAACGCCACCTGGAACACCATAGTGTGATGGTGTATCCGAACACCATGGTCATGCTCTATTGGACATGGTGCGTGCTATGATGTCTCTTATCATTTTACTACTATAATTTTGGGGTTATGCATTAGAGACAACTACATTCACTTTAAATAGGGCACCATCTAAATCTGCTGAGATGACACTGTGTGAATTATGGTTTGATAGAAACCTAAGCTGTCATTTCTTAATATTTGGGGCTGCGACACTTGTGTGGAAAATGTTTTCACCTAATGAGGTCGAACCCAAGGCAGACAAATGCATCTTCATAGAATACCCTAAGATCAGTTGGGTGAACCTTCTATCTCAGATCCAAGTACAAAGTGTTTGTTGCTTAAACGGATCCTTTCTCGAGGAAATGTTTCTCTCGAAAGAATTGAGTGGGAGGAAGATAGAACTTGATGAGGTTGTTAAACCTTTGTTCAACCAGAGAGTAGCGCAACGCAGAAAGATGTTTCTGTGAAGCCTACATTAGTTGAAGAGGAAGTTAATGATGATGATCATGAAGCTTCAAGATCAAGTTACTATCGAACTTCGTAGGTCGACAAGGATGTGTACTGCTCCTAAGTGGTACGACAACTCTGTCTTGGAGATCATGTTGTTGGACAACGATGAACCTACGAGCTATGGAGAAGCGATGATGGGCCCGGATTTCGACAAATTGTTGGAGGCCATGAAATCCCAGATAGGATCCATGTATGAAAACCAAGTGTAGACTTTGGTAGACTTGCTCGTTGAGTACAAATGGATTTTTAAAATGAAGACAGACACTGATGGTGAATGTCACTATTTGTAAAGCTCAACTTGTTGCAAAGATGTTTGTGACAAGTTCAAGGAGTTGACTACGATGAGACTTTCTCACTCGTAGTGGTGCTAAAGTCTGTTGGAATTATGTTAGCAGTTGTTGTGTTTTCAATTATGAAATCTGGCAGATGGATGTCAAAACATCGTTTCCTTAACGGTTTACTTGAGGAAAGGTTGTATGTGATACAACCAAAAGGTTTTGTCAGTCCTAAGGATGCTAAAAGGTGAGCAAGCTTCGGTGATCCTTCCATGGACTGAAGGAAGCATCTCGGAGTTGGAATATACGCTTTGATGAGGTGATGAAAGTTTTGATGTTTATACAAAGTTTACGAGAAACTTGTATTTGCAATAAAGTGAGTGGGAGCACTATAGAATTTCTGATAAGTATATGTGGATGACATATTGTTGATCAGAAATAATGCAGAATTTCTGGAAAGCATAAAACGGTTATTTGGAAAGTGATTTTCAAAGGAAGACCTGGATGAAGCTACCTAATTGTTGAGCATCAAAATCTATGGAGATAGATCAAGATGCTCGATGAGACTTTCAATGAGTGCATACCTTGACAATATTTTGAAAGAGTTCAAAATGGATCAGTCAGAGAAAGAGTTCTCGGCTGATTTGTAAGGTGTGAAAGTTGAGTGAGACTCAAAGCTCGACAACGGCAGAAGAAAGAGAAAGGACGAACGTTGTCCCCTATGCCTTAGCCATAGGCTCTATATTATGCCATGCTGTGTACCGCACCTATGTGTGCCTTGCCATGAGTCCATCAGGGGGTACAAGAGTGAACCAGGAGTGCATCACTGGACAGCGGTCAAGATTATCCTCAGTAACTAAGAGACTGAGGAGATGTTTCTCGATTATGGAGGTGATAAAGAGTTTGTCGTAAGGAGTTACATCGATACAAGCTTTAACACTAATCCGGAGGACTCGTAGTAGCAATATGGATACGTATAGTGGAGCAGCCATTTGGAATAGTACCAAGTGGAGTGTGGTAGCAGTGTTTGCAGTTTGACATAGGGATTTGCAAAGTGCACACGGATCTGAATGTTACAGACGCGTTGACTATAAGACCTCTCTCACATGCAAAGCATGATCGAACCCCAGAACACATTGGGTGTTAGATTCATAACAATGCGAATCACATGGTGATGTGAACTAGATTATTGACTCTAGTGCAAGTGGGAGACTATTGGAAATATGCCCTAGAGGCAATAATAAATTAGTTATTATCATATTTCCTTGTTCATGATAATCGTTTATTATCCATGCTATAATTGTATTGTTCAGAGACTTAAATGCATGTGTGGATACATAGACAAAACCATGTCCCTAGTATGCCTCTAGTAGACTAGCTCGTTGATCAACAGATGGTTAAGGTTTCCTAGCCATGGACATGAGATGTCATTTGATAACGGGATCACATCATTAGGAGAATCATGTGATGGACAAGACCCAAACTACAAACGTAGCATATGATCGTGTCAGTTTATTGCTACTATTTTCTGCATGTCAAGTATATGTTCCTATGACCATGAGATCATGCAACTCACGGATATGGGAAGAGTGCCTTGTGTGTATCAAACGTCGCAACGTAACTGGGTGACTATAAAGGTGCTCTACAGGTATCTCCGATGGTGTCTGTTGAGTTGGCATGGATCGAGACTGGGATTTGTTACTCCGTGCGACGGAGAGGTATCTCGGGGCCCACTCGGTAATGCAGCATCACAATAAGCCTTGCAAGCAATGTGACTAATTGTTAGTTGCGGGATCTTGTATTACGGAACGAGTAAGGAGACTTGCCGATAACGAGATTGAACTAGGTATGGAGATACCGACAATCGAATCTCGGGCAAGTAACATACCAAAGAACAAAGGGAATGTTATACGGGATTAACTGAATCCTTGACATAGAGGTTCGACCGATAGATCTTCGTAGAATATGTAGGAACCAATGTGGACGTCCAGGTCCTGCCATTGGTTATTGGCCGTAGAGGTGTCTCGGTCATGTCTACATAGTTCTCGAACCCGCAAGGTCTGCACACTTAAGGTTTGGTGACGTTTCGGTAGTATAGAGTTATGTATTGGGGTGACCGAAGGATGTTCGGAGTCTCGGATACGATCCTGGACATGATGAGGATCTCCGGAAGAGTTTGGAGATAAAGATTGATATATGTGATAATAGTGTTTTGATCTCTAGAAGAGTTCCGGAATTAACCGGAAGGGGTTCCGGATGTTTACCGAAGTGTTCGGGTACAACAACACTTTATATGGACCAATGGGGTAAAACCCACGAGGTATTGGAAAGGGTAAAAGGAAGTTTTGCTGCTGCCTTAAGCAGTAAGGCAGTACTACCGCTTGTGAAGCGGTACTACCGCTCAAGCGATACTACCGCTCGTGAAGCGGTACTACCGCTTGTGCGCGGGACTGCAGGGATCCGAGTTGGACTCTTTTCTTGCGGGCCAAACCGACCTTGTGCGGGCAAAATCGACCTTGTAGAGGTTTTTGCTCCAAGTTTAGACCCCAGGGCTCAACATATAAATAGAAGGGCAGGGCTAGCACACGGGACACAACTTACGACCACGTGCTACCCGTTCCACCGGTACTCCTCTAGATCGGTTTTCTACAGCGCTTAGGCGAAGCCCTACCGGAATTGCTCCACCACCACCATCACCAGAGCGCCATCACGCTGCCGGTGAACTCTCTCTCCTCTCCACCTCTTCTTGCTGGATCAATACGGTGGAGATCGTCATCAAGCTGCACGTGTGCTGAACGCGGAGGTGCCGTCCGTTCGGTACTAGATCGGAAGGATCGTGATCAAGGCCACGGGATGTTCGTGATCGGATCGCGGGACGGATCGTGATGAGATCGCGGGACGGTTCGTGATTGATTCGTAGGACGGTTCGTGATTAGATCGCGGGCTCGGCGATTTGGATCACGAAGAAGTACGACTACACCAACAGCGTTTCTTAACGCTTCCCGCTTAGCGATCTACAAGGGTACGTAGATCTACTCTCCCTCTCGTAGATGCTCATCACCATGGATGGTTATGTGTGTGCGTAGGAATTTTTTTCCCATGCAACGTTCCCCAACATCAATGTCAATCTTGAGTTAGGGCATCAAATCCTCCGAATGGTATTCGGGGTTTCGATGAAACTTGCGTCGACTGAACTCTCAGTATTAACGTCAATTCAGGATCGACACGCAAAATATTCCGAATGATATTCGTGGCTTCAACGAAACTTGCGTCGATTGAATTCTTCTCCGTTCGCCCGGACCCATTCAGCCTTAAAAGTGTCCGAGTGGATGTTCAATGTATATTTTGCTCCGAGTGAATTGAAAGCATCTTTGGAGGTGACTGGTTGGTCTGACAAACCCGGATTTTGCTCAGACGGGAATTGGAATGCCCATCCCTTTTAGGGTATCCGCATAGAGAATGTTCAGGCCGCTGCGACCGGCCATGAGGACCTTTCTAAGTCGAGTCCCCCCAACCACCGGATCAACTACCAGAGCCCGTCGACCGGGAGTGGCCACATGAGCAGGATGGTCTGTCTGGTCGAATGTGATAGCATATTGGGACCATTTGAGGTAGGCGGGGGTATCTGGTACAATGTTGATTTCTCTGTTGATGACTTTCAGACGGCTCTTGCTCTCGACATCAGCAAAGATCACAAGTGTAGCAGTGATGTCCGGGAATGTTTCCTTGTCTTCATCTTCATCTCCCTTCTTAGGAGATTTATCACTCGGCGGGTCCCCCTTGAACTGCTGGATAAGGGTCCGACACTGTCAAGTGGTGTGCTTGGGCAAAATCAGATTGCCTTCTGCATCTTTCCTCATGTGAATTACACACGGCTGATCCATGATATCAGTTCCTGACTGATTTTTCCCTTTCTTGGAGGCATATTGCGCTTCACCTTTGCCTTTGTTCTTCGACTGAGTCGCCAGTGTTGCCGCTGTTGGGGAACGTGAATGCAACTGTCTCTAATGCATAACCCCAAAACGATAGTGGCAAATCAGCAAGAGACATCATAGAATGCACCATATCTAATAAGGTTCGATTATGACGTTCGGACACACCATTACGCTGTGGCGTTCCAAGCGGTGTCAACTGTGAAACAATTCCACACTGTCTTAAGTGACTGCCAAACTCATAACTCAGATATTCACCTCCTCGATCAGATCGCAGGAACTTAATCTTCTTGTTACGATGATTCTCAACTTCACTCTAAAATTGCTTGAACTTTTCAAATGTTTCAGACTTGTGTTTCATTAAGTAAATATACCCATATCTACTTAAGTCATCAGTGAAGGTGAGAAAATAACGATATCCACCACGCGCTGCAACATTCATTGGACCGCACACATCAGTGTGTATGATTTCCAATAAGTCACTCGCCCGTGCCATTGTTCCAGAGAACGGCGTTTTAGTCATCTTGCCCATGAGGCATGGTTCACATGTGTCAAGTGATTCAAAATCAAGTGACTCCAAAAGTCCATCAGCATGGAGCTTCCTCATGCGTTTTACAGCAATATGACCTAAACGGCAGTGCCACAAGAAAGTGGTACTATCATTATCAATTCTACATCTTTTGGCATCAATGTTATGAACATGTGTGTCATCACTATCAAGATTCAATATGAATAAACCCCTAACATTGGTTGCATGACCATAAAAGATATTACTCATATAAATAGAACAACCTTTATTCTCTGATTTAAATGAGTAACCGTCTCGCAATAAACAAGATCCAGATATAATGTTCATGCTTAACGCAGGCACTAAATAACAATTATTCAGGTTCATCACTAATCCCGATGGTAATCGAAGAGAGAGCGTGCCGACGGCGATCACATCAACCTTGGAACCTTGGAACCTTGGTCACTTCATCCTTTGCAGCCTTCGTTTATTCCGTAGTTCCTGCTTTGAGTTGCAAATGTGAGCAACCGAACCGGTATCAAATACCCAGGCACTACTACGAGAGCTAGTAAGGTACACATCAATAACATATATATCATATATACCTTGTTTGTCATTGGCCGCCTTCTTGTTAGCCAGGTACTTGGGGCAGTTCCGCTTCCAGTGACCAGTTCCTTTGCAATGAAAGCACTCAGTTTCTGGCTTGGGTCCATGCTTGGGCTTGTTTGCAGGAGTAGCAACTGCTTTGCCATCCTTCTTGGTTTTACCCTTCTTGCCCTTGCCCTTGACTTTGCCATTTTCTTGAAACTAGTGGTTTTATTGACCATCAACACTTGATGTTCTTTCTAGATTTCAGACTCAGCGACTTTCAGCATCGCAAACAGCTCGGCGACTGACTTGTTCATCCCGTGCATGTCACAAAGCTCTTGTAACTAGGTGGCAGTGATTGAAGAACTCTGTCAGTGATCGCCTCTGGCGGAAGGGCAATTCCCAACTCCGCTAGTCAAGTTGAATACCCAGACATTCTGAGTATATGTTCACTGATAGACCCGTTCTCCTCCATCTTGCAAGCATAAAACTTATCGGAGATTTCATACCTCTCGATCCGGGCGTTCTTCTGAAAGATAAACTTCAACTCCTGGAACATCTCATATGCTCCATGAGGTTCAAAACATCTTTGAAGTCCCGGTTCTAAGCCATAAAATATTGCACACTGAACTATTGAGTAATCTCCAGTACGTGCCTCCCAAGCGTTCTTAACGTCTTCGGAGGTCATGTCTTCTGGTTGGTCACCAAGCGGTGCATCAAGGACATATGATTTCTGGGAAGCCGTGAGGATAATCCTCAGATTACGGGCCCAGTCAACAAAGTTACTTCCATCATCTTTCAGTTTAGCTTTCTCTAGGAACACATTAAAATTCAGGGGTGCTACTGCGCGAGCCATTGATCTACAACATAAATATGCAAAGTTCATTTAGACTATTGTTCAAGATAATGAGTTTAGTTAATCAAAATACTAAATCTCCCACTCAAATTGACATCCCTCAGGTCATCTGAGTGTCACATGATCCAAATCCACCAACTCAAGTTCGATCATCACGTGAGTTAAGGTGGCTTCATTGGTGAACATCATTATGTTGATCATCTCTACTATATGACTCATGGTCGACCTTTCGGTCTCTTGTGTTCCGAGGCCATGTCTGTACATGCTAGGCTCGTCAAGTTTAACCCGAGTGTTCCGCGTGTGCAAAACTGGCTTGTACCCGTTGTATGTGAACATAGAGTCTATCACACCCGATCATTATGTGGTGTCTCAACACGACGAACTTTCGCAACGGTGCACACTCGGGGAGAACACAATTTTATTTTGAAATTTAAGTGAGGGATCACCTTAAAATGCTACCGTCGTACTAAGCAAAACAAGGGGCATAAAAGGATTAACATCACATGCAATTCATAAGTGACATGATATGGCCATGAACTTGTGCTTTAGATCTCCATATTGAAAGCACCGGCATGATCTTCATCGTCACTGGCACAACACCATGATCTCCATCATCTTGATCTCCATCAACGTGTCGCCATCGAGGTTGTCACGCCCTGCATGCTTCTACTACTATTGCTACCGTTTAGCGATAAAGTAAAGCATTACATAGCGCTTAATGATTGACACGCAGGTCATACAATAATTAAAGAAAACCCTATGGCTCCTACCGGTTACCGTACTCAACGACATGCAAGTCGTGAAATTCTATACATCACATGATCATCTCATACATCACATATATCACATCACGTAATTGGCCATATCACATCACAACATACCCTGCAAAAACAAGTTAGACGTCCTCTAATTGTTGTTGCATGTTTTACGTGGCTGCTACGGGTTTCTAGCAAGAACGATTCTCACCTACGGATAAACCACAACGGTGATACATAATTTGCTTTTCAACCTTCTCAAGGACCGCCTTTGTCGAATCCGATCCAACTAAAGTGAGAGAAACTGCCACCCGCAAGCCATCTAGGCAACAAGTTGCGTCGAGGGAACCGGTCTCTCGTAAGCGTACGAGTAATGTTGGTCCGGGCCACTTCATCTCACAATATCGCTGAACCAAAATCCGACCAAGGAAGGAAGCAATCTAAGCATCAACGCCCACAAACCTTTTGTGTTCTACTCGAGATCTCATCGAACCATCAACCTAGCTCATGATGCCACTGTTGGGGAGCGTTGCATGGGAAACAAAAATTTTCCTACGCACACGCAAACCTGTCCATGGTGATGAGCATCTACGATAGGGGGAGTTGATCTATGTACCCTTGTAGATCGCTAAGCGGGAAGCGTTAAGAAACGCGGTTGGTGTAGTCGAACGTCTTCGCGATTCTAATCACCGAGCGTCCCGCGATCCAATCATGATCCATCCTGCGATCTCGTCACGATCTGTCCCGCGATCACGTCACGAACCGTCCCGCGATCCGATCACGTACCGTCCCGTGGCCTTGATCACGGTCCTTCCGATCTAGTACCGAACGGACAACACCTCCGCGTTCAGCACACGTGCAGCTTGATGACGATCTCCACCGTCTTGATCCAGCAAGAAGAAGTGGAGAGGAGGAAGAGTTCGTCGGCAGCGTGACGGCGCTCCGGCGATGGTGGTGGAGCAATTCCGGCAGGGCTTCTCCTAAGCACTCCGGAAATACGATCTAGAGGAGAAACTATGCACCGGTGGAACGGGTAGCACGTGGCCGGAAAAACTGTGCAAAACCCTAGCAATCCACTAGTATATATAGGAGGGAGGGACGAGGAGAGGCAACCTTGACTCCAAGCCAAGGAGGCTTCGGCCGAAGCAAAGCAGGAGGAATCCTCCTCCTCCTCCAATCCTAGTTGGACTAGGATTGCTCCCTATTGGCCCTTTTTTTCACCTTTTTCTGTAGGCCTTTTTCCTCCTGGCGCCATGGGACTTTTGTGGCTGTTCCACCAGCCAACTAAGGGCTGGTTATTAATCTCCCACAGCCCATGGACCCTCTAGGGTCGAAATACCCCTCCCGGAGGTCTCCTGGTACACTACCGGCACTCCCGGTACACTACCGATGAGCCCGAAACTTTTCTGGCGACCAAACTGGGACTTCCTATATATGAATCTTTACCTCCGGATCATTCCGGAGCTCCTTGTGATGTCCAAGATCTCATCCGGGACTCCTAACAAACTTCGGTCACCACCATACATAACTCTATACTACCAAAACGTCACCAAACCTTAAGTGTGTAGACCCTGCAGGTTCGAGAACTATGTAGACATGACCGAGACACCTCTATGTCAAGGATTCAATTAATCCCGTATGATGTTCCCTTTGTTCTTCGGTATGTTACTTGCCCGATATTCGATCGTCGGTATCTCCATACCGAGTTCAATCTCGTTACCAGCAAGTCTCTTTACTCGTTCTGTAATACAAGATCCTGCAACTAACAATTAGTCACATTGCTTGCAAGGCTCATTGTGATGTTGTATTACCGAGTGGGCCCTGAGATACCTCTCCGTCACACGGAGTTACAAATCCCAGTCTCGATCCATGCCAACTCAACAGACACCCTCGGAGACACTTGTAGAGCACCTTTATAGTCACCCAGTTACGTTGCGACGTTTGATACACATAGGGTACTCCTCCGACATCTGTGAGTTGCATGATCTCATGGTCATAGGAACATATGCTTGACATGCAGAAAACAGTAGCAATAAACTGACACGATCATAAGCTACGTTTGTAGTTTGGGTCTTGTCCATCACATCATTCTCCTAATGATGTGATCCCATTATCAAATGACATCTCATGTCCATGGCTAGGAAACCTTAACCATCTTTCAATCAATGAGCTAGTTCACTAGAGGCATACTAGGGACATTGTGTTTGTCTATGTATCCACACATGTATCCATGTTTCCAATTAATACAATTATAGCATGGATAATAAACGATTATCATGAACAAGGAAATACAATAATAAACACTTTATTTATTGCCTCTAGGGCATATTTCCAACACTTCTTCTTGAACTGGATCTTCAGCCTTTCGCTTCTGTTTCCGATTGTTATTGCCACCAGCCTCATTGACGACTATCTTTCCTTTGCTGCTACGGAGGAGGTCTTCTTCCTTGCCATTAGCGTACCGAGTGGTGATTTCCATCATCTTGCCGAGTGAAATATCACCCATCCGCCCAAATTTCAGATATAGCTCTCTGTATCTCACACCGGCCTTGAATGCACAAACAGCCTGGTGTTCCGACACATTCTCCACTGTATGATGTAGAGTGAACCATTGCTGAAAATAATCTCTCAAAGTTTCGTTGGGCTTCTGGACACAGTGCTGTAAGTTGACCAGACCCGTCGGACGCTTACAAGTGACCTCAAAGGTTTGAACAAACACTCGGGTTAGATCCTCCCAGCAATGTATACTGGAAGGAGCCAAATAATCCAGCCAAGCTTGAGCTGGACCATCTAGCATCAAGGACAGATGCTTCATTGCGACATTGTCATTTCCGCCACCAATTTGCACAACCACTCGGTAATCATCTAACCAAGTCTCTGGCTTCGTTTTGCCAGTGAACTTCCCTATCCCCGCCGCCAACCTGAAGTTGGGGGGAATCTTTGCAGAACGTATGGCTCTGCTGAAACACTCAGGACCAGAAACCACAGCTGAGCTACCACTCGAAAAATCTCTGTCATGTCCTTCTGTGTGGGCTCTGCCTCTGTCGATCCGCTTCTGTATGAGGAGGGCATGGGCGTCAAAGCCCGTGTTTTGCTCATCACAGAAGGAGTGCCTATCGTCCTGGCGCCGGGGCGCGTATGGACCACTCCGCGGAGGAGTGGGCACTCGATGGTGGTCTTCATGGTGAAACTGGTCTCTGAGCTGGTCTTCATGGTAACCCCCGCCCCGATGGCGCAAGGGCGATCCAGGGCTGTGTGCCGACTGAACGGTCTCTGCCTTGGGTGAATTTCTATGTATCCAGTTGCAGGACTGAGAAACTACTGAATTCTGACGCTGTGCTGCATCTAACAGTGCTCTGATCTGCATCAACCCTCTTCCAGCCTCTGACCAGGACGGCTGAATGGAATCTACTATCCTAGCAGCAGCATCAACAGTTAACACAAGAGTTCAATATACCTTGACGTCGTCATGAGATCCAGTCGAAAACAGCTGTCGCTGACGTCGACTAGGGCGTGGCGGGTGCTATCGAGCGCGCTCGTCAAGTTCTGCCTGGAGTTCTTCCAGAGGAATGCGTGCGGCATCCAAGACTTGAGCTTTGGCAGTCGTGCCAACAATGGGAGTATGAAGAACCTCCTCCTCGCGGTGTGGCTGATCATTCGACAGATTGCTAGGCTTGCGCCTGCCATGGCCAAAGCGAGGTGGTGAACTCTGATGAGAGCCTGCCATCAGGAACTCCGCTGCGGGATCGCAGCTTTCGCACTCGGAAGGCATGTCGGTCGGATCAGAATCCGACTCGAACACGCCATGAAGAGACTCAGCGGGCTCGAGTGCTGCAATCTACGGAGAAGTTTGACGCGCCACTGCGTGTTTGACCCAGCGCTGAAGTCATGAGTGGCCGGACCGCTTGCGACCGCAAACAGTGAGGGGAGCCGATGTGTAGGGAGTCAAAGGCTGACGCAGCAACACACCGCAGGAACTCGTGCGGAAGTGTGCGGCCCCACGGACCCGGAGCGCCTCGACATCGAGAGGCGCCTCCTGAAGCCATGCCGAATCATTGGCGATGAAGGTGAGCGCTCTGAAACAGATCTTATGGCCCAGAGCAAAAACACCACCGGAAGACATGTCGAAGAACTGAAAATCCAACCTCGTCGGAAGTCGCTTAGACGCCTGCCCCATGGTGGGCGCCAACTGTCATGGGAATGAGCCTGATAGTTGCTGGTAGGGGTACGTAAGGAGAGGTCAGAGTCCTAGCTACGGTGAGGGTGTACACACGGATGTATGAGTTCAAGCCCCTCTCGTGGAGGTAACAGCCCTACGTCTCAGTGCTCGGGAGCTTATGTTGTGTGGAGTATAAAGTTTACAATGGTTGCGAACCCTTGTGTAGGAGGGGAGGGGCAGCTTATATAGAGTTTGCTGCCCCTCATAATTACCCAGCATCTAAGGGTCCGATCATGGGGTTAAAGCCTGTCATTACTGGTAACGTACATAATAAAAGCTATTAATGCCTATTGAATCAATGTCTGCCCGTTGGGCTCTTAATGGTGGCTCCTGGTCTTCTGGTGTTGAGTGAGAATGAGGTCTTCCGAGTGACACGCGACTGCCGAGTGAAGGTAGGAGTCTCCGAGTGGATATCCTGTCGAGTGACTTCGGACATCTCTTGGAATCCAATCGGAATTTTATGCTTGATCTTCAAGTCCACCAATGTAGTGTGCTTAGGTAGGGTATGTAGGCCTTGCCTAGGACCCTACCCTAGGTACATATCCTCGTCAGTAGACCTTTCTTGAATATTGTTAATTCCAAGATATATTGTGTGAAGGAAACTGTTACTGTAAGTTTTGGGGACACACCTCATGAGTTTAATCTCTCTAAATTTTGTGGACAACCTCATGATAAAGAATTTCCTAGTAAGGATGAAATTATTGGTCTTGCTTCTATTGCTGTGGCCTCCTACTGATCCCTTAGAACAATATCTGCTAAACCATGAAAACAATATGCATATGAATGAAAGGCATGAAATAGATAAGATTTTCTTTGATCAACACCCTATTTTGAAACATAAGGGTGATCCCGTGTTTGAGCTTAAACAATTACCGAATACTCTGAAATATGCTTATCTTGATGAAAACAAGATATATCCCGTTATTATTAGTACTAACTTTTCAGAGCATGAAGAAAAGAGATTATCAAAAACTCTGAGGAAGCACCGTGCTGCTATTGGATATACTCTTGATGATCTTAAGGGCATTAGTCCCACTCTATGTCAGCATAAAATTAATATGGAGCCCGATGCTAAACCAGTTGTTGATCACCAATGACGATTAAATCCTAAAATGAAAGAAGTGGTAAGAAATGAAATATTAAAGCTTCTAGAGGCAGGTATTATTTATCTTATTGTTGATAGTAGTTGGGTTAGTCTCGTTCATTGTGTCCCTAAGAAAGGAGGTATTACCATAGTTCCTAATGATAAAAATGAATTGATCCCGCGAAGAATTGTTAAAGGATATAGAATGGTAATTGATTTTAGGAAATTAAATAAAGCTACTAGGAAAGATCATTACCCTCTACTTTTTTTGATCAAATGCTAGAAAGATTATCCAAACATATACATTTTTGTTTTCTAGATGGTTATTCTGGCTTCTCTCAAATACCTGTGTCAAAAGAGGACCAAGAGAAGACATCTTTTACATGCCCTTTCGGTACCTTTGCTTATAAAACCATGCCTTTCGGTTTATGAAATGCACCTGCTACCTTTCAAAGATGTATGACTGCTATATTCTCTGATTTTTGTGAAAGGATTGTTGAGGTTTTCATGGATGATTTGTCCATTTACGGAGCTTCTTTTGATTATTGTTTGAGCAATCTTGATAGAGTTTTGTAGAGATAATAAGAAACTAATCTTGTCTTGAATTGGTAGAAGTGGCACTTTATGGTGAATGAAGGTATTGTCTTGGGATACAAAATCTTTGAAAGAGGTATTGAAGTTGACAAAGCCAAAGTTGATGCTATTGGAAAAATGCCGTGTCCTACGGATATCAGAGGTATAAGAAGTTTCATTGGTCATGGTGGTTTCTATATGAGGTTTATTAAAGATTTCTCTAAGATTTCTAGTCCTCTCACTAATCTTTTACAAAAAGACGTTCCATTCATTTTTGATGATGATTGTGTAGAAGCATTTGAAATTCTTAAGAATGCCTTGATTTCCGCACCTGTTGTTCAACCACCTGATTGGAACCTACCCTTTGAAATTATGTGTGTTGCTAGTGATTATGCCGTTGGTGCTGTTCTAGGACAAAGAGTTGATAAGAAACCAAATGTTATCCATTATGCTAGTAAAACTCTAGACAACGCTCCACTAAAAAGGAATTTTTAGCAGTTGTGTTTGCTTGTGATAAGTTCAGACCTTATATTTTTGATTGCAAAGTAACTGTTCACACTGATCATGATCCTATTAAATATCTTATGGAAAAGAAAGATGCTAAACCTAGACTTATCAGATGGATTCATCTGCTACAAGAATTTGATTTGCATATTGCTGATAGAAAGGGTGACGATAACCCCGTAGTGGATAACTTGTCTAGGCTAGAAAATGTTCTTGATGACCCACTAATTATTGATGATAGCTTTCTGGATGAACAACTAACTGTCAGAAATGCTTCACGTAATGCTCCATGGTATGCTGATTATGCTAATTAGATTGTTGCTAAGTTTATACCGCCTAGTTTCACATACTGACAAAAGAAAAAGTTATTCTATGATTTAAGGCACTAATTTTGGGATGATACTCACCTTTATAAAGTAGGAGTAGATGGTGTTATTAGACGTTGTGTACTTGAGCATGAATAGGAACAGATCCTACAGAAGTGTCATTCCGAGGCCTACGGAGGACACCACGTTGGAGATAGAACTGGACACAAGGTATTACAATCTAGCTTTTATTGGCCTACTCTCTTCAAGGATGCTCGTAAGTTTGTCTTGTAATGTGATGAATGTCAAAGAATTGGCAATTTTAGTAGATGTCAGGAAATGCGTATGAATTGCTCTCTTGTTATTGAACCATTTTATGTTTGGGGTTTTGATTATATGGGCCCTTTTCCAACGTCCAACGGGTATACTCATATTCTAGTTGTTGTTGATTATGTTACTAAGTGGGTAGAAGATATTCAAACTAGTAGTGCTGATCATAACACCTCTATTAAAATGCTGAAAGAAGTTATTTTCCCTGGATTTGGAGTCCCCAGATATTTAATTACTGATGGTGGTCACACTTTATTCATGGTGCCATCCGTAAATTGCTTGATAAGTATGACGTTAATCATAGAATTGCATCTCCTTCTCATCCTCAGTCTAGTGGTCAAGTAGAATTAAGCAATAGAGAAATTAAATTGATCTTGCAAAAGATGGTTAACAGATGTAGAAAGAATTGGTCTAAGAAACTTGACTATGCATTATGGGCATATATAACTGCTTATAAAAACCCTATGGGTATGTCTCCGTATAAAATGGTTTATGGTAAAGCATGTCACTTACCTCTAGAACTAGAGAATAAAGCTTATTGGGCAATCAAATAGCTCAATTATGATTTCAAACTTGCTGGTGAGAAGAGGTTATTTGACTTTAGCTCACTTGATGTTGAAACAAATATTACCAATACCATAACTCCGAAGGAGTATATTAGGGAGACCTACCGGAACGGTTTAGACTCCGGAAAGGGATAGGTATGTGGTATGGTAACAAAACCGAATCCAAAACTTTCCAAATAGCATTTTTTCTCAGTTTTGGAATATTTAATAAATTAGAAAAATTTAAAGCAGACCGAAAGAGGCACGATGAGGTGACAAGCCAGCCAGGCGCAGCCACCCCCTAGCCACGCCTAGGTCGCTTGTGACCACCTCTTGCACCCCCAGACTCCATTTTCTTGTGGTATACTCCTTTGGGTCAGTAAATATTCGTTATATAATATCCCGAAGCTTTGGACTTTCGTATCACGACAATACCTCCTGTTTTCGTTTTGAGTTGTTTCTGTGGCAGATTTAGAGCAAGATGTCTTTGCAAGAGTCGATTGTAGAGATCCGTGTTTCTCACCAAACACAAGCGCACGGAGCATATAGCGAAGTCAATCACTCTGGGAAGGCCACGGAGGAAGAGATGGAGGCCTACTTGAAAGGGGTGGATGCCATGGCAGCGGACCAAGAAGCTACTTCTCATCTACATCCTGGAGTCATGTTGGAGGAACTTCAGAGCTGAACAATTCAGAATTCGTCCATCCCTCCCAATGCTAGAATTCTTACTTATGAAAATATGAAAAAGAGTGTTGCTTTTTCTCCCGCATCAATGAAACATCCATGGGAGTCGTGGTCCCTAACCATCATTGGAAAGCTTCGCAAAGAGATAATGGACCTAAGACCGCAAAATACCAAGCTTGAGGAGGAGAATCACATTCTAAGGGGCATCATCGCCAAGAATATAACACCATCACCTCCGAAGAAGGACATCTAAACACGTGGGTATGGGCACTCCCCTTGACTTGTGCCAAGCTTGGGGGAGGTGCCTCGGTATCGTATCACCATCACACCTTTTTCTTTTCTTGATTTTCTTAGTTCGATCCTTTTGGTTATATTTTGATCTAGTAGAATAAAATTTTAGTATGATATAGCTTTGAGTTTTTGCTTTTTGTTCCCCGTATGTAAGTGAGTCAGAGATGTTATATAATGAAAAGTAGTTTTGATACGAGGGCTTTGCTTGCATGCTATGATCTTGAGAAAAATAAATAAGAAATAAAAGAAGAATAGAATAAAAGCAAAGAGTATATATGATGATCTTATGGGGAGTGATGACTTCACATATAGGAAGTGTGTCGGTTGAAATTTGTTGGGAGTTGACAAGCATAGTGATTGGTCATTGGGGAAATTAAAAAGTAGGTAATAAAGGAAGAGAGGTTCACATATAAATATATTATCTTGGACATCTTTTATGATTGTGAGCACTCATTAAAATATTATACGCTAAGAAGTTGATGTTGGACAAGCAAGACAACATAATGGGTTATGTTTGCTTATTTCCGAACAGAAGTTATATTGTTATAGATCCTCCAACATGTAGTGCTTGCTTCCACTTCATATTAGCCAAAACTTCCGCACCAAGTAGAGATACTACTTGTGCATCCATACACCATCAACCTAGTTTTTCCATGAGAGTCCACCATACCTACCTACGGATTGAGTAAGATCCTCCAAGTAAGTTGTCATTGGTGCAAAAAAATAAGAATTGCTCCTAAATATGTATTATCTTTTATTGTAAAGGAAAATAAGCATTGTACGAACTTGTGATAGTAAAGAAATAAAAGCGATGGACTGCATAGTAAAGGTTGCTATCACAAAGGGCAATACATTGTGGCGTTCCTTTGCATTAAGGGTTTGCACATCCAAAAACAAAAAGTGCATGAAAACCTCTGCTTCCCTCTATGAAGGATCGATCTATTACATTTACTTTATAAGTATTTACCTTCATGCGAGAGTCATGGTGATCTTCACCACTTCCTAGATTTTATTTTATTTCACTTGGCAAGCATTATGTGTTGGGGAATGATCTAAACACCTATATGCACTCAGATGTGGTTGATCATGAGTTATTATTGTTGAGATCACCCTTTAGGTGAGTAGTTGGGAGGCAAAACAATAAGCCCCTATGTTTCTCTGTGTCCAATTGAAGCTTTGATCTCATGAGTACCGCGTGAGTGTTAGCAATTGTGAAAGACTAAAAGATGATTGACCATGTGGATTTTCTTTACAAGCTCTTATATTGACTCTTTCCGATGTTATGATAAATTGCAAATTGCTTCAATGACCGAGAGCACAATTTTTTAGTTTTCAATGAAGTTCTTGGTTCATACTTTTACCTTGTGAATGAATTGTTACTCCAGCACAAGAAATTATATATCAATAAGTTTTGCTATTCTAAAGATAATCATGATGCCCTCATGTCCGTATTTTATTTTTATTGACACTTATATCTCTAAACATGTGGATATATTTATTGATCTCGGCTTTCACTTGAGGACAAGCGAGGTCTAAGCTTGGGGGAGTTGATACGTCCATTTTGCATCATGCTTTTATATTGATATTTATTGCATTATGGTCTGTTATTACATGTTATGGTACAATACTTATGCCTTTTCTCTCTTATTTTACAAGGTTTACATGAAGGGGGAGAATGTTGGCAATTGGAATTCTGGACTGGAAAAGGATCAAATCTGATAGACCTATTCTGCAAAACTCCAAAAGTCCTGAAAAGTTACGGAGAATTGTGTTGGAATATAAAAAAATATTGGGCGAAACAAATACCAGAGGGGCCCACCAGGAGGTCACAAGCCTGCCAGGTGCGTCCACCCCCTAGCCGCGCCTAGGTGGGTTGTGACCCACCTGGCAGGTCCCCGACGCCCATCTTCTGCTATACGGAGGGTTTTGACCTAGAAAATCATAAGAGATATTTTGAGACGAAGCGCCGCCGTCTCGACGAGGAACCTGGGCAGAACCAATCTAGAGCTCCGGCGGAGCTGTTCTACCAGGGAAACTTCCCTCCTAGAGAGGGAAATCGAAGCCATCGTCATCACCAATGATCCTCTCATCGATAGGGGGTCAATCTATATCAACATCTTCACCACCAGCATCTCCTCTCAAAACCCTAGTTCATCTCTCGTATCCAATCTTTGTCTCAAACCTCAGATTGGTACCTATGGGTTGGTAGTAGTGTTGATTACTCCTTGTAGTTGACGCTAGTTGGTTTACTTGATGGAAGATCATATGTTCAGATCCTTTTTGATAATTAATACTCCTCTAATTATGAACATGAACATGGTTTGTGAGTAGTTACGTTTGTTCCCGAGGACATGGGATAAGTTTTGCTATAAGTAATCATGTGAATTTGGTATTTGTTTGATATTTTGATGAGATGTATGTTGTCTCTCCTCTAGTGGTGTTATGTGAACGTCGAATACATAAAACTTTACCATTATTTGGGCCTAGGGGAAGGCATTGAGAAGTATTAAGTAGATCATGGGTTGCTAGAGTGACAGAGGCTTAAACCTTAGTTTATGCGTTGCTTCGTAAGGGGCTAATTTTGATCCATATGTTTCATACTCTGGTTAGATATATCTTAATTCTTCTTTCGTAGTTCCGAATGCTTGCGAGAGAGGTTAATCATAAGTGGGAGGTTTGTACAAGTAAGGGTAGCACCCAAGCACCGGTCCACCTACGTATCAAATTATCAAAGTAAGGAATGCGAATCAAATGAGCATGATGAAAACTAGCTTGACGCAAATTCCCATGTGTCCTCGGGAGCGCTTCACTTTATATAAGAGTTTGTCCAGGCCTATACTTTGCTACAAAAAGGATTGGGCTACCTTGCTGCACCTTTGCTACATTTGTTACTTGTTACTCGTTACAAATTATCTTATCACAAAACTATCTCTTACCGATAATTCCAGTGCTTGCAAAGAATACCTTACTAAAAACCGCTTGTCATTTCCTTATGCTCCTCGTTGGGTTCGACACTCTTACTATAGAAAGTACTACGATAGATCCCCTATACTTGTGGGTCAGCAGCGGTCTCGATTTGCTTCTCCGTTGCCATGTGCTCCTTGAGATCCTGGCTATATTGTGTGCACCATGTTTTTCGGCGGCAATTATGTGGGGGGTGGGCCGGTGATTTTGGTGGAATGTGTCATGGCGGAGATCGGGCTATGTGGAATGGGGGACTTGGGGTGGAGGGGGAGGAGGTATGGGGATGGTTTGGATTACGTGACTATGACTAGATGGATGAGCCGAGTAGCAGGAAGGAGCATCGCTGGCAAGGAGGCGGCACTGCAAGCATGCAGCGAAGGTTTGAACTTAGGAAATGAAAGGGGGTGGGGGCAGGGGGAATGGGAAATGTGGCTTTTTGTTGGTACGAGGGGCAGGGGATGTAGATATTTGCACGAGAGCCCAAAATTTCATTCCGTGCGGCGAAAAAGTAGCGCACATGGTCACATCAGACACAGTACCATTACCACACCTATGTGCGATATTCAACAACACAAACGTATCCTATAGTTTATCCTGTGTGTGATGAGACTGAACGTGGAAATTTTGGTCTCCAAGCTTCCGGCGTAAGATATCAGATACTACATTCCACATGGTACTTGCATTTCATGTTCATTTGGAAGAGAAAATGGGGATACGATGGCGAATTTTGGTCCGAATTTCCCTCATTACATTGGTCATTGCTTAGTTTAACAACACTTACAAATTGGAGTACTACACAAAAGAGCCTACAACACTGCTCGCACTTACTTAATCAAGCAACTAATAAACATTAGTTAGTTGACTTAAACATTACTCTAACAAAACTGTTGGGGAATGTTGCATGGGATTTTTTTTCCTATGCACACGCAAGGTCTATCCATGCGGACGAGCATCTACGAGAGGGAGAGTGGATCTACATACCCTTGTAGATCGCTAAGCTGGAAGCGTTAAGAAATCCGGTTGATGTAGTCCAACGTCTTCGCAATCCAAATCGCAAGACGTCCCGCGATCCCATTATGATCCGTCCTGCGATCCAATCATGATCCGTCCCGCAATCCAATCACGATCAGTCCCGCGATCCAGTCATGGTCCTTCCGATCTAGCGCCGAACGGACGACACCTCCGCGTTCAGCGCACGTACGAATCGATGACGATCTCCGCCTTCTTGATCCAGCAAGAGGGAGCGGAGAGGTAGGTGAATTCTCCGGCAGCACAACGACCTGGCGGCGGTGGTGGTGAACTAATCTGACAGGGCTTCGCCCCAGCACCGCAGAACTAATCTAGAGGAGAAACCGATCTAGGGAAGAAGAGGGCAACACATGGCAATTAAGGTTGGCTCCCCCTTCAAAATCCTCCAGTATATATAGGAGGGAGGGTGGGGAGGAGGCAGCCTCAAACCCTCAAGGTTTCGCCGAAATAGGAGGTGGAGGAGTCCTACTCCAATCCTACTAGGAGTACAATTCCTCCTCTCAAACCCTTTCCACCTTTCCTCCTTTGGGTTTTCCCACCCCTAGCCGCATGGGCCTTAGTGGGGGGTTCAGCCAGCCCACTAGGGGCTGTTTTGACTCCTCGCACAACCCATGAGGTCCTTTGGGCCAAGACAACCCTCCCGATGGCTCCCGATACCCTCCCAACACTTCTTGTACACTATCGAAGTACCTAAAACTTTTCCAGTGACTCTGAACAGGACTTCCTATATATCAATATTTACCTTCGGACCATTTCAGAGCTCCTCGTGGTGCCCAGGATCTCATCCGGGACTCTGAACAACCTTCGGTCACCACCATACATAACTCTACTATACCAAAACATCATTGAACCTTAAGTGTGCACACCCTGTGGGTTCGAGAACTATGTAGACACGACCGAGACACCTCCACGGTTAATAACC
Organism: Hordeum marinum; assembly: GCA_022496015.1. Classification (NCBI taxonomy): domain Eukaryota; kingdom Viridiplantae; phylum Streptophyta; class Magnoliopsida; order Poales; family Poaceae; genus Hordeum; species Hordeum marinum. The sequence continues at coordinate 224,342,486 of CM039678.1, read as the reverse complement.
AGTAGTGGGACCTGGATGACCATATTGGTTCCTACATATTCTACGAAGATCCTTATCGGTTGAACCTCTATGTCAAGGATTCAGTTAATTGCGTATGCCATTCCCTTTGTTCCGGTATGTTACTTGCCCGAGATTCGATCATCGGTATTTTTATACCTAGTTCAATCCTGTTACCGGAAAGTATCTTTACTCGTTCCATAATACAAGATCTCGTGGCTAACACTTAGTCACATTGCTTGCAAGGCTTATTGTGATGTTGTATTACCGAGTGTGCGCTGAGATACCTCTCCGTCACACGGAGTAGCAAATCCCAGTCCTGATCCATGCCAACCCAACAGACACCCTTGGAGATACCTATAGAGCACCTTTGTAGTCACCCAGTTATGTGTTTGATACACACAAGGTACTTATCAGGTGTCAGTGAGTTGCATGATCTTATGGCCATAGGAACAGATACCCATGTAGAAACTGCAGCAATAAACTAACATGATCATATGCTACGTTTATAGTTTGGGTCTTGTCCATCACATCATTCTCCTAATGACGTGATCCCATTATCAAATGACATCTCATGTCCATGGCTTGGAAACCTTAACCATCTTTGATCAACGAGCTAGTCTATTAGAGGCATACTAGGGACATGGTTTTGTCTATCTATCCACACATTTATTTGAGTTTCCGATCAATACAATTCTAGCATGGATAATAAACGATTATCATGAACAAGGAACTGACAAATGATATGTCGTTCCCGCTATTTGCTATCCCCATCATGGTTGTTGCTACCGCCCTCTCAGCTACAACAACTGCCCTTTTGATTGCTGCAGCCGCTCTGTCAGAGGTAGCGGCCGCGTTTAAGCATGTTGAGAACGTGCTCATGGTCGATGCGTCCGCCCTTGGCTCTGAGTCGGTTTCCGAAGTTGCCCTCGCGATGGGGATCCACGTCCCCATCTTTCACCGACAACAATTGAAAAGTAAAATGGTCTGAGGAGTCAGTGCGGTAAATTGCCTGGTGGTGTACTGCAGACGACGAATCTTCCGACCTAAGCCATTCCTTACGAGGATTGGCCCAAGATATTTCGTACTGCATCACACACGATCCATGAATGCGAAATGCTTAATTTTCAAATGTTTTTAAAACAAAAAATGAGGTTAATTCAACAAAGGACGGTGTTTGGATTGCAATAAGATTTATGTGGAGTGAACACTGACCAATAGCTGTGTCGTGCTAAAATATGTGATTATTCAGGGTCTATTTGGCATTTTTATAAATTAATTGAGTTTTCTAGAAATTTATTGTGTACAATTCAAATTTGAACTATCATCCCAATGTCTGTGCATCAAAATGGAATGAAAAATCATATTAGTGTCCATGGCTTCATCTTTAGGTCATGGACAATAAATGGGACTAAACTTCAAACATCTCAGTATCTTGGCTCGGGCACAAACATTGAGAAACTTGGTTTTTAAATTACTGTAAATCCAAAACATGTCAGAAATTCTAAAAACTTGGAATATTGTCATGACATGGCACATATGTGCCATGGTAAAAAAAATTGTCCAACATGGGACAATTTTAGCCACAAGTCCTTTACAAAGCAGAGCTTCTCACTTCAATCTTTGAGGTCCCGATAAGGAAAACATCACCTTACGTAGGCAAAACGACATCCGCTCATCTTCTCGCCATGAACTTTTGTTAGAGGAAACTCGCACTAGTAAAAGTGTCTTGATAAAATTTGGAATTATTTAGGGTTCTTTTCACATTTTCATACGTTAATTGAGTTCTCTAGGCATACAATGTGGATTATTAAAATTTGAACTAAAATCACAAGGTTCAGTGCATCAAAATGGGTTGAAAAATCATAGAAGTGTCCATGGATACTTTGGACCCCATGCAAGATATGGGAATGGATTTCAAACATCTCGAGGTCTTGACTCGATGACATACATTGAGAAACTTGGTTTTACATTCATGTATAAATCAAAAACTCGTCAGAAAGTCAAGAAACTTGGCATGGTGTCATGGCATGTCTCGTATGTGTTCTGATGATAAACTGTCCGATTTGGGACAAGTTTTGGCACAATCCTTACAAACCTCAGCTACTCACGAGAAGCTAGGTTTTGTGGTTTCGATAAGGAATGCGTCACCTTATGTGGGCGAATCAACATTCACTTCCTCTTCTCGTCTTGAACTATAAATTTCTAGAGGCAACATATACCAAAATGAGTGTCATTCCAAAATATGAAATTATACATAGTTCGTTTGGGCTTTTTATTCATTAATTGACTTTAATATGCATTATTTAACTTGCATAATTCAATTTTGAACTACATTCACAAGGTACGGTGCATCAAAATGGGTTGAAAACCGTATACGTTTACATGCATCTTTAGGATCCCATGCAATATATGGGAATGAATTTCAAACATATCGCGGTCCTGACTCGACCGTACAAACACTGAGAAACACGTGTTTTAAATCATGTGTAAATCAAAAACTAGTCAGAAAATTCATGAAACTTGGCATGGTGTCATAACATGCATGGCTCATATGTGCCCTAGTAAAATAATGTCCAATTTGGGACAAGTTTTGGCACAAATCATGCATGAACCAAAGATTAATTATCACGTGAAGATTTGTTGCTTTGATATGAAATGTGTCACCTTATGTGGGCGAATCAACATCCGCTACCTCTTCTCGTCTTGAACTATTTTTATAGGCAACATATATCAAAATGAGAGTATCGTGCCAAAATATGAAATTATACATGGTTCGTTTGGCCTTTTTATACATTAATCGACTTTTATATGCATTGTTTAACGTGCATAATTGAAATTTGAACTACAATCAAAAGGTCCGGTGCATCTAAATGGGTTTAAAACCGTATAAGTGCACATGCATCTTTAGGATCCCATGCAATATATGGGAATGAGTTTCAAACATCCCGCGGTCTTGGTACGACCACATAAATATTGAGAAACTCGTTTTTAAAATCATGTGTAAATCAAAATATAGTCAGAAAATTCATGAAACTTGGCATGGTGTTATAACATGCATGGCCCATATGTGTCCTGGTAAAATAATGTCCAATTTGGGACAAGTTTTCGCACAAGCCTCGCACAAACCAAAGATTACTTATCACGTGAAGCTTTGTTGTTTCGATATGGAATGTGTCACCTTATCTGGGCAAATCGACATCCGCTGCCTCTTCTCGTTTTGAACTATTTCTATAGGCGACATATATCAAAATGAGAGTGTCGTGCCAAAATATGAAAAGATACATGGTTCGTTTGGCCTTTTTATACATTAATTGAATTTTATATGCATTATTTAACATGCACAATTCAAATCAAAACTACAATCAGAAGGTCTGGTGCATCAAAATGGGTTGAAAACCATATTAGTGTGCATGCATCTTTAGGTCCCATGCAAGACATCTGAATGAATTTCAAACATCTCGGGGTCTTGGCTCGGCCACAGAAACATTGAGTAATTATGGTTTTAAATCATGTAAATCAAAAACTCGTTAGGAGATTCATGAAACTTGTCATGGTTTCATGAACATGGCACATAAAGGCGTCATAGAATTTTGTTTTCCTATGTGAGACTCATTTTTTAATATCTGTTTTATTTTAGACCCAACATTGAGAATATGAGTTAAATTATAATAAATCTAGAACTCACACAAAATTCAAGAAATTTGGCATGGCATCATTATATAGCACAAATATGTTGTGGTATTTTCCATGTCATTAATGGCAAACAAAAGCTTTTTGTAACAAAGAACTGTCACGTTTCCACGCAAATGGTTGAACTATTTTCAAACCGTTGGCCTTTTACTGCCCTTTACGTGTTGCCAAGCGTCACACTCTTTTATTGGCTAGGGCTTAGAAGGTGTCATGTGAGCAGCTGCTTGAGTTAACAGGAGGCGTGAGAGCTGGCATCCGCCGCACAGGCTCATCAGGAGACGTGCAGACTGTACGACGAAGACTCATTGGGAATCAAGCCCTTTGACCTTCGTATCCGCCCTCCTCGCTTCCAACCTGTCCATCAAAGGCGCCCGAGCCGCTGTTTAATAGGCGGCTTAACTGCCCACTCACTCACAATCCTCCTTATATCTTCGCTTCACATTCCCGTCCATTCTTCAGACCTCCACGATGACCTACGCCATGGTGCAGAAGGATCATATGCCACTAGTCTTCCGGTTTGGTGAAGTTGACACTAAGCCGGAAGAGATAGCACATAAAGACGAATGCTACGCCATGGACATGGCACTGGAAGAGCTGCAAGCCGCCGCGGATGCTGCCCCGACGCACTCGCCATCAAACATCACTGCTCCCGCGCCAGCCACCATCCCTGTGGCATTGGCGGGCTGGTCACCCAACGTCATCGCAGCGTTGGAAACCACGAGCGTCAGGGAGGTCCCCACTGACCCACGTGAGCTCGTGTATGTGCAAGCGCCAATGCCTCCTCCCGCCCTGTTCTCGTGCACGCCCTTGCACATGGCACGCCGGTCCCAATGCGCGTGCTCGCACCGACGGTGCCCGACCCCTTGTGCGTGCCTACACCCACTGTGCCCGTACCCGTGCGCGCGCCTGCACCCGTCATGACGCCCTTAGCGGGTTGGGCCGCTGCCGTCAACAGCTTCTCGCAGAGCCGCTAGTCACTGTCCCTGGTCCCGCGCCCTTCAATCGCGTAACGACTGACTCTTTGATTGTGAAGTCCATAACATTCTGGTCTCGGTTGAAGAACTGTACAACTCTGCCCCAGAGCACGAGAACACCGCCGCAACTAGTTTTCTTTATATTGTATCTTGATTGTATGAATGTAAAGTGAAAGCTTGACTGAATGAAATCTATGGTTTGATGAACTAAGTATTTATCTCTGAATTCATATAGCAAACAAAAAACCATCATAGTTTTATCTGAATGAACACATATCACAAACGGTTCAGGTTGAATACTCATTCGAAGATTGACAACTATCTTTCCTTCGTCTGTAAGCCAAGTCAAAATATTGACACGAAGGATTGGTCCAATGCGTCATCACAAACGTTTCTGGAATATGATCCGTGTGCCTAGTACAGACAATCCGGGAAGATTTACATCTATCATATTGGGTAAATTGCCATGTGTCAAATCGAAAACATTGGCATCTGTCGATCTAGTAACATTGACATTTGTCAACATTGTAGCACTGGCATTTGTCAAGTATTGTAGAAACAAAATCATAATTAGGGTGTAATTTTGCAACTAAAATTCACTTTAAACATGGATTTCATTCATACATTAAGCACTTGTCTTTATACAGTACAGTTCGACTCGACAACTGACCGAACAAACTTTTCCCTAAATTTTGCGAACCACGTACTAAATTAGCTAGTTCAACTATATACTAGATAATTAAAGTACATGGTACAGTTGAACCATATCTATAGTTATATGAACTAAAAAAATAGCCCCTAATTACTATTACTATGGAGGGGTTTTGTACTACTTCTAGAAGAATCGAGCACGCTCAGTAAGAGCAAGTGGAGGAGGAGCTTGCTGACGAGTTGGCGAGGACGTGTCCGTTGCCTGCTAGTGCTGCCCTCTGACACTCAAGACGCCCCTCCTCGAAGTGAAGGGACTATGCGTAGATCTCTACATTTCGCACCGCCATTGCGGCTTCTCCTCTGGCCACATCGTCGATGAGCTTTTTCGCATGCGCAACCTGGTGCTCCACCTCCTTCTCTAGGAACTAGATGTAGCGCGCAAGGCTTACGATGCAGAAGCCCAGAGGCGGGCCTTTGGTAGACTCCACCTTTCGCATTTGGACCATGGCGGTGGCACGAGTTACGACCCTGCAGCCAGACGACAGGGTCATGGCAAAGAAGAATGACGGTGGTGGCGGCCACTAGGGATGCCATGTGCACTAGACGCTTCAGAGGACTTGCGCACCGATGTGGTGAAGCCTCCCAGCTAGAGTTGTCCTCTGGCGGAGTGGCTGGGCGATGATGATCGACCGGTGCCATTGGCGATTGTGGAGAAGCAAACTAGACAAGCTACGAGGAGGGGTATGAAGGCAATGTGGATTTCCCGGCTGTGAGAGTTTATATAGCAGGCCGACAAGCATTGGGGATTTCACCGAGCATGCTGGGAAGCTAGAGCCGTAGCACGGTTCTATGCGTGGGAACCTGCATGGTTCTGAGTGGGAACGAGATCATCGAGCGGGTGCGTGGCCAAAACCCAAAAGTGGTGCCGAAGCGTGCACTAGAATACTCGGGCGGTAACACGGTGACAAGATGTGAGAGAGGAGGACGGACATATGCGGAGGCACACGGTCAAAATAATAAAACGTCTGCGATATTAATACAAGCAAACAACACTTCCAACGTAGCGTCTGTAATGATTTCATGCATCGATGACAGTTATTTGGCAACAACCATCTGCCCACAACACCCACAACTTGTCAGTATGAATCGTCTGTGAATCATATGTGTTATTTCTGGTGTACGCACACGATTCTCATTACTCACCTGTTTGCTGTATATCACACAGATCGTGTTACGCCAACATTTGTGTTTTGCTGTATCAGCATAGATAGTTTATTCGAGTGAACTGTATGCCGTACTTTGCACATGTATGTAGTTTTGGTAATCGCTTCTATCATCTTCTCTAATCACAAACAGTTCATAAGAACAAACTGTCCGCCGTAGATCACACATACAACTACTTTCTGAGTTGTTTATGATGGATCCACCTTCGCACACAGTTCGTGCCATTAGCAACAGAGCTTGCACTATATTGTTTGCGATTCTTGCATCGCACATAGTTTCGTCGAAGGGTCTGTGATTAATGTGTCTTGTTTGGACCATTTTGTAGTAGTGTTTGGAATCTGTCTAAGGAAAACTTGATATGGCTGATTGTGGAAAATTGGTGGCACCGAATTTGACTATTAGGATTTTGACATAATATATTGTGGGGGAATTATTCAAGGTTTTTGGTCGCTAATCTCTAAGCACTTGAGCAACCAAATCATTATAGATATCTCATCTCCTTTTAATAGTATTGGCTTGCCTATGGGCTCAAGTGTGATTTCTCACATAAATATAAAATGTACAGTCCTAAAGCTTTTGCCAACAGATGTTCCAGGCATCTAGGAAATCTCCTAACAACCCTAGCCAATCCATTCATTGAACTTTTCATGAAATATACTTGATAAAACCATTAGTCCAATGAAATATATGTTGCTATTAATTACCAAAACCACCTAGGGAGAAGTTGTGCTTTCAATCTGCCCCCTTTTGGTAACTGATGACAACATATATTTCAAAGCTTAGACATACAATATAATCATTGTTTAACATCGTCGCTTTGAGAAGTATATGATAAACTAGAGCTCCCCCTAAATTTTTGCATTATTTTAAATTTGCATTTGAATGCAAATGCACAATTGATTAGGATCATGGGTCACTATTCCATGTCACATAAATCTTGGTGGTCCGCATAATTGATATGAATGGATTACAATGCACATAACACCGAAAATGAGTGAATAATCATCATATGAGTATCAAAAAGATAGGAAACAGTACCATGAATCACAAAGCGTATGATCAAACACTACAAAGTTTAAGACGAATGATAGGTGATGTCTACTACACAACCTTCTTCTTGTAGACTCGTGTTGGGCCTCCAAGCGTAGAGTTTTGTAGGATAGTGGCAATTCCCCCTCAAGTGGATGACCTAAGGTTTATCAATATGTGGGAGGTGTAGGATGAAGATGGTCTCTCTCAAACAACCCTGCAATCAAATAGCAAAGAGTCTCTTGTGTCCCCAACACACCCAATACAATGGTAAATTGTATAGGTGCACTAGTTCGGCGAAGAGATGGTGATACAAGTGCAATATGGATGGTCGATATAGTTTTTTGTAATATGAAAATATAAAAACAGCAAGGTAACAAATAGTAAACGGCGGGCAAAACATTGTATAAATGCTTGGAAACAAGGCCTAGGGTTCATACTTTCACTAGTGCAAGTTCTCTCAACAATACTAACATAGTTGAATCATATGTAAATCCCTCACATGCAACAAAGAGTTCACTCCAAAGTCACAAATAGCAGAGAACAAACAAAGAAATTATTGTAGGGTATGAAACCACCTCAAATTTACTTTTTCTGATTAATCTTATGGGCTATCCCTATAAGTGTCATGAACAGCCCTAGAGTTCATACTAAGATAACACCTTAAGATACACATCAACCAAAACCCTAATGTCACCTAGATACTCCAATGTAACCACAAGTACCCGTGGGCTTGATTATACGATATGCATCACATAATTCCAGATTCATCATGTTTAATCCAACAAAAAGAACTTCAAAGAGTGCCCCAAAGTTTCTATCAGAAAGTCAAGACAAAACGTGTGCCAACCCTTATGCGTAGATTCCCAAGGTCATGGAACCCACATGTTGATCATCAAAACATACATCAAGTGGATCAATAGAACATCCCATTGTCACCACGGATATCCCATCACAAGACATACATCAAGTGTTCTAAAATCCTTAAAGACTCAATCCCATAAGAAAACTTCAAAGGCAAAACTCAATTCATCACAACAAGATAGAGACGGTAAAACTCCATATGATTCATCTATATCAATAAATATCGCGGTACATCAAGATTGTGCCATCTCAAGAACACGAGAGGGAGAGAGAACAAACACATAGCTACTAGTACATACCCTTAGCCCCGATGGTGAACTACTCCCTCCTCGTCATGGAGAGCGTCAGGATCATGAAGATGGCCTCGGGTGATGGTTTCCCCCTTCGGTAGGGTGCCGAAATGGGCTCCCGATTGGTTTTTCGTGGCTCTGGAGGTTTGCGGCGGCGGAACTCCCGATCTAGGTTCTGCGTTGGGTTTTTTGGAATATTTGAGGATTTATAGAGCTGAAGGGGAGGTCGGTGGACTCCCGAGGGGCCCACAAGCCTGGTGGGTGCGTCGAGGGGGTGGCCGCACCCCTGAGGCTTGTGGCCTCCTCGGGAATCTTCTGGCTTCATCTCCAAGCTTCGTGGGTGTCTTCTGGTCCATAAAAAAGCACCATAAATTTTTATTCCGTTTGGACTCCGATTGATATTCCTTTTCTGTAAAACTCAAAAACACAAAAAATAGGAACTGGCACTGGGCTCTAGGTAATAGGTTAGTCCCAAAAATAACATAAAGTTTTAGTAAAATGGTTGTAAAACATCCAAGAATGATAATATAACAGCATGAACAAGCAAAAATTATAGATACGTTGGAGACGTATCAGCATCCCCAAGCTTAATTCCTGCTCGTCCTCGAGTAGGTAAATAATAAAAACAGAATTTTTTATGTGGAATGCTGCCTAACATGTTCATCATATTCTTTTCTTCTTTGTATAGTATGGACATTTGGACATTGTAAATAAATCAAAGCAATAGTCTAGTTTTAACATAATGACTTCAATACTCAAGCATGTCAACAAGCAACCATGTCTTTCAAAATATCAACACTAAAGAAAGTTATCCCTAGCCCATCATGCTCAATCATTGATCCATTCATCAAACGCACTCAAATATTAGCTATGCCCAATGCTCAAGTACGATCATAGTGCCCCCTAGTTGGTGCTTATAAGAGAAGATGGAGACTCAAAGCAAAAACAATTGTGTAAAGTAAGTACATAGGCCCTTCGTAGAGGGAAGTAGGGATTTGTAGAGGTGCCAGAGCTCAAGGTTTGTATCAAGAGAGAAAACTATTTTGAGTGGCATGCTTTTCCTGCCAACGAAAATGACAAAGTAGCTCACAATACTTTCCATGCTAGATACATTATAGGCGGTTCCCAAATAGAATAGTAAAGTTTTTACTCCCCCTCCACCAATCAATCACACTCCACGGCGAGCTGAATCCACGGGTACCGTCCATACCAACAACATTCCTAGGGGAGTTTTTTTAATTATTTGCATTTTTTCTTTCTTTGATTTTGGGACTTGGAATCCCTATTACCAGCAACTTTCTCGTGAATGATAGTGAATCAACACATACTATGAGAATAACACACCTAGCATAGAAAAATATTAAATACTCCCCACCATTCAATGAGCGGTACGGGCACACAAAAGAGAAAATTTATTTTGAAGATTTAGAGTTGGCACATACAAATTTCTTGGAACGGCATGGAAATACCTCATATAGGTAGGTATGGTGGACTCATAAGGCAAAACTTGGTTTAAGGATTTTGGATGCACAAGTAGTATTTCTACTTAGTACATATGAAGGCTAGCAAATAGATTAGGAAGCAACCAAACCGAGGAACGAAAAATCTCAGAAGTGAGCATCGAGTCATAACTAACACCGAATAATGCACCACAAGTAGGATATAACTTCATTGAATAATTATTGACTTTCGTGCATGCATAGGGAATCACAAGCCTTAAATCCAATATTCTTACTAAGCATAATTACTCACTAACATGACTCACATATTACTATCATCATGTTTCAAAACTATTACAAAGAATCAAGCTTAATTTGTCCAATGATCTTCATGAATTTTTTTATTATATCCTCCTTGGATATCTGTCACTTTGGGACTAGTTTCATGTATTGCCATTGGTTTTTCGACAAGCTTAAACAAATTTAAGTAAAGCACATGAGCAAATGACAAGCTACTCTCAATGGATATGACTAGTCAAACAATTAAGGAGCTATGTGAGGACTCTCTCTCCCTCAATAAATATTTTCAGATATTAAGTACTTTATTCAAACAACAAGCAAAAGAAAAATAGCACTCCAAGAATAGCACGCATCATGTGAATGAATAAAAATTTAGGCTCAACATAGGCTAACCGATAATTGTTGACGAAGAGAGGTGGGATGCGTAGCATCCCCAAGCTTAGATGCTTGAGACTTCTTGAAATGTTTACTTGGGTGCCTTAGGCGTCCCCAATCTTGAGCTTTTGTATCTCGTTCAATCCTCTCATACCACGGTTTGACCTATTCTCAAAAATTTCATCCACACAAAACTCAAAAAGAACTTGTGAGATAGGTTAGTACACATAATAATAAATCAACTCTTTATGTACTACAAAGACAAGTTGTGTAATAATTTAAAAAATTAGGTACTGTATACTATTATTTCCACAATTTATATCTACCAATATAGGCTATGGACACTATAGGATAAGTAGATAATGAAACTATGCCAACAATCTGTCTAAACAGAACAGTCTGTAGCAATTTATGAAAACAGTGTACTTATGTAACGCAAAAAATTATGAAAATTTATTAAAAACTATAAAATTTATATTAATACACTGTGTAAACATTTCAGAAACCTTCCGTGTTCCTGTAAAATATGAAAATTCAAACACTATAGCAGAAGTTTCTATTTTCGCCCAGCACATATCAAAACATGCAATGCAAGCATCCTAAGGCAATTCTTGGAAATTTGTATTGAATAAAAAGATTATAAATAGAAAGTAACAGAAAATAACAAAATATAATGACGTTCCAAGAAAAACACATATTATGTGACGAATAAAAATATAGCTCCAATAAGATATACCGATAGTGCTGAAGACGAAAGAGGGGATGCCTTCAAGGGCATCCCCAAGCTTAGACGCTTGAGTATTCCTTTAATATTACCTTGGGGGTGCCTTGGGAATCCCCAAGCCTAGGTTCTTGTCATTCCTTATTCTCCTCATATCAGTGTCTCACCCAAAACTTGAAAACTTCAATCACACAAAACTTAATGGAACTTCGTGAGATCGGTTAGTGCAGTAAATATAGATCATCCACTTAGGTAGTGTCAAGACAAGATTCGTAATTGTTCCCACATGAGACCTAATGTATTACATAATTCTCACAATTTATATTACTCAATATAAGCTATAGGAACACTTGAAACAAGCAAACTATGCATGCAAAATAGAATGTGTCAAAAACAGAACAGTCTGTAAAGATTTGAATGATCGGCAAACTTCCCTCACTCTAAAAATTCTTAACAATTAGCAAAGCTCAAGGAATTTTCATATAAAGTTTTTGTAAAAATTTCAATTTTTTTATGTTCCAATAAAATTAGATAATTCATATACTGGACGCAAAACTTCTGTGTTTGCACAAAATCAAACAAGCAAGTATCCACACTATCCCAAAGGATTTACTTGGCACTTTATTGAAATAAAAGACACAAAACATGATTAATATAGTAGCTTAATCATGTTAACACACAAAAACATAAAGTATAAGTGTTGGGTTGTCTCCCAACAAACGCTTTTCTTTGATGCCTTTTAGGTAGGCATGATGATTTCAATGATGCTCACATAGGAATAATAATTGAAACATGCAAAAGAGCATCATGAATCTCATGACAAGCACATTTGAGTCTGACCCAATTCCTATGCATAGGGATTTTGTGATGAGACAATTTATGGGAACAAGAATCATCTAGCATAGGAAGGCAAAACAAGCATAACTTCAAAACTTTGAACACATAGAGACGAAATTTGATATTATTACAATTCCTACAAGCATATGTTTCTCCCTCATAATAATTTTCAGTAGCATCATGAAGAAATTCTGCAATATAACCAGCACATAAATCATTATTTTGATGATGCACAAGCATAGAAAATTTGTCACTCTCCACATAAGCAATTTTCTTCTCATTCAAAATGGTGGGAGGAAACTCAACAAAACAACTATCATGTGACACTTGATTGACATAACGACATTGAAGATTAAAATTATGATAATAGATTTCATGGTTGTCATTACTCTTTATAGAATACATGTCATCACAATAATCATCATATATAGGAGGCGTGCTATCATCATAATAGTTTTTCTCATCAAAACTTGGGGGACAAAAAATATCATCTTCATCAAACATAGCATCCCCAAGCTTGTGGCTTTGCATATCATTAGCATCATGAATATTCAGAGAATTCATACTAAAAATATCACTATCATGCTCATCATTCAAAGATTTAGTGCCAAACATTTTAATAACTTCTTCTTCTAACACTTGAGCACAATTTTCCTTTCGATCATTTTCACGAAAGACATTAATAAGATGAAGCATATGAGGCAACCTCAATTCCATTTATTGTAGTTTTATTTTATAAAACCTAACTAGTGAAAAACAAGAAACTAAACGATTAAATTGCAAGATCTAAAGATATACCTTCAAGCAATCACCTCCCCTGGAACGGCGCCAGAAAAGATCTTGATATCTACTACACAACCTTCTTCTTGTAGACTCGTGTTGGGCCTCCAAGCGTAGAGTTTTGTAGGACAGTGGTAATTTTCCCTCAAGTGGATGACCTAAGGTTTATCAATCGTCAGGAGGTGTAGTATGAAGATGGTCTCTCTCAAACAACCCTGCAATCAAATAGCAAAGAGTCTCTTGTGTCCCCAACACACCCAATACAATGGTAAATTGTATAGGTGCATTAGTTCAGTGAAGAGATGGTGATACAAGTGCAATATGGATGGTAGATATAGTTTTTTGTAATCTTAAAATATAAAAACAGAAAGGTAACAAATAGTAAACAACAATAAAAACGTTGTATAAATGCTTGGAAACAAGGCCTAGGGTTCATACTTTCACTAGTGCAAGTTCTCTCAACAATACTAACATAGTTGAATCATATGTAAATCCCTCACATGCGACAAAGAGTTCACACCAAAGTCACAAATAGCGGAGAACCAATCAAGAAATTATTGTAGGGTACGAAACCACCTCAAAGTTATATTTTCTGATCAATCTTATGAGCTATCCCTATAAGTGTCACAAACAACCCTAGAGTTCGTACTAAGATAACACCTTAAGATACACATCAACCAAAACCCTAATGTCACCTAGATACTCCAATGTCACCACAAGTACCCATGGGCTTGATTATACGATATGCATCACATAATTCCAGATTCATCATGTTCAATCCAACACAAAGAACTTCAAAGAGTGCCCCAAAGTTTCTACCGGAAAGTCAAGACAAAACGTGTGCCAACCCTTATGCATTGATTCCCAAGGTCACGGAACCCGCAAGTTGATCACCAAAACATACATCAAGTGGATCAATAGATCATCGCATTGTCACCACGGATATCCAATAGCAAGACATACCTCAAGTGTTCTCAAATCCTTAAAGACTCAATCCGATAAGAAAACTTCAAAGGGAAAACTCAATTCATCACAACAAGATAGAGAGGGGGAAACTCCATATGATTCATCTATATCAATAAAGATCGCGATACATCAAGATCGTGCCATCTCAAGAACATGAGAGAGAGAGAGAAAAAACACATAGCTACTGGTACATACCCTCAGCCCTAAGGGTGAACTACTCCCTCCTTGTCATGGAGGGCGCAGGGATGATGAAGATGGCCCCGGTGATGGTTTCCCCCTCCGGCAGGGTGCCAGAACAGGCTCCCGATTGGTTTTTCGTGGCTTTGGAGGTTTGTGGCAGCAAAACTCCAAATCTAGGTTCTGCGTTGTTTTTTTTTGGAATATTTGAGGATTTATAGAGATGAGAGGGAGGTCGGTGGACTCCCGAGGGGCCCACAAGCCTGGTGGGAGCGCCCAGGGGGGGTAGCCGCGCCCCTGAGGCTTGTTGCCTCCTCGGTAATCTTCTGGCTTCGTCTCCAAGCTCCGTGGGTGTCTTCTGGTCCATAAAAAATCACCATAAATTCTTATTCTGTCTGGTCTCCGTTTGATATTCCTTTTCTATACAACTCAAAAACACGGAAAAAACAGGAACTGACACTGGGATCTAGGTTAATAGGTTAGTCCCAAAAATAATATAAACTTTTAGTAAAATGATTGTAAAACATCCAAGAATGATAATATAATAGCATGCAACAAGCAAAAATTACAGATACGTTGGAGACATATCAATAGGCCAAATGTTTTCAAAGTCAAGGAGAAGCATCAAAAGCAACACACACACTCTCTCTCAAATCCCTATGATCTATAAAATTTCCCCCCCTTTGGCAAAAAGTTACCAAAAAGCTTGAAAATAGGAGCTAAACGTTGCTACGAGCAAGGTCTCCTCCATGGGGCGATGAAGCTGCTCTAGTAGTCATGGAAGGAGTCGATAAGAGAGCGATAGTGAATGCTTGTGCTCTTTTCTGTCAGGTTGCTTCTTGGATGTCACCTCATCAGGTATGAAATCTTCATCCTCTTCATCAGAATTTCTATTCTTCCTAGCCCGCGTGGTTTCCTTTGTCAAGCCATGAGAATTGGGAGTTCCACGGTCTGAAAAACTGGTATCGGGACTAGTGGTTGCATCAAGATCCATACTCTACTCTCTGAGCTCATTCTGGTTGTCATCAGACCCTGACATGATTGATCACTAACCCCGTGAATTAGATATAGAGGATCATAATGGACGAGCATCACCAAATTCAGAAGTTTTTGCAATTTGAACTGAACAAGTTAGTATTAGGTATTCACAATATGGAATTCGGTTCCACCGAGTTTTAAGTTTTGGAGCTTTCGAGACAACAAACAATAGAAGCACAGACCTGGTCACAAAGTTTCGGTTTCACCGAAGTGTGATTTGGTCTCATCGAAGTTGTGCTCAAAAACCCTAAAACTACATTTAGGTTTCACCAAGAAGTTCTTTGTGTTGTGGGTGAACCCACATTGGTGGCGCAGAGATGTTTCAACTCGGTGACTCCAAAACTGCATACGGCGGAGACCTAACCCGATATTTCTTACTTTGACCAAATCTAAGGAACTTTCTGGTTGGTAGAGCCATTGCAAACTATGGCTAGAGATGAAAAACAACCTAATGTGAATGAAATAGAGTTTGGAGCGCACGAGGGGTCGAAGATTTACGCTAACTTGGTGGATCTTCTCTATGGCGGCAACAATAGAGAAGATTCCGTTGGCGGTGAAGGATTTCTGCAGCGAGGGCGCACAAGAGACAACAAACATCGCTCGGAGATGTGGGAGGCGGCAACAGTGGCGTGCGGGAGTTTTCGTTTGAAGCAATTTTCAAAGTACAGACCCACGGATTTATATAGCCACTCATTGTCGATGACACCAAGACAGAATTATTGGTTCCACCGAGATGCATAACTTCCTAAACACACAACAATTCGGTAACGTTGAGATTTCTAGATCAGTGGTTCCGAGGTAGACAACCAGATCAACCCAAGTGCTTCGGTGGAACTGAGCTTGGAGTATTGGTTGCACCGAAAAATACTCAGGAGGTTTTGGAAGTCAGCCCCTGTCGAATCAGGAATTCCGAGTGCTCCTCATACACAGGGTCCGAAAAGTGCTTGCTCAAATTTTGTGATGAAGCATGAAGAATTTGAGACAAGAAAGCATGGATAGATAGAGGGGGTACTTCAACATTCTTGTACATCTAATTGGCCAAAAAAATAAAACCCAAATGGAACAACAATTGGATGCCCTAGAATGCAAAATATGCATACCAACATGCTCACACAATAAGCTGTCAAATAGCATATGTCAAACATGCATAACAATTCTAGTATGTACGAAGCACTTTATTGATGACGGAGTCATCTATATATGAGTATATTGACTTAGGATCCAAGAAAGAATACTTGATCATAGGTCATACTCATCGTTTAAGCACAAGTGGAGTTGCAACTTTTACATAAAGCTTTTAATGTGTTCACACCTTGTGAGATGCTTTGACTCAAGTCTTAAAGTAAAGCCCCCTCTTGATGTGACATCCCCCTAAGAGGGACAAACTAGCCTTTCGTTTTATCATAGAGGAGTTCATGTAGGTGTTGTAGTAGTGAATGCTCATTGTTGATGAAGATTATCTCGAGTTGGGAGCTATCCTTGTTGTTTTGTACTCTTCTCACCTGCATGGGTTAGTCCCACACAAGGAACAAATACAAGGATATATATGGAGATATATTGAAGCACTAGCATGATGATGTCTATTGATACATTAATTACCTTGTACCTTGCTTACCAATGAGGGAATTTGTGACTCCTTGAGCTATTGCATAAGGTTGGAGTTGATTGCACTAGTTCTTGCCAAAAATGAGTGTGAGTGAATCTTGTTGGCGGAGTCATCCCTCAAGAAATTCTCTAGTTCTTCTTCTTGGGGACCCGATCAACTAGATGGTGATCCTTGGCATTGAAGTATCACTTGATGAAGTAGAATTAGTAGTGGCCTTGGGAACCCACTTGACCATGGCTTGTGACTCTTCTTCAAATGAGTCAATCCCCTCTTGAAGCTTGTCTTTGCCCTTGAGCTTCTGGTCTTGTGGTGTAAGATCATCTTGAGCTCTTGTTCACTTAGAGAGAGTAGGATCATACTTATCCATTTGGGGAACAAACTTAGCCTGGGGTATTAATACTATTCCCATTCAACTCCATTGGCATTGAACTTTCATTCAAAACCAACACCTTGGTTCTTCCAGTGCCATCCTTGCTTGCGCACAATCTCCTCAAATTGCTTGCTTTCGGCAAGAATCTTGAAGACACCTTTATCTATAATTCCTTTTAATAAATTATTTTCTTTCTCAAGTGTAACTTGTCTAAGAGAATCATTAGTGGAATCAATAAAACTATGATACTTGTGATCTGCGTTCGAATTTTCCCCTAAGAGGAGAGGATGATGCAACACAGTATAGATAAGTATTTTCCTTAATGAGAACCATGGTTATAGAACCAATATGAGGATGGCACAACTCCCATCTTCATCGCCTACACACAAAGGAGCAAACACTTGCACCCAACTGGGCAAGAGGGTTGTCAATCCCCTCGAACTCATTACTTGCAAGCAAATGAGTAGTGTGGATGATAATAGATAATTGTAAATTGTAAAAAAATAGAACAACTAAATGACAGCAAGGTGATAGTAGAGTTTTTAAATATATACGTGAATAGACCTGGGGGCCATAGTTTTTCCAAGGGCATCTCTCATGTAGAAGGCATACAATGGGTAAAGAAATTATTGTTGGGAAATTGATAGGAAAGCGCATATATATGTAATATTTATTCATAGCAATGATCATTACATGTAGGCATCACGCCTATAAGCAAGTAGACCGACTCCTTCCTGCATCTACTACTATTACTCCACCCATCGACTGCTATCCAGCATGCATCTAGAGTATTAAGTAAAACAGAGAAATGCTTAGAGAACAATGACATGATGTAGACAAAGTAAATCCAATTAATATGAATAAACACCATCATTTTATCCATTTTGGCAGCAATACAAATACGTGTCATGCCCCCTTTTGTCACTGGGATTGAGCACCACAAGATTGAACCCACGAGAATGCACCTCTCCCGCTAAAGAAATATCAATCTAGTTGGCCAAACTATTTCAATAGATCATAGAGAATTATGAAGCTATCATATAATCATGCATATATATAAGGACCAACAAAGAAATCAATATAATTTCATGAACAATTTGAACATAAACCCACAATTCATCGGATCCCAACAAATGCATCGCACAAAGTGATTACATCGAATAGATCATCATGAAGATGCGATGAAATTTTTATTGAAGAATATATAGAGAGATAGCCATCACGTACTAACTGCGGGCCCGTACGTCTATGGTGAACTATGCACACATCACCATGGGAGCAGGAAGGTTGAGGAAAAGGCCCTCCGTGATCGATCCCCCCTCTGGTAGGGTACCAGAACAAGTCTCCAGATGGGCACATGGAGGAACAGATACTTGTGGTGGCGGAAAAAGTGTTTCGGGAGGCTCCCCGGGGTCTTTGGAATATATTAGAATTTATAGGCCAAAAAGGGGCATCGAGAGACGACGGGTGGCCACAAGCTAACATGGCATGGCCAACCCCTAGACGTGCCCCATTGGCTTGTGGGGTCCTCTTGCAGCCCCTGGCCTCCTCCCAAAGCTTCTAGGTCTTATTTTGGTCTAGAAAAGATCCTCAGAAAGTTTGGTGGCAATTGGACTTCATTTGGTATTGTAAAGCTGAAAAGCCAAATACATGCAGAAAATAACAACTGGCATGTGGCACTAGATTAATAGGATAGTGCTGAAATGTAATATGAATCATCGAATAAATGCCCAAAAAGTATCCTAGACTGATAATGTTATAACATGGAACGATAAAACATTATAGATACGTTGGAGACATATCAGCATCCCCAAGCTACGATGAACTTTGTATTGAGGAACATAGAGAGAGATAGCCATCAGGTACTAACCGCAGACCCGTAGGTCTATGGTGAACTACTCACACATCACCATGGGAGCATCAAGGTTGAGGAAAAGGCCCTCCATGATCGATCCCCCCTCCGGCAGGGTACCGAAACAAGGCTCTAGATGTGCACACAGCAAAACAGATACTTGTGGTGGCGGAAAAAGGTTTTTGGGAGGCTCCCTAGGGTTTTTGGAATATATTGGAATTTATAGGTCAGAGAGGGGCATCAAGAGACGACCGGCGACCGCAAGCTAACATGGCATGGCCAACCCCTAGACGCGCCCTGTTGGCTTGTGGGGCTCTCATGTGGCCCCTGGCCTCCTTTCGAAGCTTCTAGGTCTTCTTTTGGTGTAGAAAAGATCCTCAAAAAGTTTTGTGGAAATTGGACTTCGTTTGGTATTGAAAACCTGAAAAGCCAAATACATGCAGAAAACAACAACTCGCACGTGGCACCTGGTTAATAGATTAGTGCTAAAAACTAATATGAATCATCAAATAAATGCCCAAAAAGTATCCTAGACTCATAATGTTATAGCATGGAACGATAAAAAATTATAGATATGTTGGAGACATATCAGCATCCCCAAGCTTATTTGCAGCTCATCCTTGAGTAGGTAAATGATAAAAATTAAATTTTTGATGTGAAATTCTATCCAATATGTAATCTATTGTAGGTATGATCATTGAGAAACGATGAATTAATAAACATCAACATAATAATATCCGTAAGCATAAGTAACATAATCATCAATGTTAAAAATATACGATCCTTAAAGTTTGTTTACCCCCATTTTTTTATCATATTAGCATGGAATGGCTTCGTCTTCACCATGTAAATAAAAATATCAAGCACAATAGTGTTAATTCAGGCAATTGGATCGTACTTTTTAATGTGCTTCATCCGTTTATCACTCACGCAATACATGAGCATGAACCATGGATATAGCATATAGGTGGAATAGAATATGGTGGTAGGTTTCAAAGGGCTAAAAGTGGAGAAGAAATTCTCGCATCAACTAGGCGTATCGAAAGGCTATGGAGATGTCTGTCAATAGATATCAATGCGAGGAGGAGGGATTGCCATGCAATGGACGCACTAGAGCCATAAGTGTATGAAAGCTCAAAAAAGTTAAGTGGGTGTCCATCCAACTTGCTTGCTCGTGAAGACCTTAGGCATTTGAGAAACCTCGTCATCAGAATATACAAGCCAAGTTCTATAATGAATAATTTCCACTAGCATATGAAAGTGACAAAACATGAGACTCTCTATACAAAAAACATGGTGCTACTTTGAAGCACAAGTGTGGAAAAGAAAGTAGTAGCCATGCCCCTTCTCTCTTTTCTCTCATTTTTTTATTTCTCTTTTTTTCTTTCCCTTTTTATTTATATTTTTTGTTCGGAGTCTCATCCCGACTCTTGGGGGAATCATTGCCTCCATCAACATGTCCTCACTAAGACAGTGCCCTAATAATGATGATCATCACACTTTTAT
Organism: Hordeum marinum; assembly: GCA_022496015.1. Classification (NCBI taxonomy): domain Eukaryota; kingdom Viridiplantae; phylum Streptophyta; class Magnoliopsida; order Poales; family Poaceae; genus Hordeum; species Hordeum marinum. The sequence goes on along the minus strand of CM039678.1, from coordinate 224,321,797 downwards.
TTACTTACAACTCGATACGAAAAACTACTAAACAATATGACTCTATATGAATGCTTCTGGTAGTGTACCAGGATGTGTAATGATCTAGCATAACATGTGTAAAAATGATGGGTGTCTTTTCCACAAATACAATGTCAGCTACATGATCATGCAAAGCAATACGATGATGAAGGTACCAGTCATATGATGTAACTGTGGAAGTTGCATGGCAATATATCTCGGAATGGGTATGGAAATGACATTATAGGTAGGTATGGTGGTAGTTTTGAGGAATATATAAGGTGGCTTATGTGCAACAGAGCATATCATGTCATGGGTTTTGGATGCACCGGTGAAGGTTGCACCGATCCTTGAGGCGAGAATGGGCAATGCACAGTACCAAATAGGCTAGCAAATATGAGGTGGTGAGAGTGCATACATCCATGGATTCACATTAGTCATAAATAACTCACGTACTTATTCCAAGGTTTTATTAGCTCTTTCGAAGCAAACTACTACTCTCATACCCCTAGGGAGGAGGTTGTGAGGAGTTAACCATATCACTCCTCCGACCTAAACAACACTAGGATATCAATGAGGAATAAGAATGCTCACACATCATCACCATGCCATAACCAATATTTTGATGACTAACAACTTAACATCCTTTAACTATCGATATTTCTACTAACCAACAACCATGCACTCACAACCTTTCATATTACCACATCAATATCATTAACTCACAATTTATCTTTTATGTGCTACATGAAGGTTTTGATTATGCACTCCTTGAATACCTATTATTTTGGACTAGTCTTATAACTAATTGACGGGGTTATTACCCCTGGGTAGGCCAAAGCAACGGGGTTCTTTCCCCCACTTCAAGAAAAAGCACATGGATGGCTGCTTCCTGGCTGGCTGGCGCGCCTCTGGCAGGTGTGCTGCCGGCTGGCTTGGGGACGGCTGGTCATGGAGCCGGCTCGGCCCCCGGCCGACTGGACGTGGTCGGTTGCCTTCGAGCCGCCTCCTCCGTTGACCCCTGGGTGGACTAGCTCCCGTCCCATCCCTCTGAAAGCGAGTATGGCGACGCGACGGGACCCCCATGACGGGCACCAATGTAGCCACAATGACCACTAACGCACGGGCGCGCGTGGCTACAGTTCGGCCGGTCATACCGCTAACCTTGGTCGACCGCGACCGAGCGGAGCAACAGTGCCGGCATGCCCCCGCCCACTCGATTACCAGCCTCAGCATGGCTACAGTGCAGCCGGCCGTACCGGAGACTTTGGCCGGGTGGCACAAGATGATGCCACCTAGGTGGCCCGTGCCGTAGCAGGTGGGCGGGGGCCAATCGCGGAGCCGATTGGCAGGCCCGAACGGGCGATGGGATCGCGCAACGAGTGGACCCTACGGCGACAAGACGGCCCATGAGGCGGGACCCCCTGTCCATCCGAAGAGGCTACCAGCCGGGCCCCTCATTCTGTACCTTAGGAATATTGTAAGCCGGGGGGTTGGTCTATAAAGTCCCCCGAGCTCCCCATGCAACGGGGACGACGAGTCTTAGGCACCCACACCCACAGGACACTTCCCACATATTTACCTTCGTAGCGGAGGAAGGCCTGATGGCTGCTCCCTCTTCCTCCTCTAGCAAACAGCTCCAGGAGCAACCATGTAAACACACCCATCCACCAACTAGACCAAGCAGGACTAGGGGTATTACCTCCCACGGAGGGCCCTGAACCTGGCTACATCGCATGTCACCACCGTTTGTACCTAATCCCGCACCCGAAGCCCGTCGGCGCCCTCCGGACCCAACCACCTTCAATAAGCCTACACATGGCATCTGTCATGAGAAAACGACGACAATTGGTGCCCACAGTGGGGACATACACGGCGCCGGCTGGATTCATGCTCCGGGTGGGACCCTTCGCCATTCCCAGCCTCCACTTCACGTCCAGGCGAAACCGTAGGCTCGTGGGGCTTGCTCCGGCAGGCGCCACGGGCAGCATCATCGACCTCACGCTAGACATTGATGTTCTCACCGTGTGTTTTGGTAGGCTAAGCCTTGCCAAAGCACCGGTCGCCGACGAGTACCCCAGCGAGGTGCTCGACTCTGCCGACCCGCCCACAACCGTGGGCGCACTCGCTTCGACCCAGTCCAGCAGCTTCCACGTCCGCGTGGGAGCAATGGCCATTATCTCCTCCACTCTCACATCCCTAGCTAGAAGTCATAGAAACAGCATATGTTTGCATCATGTTTCAATTTGGCATCAACTTGAAATGGGAAGTTGAAGAAACACCAAGCTCATATTGAATCAAAACAATTCAAAGTTGGTGAAAATTCAACAAATCCAAAATGCTCTTTAAAAATGTTCCCAATGTCTAATAAATTTGGACATGATTATAACAGGGACCATTTTACATATTGAATATACAAAACAATTTAAAAATAAATGTTAAAGCTCTTGAAAATGCCAAATAAAGCATTATCATTACTTTTGTTTTCAAAATATCCTAAAACTTTTTAGATAATTTTGAAATATTCAAACTCCATTATAGAAAATACTTGGGATATTTTGCAAAGTCATTTTGCACCTGCAAAAGAATTAAACAAATGTTAGAAATTAGAAAAGAAATGAAAGAAAAAAAGGAGAAAGAAGCCCAGGCCAGGCCGGCCCACCTGGCCCAGGGAGGTCATCGTCCTCCTGGTGGCCAGGAGGACGGGAGTGTGGCCGGCGTGCGCGCGCTGCCGTGCCTCCATGCCGGCAACTTCCTGCCTGCTTCCCCCTCGCCAGCGTGACGGGGATAAGCTCCCAGAGCCGTCCCCGTCGCTTCCTCTCTCTCTCTCGCCCGCCTCTCTTTCTCCCCTCCTCTGCTCCGCCATGGCTGGACTGCTCGCCGCCGTAGCGCCGCCATTTTAGCCGCCCCCGCACCCTTCTGAGCCCACCAAAGGCTCCGCCTAGATCCCCTCTTCCTTCTAGCTGAGCCATGCACCGCTCGGAGCTCCCTGTCACTGCCATCGCCATCGTCTTCAACCTCCGGCCGCCGGCAAGCAAGTGGAGCTCGCCATTGCTCCAGGCCTGCCCCGAGCCCGGTCTCGACGTCTCTACAACCGCCGTGAGCCCCTAGGACTTTCCCCCCTCTTTCCCCCTTCGAATGAGCCCTCTAGCGCCGAGTTCCTCCGAGCCTGAAAGCTTCTCGCCACCGGCGAGGTCATGGCCGCCATTGCAGTGGCCCAAGCTTGCGTCTAAGCACGCGATCATGCTAAGAATGTTCCCAGGCAGCCCTAGGAGGCCTTAGGTGCCTCGTTTGAGCTTCGGCTCGATGGGCCCGTGCCCGCCCGAGCTCTGGCAGCCGCCAAGATTGACGCTGGCATCGATTCCGACAATCGTAGCTCCTGGGAGGGGTCGGAATGGACGCGCGCGTGTGTGTAGGTCCGTTTGGTGCCCAACATTGCCCTTTTGGTCGCCGGAGGAGGGATCCCGAACCCTCCGCCGTCTCTGGAGCCACCGGCGGCTCAACACCGGTGGGTCTTGCCGGAGTTGACCACGGGGGTTTGACACCTGGGTGATGGGCAGGTGGGGCCAGACTCTATTAATCAAATTAGTTAACAAATTAATTAATTAGATTAATTAAACCAATCAGTCACTCACTAGTGGGACCAGATATGTTAATTAGTTAGGATTAGTTTTAATTATTTAGTTAAATGATTGAGCCACTCACATGTGGTCCGCACATGTCAGGTTTGATTCTCGCCGGGTCAGCTAATGAGCTGACATCACCGTGACGTCAGGCTGATGTCATATTTCATTTTCTAGTTTAAAAATAAATCTAGAAATTATTCAAAACTTCAAAAGTTCATATAAATTAATCTGTAAATTAGATGAAAATAATTTATATACGAAAATTTATCAAAAAAATCCAATGAATCCAATGGCGCTATTGTCATGCATGTTAGAGCAATCTAAATAGGTGAACATTGACATTTACTAATAGGTTAGTATATGGAATTTGAAATGAAGAATGATTTTGAACCTATATTCCAACTCATTTAAAATTAACATGATCACTAGCTGCATTAGCTCATCCATACATGCTATCATGCCATGATCATGCATCATATTGTTGCACTTGCGTGTATTGATTGTTTCTTATCTGGATTGCGGTAGGCCCTGCTTCCGAGGATACCCCCGAGTATTCCAACGAAGGAGAGAATCTTCCCACTACCCAGCACGGCAAGCATCCCCTTTGATCATTCCGGTAATGCCCCACTCTCTTGCTCCTGCTCTTGTTTATTGCATTAGGACAATCGACCACATGTCAGTTATACACGGTAGATGACCCTAATCTGCCGCATGACCTGTCATTGTCATAGTAAATAGCTAAACCTTGCAACCTAGCATACCTGATAGATGCTTGTGCCATGATGTTCTTAGCTTACCTTGCCTGCTATGCTTGCTATGCTTAGAGTTGTGTCAGGTCTGATTCATCTGGGTGATGAACTGAGTGAAACAATGTTGTTCTGATGTGGTGATCTTATGATGAACCCGATTTAGTAAAGGTAGCGATGAGAGGCTATGTAGGAGTACATAGAGGGCTGTCTCATTGGGACCGTTCTTAGGAACTGACTTCCGTGTTTGTGATCCAAGACAAGTTACTACCACACATTGGGTTCCGGTAACTCGACCCCTCTCGACTTATCAGTCGCTTAGTCCTTGGTCCAGGAGTTGCAAGTAGTTTCTGGTGTTTATAGCATGCTGGAGGCCATGCGTAGCGCTGACCCTAGGGGTGGGTTACGACGCGGTAGGCAATGGCACGGTGTACCAAGGGTCACCCGAATGGTGGGCTTGGGAACCCTGCGCACATCGTTTGGGGCCGTAGCAGAAACTTTGGCCGGACTTCCGTGCGGGTTCAGTATCAAATAGGCGATAGCTTGGACTAGAGGTCTTATGTGATTGACGGTCATGGCCGACTCCCTCGCTGGGCATCCGCTTGAAGGTTGCCGAGGTGCATGGTTTTATGAGCACACAGCGATAAGTGGCGAGAGTGTGTGTGAAGAAGTACACCCCTGCAGGGTATGAAACTATTCGAATAGGCGCGTCCTCGGATATGGACTACTTGGAGAACTATGCTATTCATAGATAATCAAATGGATACTCATAAAAATGTCAAGACAAGTGTGAGTACCGTGGATGGCACTCTCCCAGGAGAGGGAAGTGAATCCATGGTGGTGTATTACTATGAAGTTGGTGGACTCTTGTGCGATATATAAAATTGTAACAAAGACTTAAAATTTGAGTAGTGTAGGTTAGCCATGGGTCAAAGCTGGCATTGCTGCATAAACTCCACCACTTCCCTTGTTGATACATGAGCATGATTAGACTAGGTCTGTTTTAAAGACTTGCTGAGTACGTTTGTACTCATGTTTGCTTAATAAATGTTGCAGATGAGACCCAGGACCCATCAGGTGGGTTCTTTCTAGATGTCAACAATGGCCAATAGCTGGTCTCCCAGATACGACCTTATGCCCTGTGGCGGGCTGTAGATAGTCAGACCATGTGCCTTTTTACCCCTTTCATCGGTCTATACTCAGACAGCTTAAGCTTCCGCTTGGTTTGTATGAACTTATTTGTATGACTTGAGTGTCGGGTCATGTGACCCCTATCTGTCAGAACATATTATGCAAGGCTCGTCTGAGCCTCTTAAATAAAAGTTGTGTTGTTATATGGTTATGTTGTGATTCCATAGTTGTATCTATGCATATCGGGCATGTCGTTCGTACGTGTGACGTGCAATGGTATGTATGGGATCCGACACCTAGTTGTGTTCCTTTAGTAGTACTCTTTATGGGAAACTGCATCTTTGTGCTTCCACCGAGCCATGGTAGCTTGCTACTGCTCTAGACACATTGATTGACCGACATTTATCCTTCTTTGCTTTTCTGTCTGTCCCTTCAGGGAAATGTCTCGCAGTGTAATGGAGTCCCTGTAGCCTGCTACGACTCGTCTACATGCAGTGATGACATTTATGTCCCATGACGTAATGGAGTCCTTGTAGCTTGCTATGACTCGTCTACACACACTTGAGGCCAACACCTGCATTGCTGGGTTACGTATGCCTGTTTTCGTACGGATGTGCCACTTGGGTTCTATGACTAGTTATGTCGGCCCGGGTTCTCTGTCGTTTGATTCCCAGCGACATGTTCACATACGCGAGCCAAAAGACGCAAACGGTCCCGGCTAAGGTAAGGCTGCAGCCGTGGAGCTTACCGTGTGTGAGGCTGCAAAGTGATGTGATATGTTACAGACTGGATTTATCTGACTTAGGATCAGGGTCCCGACAGCATTGGTATCAGAGCCTAACTGACTGTAGGACTACCAAGCCAAATCGGTCGAAGTTGAGTCTAGAAACACTATAGAAAAGTAGGGGAATTGATTGTGGAATGGAACGTAAGGCTCTTTTTACTCCTCTTCCCAAGTTATTCTATTCTGAGTCATTCTCATCTTTTCTATGATGATAAGAACTAGGCTTCTCATCCATTGCTTAGGATGCCGAGTTACTAACCATGGACCACTAGCTAGGTTGTTTGCAAGTGAATGTGCGTACTCAAGTATTGTTGGTGTGACAAAGAGATGGAGAAGAGATTTGTGTCTAGAAAGTCGATTGGTTATGCTTTTCCAATCTTTTGCAGTTGTCTCAAAATCCTTTTTGAGCAATTATAGCCGTTATGCTGTCCAATTTCTGCTAGAGTCTCTAATGCATTTGCATCATTCTCTGTTTCAGATGCCCCCTCGTCCTTCATGTCAGGTGGTCCGTCTGACCAGGTGCATTGATGTACCAGGTCACACGGCCATGTTGGTTAGAGTTATGATGGAGGCTGATTACCGTTGGTACCCAGAGTACACAGTGGAGGAACAGTATCGAGATTTCAACCGGAGTCAGTATCTGTGTACCGTCAAGATTTATCCTTCATATCCTGGAGCTGTAGAGCCGCTTCACTGGACTTATGGATTAGGTGTCACCATAGATATGGCAATTCAGGAGGCCGCTTACACCATGCTGACTATCATGAGGTTTCACCATGGTCTGCTTCAGAACACAGAGTTTTGTTATGTTCCTGCTTCTATGGGAGGAGAGGATGGTTATCTTTGTGCAGCCTACTATGATCATTCCCATGAGGATCCTAGGCTGCAGGTGACCGCTCAGATGTTGGAGAACAAGGATTGTGATGCATGTGCCCTTCGCATGGACCTTTATGCCACCCGTGCACGTCTTTGGACAGCCCTGACGCAGTTGGCACCTGTCGTGTAGACATGCTATGGGGATTTGGAGATGCTGACCCCATCGCGGACTCATCTGCCAGCACACGTAGACTGGCCCGATGTTGGAGGCATCACCCCTCTTCGAGGACCGCTGTTGCCACCAACAAGGGGACCAAGGCCACATCCGTGTCCTTACGGTTCCCAGGGATCACAGGCTAGAGTGTTCCTAGATCCTCAGATTCAGCTCCCGGGTCATGGCGGTAACCTGTATTAGGCATTCTACGGCGATGCTTGAGTACGTGGATGTTAGTTCTAGTATGGTAGTAATCGTATCGCCACAGTCCTGCGTGTCTTGTGGGACATGATGAGATTGAGAGTTGAGTTCCGGAGGTGTAGATACATAATGTATAGGAAGCTTGTAATGCCTCCGATGAGTTGTGTCATCTCTCCGTAGTTGTATCTCAGATTGGCTTGTACTGAACTATGTCATGGTGTGTATGACTCCTGGTGTTCATATGGCAGTTGTTTTACCATGTTGATTGGTGTATACCCTGCATGCCATGTTGTCCAGTATATTCCTTATCTCATGTCTTAGAGTTGTTGTTCCCTATGATTAAGCTGTGGGTTTGTTTTCCCAGGATGGTGGCAACTAGGAGTAACCCCGTGCCTGCCCCTGAACAGGGCGAGGGAAGCCATCCAAGGCAAGAGGATCTGCCACATGCGCCTTCTCTGGCAGAGGTAATGCTTGAAGCCGAAAGGAACAAGAGAGATACCAACAGGCTATTGGAGCGAATTGAGCATAACACAGCACGTGCTCCCCGCAAATATCTCAATGATGGCGTGTCACTCGGTGATTTCATTAGACTGTGCCCACCCAAGTATCACCATTCGGTCGACCCACTCGACGTGGATGACTGGCTAACTAGCATGTACCACAAGATCTGGGCTGCCAATGTGTCCGAGGCCAACAAGGTGACCTTTGCAACTTACTTTCTAGAAGGACCCGCCAATCTGTGGTGGGAAAAGTTTGAAGCCATGCGTCCCGCAGGCCCCGCACCAACTTGGACAGAATTCAGTGCTGCATTTCGTACCCATCACATCCCGGAAGGGCTGATGGATCGTAAGAGAGAGGAATTATGTGACTTCACCCAGGGCAGGCTGTCAGTGCATGCCTATAGTCGTGAGTTTGGAAACCTTGCTCGCTATGCTCCTGAGGAAGTTTCTACTGATGCCAAGAAGCAGGCTAGTTTCCGCAAGGGACTTAATCCTGAGCTCCGTCGAGACCTGCGCCTGCATGAGTGCACCACTTTCCAGGCTGTTGTCAACAAGGCTATCAATGCCGAGACTGGACAGACTAATTATGAGGCCACGAGAAAGCACAACCGTGACTTCAGCCCCGCATCTAGCTTGGCCCCAATAAACGACGGCTCTGGGTGCCCAACGCAGTCCTGCCGCCAAGATACAATGCGAGGCTATCCTTCCAGGCGCCTCGCCTAGCTCATCCCAATCCTCCAGTCAGGCCATTTGGAGGACCGCCTGCAAATGTTGCACCCCGTGCCACCGTGGTTTGCTACAAATGTGGAGAACCGGGACACTACTCCCGTGAGTGTCCCCAGAATAATGCTAAGCCCGCTGGACGTGGAAAGCCAGGAAAAGCCTTTTATGTGAAGCCAGCTCCTGCTCGTGGACGAGTGAACTATGTGTCTGCTGAGGAAGCCCTTGAGGATCCTGATGTTATCCTAGGTACGCTCCTTTTTAATAGTCATCCAGCTTCTGTTCTATTTGATACTGGGGCATCTCATTCTTTCATTTCAGAAAGTTATGCACAGTTGCATAACTTGTCTTTTTGTGATATGCCTACTCCTTTAGTAGTTCAAACTCCTGGTTCAAAATGGCAAACTTCTAGAGTGAGCCATGATATTGAGATTCTGGTGGATAGGCTAGTCTTCCTAGCATATTTGATAGCCCTCAAGTCTTCGGACATCAATATCATTCTAGGCATGTATTGGATGAAAGCCCACTATGCTAAGATTGATACTCACACTAGGAATGTTCAACTTACACATCCAACGGGTGAGATAGTTAATGCCTCCACTCGAACAACCAAGTGCCAACTCTACTCCCTCAATGCTAGCCCCCTTCTAGAGTTAGAAGATATTCTGGTGGTCCGTGACTTTCCGGATGTCTTTCTAGAAGAACTGCCAGGAATTCCTCCTGTCAGAGATGTTGTGTTTGTGATATAGCTCGTTCCAGGGACTGTCCCAATAGCCAGAAGACCCTATAAGATGGCACCCTTAGAACTAGCCGAACTTAAGATCCAACTCGATGAGGCTTTGAAGAAAGGTTTCATCCGTCCTAGCTCTTCTCCTTGGGCCTGTCCCGTTCTCTTCGTCAAGAAGAAGGATGGATCGGATCGGATGGTTGTGGATTATCGGCCAGTGAATCTGGTCACCATAAAGAACAAGTATCCGCTCCCCAGGATCAATGATTTGTATGATCAACTCACTGGATCCTCTGTCTTTTCCAAAATGGATTTGAGGTTGGGATACCATCAAATCAGAATTAGGAACATGGACATTCCAAAAATGGATTTTGTGACTTGTTATGGCGAATATGAGTACACCGTCATGTCCTTTGGTTTAACCAATGCCGCAGCCACCTTCTCTCGTTTGATGAATTCAATCTTCATGGAGTATTTAGACAAATTCGTCATGGTTTACCTCGACGATATACTCATCTACTCGAGGAACAAACAAGAACATGCCGAGCATCTAAGGCTGGTATTGATGAAACTTCGAGAGCACCTTCTGTACGCCAAATTCTCCAAGTGTGAATTCTGGTTGCCAGAAGTGACCTATCTGGGCCACGTGATATCTGGTAAAGGTATTGCTGTCAATCCCGAGAGAGTTCAGGCCATCCTTGATTGGACTCAACCCGAATCGGTTAAGCAAGTTCGGAGTTTCCTTGGCATAGCGAGCTATTGTCGCCGCTTTGTCGAGAACTTCTCCAAGGTTGCGAAACCTCTGACTGAACTCCTCAAGAAAGATAAAAAGTTCGAGTGGACCCCACAACGCGAGCATAGTTTTCAGGAGTTGAAAAGATGACTGACCTCTGCTCCTATTCTGGTGCCACCAGACTTCTCTAAGGACTTTGTTATCTATTGCGACGCCTCGCGACAAGGATTAGGTTGCATTCTCATGCAAGATCGTCATGTGATTGCATACGCTTGTCGACACTTGCATCCACATGAGGATAATTATCCAACACATGATCTTGAGCTTGCAGCTGTAGTCCATGCACTGAAAACATGGCGACATTACCTTCTGGGTAATCGTTGCGAAATTTACACTGATCACCAAAGTCTAAAATATATATTCACCCAGCCGGATTTGAATCTCAGGGAAAGATGGTGGTTTGAGTTGATTACAGATTACGACTTGGGGATAACTTACACCTCGGGGAAAGCCAATGTAATGGCTGATGCATTAAGTCGTAAGTCTTATTGTAACAATCTGATGTTACAACAAGGTCAACCACTTCTCCATGAGGAATTTCGGAAGTTGAACCTTCACCTTGTTCCTCAAGGATTCCTATCCAACTTGGTGGAGAAACCTACACTTACGAATCAAATTATAGAAGCCCAGAAGCATGATGCTGGGATATCTCGGATCAAGAAAAACATTAAGAAGGGTAATGTTAGATGCTTCTCGGAAGATGATCAGGGTGTTGTCTTCTTTGAGAACCGTTTGGTGATCCCGAAGAAGCAACATCTACGACAGTTGATCCTTAAGGAGGCTCATGATTCTCCCCTCTCAATTCATCCGGGTAGTACCAAGATATATCAGGACCTATGCGAGAGGTTCTTGTGGACTAGGATGAAGAGAGAAATTGCTCAGTTCGTTGCTAACTGCGACGTTTGTCATCGCATGAAAGCAGAACATCAAGGGCCTGCTGGCACCCTTTAACCTTTCGCTATTCCTGAATGGAAATGGGATAAAGTCGATATGGATTTAATTACCGGATTTCCCAAGACTAAGAGAGGGAATAATGCTATCTTTGTGTTCATCGACCACCTTTCCAAAGTGTCTCATTTTCTTCCTATTTGGGACAGTATAACTGCTAGCCAGCTAGCGGAGTTATATGTTTCTCAAATTGTTTCTATTCATGGTGTTCCTTTGGAGATTAACTCAGACCATGGAAGTATCTTTACTTCCTGATTTTGGGAAAGTTTTCGAACCGCTATGGGGACTCATCTATCCTTTAGCACTGCTTTCCAACCGCAATCAAGTGGTCAAGTTGAGCGAGTCAATCAAATCCTCGAAGACATGCTCCGAGCTTGTTTTATATCTTTCGGTATGAACTGGGAGAAATGTCTTCCATTTGCCGAATTTGCCTATAACAATAGTTATCAATCAAGCTTGGGCAAAGCCCCTTTTGAAGTTCTCTATGGACGAAGGTGTCGAACACCTCTTAACTGGTTAGAAACCGGAGAGAGGCAACTCTTTGGCCCGGATATGATCCAGGATGTAGAGGAGCAAGTTCGTATTATTTGTGAAAAGTTGACAACAACCCAATCTCGTCAAAAGAGCCAATATGATCGCCATCATAAGGTTGTGACCTATGAAGTTGACGAGAAGTCTTACCTTTGGGTTACACCTCTCAAGGGTACCCATCGATTCGGTATCAAGGGCAAGTTGGCTCCTTGTTACATTGGACCTTTTCACATTCTTGCTAAACGAGGAGAGGTCTCCTACCAATTGGAACTTCCGCCGCATCTTTCCAAGGTTCATGATGTCTTCCACGTCTCGCAACTCAGGCATTGCTTCTTGGACCCTATCCGTGAAGTAGACCATGAAGCGCTTGATCTCCAAGATAACCTTACATATCGAGAATACCCTGTTCGTATTCTTGATCAAGCTGAGCATGCCACTCGGCGTCGGAACATCTAGTTTCTCAAGGTTTAGTGGTGACACCATTCTGAAAAGGAGGCCACATGGGAAAGAGAAGATCGTCTTCGACTAGAGTACCCCGCGCTCTTCCTGACGACATCAAAATCTCGGGACGAGATTCTTTTGAGTGGGGGTGAGTTGTCACATCCCTAGCTAGAAGTCATAAGAACAACATATGTTTGCATCATGTTTCAATTTGGCATCAACTTGAAATGGGAAGTTGAAGAAACCCCAAGCTCACATTGAATCAAAACAATTCAAAGTTGGTGAAAATTCACCAAATCCAAAATGCTCTTTAAAAATGTTCCCTATGTCTGATAAATTTGGACATGATTATAACAGGGACCATTTTACATATTGAACATCCAAAACAATTTAAAAATAAATGTTAAAGCTCCTGAATATGCCAAATAAAGCATTATCATTACTTTTGTTTTCAAAATATCCTGAAACTTTTTAGATAAGTTTGAAATATTCAAACTCCATTATAGAAAATACTTGGGATATTTTGCAAAGTCATTTTGTACCTGCAAAAGAATTAAACAAATGTCACAAATTGGAAAAGAAATGAAAGAAAAAAGGAGAAAGTAGCCCAGGCCAGGCCGGCCCACCTGGCCTAGGGAGGTCATCGTCCTCCTGGCGGCCAGGAGGACGGGAGTGTGGCCGGCGTGCGTGCGCTGTCGTGCCTCCAGATCGGCAGCTGCCTGCCTGCTTCCCCCTCGCCAGTGCGACGAGGATAAGCTCCTAGAGCCGTCCCCATCGCTTCCTCTCTCTCGCCCGCCTCTCTTTATCCCCTCCTCTGCTCTGCCATGGCCGAGCTGCTCGCTATCGTAGCGCCGCCGTTTTAGCCGCCCCCGCGCCCTTTTGAGCCCACCAAAGGCTCCGCCTAGATCCCCTCTTCCTTCTAGCCAAGCCACGCACCTCCGGGAGCTCCCTGTCGCTGCCATCGCCGTCGTCTTCAACCTCCGGCCATCGGCAAGCAAGTGAAGCTCGCCGCTGCTCTAGGCCCTCCTCGAGCCTGCTCTCGAGGTCTCTACAACCGCCGTGAGCCCCTCGGCCTTTCCCCCATCTTTCCCCATTTGAATGAGCCCTCTAGCACCGAGTTCCTTCGAGCTCGAAAGCTTCTCGCCGCCGGCGAGGTCGTGGTCACCGTTGCAGCGGCCCAAGCTTGCGTCTGAGCACGCGGTCGTGCTCAGAATGTTCCCAGGCAGCCCTAGGAGGCCTTAGGTGCCTCGTTTGAGCTTCGTCTCGATGGGCCCATGCCCGCCCGAGCTCCGGCAGCTGCCAAGCCTGATGCCGGCATCGATTCCGACCATCTTAGCTCCTGGGAGGGGTCGGAATGGACGTGTGCGTGTGTGTAGGTCCGTTTGGTGCCCTCCGCCGCCCTTTTGGTCACCGGAGGAGGGATCCCGAACCCTCCACCGTCTCTGGAGCCACCGGCGGCTCAACATCGGTGTGTCTTGCCGGAGTTGACCATGGGGGTTTGACCCCTGGGTCATGGGCAGGTGGGGCCAGACTCTATTAATCAAATTAGTTAGCAAATTAATTAATTAGATTAATTAAACCAATCAGTCACTGACCAGTGGCCCAGATCTGTTAATTAGTTAGGATTAGTTTTAATTATTTAGTTAAATGATTGAGCCACTGACATGTGGTCCCCACATGTCAGGTTTGACTCTGGCCTGGTCAGCTGATCAGCTGACGTCACCGTGATGTCAGGCTGATGTCATATTTCATTTTCTAGTTTAAAAATAAATCCAGAAATTATTCAAAACTTCAAAAATTCATACAAATTAATCTGTAAATCAGATGAAAATAATATATATATATGAAATTTTATCAGAAAAATACAATGAATCCAATGGTGCTATTGTCATGCATGTTAGAGCAATCTAAATAGGTGAACATTGACATTTACTAATAGGGTAGTATATGGAATTTGAAATGAAGAATGATTTTGAACCTATATTCAAACTCATTTCAAATTAACATGATCACTAGCTGTATTAGCTCATCCACACATGCTATCATGCCATGATCATGCATCATATTGTTGCACTTGCGTGTATTGATTGTTTCTTATCTGCATTGCGGTAGGCCCTGCTTCTGAGGATACCCCCGAGTATTCGAACGAAGGAGAGAACCTTCCCACTACCTAGCAAGGCAACCAACCCCTTTGATCATTCCGATAATACCCCACTCTCTCGCTCCTCCTCTTGTTTATTGCATTAGGACAATCGACCACATGTTAGTTATACACGGTAGATGACCCCAATCTGTAGCATGGCCTGCATTGTCACAGTAAATAGCTAAACCTTGCAACCTAGCATACCTGGTAGATGCTTGTGCCATGATGTGCTTAGCTTACTTTGCCTGCTTGCTGGAGGCTTATCAGTCGCTTAGTCCTTAGTCGACTTATCACACATTGGGTTCCGGTAACTCGACCCCTCTCGACTTATTAGTCGCTTAGTCCTTGGTCCAGGAATTGCAAGTAGTTTCTGGTGTTTATAGCATGCTGGAGGCCGTGCGTAGTGCTGACCCTAGAGGTGGGTTACGACGCGGTAGGCAGTGGCACGGTGTACCAAGGGTCACCGGATGGTGGGCTTGGGAACCCTGCGCACATTGTTTGGGGACGTAGCGGAAACTTCGGCCGGGCTTCCATGCGGGTTCAGTCTCAAATAGGCGATAGCCTGGAGTAGAGGTCTTATGTGATTGACGGTCATGGCCGACTCCCTCGCTGGGCATCCGCTTGAAGGTTGCCGAGGTGCATGGTTTTATGAGCACACAACGATAAGTGGCGAGAGCGTGTGTGAAGAAGTATACCCCTGCAGGGTATGAAACTATTCAAATAGCCGCATCCTCGGATATGGACTACTTGGAGAACTATGCTGTTCATAGATAATCAAATGGATACTCATAAAAATATCAAGACAAGTGTGAGTACTGTGGATGGCACTCTCCCAGGAGAGGGAAGTGAATCCATGGTGGTGTATTACTATGAAGTTGGTGGACTCATGTGCGATATCTAAAATTGTAACAAAGAGTTAAAATTTGAGTAGTGCAGGTTAGCCATGGGTCAAAGCTGGCTTTGCTTCATAAACTCCACCACTTCCCTTGTTGATACATGAGCATGATTAGACTAGGTCTGTTTTAAAGACTTGCTGAGTACGTTTGTACTCACGTTTGCTTAATAAATGTTGCAGATGAGACCCAAGACCCATCAGGTGGGTTCTTTCTAGATGTCGACGATGCCGAATAGCTGGTGTCCCAGCTATGACCTTATGCCTTGTGGCGGGCTGTAGATACTCAAGCCATGTGCCTTTTTACCCCTTTCATCGGTCTGTACTCAGACAGCTTAAGCTTCCGCTTGGTTTGTATGAACTTGTTTGTATGTCTTGAGTGTCGGGTCATGTGACCCCTATCTGTAAGAACATATTATGCAAGGCTCGTCTGAGCCTCTTAAATAAAAGTTGTGTTGTTATATGGTTATGTTGTGATGCCATAGTTGTATCTATGCATATCGGGCATGTCATGCGTACGCGTGACGTGCAACGGTATGTATGGGATCCGACACCTAGTTGTGTGCCTTTAGTAGTACTCTTTACGGGAAACTACCTCTTTGTGCTTCCACCGAGCCATGCTAGCTTGCTACTGCTCCGGACACATTGATTGACTGGCATGTATCCTTCTTTGCTGTTGTGTCTGTCCCTTTGGGGAATTGTCTCGCAGTGTAATTGAGTCCCTGTAGCCTGATACGACTCCTCTACGTGCAGTGATGACATTTATGTCCCACGACGTAATGGAGTCCTTGTAGCTTGCTATGACTCGTCTACACATGCTTGAGGCCGCCACCTGCATTGCTGGGTTACGTATGCCTCTTTCCCTACGGATGTGCCACTTGGGTTCTATGACTAGTCATGTCGGCCCGGGTTCTCTGTCGTTTGATTGCTAGCGACATGTTCACATACATGAGCCAAAAGACGCAAATGGTCCCGGCTAAGGTAAGGCTGTAGCCGTGGAGCTTACCATGCGTGAGGACGCAAAGTGATGTGATATGTTACAGAATGGATTCATATGACTTAGGATCGGGGTCCTGACATCCACCTCCTTCGGTCGCGAGCGTGCCAAGGCCGGCACAGCCACGGCCCACGTCGGCACCTCCGATCTGTTCGAGGACGCCAGCACCCTCGTGGCCACGCGGCTCCGCATGGAGGCCACTTAGCGGGAGTACACCTCCGCCTACGGTCTCACCCCGGCTGGCACCGAGCCCAGCCGGCATGGGGCTGTGTGCGACCACGGTAACGTGGTCGCCGAAATCTTGGGTGGCAACATGCTCGTCTATGACACCCCCGCGGCCAACCTGCCGACCACCAAGGTAGCCTATGAAGATTTGGCTACCTTGGAAGGCGAAGAACGTGCCGCCTACGAACGTCACATCAAGGACCTCGTCGACGCCGCTGACACGCAGCAGCATCAGCTCGCGACGGGCGATGCCGCCTCCGAAGGCCCCCGACCCGAGCGTGAGGGCACAGGGACTACTGGCCGTCAGCGGGCTCAGCACTCTTGGTCCCCTCGCGCCTTCTGCCGCTGGGTCGAGGCAAGCAACCCCCGGGACTCTCAGCCACTAGGGAACAAGCAGCCGCCTGTAAACAGCCGGCACACCAACAACCCGCCTTGCAGCAGCCGTCACCACGAGGCGCCGACTGTCATGGTAACGATTCTGACATTAGAAAGGTGGTAGGATAACGGAGCATGATCTATCGAGATGCAAATGGGTGACACTGGGGTTTTAGTGAGTTCGGGCCTCTCACGGCGGAGATAACAACCCTATGTCTTGTGCTCCGGAGAGGCTTTGTTTTATCTAAGTATGAATCTGGAGATTACAATGTGTGAGAGAAGGGAGAACGGATCTCCATGCCTGAGCTAAATCCTTAGACTAGTAGAGAGAGAGAGAAGAAGGAACCCCGGAGGGAGAAGAAGAAACCCGACCCCTTAGTCTAGTGGTGGGGGTGGCTTATATAGAGTGTGCCACCCCTTCACCTCCTATGTTACAAAGTGGGGCATTGATGCTGTAACGCTAGATGGTGCTTCGACTGCCTTGTCGACTGTCGGTCTTCACATATCCAAGTGAGACGTATGGCCGAGTGGTTGACTGTCGCCGAGTGGATGGAACATACTCGGTCGAGTGAATAGTATGTATGTATTAATCCGGATCCACCTGGTGTCTGGACCCCATGGTATTATGATATTTTGACCCTTCATGGGCCTACCTATTTTGTGTATCCCCGACAATAGCCCCTGAGACTTTGAATGATTGCTGGCGGTCGGTTGGAGTCTGCAGAGTTTATTAAACTTGAATGTTGTTGTCGGACCTGACCGAGCAAAATGTTTCTTTTATTCCTCTTCCAGTGGGGGCACGCTAAGTGCACCCACTAGGTGTAGTCCCCGAGCCTCTGTAAGACTAGATGAGTCGGGAAGAGGGTTTATGTCTTCCAGTGCAGAACTGAACTAAACTGGTGAACTCTGATGCGCTTGGCGTAGTAAATTGTTGCAATATGGAGCTGAATCAGTCAGACTGATCCTTGTGCACTGGGCACATTAAATAGATATAACCTGGAACTGGGCCAGTCGGGCAAATCTTCGTGTGCTTGGCATGCTGAATGTTTATTGAGTCTTCCTTATATGATTTCTGGATCATGGCTAAGTCCCCGAGTGTGGATGTTGTCCTTACTCGGAGTAGTTTCTAACTTAGGCGAATCAGGTTCGCACCTAAGCCCCCGAGTGTGGATCATGTCCTTACTTGGAGTAGTTATTGACTTAGGCAATACGAAATCGCAGCTAAGCCCCCGAGTGTGGAGGATGTCTGCACTCGGAGTAGTTTTTGACTTAGGCGATACGGAATCACAGCTAAGCCCCTGAGTGCGGAGGATGTCCGCACTCGGAGTATTTTTCGACTTAGGCGATACGGAATCGCAGCTAAGCCCCCGAGTGCGGAGGATGTCCGCACTCGGAGGAGTTTTTGTCTTAGGCGATACGGAATCGCAGCTAAGCCCCCGAGTGCGAAGGATGTCCGCACTCGGAGGAGTTTTTGACTTAGGCAATACGGAATCGCAGCTAAGCCCCCGAGTGTGGAGGATGTCCGCACTCGGGCGAGTTTTTGACTTAGGCAATACAGAATCGCAGCTAAGCCCCCCGAGTGTGGAGGATGTCCGCACTCAGAAGAGTTTTTGACTTAGGCGATACGGAATCGCAGCTAAGCCCCCGAGTGTGGAGGATGTCCGCACTCGGAGTAGTTTTTTGACTTAGGCGATATGGAATCGCAGCTAAGCCCCCCGAGTGTGGAGGATGTTCGCACTCGGAGAAGTTTTTGACTTAGGCGATACAGAATCGTAGCTAAGCCCCCCGAGTGTGGAGGATGTCCGCACTTGGAGAAGTTTTTGACATAGGCAAAGTCAGGTTCGCTAAGCCGAGTGGCAACGCGTGGAGTGGCCAGGTGATGTAGTCGTGCCACGCGGAGTGGCGATGCGCGGGGGCATCCGAGTGATGACGACGTGTCTCACCGAGTGGCGACATGCGGAGTGGCCAGGTGATGTAGTCGTGCCACACGGAGTGTCGATGCATGGGGCATCCAAGTGATGACGATGTGTATCACCGAGTGGCGACGCGCAGAGCAGCTAGGTGATGTAGTCGCGCCACATGGAGTGGTGATGCGTGGGGCATCCGAGTGATGACGACTTGTCTCATCGAGTGGCGACGCGTGGAGCGGCTAGGTGATATAGTCGTGCCACATGGAGTGGCGATGCGCGGGGCATCCAAGTGATGACGACGTGTCTCACCGAGTGGCGACGCACGGAGCGGCCAGGTGATGTAGTCGTGCCATGCGGAGTGGCGATGCGCGGGGCATCCAAGTGATGATGACGTGTCTCACCGAGTGGTGATGCGTGGAGCAGCCAGGTGATGTAGTCGTGCCACACGGAGTGGCGATGCGTGGGGCATCCAATAATGGCTCGCGGGGTAGCTAGGTCAGGAATGTTGTCGCGGAAGTGTCCGACCAAGTGACTGCATGCGGGGCGGCCGAGTCCAGCATGTCATCGAGAATGGCGCACAGAGGCGTCCAGGTAACCTATGTATGAAAAATAACACAAGCCAACATAAAAATTTATCAAAGTAATTTGATCTTTTCCTGAAATATTGTGTAAATTACACCCCTAGACACCCACTGGGTGTGGGTGTGCCAGGTTCTTGCTGGCCCGGAACCAGCAAGAGTCTAAAAGAGTGAAAGATCCGACTGAACTTGTAAAAGTGGAGGATCCGACTAAACTAGTTCTCGTGGGAACGAGCCTGACAGTAGATGGTAGGGGTACGAAGGGAGAGGGTAGGCTACGACGAGGATGTACACATGGATGTATGAGTTCAGGCCCCTCTTGTGGAGGTAACAACCCTACGTCTCAGTGCTCGGGAGCTTATGTCGTGTGGAATATAGAGATTACAGTGGTTGCGAACCCTTGGGCAGGAGGGGAGGGGCGGCTTATATAGAGTTTGCTGCCCCTCATAATTACCCAGCATCTAAGGGTCCGATCGTGGGGTTAAAGTGTGTCGTTACTGGTAACGTACGTAATAAAAGCTACTAATGACAATTGAACCAACGTCTGCCCATTGGGCTCTTGATGATGGCTCCTGGTCTTCCGGCGTCGAGTGAAAGCGAGGTCCTCCGGGTGACACGTGACAGCCGAGTGAAAGAAGGAGTCTCTGAGTGGATATCTATCGAGTGGCTTTGAACGTCTCCAAGAATCCACTCAGAAGTTCATGCTTGATCTTCAAGTCCTCCCATGTAGTGTCCTTAGGTAGGGTATGTGGCCTTGCCTAGGACCCTACCCTAGGTACATATCCTCGTCATTAGCCCTCGAATGAATCGGGATTCGAGTGGTGAAATGAGGTATCAATGTCCACATTGAGTTAGGGTATCAAATCCTCCGAATGATATTTGGGGTTTCGATGGAACCTGCGTCAACTGAACTCTGAGTATTAACGTCTGTTTAGGTCGGCACGCAAAACTTCCAAATGATATTCGGGACTTCAACGAAACTTGCGTCGATTGAATTCTTCTCCGTTCGCCTGGATCCATTCAGCCTTAAGAGTGCCTGAGTGGATGTTCAATGCCTATTTTGCTCCGAGTGAACTGAAAGTATCTTGGGAGGCGACGGGTCGGTCTAACAGACCCGGATTTTGTGGGATACGAAAATTTGGGAAGCGCGCGTGATGATGACGCCATGATCAGGGCAAGTGGAGGCACGACGCCTTGATTCTCGCACCGGTCATATCGCCATGTACTCGGCGCCGTTAGCGGTTGGCGTGTGCGGTGATCTTGTAGTCCCACTGATAAGTG
Organism: Hordeum marinum; assembly: GCA_022496015.1. NCBI lineage: Eukaryota > Viridiplantae > Streptophyta > Magnoliopsida > Poales > Poaceae > Hordeum > Hordeum marinum. The sequence continues at coordinate 224,301,218 of CM039678.1, read as the reverse complement.
AGACACTCGGCGGAGTATAAAGCCTCACGCACCGCGGTTTGCACAGTAATTCCGCCCATTCTTCCTCTCTTTTCCTCCGCCTCCTCTACCCCCAAAGCTACACTTCGTTCCTCTTCGACGAGAGCTGTCACGTCGATGACGAAGAACGCGACGGAGAAGCTGGAGCGGGCTAAGAAGGGTGCGACGAAGCTCAAGGGCAAGGAGCCCTCGATCGCTCGGTTCATCGCGCCGGCAGGATGGATGCAAGGGGATTTTCTCCCCTCCATAGTCACTCGCAAGGAGATGGAGGGCCTTTTCGTCGACGGGCTCATGGCAGACGACGCCTGGAGGTTGTTAGAGGGAGAGCGTGAGCCGGAGCCACGCGACGGGGAGTGGGTCCTCCTGCTCTTCCATGTCGAACGAGGTTTCTCCATGCCACCTCACCCCTTCTTTAGAGGATTCTTGATTTTCTTCGGCGCCCAATTGCACCATTTCCCACCGAATACCGTTGCATACTTGTCTGCCTTCGCTACTCTGTGCGAGTGTTTTCTGGGCTGCTCTCCCCATTGGGGGCTGTTCAAGCACATCTTCACGGTCAGATCCCAGACCATGAAGAAAGCTCTCCCTGCCGACGGGGAGACTCATGTGCTTCAGTTATGCGGAGGTTTAGGACTTCAGAAAATAGCTCATAGTTCCTTCCCTACCATGACTTTTCCTGAGTCTATTAGAGGCTGGCACTCGACTTGGTTCTACTGCAAGGATATGGCATCACCCAACATGTCGACTGGACTTCCCCCTGCACACCCGACCGTCCAGTCGTCCCCAAGTCTCTGAAGGTGACCGAAGAGGAACATATCCAAACGGGAGTCTTGGTTGAGGCTGTAGTGCAGTTGATCCGGGGTGGGGTGACAGGCATGGATCTGTTGGAGACGTTTCTCAGTCGACATATTCAGCCGCTCCAAGCCAGAGACCACACCATGTGGCACTACGCGGGCCCTGAGGACTCGACCAGGATGCATCTAGAAGAGGTTCCAAAAAAACTGTCGAACAGTGGCTTCGCAGCATTACTGGAGCTTGCGATAACCCTTTGGGAGCCAAGAGGATCCAACCTCACTCGGCCAAAAACCCGCCGAAGAATCTGGTCAGTTGCAAGGTGTCGACTGATGTATTTGTACCGTCGAGTGAAGTATTGATTTTGTGAACTGACTTCTTTGCTTGAATCATGCAGGAGTGGACGCACATGCACTCGCCCATTCCCAATGGGAGCCATGTTGAATATGGCGTGGTGAGCAAGGGTGGCAACATGGAAGGCGATGGTCCCTCTGACACTGAGGATGAATACGAAGACTCCAACGAAGAGGAAGAAGTTGAGTCACCTCCCCAGCGCGAAGGCCGCACTAAGTCCCGCCAAGATCCGGCAGCTGTTGAGGATAGGACTCCGGGCCCTAGTGAGAAGAACTCGAAGCGGAGTCGCCCTTCGACTATTGAGTCGAGTGAAAGACTGGCCAAGCAGCCCAAGCAAGTCACAACCAAACCACGCAAGGCTCTGCCTCGCATGAGGATGGCCGTACCTATCGTCTCCATGTAAGTATTTATTTTCGAATTCTTTCTGTCGGCTGTGGCCTTGAGTTGTAGCTGACCGAGTGTTATTCAATCCGTCAGAGCTGCTGCATCTCTAACCTCAGCTCATCGAGACGGAGGGGAGGCGATGGACATTGACACCACTGACGCTGCCACTTCTCGTAGAGGTTAGTAAGTTGTTGATTCGTCCAAATGGGAGTCGACACATGAAAATGATAACATCGTCGATTGTTGTTGCAGAGATCATTCAGGTGGAAGACAACGAGGAGCACTTGGACACTTCGCGCACTCGTATCCGAAGAGCTTCATCAGCGCAGGCGCCTCACTGCTCGACTGCAGAGTCCTCCCAGGGGATAGGCGACTCGACACAACTCAGAGCTGAACCCACCTCACCTCTGTTGCATGCTCCTCCAGCTGTCTCGACCATTGTGACGTCAACTCCAACCGGACCCGTTCAGACTGCCTCCGCTGCCCTAGCAACCATGCCAATCCCGCCTGTGACGGCCTTCTGTCTGCGTCGCGTTCCGGAAGATCAGATCGGAGCTGCGAAGGAGGCTATGATCTAGGCGGAGCATATCATGCTGAGAACTAAGGAGGCGTACGAGGCCAGCAAGCTGGCTTACGACGTCAGGGAAGCCCTCCGCACCAATGTCCGAGTAAGTTCGATTTTAAGTACATTTCTGATTGAATTCCTGTCTTTTCTTGGCTGTTGTACACACACTGGGTGCTTCTCCACTCGAACAGATCGGATCATAGTCGAGTATGATTGGGATCGATAGTACGCGTGATACTAGAGCCACTCGACATGTCAAGTGTTTTTTTTTCTGACGAGTTACTTGACGGATTGAGAGTTAACCGTCTCAGTGGGGGCACTCTTAGTGCACCCACTGGGTGTAGGCCCCGAGACCGCTGTCGAGTGCTTGCATCGGCAAGGGTCTTAGAGATTGTCGTACCCACCACTTCGCAGTTACTCTGTAGGTTTCATGGATATTATTGACAAACCATGATATGACGCTGCATAAGGATAGACTGCACTTCGAGTGATGGATATTCCAATGATGGATGTTTCTGCCGCTCGACTGATCGAGAATCAGCAGATCCAGTGGGGGCACGCTAAGTGGACCCACTGGGTGTAGTCCCCGAGACCGCTATTGAATGCTTGCACCGGTAGGGGTCTTAAAGTTTATTGTATACATGATATTTCGCCTTGGATCACGCCACTCCGTAACTACCTTGCAGGTTTCATGGATATTATTAACAAACCATGATATGACGCTGCATAAGTATAGATTGAACTTCACAGAGCAAGGAGGCACGTCACTCGATGGGTCAAGTGTTCTGACAGGGCTGACCTTTTTGAATGTTTAGTAACCAGTGGGGACACGCTAAGTGCACCCACTGGGTGTAGTCCCCGAGGCTACTATTCATCACGGACGATAAGCAGTAGGCTTGAAAACTTGTCATATGCGTGGTACTAGAGCCACTAGACATGTCGAGTGTTTTTTTCTGATGAGTTACTCCACGGATAGAGAGTTAACCATCTCAATGGGGGCACTCTTAGTGCACCCACTGGGTGTAGTCCCTGAGACCGCTATCGAGTGCTTGCACTGGTAGGGGTCTTAATAGAGACAGCTTTGAATTTGTTTACGGCGCGCAGAGCACCAGGGCCAATCGACATGTCGAGTGGACTTTTGCTTGAATTCTTCTTAGGTCGTTCCAAGGTTGTAAGATAGTCATTCGCCGGCGTTCATAACTCAGTCGACTGTCCCAGGCACCACTTGCCAATAGAATTCCCTTCTTTTGTTGGTACCAGAGGGCTTGCGAACTTGGAACGTAGTACAAGGACGTGGAGAATGAAAGGAACCGGCTGCGAGTGGATCTGGCGGTCTCCAACAACGCTCTGGAGCGAGCGCGTGCTGAGATGAAATCTTTGGGAGGTAATTACTGCTGACTTTCCACATTCCCCTCTTCATTCTTCATGTTTTGAACCGAGTGCTCTCACTCGAACGGACGTACGCAATGAAACCCGTCGACTCCAAGCGCGACTCAACAATGTTGTTTCTTTAGATTCCATGAACAAGGCACTAGAGGAGAAGGACAAGGCACTTGCTGATGCCCAACGAGTGGCTAGGGACAAGACTGAAGCTGCAGATCGGAAGCTGGCGGCCGCCAAGAAGCTGGAGGAGGAGAACACCAAGCTGAAGCAGGAGCGTGCGGACCTCGCCAAAAGGGTCGAGCAGCTGAACAAAAGGTGCAATGGCCTAGAGAAGCATTTGGGCGAATTCTCGAGGAAGATGTATATTCTGCTTGACGGTGAGTGTTTCTTGTCGAAGGAAGTTTGTAAATTTTTTGAGGGTCGTAGTTCACCGATTCTCCTCCCATTCTCCATTCTTCAACAAAATTCTGCCAAGAATTTGAGAAGGAGACAGAAGAGGTTGAGCCCAATCTGGATCCCACCAAGTCACCAGTTGCCGATGCAGTGGCCATGAACATGCTGAGGCCCAACTTCCGGCTCCAAGGCGTTTAGGCATATATTGCCCGACTGAAATCTGCAATGGAGAGAATTAACAAGGAGCTATGGCCTAAGGACACTCTTCAGCTCGACCTCAACTCTATAATGGTTCGCCTGAATGAACTTCCCAGTCGAGTGCAGGCCTGGAAGAAATCTGTTGCTTGCTGCGGGGCCGACATGGTGTTATCACTTGTCAGGGTCCATTGCAGGGACGTGAGGGAGGAGAAGCCGAAGGAGCTCCAGGTGGTAAACACGAAGAAACTCTAGTTTGAGGACTTCATGGAAACCTTCATCGAGTCAGCCACCAGAATCGCCGACGACATCGACTTGGACACTTTTGTCGAGCCTCCCAGCCCATCACCCGTTTAAAAAACTTCATCTTTGGAAGAAACACTTATATTTGCCTCGGTATGCAAAGTGGAATTGTATCCCTTACAACTTCATTTAGGCCCTAGGCCTGAGCACATTTGCTTTTGTACGAAACATTTATCCACAGTTTACCCTTTTGATTTTATTCGTATTTGGCTTCCAATCGTTTATTAGACTGAGTTTGTTTTTAACTTAGGCGAAGCGTGTTCGCAGCTAAGCCCCCGAGTGTGAGGGTTGTTCATCACTCGAAATAGTTTAGGCAAATTTCAATTCGCAGCTAAGCCCCCGAGTGTAAGGGTTGCTCATCACTTGGAGTAGTTTTTAACTTAGGCGAATATCGGTTCGCAGCTAAGCCTCAGAGTGTGAGGGGTGCTCACCACTCGGAGTTATGTTTCTTGAACCTAAGCGAAGATAGATTCGCAAATAGGCCATCGATTAAATGGACTACTATCCACCTGACAGGGTTTTTAACTTAGGCGGAAGCATGTTCGTAGCTAAGGCCCCGAGGGTGAGGATTGCTCACCACTCGGAGTATTTTTGAACTTAGCCGAATGTCGACTCACAACTAAGATGTCGAGTGGATGGATTACTATCCACCTGACGAGGTTTTTAACTTAGGTGAAACATGTTTTGTAGCTAAGCCCCCGAGTGTGAGGATTGCTCATCACTCGGAGTATTTTCAAACTTAGGCGAATGTCAATTCACAGCTAAGTTGTTGAGTGAATGGATTACTATCAACCCGACGAGGTTTTTAACTTAGGCAAAATGTGTTTCGCAGCTAAGCCCCCAAGTGTGAGGATTGCTCATCCCTCGGAGTATTTTTGAACCTAAGCAAAGACGGATTCACAAATACGCCATCGAGTGAATGGACTACTATCCACCCAATAGGGTTTTTAACTTAGGCGGAAGCATGTTCGCAGCTAAGGCCCCGAGGGTGAGGATTGCTCATCACTCAGAGTATTTTCGAACTTCAGAGAATGTCGATTTGCAACTAAGTTGTCGAGTGAATGGATTACTATACACTCGACGAGGTTTTTAACTTGGGCGAAACGTGTTTCCCACCTAAGCCCCCGAGTGTGAGGATCGCTCATCACTCGGAGTATCCCCAAGAATGTAACTGTACGATTCGAACCGATGATATATACTGCAAAAATGTGAATTGCATTGATGAAGTATTCTTATTACATCAGAAGATCCCTGTCCCAAGTATAAAAAAGCCGGAGCAAATCTGCATTCTAGGCTTGTGGCTCGTCTATCCGCTTCATGAGATTGTATAGGTGATAGGCTCCATTGTTTAGCACCTTAGTGACGATGAAAGGACCTTCCCAAGCAGAAGCAAGCTTGTGAGGTCAGTGTTGATTCACTCGAAGCACCAGATCTCCCTCATGAAACGATCGACTCTTGACATTCTTCTTATGGAAGCGTCGGAGGTCCTACAGATAGGCAGTAGTCCAGATCAGAGCCATCTCTCATTCCTCCTCCAGAAAATCTACACCGTCTTGTCTGGCCTGTTCAGCTTTAGCCTCAGAACAAAGCTCCACTCAAGGAGAATTGTGGGACAAGTCACTTGGCAATATGGCTTCAGCACCATAGACAAGGAAGAAAGGAATTTTTCTAGTCGACCGATTAGGCGTTGTCCTCAGACCCCACAAAACAAACGGCAGCTCAGTTACCCAGGCTCCGACGACATGATCCAAATCGTGCATGAGACGAGGCTTCAGACCTTGTAGGATGATACCACTAGCCCGCTCGACTTGCCCATTGGTTTGAGGATGCGCAACAGATGCATAATCCACTCAGGTGCCTTGGGAGTTACAGAAGTTCCTGAATTCTTCTGAGTCAAAATTAGTGCCATTATCCGTGATGATGCTGTGCGGAATGCCGTATCAATAAATTATCCCTCTCATGAACATGACCGACGTACGGGAGTTCAGCTTCTTGATTGGCTTGGATTCTATCCACTTGGTGAATTTGTCAACTGCTACCAATAAGTGAGTGAATCCTCCTTTTCCGGGTCGAAAGGGGCCAACCATGTCGAGTCCCCAAACCACAAACGGCCAGGCAAGAGGAATTGTCTTCAGAGCAGACACCGGCTTGTGTGACAGTTTCGCATAGAACTGGCAGCCATCACAATGATCAACGATGTCTTTAGCCATCTCATTGGCTCGTGGCCAGTAAAAACCAGCTCGGTATGCTTTAGCGACAATCGTCCTTGAAGACGCATCGTGGCCGCAAGTTCCCGAGTGAATCTCGTCTAGAATCATTCGACCTTCCTCGGGGGAAATGCAGCGCTGGGTGACACCAGTCGCACTCTCTCCGAAAAGTTGATCTCCCATCATAGTGAAAGCCTTGGACCTGCGCACAATCTGTCGAGCCTCTATTTTATGTTCAGGGAGCTCTTGTCTGAGGATATAGGTAATGTAAGGTACAGTCCAATCGGGAATGATGACCAGAATTTCCATGACCAGGTCAATCACTGCAGGGACATCGACTTCTGTCGAGTCAGTGGAACTCAAAGCCTGTGGGGGCTCTTCGGTGAAAGGATCTTCTTGAACCGAAGGACTATGCAAGTGCTCCAAGAACACACCACTAGGGAAATGCCGTCGAGTGGAACCAATCTTGGATAGTTCATCGGCCGCCTGATTTTTCAGTCAGGCAACATGATGAAGTTCCAGGCCTTCAAACTTCTTGTCCAACTTTCGGACCGCATTGCAGTATCCAGGCATAGCGGGGTTTCGAACATCCCACTCTTTCATCACTTGATTCACCACCAGATCTAAGTCGCCATAAACCATCAGGCACTTGATGCTGAGTGAGATAGCCATGCGCAACCCATACAACAGTGCTTCATACTTTGCCTCGTTGTTGGAGGAATCGAAGTGAATTTGCAAGACATAGCTGAGCTTGTCGCCCCTAGGAGATATCAAGAAAACCCTAGCACCAGACCCATTCAACATTTTCGAGCCATCAAAGAACATTGTCCAATGTGTCGAGCGAACTTGGATAGGTTGTTGCTGTTCAATCCAGTCGGCCATGAAATCCGCCAATGCTTGGGACTTGATTGCTTTTTTGGCTTCGAATCTAATGTCAAAGTGTCCAGGCTCGATTGCCCATTTAGCCACTCGACCTGATGCATCTCGATTATTGAAAATTTTGGACAAGGGAGCATCACTGATGACTGAAATCAAGTGGTCTTGGAAATAGTACGCCACCTTCTTCGCTGATAGGTAAATACCATAAACCACCTTCTGATAGTGTGGATATCTTTGCTTTGAGGGGGACAAAACTTCCGAGACATAATAAACTGGCCGTTGGACTTTATAAGCTTTACCCTCCTCTTCTCGTTCGACAGTCAGTATTGTACTGACGACTTGATTTGTGGCCGCGATGTACAGGAGCAAGGGCTCTTTGCTGGCAGGAGCGGCAAGCACCCGCAAGGTGGAGAGCAGGGCTTTGAGATCAAGAAATGCTGCTTCGGCTTCGGGAGTTCAGTCAAACGTGTCAGACTTCTTCACCAATTGATATAAAGGAAGAGCCTTCTCACCAAGACGAGAAATGAATCGACTCAATGGTCCCAAGCAACCTGTGAGCTTCTGAACATCGTGCACCCACACGAGAGTCTTCATACGGGAAATGGCGCTGATTTTCTCGAGGTTGACATCAATTCCTCGCTCGGAAATGAGAAAACCGAGTAACTTGCCGCCAGGGACGCTGAACGTACACTTGTCCGGATTCATCTTTATGTCGAATCGCCTCAGATTGGAACCTTTGCGGGACTTGACCACCATATTGTCCATGTACGCCTTGACATTCCGAGGGATCTGGTCGAGTAAACATTTCTGAATCATGTGCATAAAAGTAGCGTCGGCATTCTTGAGACCAAAAGGCATGGTGATGTAACAAAAACACCCGAATGGGGTGATGAAGGCTGTCTTTATTTCATCCGGGCCATACAGATGGATCTGATGATACCCCGAATAAGCATCCAAAAATGATAAACGCTCACACCCCAATATCAAGTCAACAATTTGATATATGTGGGGGAGCGGAAAATGGTCTTTTGGGCACACCTTGTTGAGATGTTTGAAGTCAATGCACATGCACAATGACTTATCTTTCTTTGGCACCATCACAACACTCGAGAGCCACTCGGAGTGGTAAATCTCCCGAATGAACTTGGCTTGCAAGAGACGGGCCTCTTCTTCTCCGATTTCCTTGCGCTTCTCCGCCGCTGAGCGACGCAAATGCTCCCTGACGGGTTTGGCTTTCGGATCCAATCGCAGATGGTGCTCAGCCAGCTCCTTGGGAATCCCCGACATGTCAGCAGGCTTCCATGCGAAGATATTCCAGTTCTCCCGGAGGAACTAGATGAGGTCGGCTTCCTATTTGCTTCCGAGTGTTGATGAGATATTTGTCGGGGTAGCAGTACGATCCATCGGATGGATGTGTACCTTATTCACCTCCCTTGCCGATTGAAATGCTGACTCGGAAGCCGGCTTCTTTGCACGGAGCAAATCGGCAGGTTCGGCGGTTTTCTTGTACTCCTCCAACTCAACCATGGCCATTTGGTGATCGACGATCTTGGAGCCTTGCTGGAGGCACTCTTCGGCCCGCTGTCGATTGCCAGTGACCGTGATCACGCCCTTAGGGCCTGGCATTTTCAACTTGAGATACACATAACATGGTCGATCCATGAAACTTGCATACGCGGGTCGACCCAGAATAGCTTGGTAAGCACTCTTGAAATCCACGACTTCAAATGTTAGCTTTTCTTTTCGGAAATTTTTGTCATTTCCGAATGCCACATCCAATGCTATCTGGCCGAGTGACTTGGCCTTCTTTCCTAGGATGACCCCGTGAAACTGCATGCTGCTCTCACTCAGACGGGACATCGGAATGCCCATCCCTTTCAGGGTATCCACATAGAGAATGTTGAGTCCGCTACCACCATCCATGAGGACCTGTCTAAGTCGAGTCCCCCCACCCTTGATCAACTACCAGAGCCTATCGACCGGGAGTGGACACATGAGCAGGATGGTCTATCTGGTCGAATGTGATAGCATATTGGGACCATTTGAGGTAGGCGGGGGTGTCTGGTACAACCATGTTGATTTCTCTGTTGATGACTTTCAGACGGCTCTTGCTCTCGACATCAGCAAAGATCACTAGTGTAGCAGTGACATCTGGAAATATTTCCTTTTCCTCATCTTCATCTCCCTTCTCAGGAGATTTATCACTCAGCTGGTCTCCCTTGAATTGCTAGATAAGGGTCCGACACTGTTGAGTGCTGTGCTTGGGCAAAATCAGATTGCCTTCCGCATCATTCCTCGTGTGTATTACACACGGCTGATCCATGATATCAGTTCCTGACTGATTTTTCCCTTTATTGGGGGCATACTGTGTTTTAGCTTTGCCCTTGTTCTTCGACTGAGTCACCAGTGCTGCCACTTTTTCCTGAACCGGATCTTCAGCCTTTCGCTTCTGTTTCCGATTGTTGCAGCCGCCGGCCTCATTGACGACTGCCTTTCCTTTGCCGCTACGGAGGCGGTCTTCTTCCTCGCCATTGGCATGTTGGTAATATGCCCTAGAGGCAATAAATAAAGTGTTTATTATTGTATTTCCTTGTTCATGATAATCGTTTATTATCCATGCTATAATTGTATTAATTGGAAACACATTACATGTGTGGGTAAATAGACAACACTTTGTCCCTAGTATGCCTCTAGAGAACTAGCTCGTTGATCAAAGATGGTCAAGGTTTCCTAGCCATTGACATGTGATGTCATTTGATAAACGGGATCACATCATTAGGAGAATGATGTGATGGACAAGACCCAAACTACAAACGTAGCATATGATCGCGTCAGTTTATTGCTACTGTTTTCTTCATGTCAAGTATATGTTTCTATGACCATGAGATCATGCAACTCATGGACACTGGAAGAGTGCCTTGTGTGTATCAAATGTCACAACATAATTGGGTGACTATAAAGGTGATCTACAGGTATCTCCGAGGGTGTCTGATGGGTTGGCATGGATCAAGACTGGGATTTGTTACTTCGTGTGACGGAGAGGTATCTCAGGGCCCACTCGGTAATACAACATCACAATAAGCCTTGCAAGAAATGTGACTAAGTGTTTCACATCCCTAGCTAGATGTCATAGGACAGCATGGGTGTTGCATCATGTTTCAATTTTGCATCAACATGAAATGGGGACTAAAAGAAACCCCAAGCTCACATTGAATAAAAATAATTCAAAGTTGGTGAAAATTCAACAAATCCAAAATGCCCTTTAAAACTGTTCCCTGTGTCTGATAAATATGGACATGGTTATAACAGGGGTCATTTTAAATATTTGAACAACTGAAGAAATTTAAAGATAAATGATAAAGCTACTGAAAATATCAAATAAAGCATTATGATTAGTTTAGTTTTCAAAATATCCTGAAACTTTTTGGATAAGTTTGAAATATTCAAACTTCAATATATAAAATATTTGGGATATTTTAAAATAGCATATGTGCCTGAAATTAAAATAAAACAAATGTCAGAAGTTAGAAAAGAATTGAAATAGAAAAAAAGGGAAGAAAGCCCACTTGGGTTTACCTGAAGAAGAGGCCCAGCCCATAGGGACATGTAACATCCCAAAATTCCATTTTGGAATGTTATGAATATAGCTATGCATCTATTATCATCATTGCTTGATTGTATGAACTAGTTGAAATGCCTCTTCTGGTTTTCAGAAAGTCCCCTTCTACTTTTCCCTATGTTGCTTCCTCTATTTAAAATTTTTGGTTAAAAGTTCAAATAAGAGAGGAGGAACATGACACTCCACACCAGGGTCTAATTGGTGAATTATTTGAACAAAAATAACCAGGAGTTATTTTGAAAATATTTGCAAAAAGGGTTTAAAAACAATTAGGACATTTCTGAAATAATATTTTTTTCAAAGTGTTCAAATGACAGAATAGAAATGTTCATTAAATAGCATTTATTATTCTGTTAATTTTGATATATAATACCCCTATATTTACAAACGATTTGAATGCTTTAAAAGCTTTTGAATGTCTCCGGAAATTATTAAAAAGAAACGGTAACCGTTTCCGGTATTAAACGGGCCGGCCCACCGGCTTTAAAAGCCGAAACCGTTACCGGTCGGCCGACCGAGCGCAGTAATGCTCCCGCTCTCTCACTGACACCGGGTCCCACCCCGTCCGACCGTTGCCCCGGAACGGTCATCGTCTTCACTCCCCGCGCTCGCCGGATCCGACGCCGGCCGTTACTCCCCCTCACCGGATCTCTCCCCTCTCTCCTCCCCGCACCCCCCCGAGCGCCTATATAAGAGCCCCACGGCCCCGCATCCATTCCCCCCCCGAGCCCCCTTCTCTCTCTCGCCGAGACGCCGTCGATTGCTCGTCGGAGTTCCACCACCACCGGAAGTCGCCGTCGATCGTAGCCACCACCTCCGACCATCATTCGCCACGCCGTCGCCACCAATCGCCTCCGGAGGACCGTCCCCGTCGCCAGGACCACTTCCCCGTCCTCCCCGACCACCGGAACACCTCGCCGTCGCAATCGCCGCTACCGGACTCGCCGGAGTACCCCGACGCCGGCAACCTCCCTCCGTAAGCCCCCTCGACCGTCCGATCCAAATCCCACGGTCCAGATTAGAACGAACTTAAGTCCGAACCGTTTTCTTCTACCGAACGGTCGCCCGCTCTAATTCACCTACCGAACGCCCCCCTTAGCCAATCGGATCGCGCCACGTAGCCCCCTGACCGACGCAAACTTTTTTTCATTTTCTGTTTTGTTTTAATTAACAGAATGTTTTCCAATTTTGTTTTGCTTATATCTTTTAATCTGTTTAGAGTTTTGAGTTGATTCTTTTTGCAATAGCTCACAATTTTCATGTAGTTTCACCCTGTACTTTTAAATTTCAAATTTGAACTATGAAATTTGAATTGAATCAAATTTGCTTAAAATCTTCAAATCTGAATAACTAGAGTTTGAAAATAGATTTTGATATGAATCTTTTTGCTACTGTTTGGTATTAGTTAGGACTATCTTCAGGTATAGTTTGAGGATTTTCATGATATATTTGATTACTGTTTTACCCAAAAAACAGAATCTGCTTATTATTATAATATAGTTTTATAAACTTAATTTTGATTAGTTTGATTTAGAATTTGGTTTTATTTGTTTATTAGGTTCTGTTAGTAAACATTTAGTGTTTTCACTTACTGTTAATAAAAATATAAATTTGCCTAGTTTAATTTTATTTAACATAGGAATCAAAATTTCTTTTCAATTAGGCTTAATTTGACTAAAACAACTAACTAGTAATAGTTTGTTTTCAAACAAAGTTTTCTATATTTTGTTTCTGTTTTCTAAGACAGATTTAATAGTAAATTATTTTTTTTCTGTCAAGAACATGTTTTGTTAACAAATTATAAGTTTAGTTTTACATTCTTTTGTTAATATAACTATAGTTGATTCATATAGTGTTTATCAAAACTTGTATAAACTTCACTAAACTTTTCCCAACAAGCTTAAATTGATTATTCTGTTTATTAATAAAATATTCTATTGTTTTCCTTGTTGTCAACAATTGTTTTGCTATTTCAAAATAGTTTTATTATGTAGTAGTGTTTTCATCATCCCCTTTGGAAAAAACAAAACTTTGTGTGTTTTACTTGCTAGAGACTTTTGTGCATTGTTTGCCTTGTTTGTTTAGTACTTCTTTGCTGAATGTTATGAGTACTTATTTTGGTTGTATGCTTATTTGAGTGCATTGTTTGTTTCGTTAGATTATCCGGAGTGCGAAACTTGTTACCTAGAGTTACTCAAGTACGAAGATCATCAATCAGGCAAGTCACTTTGATCATGTTTTACCCATGTTTTATATGCATTAGTTCTACCATCTCCCCAGTTGCATGCAAGATAGGTTAGTTGGAAACTTGGTTACATAGTAGTAGTATCATGTGGTAGATACCCCTCTCAACCCCTTTGACAACATTGGCCCCGGGAAACGTTGTTTTACCTTTTGCTATGCTATTAGTAGACGGGGTTGGTTGTGTGATTCATGAGAGTTGAGAGAGTTAATAATTTCAAGACCTACATAATGATCAAGATTTCAATACTCCAAGTTTTCAACATACCTCTGGGTGGATGATGGTTGAACGGCGCCCTGGAGAAACCAGTGGTTAGCCTAGGTGATGCTGGAGGTGGCCAGTATTCACGCGGAAAGGTCCACCCAGGCACAAAGGGATGGATGGGTGCTTCAAGACCCAAGGCTTACCTGCACAGCCACAAGTCATTATGGGCTCTGGCTTGGTTGGATATCGTGGTGACCCTGGACAGGCGGTGCTACGAGAGGTAGAAGAACGGTAGGAAAGGATGGGCATCGTCAGAGTCGCAGGGAAACCCTTTGGAAGACCATGTTTTGGTCATCCGTTTCTCAAACACCCTGAAGTGCGAGAAATCAAACGGAGGCGACCAAATCTTGTGGGGAACGTGTGCAAAAACTCTGCAGAGTACTTAAACCTAATCGATTAGCCGTGTCCACGGTTATGGACGACTTGAGCCAAAGGGATTGGAACTTCCGGAACTCTCAACACAAATAATATGATGATGTGGGAATTTAATAATTTTGGGTATGAGAATTGGTTGATGGAACCATCTCATTAATCAACCAACTTAGTAATGCTTTGCTTAGCCCTTTTTCTTGATGTAGGAAAAATTGGCTTTACGCAAAACTTACCACCCCACCTGCCATATAAGCATATAGACTAGCTGATTATTTTCACCCCTCTCTTGTGACTTTGCCGGCATACTCCATATGCTGACCTACACGGCTGCAACGTATCATGTTGCAGAGTATTTTTCCGACCAGGAGTGAGGACACGTTCTATGCTCAGTGAGATGCCCTTGGAGTCGGATGGACTCATCTACCTTCGACGCTTCCGCAAGATTTAGATATTCTCATGAGTTGGCCTTTGGCCACTTTATTGTAATTTTTATCGTAATAAAGAACTCGATATGAGATTTCGATTAATATAATGCTGTGTGATTTACCTTTGATATATACATTGATGTACCGTGTGTGTACCAGCATGATCTTGGGATGGTACGGAAACACCGGAGACTTGACCTTCCAGGTCGGGTCGTTACAGAAATGGTATCAGAGCACACGCTGACCGTAGGACGTAACCTCTAGGATTGGAAAGCCTTAGGATTGTTTCTCTTTGTCTTTAAATATCTTATACTCTCATCTATTCGTTTCTGACTCCTCTCCGATTATTTCAAAATTTATAGATGGCCACCTTCATCCCAGTGTTGATCACAGAGTTTTGCCAGCCTGACGCAACGATGCCCTTTGGTAAGGAGCTGATGAGGATCGTCAAGGACATAAGGATTGCTTTGCCGAGCATCACCGGGATTCCTATCATGTCATTTCCCCAAGATGGACGCTACAGGATCGAGGTGCATATTCCAGGGAAGACCTTTGGGAATCGGAAGGAACCCATAGATCTCAAGTTCGTGGCACCCAGTTGGATACTTGGAAGAGACATGGCCATTCATCGTGCCCTTGGACGTATCCAGGAGGAATACAGAGGTGGAACCATTTCACCAGGACTCAGCATGGTTTGCCGCAGAGATGCCCATGGCAACATCATCACCAATCCCACTGCAGACACCAATATCTCCTATATCCAGACCTTGGAGACTCACATCAGGACTCTGGAGCTTCGAGTTCGTGCTGACACGAAGACTATCAAGAATCTGATGAATCGTGAGCTGGACCTTGAAGCTGATCTGCGAGAGGCCAACTATGAACACGAGCATGAAGTGAAGGACTTCTTAGAGAGGATTGATGAGCAGAATGCACGCATCGCCACTCTGGAGGAGCATCTAGACATGGGAGAAAACCTTCACCCCGAAGGAGACATGGCACCCTTCATCAGCGACGATGAAGACTATGAGGAAAGCACCACCGGAGGACCTACGACTATGCACTTTTGAGGAGAACATTAGTTATGCCCTCCAATGTATCTTTATTTTAGTCGTTAAAGCGTAGGTCGATGTTTAGTTGTCTGAGATTTGTATTTTCCGATGTTTGACATTGATTGAATAAATGAATGAGTGTTTCGTGTGATATGTTTGTTGCATTGCATATGGGTAGTGAATTTCTTCCAGACCCTTGTTCTATTCTAATTCTCATCCCTCTGAAAACAGCAAGATGCCTCCACGACGTGAGACCGATTTCACTTTTCCACCGGAACTCACCCAACTCCTTCAGCAACAAAATGCACTGATGCAACTATTGATTCAGAATCAGACCAACAACCAGAACAACAACAACAACCACCATCCACCCCAGACTGACAATCTCACCCGTTTTCTGAGGTTGAACCCTCCAACTTTCTCCAGCAGCACTGAGCCCATTGTGGCAGATGACTGGCTCCGCAAGATGGAGAGAGAACTTGTCACCGCTGGATGCACTGACGCTGAGAAAGTGCGATTTGCCGCACATCAACTGGAAGGACCAGCAGCATCATGGTGGGAGAATTATACCACCACTTATCCTATTGCAGATGTGACTTGGGAGCAGTTCAAGCTTGCTTTCCGCACCGCTCATGTTTCAGCTGGAGCCATGAGTTTAAAGAAGCGCGAGTTTCGCAACTTGCGCCAGGGTAATCGTTCCGTGGCCCAATATGTGGACGACTTCAACACATTGTCACGTTATGCCCCAGGAGATGTGGCCGATGATGCGGCCAAGCAAGAAAAGTTTCTGGAAGGACTCAATGATGAGTTGAGCATACAGCTGGTAGTGGCTAATTTCAACAACTACCAAGAGCTGGTGGATAAGGCACTTATTCTGGAAGGTAAACAGCAGCAGATTGAGAACCGCAAGCGGAAGTACACTCAGGGGAAGTTCAACTCTGGAGCTCATCAGAAGCCTCGTTACTCCCCGTACTCCGGGAATACCGGATCAGGAAATGGTAAGTTTGGAAAGCACACTCATACTGTGCACAACCATGGAGGTCACCATCATGGAGGAAATGGGAATAACCGTCTCAACCATGGTAACTTCAAGAGTGACAATGGGAATGGGAACAACAACCAGCACCGTCAAGTTCCTGCTCAGAAGGATCTGAGTCACATTACCTGTTTCAAGTGCCAGAAGACAGGGCACTATGCTACTGAGTGTCCCCAGAGTAAGCAAGGCACTGGAAACGGCACTAACAACGGCAACTCCACAGCCAAGAAGCCCAATCCGTTTCCCCGTGCTCACGTGAATCACATCAACGTGGAAGAAGTCTATGATCAGCCCGAGACTGTGGTTGGTAAGTTTTTATTGCATTCACGTCCTGTTACAGTACTTTTTGATTCGGGTGCAACTCATTCATTCATATCAAGGGTAGTTGTGGATAAGTATGGTTTGCCCACCAAAACCCTTAGTCAGCCAATTCAGGTTAGTTCTCCAGGAGGTATGATGATGGCAGGGATAGGATGCCATGCCTTGAAACTCAATATAGGGAACCATGTTTTTTTCCACCGACCTCATCGTCTTAGAGTCACACGGATTGGATGTAATCCTAGGCATGGATTGGATGACCAAGTATGAAGGAAATCTTGATTGCCCTAGCAAGTCTGTTTCACTCACCACCCCGGAGAACAAGAGGATTAAGTATGTATCCCGACGCACACGTATGAGTGCTCGGTTAAATTCTCTCACAGGAGTTGTTCAGGAGGAAGTACCTGTGGTAAAAGAATTTCCAGATGTATTTCCGGAAGAATTACCAGGAATGCCACCAGATAGGGAGATTGAGTTCTTAATAGAGCTACAGCCAGGGACAGCCCCAATTTCCAAGAGACCCTATCGGATGCCCGCAAATGATCTGTTGGAAATCAAGAAGCAAATTAAGGAGTTATTGGACAAAGGTTATATTCGCCCAAGTTCTTCACCTTGGGGAGCCCCAGTTCTTTTGGTGGAGAAGAAGGATAAATCTTTGAGAATGGTAGTGGACTATCGTGCCTTGAACGAGGTGACTATCAAGAACAAGTACCCTCTACCGATGATTAATGATTTGTTTGATCAGCTCGTAGGAGCCAAAGTATTCTCCAAGATCGATCTTCGATCAGGGTATCACCAGTTGAAAATTCGTGAACAGGATATACCCAAAACAGCTTTCACCACGAGGTATGGCTTGTATGAGTATACGGTCATGTCTTTTGGATTGACTAATGCTCCTGCCTACTTCATGAATTTGATGAACAAAGTATTCATGGAATACCTAGACAAGTTTGTTGTGGTGTTCATCGATGACATTCTGATATTCTCCAAGAACGAGGAAGAGCATAAGCAACATTTGCGTTTAGTTCTGGAAAAGCTAAGAGAGCATCAGTTATATGCCAAGTTCAGCAAATGTGAATTTTGGTTGACGGAAGTCGGATTCCTTGGACATGTTATTTCCGGAGAAGGAATAGCCGTAGACCCCGCTAAGGTTGAAGCCGTCACCGAGTGGAAGTCACCCACCTCAGTTAAGGAGATCCGCAGTTTCCTTGGACTTGCTGGATATTACCGGAGGTTCATTGAAAATTTCTCCAAGGTTGCCAAGCCCATGACAGAGTTGTTGAAGAAAGAATCCAAGTATGTTTGGACTGTGGAATGTGAAGCCAGTTTCCGGGAGTTGAAGGAACGTTTGGTCACAGCCCCAGTGTTGATCTTGCCCGATATTCGGAAGGATTTCCAGGTTTATTGTGATGCTTCACGTCAAGGACTTGGAGGAGTACTTATGCAGGATGGAAAAGTTGTAGCCTATGCTTCCAGACAGCTACGACCTCATGAGTTGAATTATGCCACGCATGACTTGGAGCTAGCAGCCGTAGTGCACGCACTCAAGACTTGGAGACATTTCCTTATCGGAAATAGTTGTGATGTTTACACCGACCATAAGAGCCTGAAGTATATCTTCACGCAGAAAGAGTTGAACCTCAGACAGAGGAGATGGTTAGAGTTAATCAAGGACTATGACATGAGATTACACTACCATCCAGGTAAGGCTAATGTTGTAGCCGATGCCTTGAGTCGGAAAACTTATGTGAACACACTCACAGCTGGAGGATTACCTCAAGAGTTAGTCGATGATCTCAGAGAGCTCAAGCTAGAGATAGTTCCAAGAGGATATGTTGCTACACTGGAAATTCAGTCCACCTTGACCGAAAGAATTCGAGAAGCCCAGAAATCGGACAAGGAGATAGCTGAGATTAAACAGAGAATGAAAGATGGTAAAGCTAAAGGTTTTCGTGAGGATGAACACGGAACTTTGTGGTTTGAGAACCGAATCTATGTGCCCAATGAACCAGAGCTCAGGAAGTTGATACTTCAGGAAGCCCACGATTCACCTTACTCGATACACCCAGGCAATACCAAGATGTATCTGGATTTAAAGGAAAGTTATTGGTGGACAGGTATGAAGAAAGATATTGCAGAGCATGTTGCGATATGTGATGTTTGTCAGCGAGTAAAGGCAGAACATCAGAAACCAGCAGGGTTACTCCAACCTTTGCCGATACCCGAGTGGAAATGGGAAAAACTTGGTATGGATTTCATCACAGGATTGCCCAGGACCCGTTCAGGTTATGATTCCATCTGGGTAGTGATAGATCGCTTGACCAAGGTAGCACACTTCATTCCAGTAAAGACCACCTATACCAGTGCTAAGCTAGCCAAGATATACATGACCAGGATCGTATGTCTGCATGGAGTTCCGAGGAGTATAGTGTCAGATAGAGGAACACAATTCACTTCAAAGTTTTGGCATCAGTTACATGAGACTTTGGGTACGAGACTGGAGTTTAGTACAGCTTTTCATCCGCAGACAGATGGCCAGACTGAGAGAGTCAATCAGATTCTGGAAGACATGTTGAGAGCTTGTGCGCTAGATTATGGATCTAGTTGGGACGAAAACTTGCCTTACGCAGAATTCTCATACAACAACAGTTATCAGACCAGTCTAAAGATGGCCCCTTTCGAAGCTTTATACGGAAGAAGATGTAGAACACCACTGACGTGGGATGGTGTTGGAGACCGACAACTTTTTGGTCCCGACCTTATCCGAGATTCTGAAGAGAAAGTCAAGTTGATACGTGACAGACTCAAAATAGCTCAATCTCGACAGAAGAGCTATGCTGACAACAAGCGCAAGGAAGTGACGTATGAAGTGGGAGACCGAGCATATCTTCGTGTGTCCCCGCTTCGAGGAACCAAGAGATTTGGTGTTAAAGGAAAATTAGCACCCAGATTCATAGGCCCCTACAAAATTCTTGAACGTAGAGGTGAAGTTGCATACAAACTGGAATTGCCGGAAGGATTATCCGAAGTTCATGATGTGTTCCATGTTTCCCAGCTGAAGAAATGTCATGCTGAGATGGTTGACATCCCTTTGCGAGACACCGTGCCCCTAGAGGCCATACAGCTTGAAAGTGATCTGACTTATGAGGAGAAGCCTGTCAAGATCCTCGAGACATCCAACAGAGTTACCCGCAGCAAGATTATCAAGTTCTGCAAAGTTTTGTGGAGTCACCATACTGAGGAAGAAGCCACCTGGGAACGCGAAGAAGATCTTCGTAGAGACCATCCGCACCTATTTTCTAGCCAACCCGAATCTCGAGGGCGAGATTCATCTTAAGGTGGGTAGGTTTGTAACATCCCAAAATTCCATTTTGGAATGTTATGAATATAGCTATGCATCTATTATCATCATTGCTTGATTGTATGAACTAGTTGAAATGCCTCTTCTGGTTTTCAGAAAGTCCCCTTCTACTTTTCCCTATGTTGCTTCCTCTATTTAAAATTTTTGGTTAAAAGTTCAAATAAGAGAGGAGGAACATGACACTCCACACCAGGGTCTAATTGGTGAATTATTTGAACAAAAATAACCAGGAGTTATTTTGAAAATATTTGCAAAAAGGGTTTAAAAACAATTAGGACATTTCTGAAATAATATTTTTTTCAAAGTGTTCAAATGACAGAATAGAAATGTTCATTAAATAGCATTTATTATTCTGTTAATTTTGATATATAATACCCCTATATTTACAAACGATTTGAATGCTTTAAAAGCTTTTGAATGTCTCCGGAAATTATTAAAAAGAAACGGTAACCGTTTCCGGTATTAAACGGGCCGGCCCACCGGCTTTAAAAGCCGAAACCGTTACCGGTCGGCCGACCGAGCGCAGTAATGCTCCCGCTCTCTCACTGACACCGGGTCCCACCCCGTCCGACCGTTGCCCCGGAACGGTCATCGTCTTCACTCCCCGCGCTCGCCGGATCCGACGCCGGCCGTTACTCCCCCTCACCGGATCTCTCCCCTCTCTCCTCCCCGCACCCCCCCGAGCGCCTATATAAGAGCCCCACGGCCCCGCATCCATTCCCCCCCCGAGCCCCCTTCTCTCTCTCGCCGAGACGCCGTCGATTGCTCGTCGGAGTTCCACCACCACCGGAAGTCGCCGTCGATCGTAGCCACCACCTCCGACCATCATTCGCCACGCCGTCGCCACCAATCGCCTCCGGAGGACCGTCCCCGTCGCCAGGACCACTTCCCCGTCCTCCCCGACCACCGGAACACCTCGCCGTCGCAATCGCCGCTACCGGACTCGCCGGAGTACCCCGACGCCGGCAACCTCCCTCCGTAAGCCCCCTCGACCGTCCGATCCAAATCCCACGGTCCAGATTAGAACGAACTTAAGTCCGAACCGTTTTCTTCTACCGAACGGTCGCCCGCTCTAATTCACCTACCGAACGCCCCCCTTAGCCAATCGGATCGCGCCACGTAGCCCCCTGACCGACGCAAACTTTTTTTCATTTTCTGTTTTGTTTTAATTAACAGAATGTTTTCCAATTTTGTTTTGCTTATATCTTTTAATCTGTTTAGAGTTTTGAGTTGATTCTTTTTGCAATAGCTCACAATTTTCATGTAGTTTCACCCTGTACTTTTAAATTTCAAATTTGAACTATGAAATTTGAATTGAATCAAATTTGCTTAAAATCTTCAAATCTGAATAACTAGAGTTTGAAAATAGATTTTGATATGAATCTTTTTGCTACTGTTTGGTATTAGTTAGGACTATCTTCAGGTATAGTTTGAGGATTTTCATGATATATTTGATTACTGTTTTACCCAAAAAACAGAATCTGCTTATTATTATAATATAGTTTTATAAACTTAATTTTGATTAGTTTGATTTAGAATTTGGTTTTATTTGTTTATTAGGTTCTGTTAGTAAACATTTAGTGTTTTCACTTACTGTTAATAAAAATATAAATTTGCCTAGTTTAATTTTATTTAACATAGGAATCAAAATTTCTTTTCAATTAGGCTTAATTTGACTAAAACAACTAACTAGTAATAGTTTGTTTTCAAACAAAGTTTTCTATATTTTGTTTCTGTTTTCTAAGACAGATTTAATAGTAAATTATTTTTTTTCTGTCAAGAACATGTTTTGTTAACAAATTATAAGTTTAGTTTTACATTCTTTTGTTAATATAACTATAGTTGATTCATATAGTGTTTATCAAAACTTGTATAAACTTCACTAAACTTTTCCCAACAAGCTTAAATTGATTATTCTGTTTATTAATAAAATATTCTATTGTTTTCCTTGTTGTCAACAATTGTTTTGCTATTTCAAAATAGTTTTATTATGTAGTAGTGTTTTCATCATCCCCTTTGGAAAAAACAAAACTTTGTGTGTTTTACTTGCTAGAGACTTTTGTGCATTGTTTGCCTTGTTTGTTTAGTACTTCTTTGCTGAATGTTATGAGTACTTATTTTGGTTGTATGCTTATTTGAGTGCATTGTTTGTTTCGTTAGATTATCCGGAGTGCGAAACTTGTTACCTAGAGTTACTCAAGTACGAAGATCATCAATCAGGCAAGTCACTTTGATCATGTTTTACCCATGTTTTATATGCATTAGTTCTACCATCTCCCCAGTTGCATGCAAGATAGGTTAGTTGGAAACTTGGTTACATAGTAGTAGTATCATGTGGTAGATACCCCTCTCAACCCCTTTGACAACATTGGCCCCGGGAAACGTTGTTTTACCTTTTGCTATGCTATTAGTAGACGGGGTTGGTTGTGTGATTCATGAGAGTTGAGAGAGTTAATAATTTCAAGACCTACATAATGATCAAGATTTCAATACTCCAAGTTTTCAACATACCTCTGGGTGGATGATGGTTGAACGGCGCCCTGGAGAAACCAGTGGTTAGCCTAGGTGATGCTGGAGGTGGCCAGTATTCACGCGGAAAGGTCCACCCAGGCACAAAGGGATGGATGGGTGCTTCAAGACCCAAGGCTTACCTGCACAGCCACAAGTCATTATGGGCTCTGGCTTGGTTGGATATCGTGGTGACCCTGGACAGGCGGTGCTACGAGAGGTAGAAGAACGGTAGGAAAGGATGGGCATCGTCAGAGTCGCAGGGAAACCCTTTGGAAGACCATGTTTTGGTCATCCGTTTCTCAAACACCCTGAAGTGCGAGAAATCAAACGGAGGCGACCAAATCTTGTGGGGAACGTGTGCAAAAACTCTGCAGAGTACTTAAACCTAATCGATTAGCCGTGTCCACGGTTATGGACGACTTGAGCCAAAGGGATTGGAACTTCCGGAACTCTCAACACAAATAATATGATGATGTGGGAATTTAATAATTTTGGGTATGAGAATTGGTTGATGGAACCATCTCATTAATCAACCAACTTAGTAATGCTTTGCTTAGCCCTTTTTCTTGATGTAGGAAAAATTGGCTTTACGCAAAACTTACCACCCCACCTGCCATATAAGCATATAGACTAGCTGATTATTTTCACCCCTCTCTTGTGACTTTGCCGGCATACTCCATATGCTGACCTACACGGCTGCAACGTATCATGTTGCAGAGTATTTTTCCGACCAGGAGTGAGGACACGTTCTATGCTCAGTGAGATGCCCTTGGAGTCGGATGGACTCATCTACCTTCGACGCTTCCGCAAGATTTAGATATTCTCATGAGTTGGCCTTTGGCCACTTTATTGTAATTTTTATCGTAATAAAGAACTCGATATGAGATTTCGATTAATATAATGCTGTGTGATTTACCTTTGATATATACATTGATGTACCGTGTGTGTACCAGCATGATCTTGGGATGGTACGGAAACACCGGAGACTTGACCTTCCAGGTCGGGTCGTTACAGGACAGCAGCGTCTTCTTCCTCCTGCCAGGAGGAGAAGCAGCTGCGTGCTGCCTCCGCAGCCGGTGGTGGCCACGTGCTGGCCACCTCCTCCTTGCCTGCCTAGCCGCCTCCTCGACGCGCTGGCGAGAGGATAGGCTCAGCCGCCGCTGAGCCCGTTTCCCCCTCTCCCTCTCCTCTTCTTCCCCTCTCGCCGGATTGAAGACACCGGCGATTCGCCGCCCTCCCTGCGTCCCCGACCATGCTACGGTGCTAGAAGCCCCTCCAGTGAGGCCCTGGACCGTTTCCCCTGGTCCCGATGCCGTTCCCCTTCTCTAGCCCCGTCGGTAGCCTGAGCCGAGCGGAGCTCGCCGCCGTCCATGGTGTAGCCGTGGCCACAGCGGCCAAAGCTCGCTCCTGGCCACGGGCTCGTGCTCGTAGCGCCTCCAGGAGCTCGTAGACGCCCTCAGCTCCTCCTCCCGCGACCTGTAGCGCAATAGCCATTCCGGCCCGAGCCGTTGCTGCCACTCAACTCGACATGGCCATCGTCTCCGGGGGCCCTGAGCCCTCTCTGCCGCCCTGCTAGACGCGCGCGTGCACGGGCTATCTTCCGGCAAGTCGCCGCCGTGCGGATGGTCGCTGCCGGCCCCGCTCTGGTGGGCGCCGACGTGGCCATCATCAGGGGCTAATCCCCCTGGTTATTTAGGCCTGCTGCCACTAACCAGTGGGCCCCAGAGTGGGTCAAACCTCTGTTCAACGCGGAGTTTAGGCCCCTATCACTAACGTGTGGGCCCCGCACATCAGGTTTGACCTGGCCTGGTCAGCCGACCAGCTGACGTCGTGGTGACGTCAGGCTGACACCATTAATCCTTTTCAAGATTAAAAATAATTCCAGAAATTATTTAAAACTTTAAAAATTCATAAATTAAATTGTAAATCATATGAAAATAATTAATATATGAAAATTTATCAGAAAAATCCAATGAATCCAATGGTGCTATTATCATGCATGTCAGAGCAACCTATGTATAAGAACATTGACATTTGGTAATAGGTTAGTATATGGAATTTGAAATGAAGAACAATTTTGAACCTATATTCAAACTCCCTTCAAATTAACTTGGACACTAGTTGCACTAGCTCATCCATACAAGCTACCATGTCATGATCATGCATCATATTGTTGCACTTATGTGTATTGAATGCTATTTATCTGCATTGCGGTAGGCCCTGCTTTTGAGGATACCCCCGAGTATTCCAACGAAGGTGAGAACCTTACCGCTACCCAGCAAGGCAAGCAACCCCTTTGATCATTCTGATAACATCCCACTCTCTCGCTCCTGCTCTTGTTTATTGCATTAGGACAAACGTTCACATGTCTGTCATACACGGTAGATGAACCTATTCTTATGCATGACCTATCATTGTCACAGTAAATAGCTAAACCTTGCAAGCTAGCATACCTGGTAGATGCTTGTGCCATGATGTGGTTAGCTTAGTTTGCCTGCTATGCTTGCTATGCTTAGAGTTGTGTCAGGTCTGATTCATCTGGGTGATGAACTGAGTGAAACAATGTTGTTCTAATGTGATTAACTTATGATGAACCCGATTTTGTAAAGGTAGCGGTGAGAGGCTATGTAGGAGTACATAGAGGGTTGTCTCATTGGGACCGTTCTTAGGAAGTGAGTTCTGTGTTTGTGATCCAAGACTGGTTACTACCACACATTAGGTTCCGGTAACTCGACCCCTCTCGACTTATCAGTCATTTAGTCCTTAGTCAAGGAGTTGCAAGTAGTTTCTGGTGTTTATAGCATGCTGGAGGCCATGCATAGCACTAACCCTAGGGGTGGGTTATGACACGGTAGGCAGTGGCACGGTGTACCAAGGGTCACCCGAATGGTGGGCTTAGGAACCCTGCGCACATCGTTTGGGGCCGTGGCGGAAACTTCGTCCGGACTTCCATGCAGGTTCGGTCTCAAATAGGCGATAGCCTGGACTAGAGGTCTTATGTGATTGACGGTCGTGGCCGATTCCCTCACTGGGCTTCTGCTTGAGGGTTGCCGAGGTGCCTGGTTTTATGAGCACACAACGACAAGTGGCGAGAGCGTGTGTGAATAAGTACACCCCTGCAGGGTATGAAACTATTCGAATAGCCGCTTCCTCGGATATGGACTACTTGGAAAACGTATGTTGTTCATACATAATCAAATGGATACTCATAAAAATATCAAGACAAGTGTGAGTATCATGGATGGCACTCTCCCAGGAGAGGTAAGTGAATCCATGGTGGTGTATTGTCATGGAGTTAGTGGACTCGTGTGCGATATCTAAAATTTAAACGAAGAGTTAAAATTGTGTAGTGTAGGTTAGCCATGAGTCAAAGCTAGCATTGTGCATAAACTCCACCATCCCCCTTGTTGATACATGAGCATGAGTAGTCTACGTCTGCTTTAAAGACTTGCTAAGTACATTTGTACTCATGTTTGCTTAATAATTGTTGCACATGAGACCCAGGAGCCATAGGGTGGGTTCTTTCTAGACGTTGACGATGCCGAATAGCTGGTGTCCTAGCTACAACCCTATGCCCTGTGGCGGGCTGTAGATAGTCAGGCCATGTGCCTTTTTACCCTTTCATCTGTCTGTACTCAGACAGCTTATGCTTCCGCTTGGTTCGTATGAACTTATTTGCATGACTTGAGTGTCGGGTCACGTCACACCTATTTGTAAGAACATATTATGCAAGGCTCGTCTGAGCCTCTTAAATAAAAGTTGTTGAATGGTTATGTTGCGATGCCATGGTTGTATCTATGCATATCGGGCATGTTGTGCGTACGTGTGACGTGCAACGGTATGTATGGGATCCGACACATAGTTGTGTGCCTTTAGTAGTACTCTTTACGGGAAACTGCCTCTTTGTGCTTCCACTGAGCCATGGTAGCTTCCTACTGCTCCAGACACATTGATTGACCGGCATGTATCCTTCTTTGTTGTTGTGTCTATCCCTTCGGGGAAATGTCTCGCAGTGTAATGGAGTCCCTGTAGCCTGCTACGACTCCTCTACGTGCAGTGATGGCATTTATGTCTCATGGCGTAATGGAGTCCTTGTAGCTTGTTATGGCTCATCTACACACGCTTGAGGCTGACACCTACATTGCTGGGTTACGTATGCCTGTTTCTGTATGGGTGTGCCACTTCGGTTCTATGACTAGTCATGTCGGCCCGGGTTCTCTGTCGTTTGATTGCCAGCGACATGTTCACATACTTGAGGCAAAAGACGCAAACGGTCCCGGCTAAGGTAAGGCTGCAGCCGTGGAGCTTACCATGCGTGAGGTCACAAAATGATGTGATATGTTATAGTCTAGATTCATATCACTTAGGATCAGGGTCCCGACAGTGTTGGTATCAGAGCCTGACTGACTATAGGACTACCAAGCCAAACCGGTCGAAGTTGAGTCTAGAAACACTATAGAAAAGTAGGGGAATTGATTGTGGAAGGGAACGTAAGGCTCTTTTTACTCCTCTTCCCAAGTTATTCTATGTTGAGTCTTTCTCATCTTTTCTACGGGGATAAGAACTAGGCTTCTCATATATTGCTTAGGATGACGAGTTACTAGCCATGGACTAGTAGCTAGCTAGTTTGCAAGCGAATGTCGGTACTCAAGTATTGTTGGTGTGACAAACAGATGGAGAAGAGATTTGAGTTTAGAAAGTCGAGTGGTTATGCTTTTCCAATCTTTTGCAGTTGTCTCAAAATCCTTTTTGAGCAATTACAGTCGTTATGCTGTCCAATTTCTGCTAGATTCTCTAATGTCTTTGCTTCATTCTCTGTTTCAGATGCCCCCTCGTCCTTCCCGTCAGGTGGTCCGTCTGACTAGGTGCATCGATGTACCGGGTCACACGGCCATGTTGGTTAGAGTTATGATGGAGGCTGGCTATCATTGGTACCCAGAGTACACAGTGGAGGAACAATATCGAGATTTCAACCAGAGTCAGTATCTGTGTACTGTTAAGATATATCCTTCATATCTTGGAGCTGCAGAGCCGCTTCACTCGACTTATGGACTAGGCGTCACCATAGATATGGTAGTTCAGGAGGCCGCCTACACCATGCTGAGTATCATGAGGTTTCACATGGCGTGCTTCAAAACACAGAGTTCTGTTATGTTCTTGCTTCCATGGGAGGAGAGGATGGTTATCTTAGCGCAGCCTACTGTGATCATTCCCATGAGGACCATAGGCTCCAGGTGACCGCTTAGATGTTATAGAACAGGGATCATGGTGCACGTGCCCTTTGCATGGAGCTTTATGCTACCCATGCACGTATATGGACATCCCTCACGCAGTTGGCACCTGTCGTGCAGATAGGCTATGGAGATTTGGAGATGCTGAACCCATCGCGGACTCATCTGCCAGCACGCGTAGACTGGCCCGATGTTGGAGGCATCACCCCTCTTCGAGGACCACTGTTGCCGCCAGCAAGGGGACCAAGGCCACATCATTGTCCTTACGATTCCCAGGGATCATAGGCTAGAGTGTTTCCAGATCCTCAGGTTCAGCTTCCGGGTCACGGGGGTAACCTGTATGAGGCATTCTACGGCGATGCTTGAGTACGTGGATGTTAGTACTAGTATGGTAGTAGTCGTATCGCACAGTCCTGCGTGTCTTGTGGGATATGACCAAGGTTGAGAGTTGAGTTGCGGAGGTGTAGATAGATAATGTGTAGTAAGCTTGTAATGCCTCCGATGAGTTGTGTCATCTCTCTGTAGTTTGTTTTCAGCTTGGGCTTGTACTGAACTATGTAATGGTGTGTATGAATCATGGTGTTCATAGGGCAGTTGATGTTTCCATGTTGTTGGATGTTTACCCTGTATGCCATGTTGTCCAGTACATTCCTTATCTCATGTCTTAGAGTTGATGTCCTCTATGTTTAAGATATGGGTTTGTTTTCACAGGATGGTGGAAACTAGGAATAACCCCGTGCCTGCCCCCGAGCAGGGCGAGGGAAGCCAACCAAGGCAAGAGGATTTGCCACATGCTACTTCTTTTGGCTGAAGTGATGCTTGAAGCCGAAAGGAACAAGAGAGAGACCAACAGGCTATTGGAACGAATTGAGCAGAACACAGCGCATGCTCCCCACAATGATCTCAATGATGGTGTGTCACTCGGTGATTTCGTCAGGCTGTGCCCACCTAAGTATCATCATTCGGTCGACCCAGTCGACGCGGATGACTGGCTGACCAGCATGTTCCGCAAGATCCGGGCTGCCAATGTGTCCGTGGCCAACAAGGTGACCTTTGCAACCTACTTTCTGGAAGGACCCGCCAATTTGTGGTGGGAAAATTATGAATCCATGCGTCTCGTAGGCCCCGCACCAACTTGGGCAGAATTCAGTGCATCATTTCATACCCATCACATCCCGGAAGGGCTGATGGATCGTAAAAGAGAGGAATTCTGTGCTTTCACCCAGGGCAGACTGTCAGTGGATGCCTATAGCCGTGAGTTCGGCAATCTTGCTTGCTATGCTCCGGAGGAAGTTTCAACTGATGCCAAGAAACAGGCTAGGTTCCGCAAGGGACTCAATCCTAAGCTCCGTCGAGATTTGCGCCTGCATGAGTGCACAACCTTCCAGGCTCCCGTCAACAAGGCTATGAATGTCGAGACTGGACAGACTGACTATGAGGCCACGAGAAAGCACAACCATGACTTCAGCCCCGCATCTAGCTCAGGCTCCAACAAACGCCAGGTCTGGGTGCCCAACGCAGCTCTGCCGCCAAGATACACCGCGAGGCCATCCTTCCAGGCGCCTTGCCCAGCTCAGCCCAACCCTCCAGCCAGGCCATTTGGAGGTCCGCCTGCAAATGTTGCTCCCCGTGCCATCGTGGTCTGCTACAAATGTGGGGAACCAGGACACTACTCTCGTGATTGTCCTCAGAACAATGCCAAGCCCGCTGGAACTGGGAAGCCAGGAAAAGCCTTCTATGTGAAGCCAGCTCTTGCTCGTGGACGAGTGAATTATGTCTCTGTTGATGAAGCCTGTCGGGACCCCGATCCTAAGTCATATGAATCCAGAATGTAACATATCACATCCCTTTGCAGCCTCACGCACGGTAAGCTCCACGGCTGCAGCCTTACCTTAGCCGGGACCGTTTGCATCTTTTGGCTCACGTATGTGAACATCTCGCTGGCAATCAAACGACAGAGAACCCGGGCCGACATGACTAGTCATAGAACCCAAGTGGCACATCCGTACGGAAACAGGCATACGTAACCCAGCAATGCAAGTGTCGGCCTCAAGCGTGTGTAGACGAGTCATAGCAAGCTACAAGGACTCCATTATGTAGTGAGACATAAATGCCATCACTACACGTAGGCGAGTCGTAGCAGGCTACAGGGACTCCATTACACTGCGAGACATTTCCCCGAAGGGACAGACACAACAGCAAAGAAGGATACATGCTGGTCAATCAATCTGTCCAGAGCAGTAGCAAGCTACCATGGCTCGGTGGAAACACAAAGAGGCAGTTCCCATAAAGAGTACTACTAAAGGCACACAACTAGGTGTCGGATCCCATACATACCGTTGCATGTCACACGTACGCACGACATGCCCGATATGCATAGATACAACCATAGCATCACAACATAACCGTACAATAACATGACTTTTATTTAAGAGGCTTAGATGAGCCTTGCATAATATGTTCTTACAGATAGGGGTCACATGACCCGACACTCAAATCATACAACATGTTCATACAAATCAAGCGGAAGCATAAGGCTGTCTGAGTACAGACAGATGAAAGGGGTAAAAAGGCACATGGCCTGACTATCTACAGCCCGCCACAGGGCAAACGTCGTAGCTGGGATACCAGCTATTCGGCATCGTCGACATCTAGAAAGAACCCACCCGAAGGGTCCTGGGTCTTATCTGCAACATTTATTAAGCAAACATGAGTACAAATGTACTCCGCAAGTCTTTAAAGCGGACCTAGTCTATTCATGCTCATGTATCAACAAAGGGAGTGGTGGAGTATATGCAGCAATGCCAGCTTTGACTCATGGCTAACCTACACTATTCAATTTTAACTCTTTCTTACATTTTATAAATTGCACACGAGTCCACTAACTCCATAACAATACACCACCATAGATTCACTTCAATCTCCTGGAAGAGTGCCATCTACGGTACTCACACTTGTCTTGATATTTTCATGAGTATCCATTTGGTTATCTATGAACAACATAAGTTCTCCAAGTGGTCCATATCCGAGGACGCGACTATTTGAATAGTTTCATACCCTGCAGGGGTGTACTTCTTCACACACGCTCTCGCCACTTATCGCTGTGTGCTCATAAAACCATGCACCTCAGCAACCTTCAAGTGGAAGCCCAGCGAGGGAGTCGGCCACGACCGTCAATCACATAAGACCTGTAGTCCAGGTTATCGCCTATTTGAGACTGAACCCGCACGGAAGTCTGGCCGAAGTTTCCGCTACGGCCCCAAACGATGTGTGCATGGTTCCCAAGCCCACCATTCGGGTGAACCTTGGTACACCGTGCCACTGCCTACCGCGTCGTAACCCACCCCTAGGGTCAGCGATACGCACGGCCTCCAGCATGCTATAAACACCAGGAACTACTTGCAACTCCTGGACTCAGGACTAAGCGAATGATAAGTCGAGAGGGGTCGAGTTACCAGAACCCAATGTGTGGTAGCAACTAGTCTTGGATCACAAACACAGAACTCAGTTCCTAAGAACGGTCGCAATGAGACAACCCGCTATGTACTCCTACATAGCCTCTCATCGCTACCTTTACCAAATCGAGTTCATCATAAGATCATCACATCAGGTAACATTGTTTCACTCAGTTCATCACCCAGATGAATCCGACCTGACACAACTCTAAGCATAGCAAGCATAGCAGGCAAAGTAAGCTAAGCACATCAAGGCACAAGCATCTACCAGGTATGCTAGGTTGCAAGGTTTAGCTAGTTACTGTGACAATGTCAGGTTATGCAACAGAATAGGATCATCTACCGTGTATGACTGACATGTGATCGATTATCCAAATGCAATAAACAAGAGCAGGAGCCAGAGAGTGGGATATTATCGGAATTTTCAAAGGGATTGCTTGCCTTGCTGGGTAGCGGAAATGTTCTCTCCTTCGTCGGGATACTCGGGGGTATCCTCAAAAGTAGGGCCTACCACAATGCAGACAAGACACATTCAACACACGCACGTGCAACAATATGATGCATGATCATGGCATGATAGCATGTATAGATGAGCTAATGCAACTAGTGTTCATGTTGATTTGAAATGAATTTGAATATAGGTTCAAAACTGTTCTTCATTTCATATTCCATTTACTAACCTATTAACAAATGTCAATGTTCACCTATTCAGATTGCTCTAACATGTAAGACAACAAGACCATTGGATTCATTGGATTTTTTTGATAAATTTTCATATATAAATTATTTTCATCCGACTTACACATTAATTTATATGAATTTTTGAACTTTTAAACAATTTCTGGATTTATTTTAAACTGAAAATGGTTTAATGGCGTCATCATGGCGTCAGCTGGTCGGCTGACCAGTCCCAGGTCCAACCTGACATGCAGGGCCCACACGTTAGTGATAGGGGCTTAACCTCCGCGCTGACCAGGGTTTTGACCCACCCTGGGGCCCACTAGTCAGTGGGAGGGGCTAAACTAATTAGGGGGATTAGCCCCCTAATGATGGCCATGTCGGCGCCCACCGGAGCGGGGCCGGCGGCGACCTTCCGACGCGGTGGAGGCTCGCCGGAACGCACCTCCGGCGACCAAACGGACAAAGGAGGGCACCAATCGAACCCACGCTCACGCGCGCGTCCATTCCGGCACCTCCCATGGACGGAGAGGGACAGAATCGACGCCGGCGATGAGTGCGGCGGCTGCCGGAGCTTGGGCAAGCACGGGCTCGTCGAGCCGAAGCTCAAAAGAGCCACCTAATGCCTCCTAGGGCTATCCTGAGCATGACCGCATGCTCAGACGCGAGCTTGGGCCGCTGCAACGGCGTCCATGGCCTCGCCGGCGGCGAGGAGCTTTCAGGCTCGGGGAAATCCAGTGCTATCAGGCCCTATCGAAGGGGGAAAGAGGGGGAAGAGGAGCAGGAGCTCACGGTGATTGCAGGGGCATCGAGAGTGGGCTCGGGGAAGGTCTGGAGCGGCGGCATCCTTCACTTCCCTTCCGGCGACCGAAGGTTGAAGACGACGGCGATGGCAGTGATGGGGAGCTCCCGGCGGTGCGTGGCTCGGCTAGCAGGGAGAGGGCGACGAGGCGCTCCGATTGAGAGGCTCAGGGGTGAGGAGGAGTAGCTAGAACGGCGGCGGCGTGGCGAGGAGGGGCTCGGCCATGGTGGCAGAGGAGAGAGGGAGAGGGAAGGGGCGAATGCGAGCGAGAGAGAGAGATGGGGACGGCAGCGACGTCCTCATCCTCTTGCCAGCGCGGCAGGAGGATGCAGGCAGGCGAGGTGCTGCGTGGCAGCTCCGACGAGCGCGCACGGCGAGCACATGCCTGTCCCCCTGGCCGCCAGGAGGACGACGACCTCCTGGGCCAGGTGGGCCAGCCTGGCCTCTTCCTTTTCTTTTTAGTTCTTTCTGTTTTCCATTTTCTAACATTTGTTTATTTTCTTTTCAGGTACAAATGCTAATTAATAAAATCCCAAATATTTAATAAACTAAAGTTTGAATATTTCAAACTTATCTAAATTTTTTTAGGATATTTTGAACAAAATAATGATAGTGCTTTATTTAATGATTTCAGGAGCCTTATCCATTATTTTCTAATTACTTTGATTGTTCAAATAATTAGAATGGTCCCTGTTATAATCATGCCCAAATTTACCACACATAGGGAACATTTTTAGTGGGCATTTTGGATTTGTTGAATTTTCACCAAATTTGAATTGTTTTGATTCAAAGTTAGCTTGGGGTTTTATTTTTGTTCCCCTTTTCATGTTAATGCAAAATGAAACATGATGAAAGCACAGAACTATTCCTAGGACATCTAGCTAGGGTTGTGACAACTCACCCCCACTCAAAAGAATCTCGTCCCGAAATTTTGAAGTCGTCGGGAAGAGCGCGGGGTACTCTAGTCAAAGACGATCTTCTCTTTCCCATGTCGCTTCCTTTTCCGAATGGTGCGACCACTGAACCTTAAGAAGAACGCCGAGTGGTACACTCAGCTTGATCAAGAATACGAACAGGGTATTCTCGATATGTAAGGTTATCTTTGAGATCAAGCGCTACATGGTCTACCTCACGGACAGGGTCTGAGAAGCAACGCCTGTGTTGCGAAACGTGGAAGACATCATGAACCTTGGAAAGATGCGGCAGAAGTTCCAATCGGTAGGCAACCTCTCCTCGTTTGGTAAGAATGCGAAAAGGTCCAATGTAACGAGGAGCCAACTTGCCCTTGATACCGAATCGATGGGTACCCTTGAAAGGTGTAACCCGAAGGTAAGCCTTCTCGTCAGCTTCATAGGTCACAGCCTTATGATGGCAATCATATTGGCTCTTTTGACGAGATTGGCCTGTTTTCAACTTTTCACGAATAATGCGAACTTGCTCCTCTACATCCTGGATCATATCTGGACCAAAGAGTTGCCTCTCTCCGGTTTCTGACCAGTTAAGAGGTGTTCGACACCTTCGTCCATAGAGAACATCAAAAGGGGCTTTGCCCAAGCTTGATTGATAACTATTGTTATATGCGAACTCGGCAAATGGAAGACATTCTCCCAGCTCATACCCAAAGATATAACACAAGCTCGGAGCATGTCTTCGAGAATTTGATTGACTCGCTCAACTTGACCACTTGATTGCGGGTGGAAAGCAGTGCTAAAGGATAGATGAGTCCCCATAGCGGTTTGAAAACTTTCCCAAAATCGGGAAGTAAAGATACTTCCACGGTCTGAGTTAATTTCCAAAGGAACACCATGAAGAGAAACTATTCGAGAAACATACAACTCCGCTAGCTGGCTAGCAGTTATACTTTCCCGAACAGGAAGAAAACGAGCCACTTTGGAAAGACGGTCAATGACCACAAATAAAGCTTTATTCCCTCTCTTAGTCCTGGGAAATCCCGTCATAAAATCCATACCGACTTTATCCCATTTCCATTCAGGAATAGCTAATGGTTGAAGGGTGCTAGCAGGCCTTTCATGTTCTGCTTTCACGCAACGGAAAACGTCACAGTTAGCAACATACTGATCAATTTCCCTTTTCATCCTAGTCCACCAGAACCTCTGGAGTAGGTCCTGATATATTTTGGTACTACGTGGATGAATTTTGAGAGGAGAATCATGAGCCTCCTTCAGGATCAACTGTCGTAGATGTTGTTTCTTCGGGATCACCAAACGGTTCTCAAAGAAGACAACACCTCGATCATCTTCCGAGAAGCATTTAACATTGCCCTTCTTAATGTGTTTCTTGATACAAGATATCCCGACATCATGCTTCTAGGCTTCTAAAATTTGATCTGTAAGAGTAGGTTTTGCCACCAGGTTGGATAGGAATCCTTGAGGCACAATGTGAATGTTTAAATTCCGAAATTCTTCAGGCAGAACTGGTTGACCTTGTTGTAACATCAGGTTGTCACAATAAGACTTACGACTTAGTGCATCAGCCATGCCATTGGCTTTCCCCGGGGTGTAAGTTATCCCTAAGTCGTAATCTGTAATCAACTCTACCCACCATCTTTGCCTGAGATTCAAATCCGGTTGGGTGAATATATATTTTAGACTTTGGTGATCGGTGTAAATTCCGCAATGACTACCCAGAAGATAATGTCGCCAGGTTTTCAGTGCATGGACTACAGCTGCGAGCTCAAGATCATGTGTTGGATAATTATCCTCATGTGGATGCAACTGCCGTGAAGCGTATGCAATCACATGACGATCTTGCATGAGAATGCAACCTAATCCTTGTCACGAGGCATCGCAATAGATAACAAAGTCCTTAGAGAAATCAGGTGGCACCAGAACGGGAGCCGAGGTTAGTCGTCTTTTCAACTCCTGAAAACTGTGCTCGAATTGTGGAGTCCACTCGAACTTTTTATCTTTCTTGAGGAGTTCAGTCAGAGGTTTTGCAAATTTGGAGAAATTCTCGACAAAGCGACAACAATAGCTCGCTAAGACAAGGAAACTCCGAACTTGCTTAACCGATTCAGGTTAAGTCCAATTAAGGACAGCCTGAACTCTCTCGGGATTGACAGCAATACCTTTACCATATATCACATGGCCCAGATAGGTCACTTCTGGCAACCAAAATTCACACTTGGAGAATTTGGCGTACAGGCGGTGCTCTCGAAGTTTCATCAATACCAGCCTTAGATGCTCGACATGTTCTTGTTCGTTCTTCGAGTAGATAAGTATATCGTCGAGGTAAACCACGACGAATTTATCTAGATACTCCATGAAGATCGAATTCATCAAGCGAGAGAAGGTGGCTGGGGCATTGGTTAAACCGAAGGACATGACGGTGTACTCGTATTGGCCATAATGAGTAACAAAAGCCGTTTTTGGAATGTCCCCGTCCCTAATTCTGATTTGATGGTATCCCAACCTCAAAATCATTTTGGAAAAGACAGATGATCCAGCGGGTTGATCATACAAATCGTTTATCCTAGGGAGCAGATACTTGTTCTTTATGGTGTCCAGATTCACTAGCCGATAATCCACAACCATCCGATCCGAACCATCCTTCTTCTTGACAAAGAGGACGGGACAAGCCCAAGGAGAAGAACTGGGACGGAAGAAACCTTTCTTCGAAGCCTCATCGAGTTGGATCTTAAGTTTGGCTAGTTCTAAGGGTGCCATCTTATAGGGTCTTCTGGCTATTGGGACAGTCCCTGGAATGAGCTCTATCACAAACTCAACATCTCTGACAGGAGGAATTCCTGGCAGTTCTTCTGGAAAGACATCTAGAAAGTCACGTACTACCGGAATTTCTTCTAACTCTGGAAGAGGGCTAGCATTGAGGGAATAGAGTTGGCACTTGGTTGTTTGAGTGGAGACATTAACTGTCTCACCCGATGGATGTGTAAGTTGAACATTCCTAGAATGAGTATCAATCTTGGCATAGTGGGCTTTCATCCAATCCATACCTAGAATGATATTGATGTCCTAAGACTTGAGGGCTATCGAAGATGCTAGGAAGACTAATCTATCCACCAAATCTCATTATCGGCTCACTCTAGAAGTTTTCCATTTTGTACCCGAAGTCTGCACTACTAAAGGAGTAGGCATATCACAAAAAGACATGTTATGCAACTGTGCATAAATTTCTGAGATGAAGGAATGAGATGCACCAGTATCAAATAGAACAGATGCTGGATGACTATTAACAAGGAGCGTACCTAGGATAACATCGGGATCCTCAAGAGCTTCCTCGGTAGACACATAGTTCACTCGTTCACGAGCAGGAGCTGGCTTCACAAATAAGGCTTTTCCTAGCTTCCCACGTCCAGCGGGCTTAGCATTATTTTGGGGACACTCGCGGGAGTAGTGTCCTGGTTCTCCACACTTATAGCAAACCATGGTGGCATGGGGAGCAACATTTGCAGGCGGTCCTCCAAATGGTCTACCTGGAGGGTTGGGCTGAACTGGGCGAGGCGCCTGGAAGGATGGCCTCGCATTGTATTTTGGCGACAGAGCTGCGTTGGGCACCCAGATCTGGCGTTTATTGGAGCCCAAGCCAGATGCAGGGTTGAAGTCACGGTTGTGCTTTCTCATGGCCTCATAATCAGTCTGTCCTGTCTTGGCATTGATAGCCTTGTTGACGAGAGCCTGGAAAGTGGTGCACTCATCTAGGCGCAGATCTCGGTGGAGCTCAGGGTTAAGTCGCTTGCGGAACCTAGCCTGCTTCTTGGCATCAGTAGAAACTTCCTCAGGAGCATAGCAAGCAAGGTTTCCAAACTCGCGACTATAAGCATCGACTGACAGTCTGCCCTAGGTGAAAGCACAGAATTCCTCTCTCTTACGATTCATCAATCCTTCCGGGATGTGATGGGTACGAAATGCGGCACTGAACTCTACCCAAGTTGGCGCGGGGCCTGCGGGACCCATGGCTTCAAAATTCTCCCACCACAGATTGGCGGGACCTTCTAGAAAGTAAGTTGCAAAGGTCACCTTGTTGGCCTCAGTCACATTGGCAGCCCGGATCTTACGGTACATGCTAGTCAGCCAGTCATCCGCGTCGAGTGGGTCGACCGAATGATGGTATTTGGGTGGGCTTAGTCTGATGAAATCACCAAGTGATATGCCATCATTGAGGTCATTGCGGGGAGCACGTGCTGTGTTCTGCTCGATTCTTTCCAACAGCCTATTGGTCTCCCTCTTATTCCTTTCAGCTTCTAGCATTACTTCCGCCAGAGAAGGCGCATGTGGCAGGTCCTCTTGCCTTGGTTGGCTTCCCTCGTCCTGCTCAGGGGCAGGCACAGGGTTATTCCTAATTGCCACCATCCTGGGAAAACAAACCCACAACTTAGTCATAGGGAACAAAAACTCTAAGACATGGGATAAGGGATGTACTGGACAACATGGCATGCAGGGCAAACACCAATCAACATGGTAAACAACTGCCATATGAACACCATGACTCATACACACCATGACATAGTTCAGTACAAGCGCAAGCTGAAAACAAACTACAGAGAGATGACACAACTCATCGGAGGCATTAAAAGCTTACTATACATTATATATCTACACCTACGCAACTCAACTCTCAAGCTTGGTCATATCCCACAAGACATGCAGGACTGTGGTGATACGATTACTACCATACTAGAACTAACATCCACGTGCTCAAGCAGCACCGTGGAATGCCTCATACAGGTTACCCCCATGACCAAGGAGCTGAACCTGCGGATCTGGAAACACTCTAGCCTGTGATCCCTAGGAGCCATAAGGACATAGATGTGGCTTTGGTCCCCTTGTTGGCGGCAACAGCGGTTCTCGAATAGGGGTGATGCCTCCAACATTGGGCCAGTCTATGTGTGCTGGCAGATGAGTCCGTGATGGGGTCAGCATCTCCAAATCTCCATAGCCTGTCTGCATGACAGGTGCCAACTATGTCAGGGCTGTCCAAAGACGTGCACGGGTAGCATAAAGCTCCATGCGAAGGTCACGTGCATCACGATCCCTGTTCTCCAACATCTGAGTGGTCACCTGCAGCCTAGGGTCCTCATGGGAATTATCATAGTAGGCTGTGCTAAGATAACCATCCTCTCCTCCCATGGAAGCAGGAACATAGCAGAACTCCGTGTTCTGGAGCAGACCATGGTGAAACCTCATGATAGTCAACATGGTATAGGCGGCCTCCTGAACTGCCATGTCTATGGTGACGCCTAATCCATAAGTCCAGTGAAGCGGCTCTGCAGCTCCAGGGTATGAAGGATAAATCTTGACGGTACATAGATACTGGCTCTGGTTGAAATCTTGATACTGTTACTCCACTGTGTACTCCGGGTACCAACGGTATCCAGCCTCCATCACCACTCTAACCAACATGGCCGTGTGACCCGGTACATCGATGCACCTGGTCAGACGGACCACCTGACGGGAAGGACAAGACGGCATCTGAAATAGAGAAAGATGCAAAGACATAAGAGATTCTAGCAGAACTTGGATAGCATAACAGTTGTAATTGCTCAAAAAGGATTTTGAGACAACTGCAAAAGATTGGAAAAGCATAACCACTCGACTTTCTAGACTCAAATCTCTTCTCCGTCTGTTTGTCACACCAACAATACTTGAGTACCCACATTCACTTGCAACAAGCTAGCTAGTGGTCCATGGTTAGTAACTCGGCATCCTAAGCAATGGATGAGTAGCCTAATTCTTATTCCCGAAGAAAAGATGGAAATAACTCAGCATAGGATAACTTGGGAAGAGGAGTAAAAAGAGCCTTACATTCTGACGGGGATATACCCCATGGTATGACCCGGCCTAGCGACTCACAGGAAACCCGGCCGAAGACATGACATCTTATTTATGACCCGGCAAGCGGGTCACAGGATGACCAAGCCCAAGACCCGGCGGGTGAGCCGGCGCCAGGCGGCTCACAAGAGAAGGCCCACAGGAGAAGGCCCACAAGAGAGAAGGATTCCCTTAAAGGAAATAAGACCCGGAGTAGGATTCATGAGAGACTAGTCCTAATCCTACTCCTAGTAGGACTCTATTTGTAAACCTACCCTCTCCACTTATATAAGGAGGGGTAGAGCACCCCTAGAGGGACAAGTTCTAAAGAGACACAAGTCTACAAGTTTAGACAACACAAGAGATTAGAGGCTCTCGTGATTAGAGGTAGCAATTAGCACCCTTGTAACCGAGAGATCTTCATCATCATCAATAGCAGACAAGCAGGACGTAGGCTTTTACCTCCATTGGAGGGGCTGAACCTGGGTAAACCTCCGTGTCTTCTCGATTCCAATCAACCCCTTCAA
The DNA here is from genome assembly GCA_022496015.1 of Hordeum marinum. Lineage (NCBI taxonomy): Eukaryota > Viridiplantae > Streptophyta > Magnoliopsida > Poales > Poaceae > Hordeum > Hordeum marinum. The sequence goes on along the minus strand of CM039678.1, from coordinate 224,261,064 downwards.
GCCGCCACGTAGTTGCGTCTCACCCGGAACCTAAGTCCGTTGACCCAGACACCTGCCGTGACAAATCCACGACAGTTGGCGCCCACCATGGGGCCACGCACGGTGACATTGTTCTTGGAGGGATATCTCCTAGGAATCAAGAAGCTTACAACCCGGTGGATGAACAAGAGACAACACGGAATGATCACGTGCGACGACTCGTCATGGGACCATCATAAGATCGTCAAGGACAACTCTTGATGGAGCCATCAACAGACTTGAACTTCTGCCATGCCAAAGTCGCTATACGTAGAGGTCACATACGCAAAAAGCAACAGAAAAGAAAATAAGACCACGATCCGGAGAATGATATGGACACGGACTCGGCCTTCACCTCGCGTCCGAGCCGATCTCGTCGCCGCCGCCTAGCCGTGCAGGCTTCGCGCCACCTACCGATCCTAGCCAACGGGCGACGGACCTGCCCTAGTGTCGCTACCGCGCATCTAAGACGCCTTCCATCTCATGCTCTGCGCTGGCCATCGCTGCCTCGACTCTGGGTCGGCTTGGCCTTCGCCTCGAGCCGGCCCTCTCCATGGTACGCTCCTCCGCGCGCCTCCGCCGCGGCCGGGCCACCCCGCGCTAAGTCGCCGCTGCTCTTGCCGGCTGTGGCCCCACGCCCGCACCGGTTCTCCCGTGCCCTGCCTCACTCTGCTCTGAACCGGATCCCGCCGACGCGCATCCGAGTGGCTCACCAGCCGTACGCTCATGTAACCCCACCTCCAGCAACGGCTCGCTCGGAACTGGCTCCCCACCATGGTCGCGCCTCACCTCCACATGCAAGTCCTGCCGCGTTTCCCCGCTCCGGCTACCCACATCACTCCTTGGTGGCTGTTGTGACATCCCCCGCGTCGCTCACTCTGGTTCCCCTCGCCAGTTTGCAGTGCATGAGCCGCCAGCCGCCCAGCAACGGCAGTTCTGCGCCAGCCGCCGGATGCCCTGTAGCGCTGACCGGACGAGCCTTCGCTTTGCCTCGACCTTGGGCCTCTTGTGCTGCTCCAGGACGCCCCCTGCCATCGCCTCCGGTTCAAACTGGCCTCATCTCTGCCTTCCGTTGACCCGTCCCCCCCCCCGTCATCGACCAGCTGGTATAGCCGGCGCGGCGTTTTGAGCCACCGGCGACCGAGCCTTCCAACGCGTCGCGGCCAGCCGCTGCGGCCTCCGAGACGTCTCGCCTCGCCCCGAGCCGGTATTGCACCGTCGACCGCACCGCGCCTGCTCGCGTACACAGCTCCGCCGCCGCCCCCAACGCCTCAAGTCTGAATCACCCCGCTGTTGCGCCCACTCCGAGGCAGCCCCGCCTCACCCTCTGCTATGGCCCCACCGTGCGCTGCTCTGCCCGCCGGCACACCACAGCCCGCCGCCGCACCATCCACCTGTCCTTGCTTCACCCCGAGTCCAACTCCTCTGCTTTCTGTTGCACGGGGGTTGAAGGGGAATTGAGAAGTAGCCTGATAGGAAAGGGAGTGAGGGGAGGGGTTGGTGGGTAAAAAAAATCACCCGGAAGGGTCCGTTTCGAGCCACTCTGCTCTGACCCTGGTGCGATCGTGTTTCAAGTCGCCCCGCTGGACTTCTTTTGATGAAAATGACGTCACTACCGAACCGCCCCAGTCCAGTGCCGTCTCCGAGCCGCCATGGCCGAGTTGCCACCTCCGCTGCGGTTTTGAGAGTGGTTCAATCGCTGTTGAAATTACGAGATGACTCAGCTCATCGTCGAGATGAAACACGTGTTATCCACCCAATTTATTTTATCTATACTTTTTTGATTCTGTCGAAGAACAATTAATTCGTCTTTGTAATATTTTTTGACATAGGAAAATTAGTCATTGCCAAAGGGGCACTATACCGCGGTGATGGAGGCGTGCCAAAGGTGGTGGTGCGTGTCACGTTATTCAAGGGACTCCCTCGCCATTGCACCGGCTTGCAATGCCGCGACCGTCTCTTGCCATTGCACCAGCTTACAATGCCGCGACAGTCTCTCACCACTGCGTCGGTTTACAACGCCGTGGCCGACTCTCTCCACCACGCCGGCTTACAAACGCCGTGACTATCTCTCGCCACCCGCGCCGGCTTACAACGTCGTGGCATCTTTGAGAAACAGCACCAGCTTACAATGCCGCGAGTGTTTTTCTACGTCTACATCAACACAATAGTGGCTGCATACAACAATACAAGTCGCCCAATTGGCGGTTCTGAATCACTGCCCCGTGGTCCAATCAACATGGACATATCAATACAATGCTCGCCGGTATGAGCCGCCCGACGGACAGGCGCACAAGTCGCCACCACTACAGTTTGGTTCACTTCAATAACCAGCCGGAACGAACCCTCGATCGGAACATTGAAACAAATCATGCGGGATCATCTATAACCCGCCACGGCCAACCTCAACTTTCAATGGAGATTCTTAAGCCGCCTCTTCAAATCAACTTAAGACTTGGGGGCTACAGACATGGTGAGACACATTTGGTCGTTTTCAACAAGAACCCCGGGTCTTTGCAAGAGAAAAACCCAATCCTGGGGGGCTACTACATTATTGGCGGATGATTAAAAGATTGCCCAAGAGGACGGACTGCCGTGATGCATCATTCAAACATGGGTGCCCAGATCATTGGGTCATCATAAAGACATTCGGAGCTTCTGTCGTTTCTTCATACAAGATGGCGGCTTACAAGATTGATGCTGCTCCGCTATGTAACCCGCCTGCCTTACCGGTTAATCTCGCCTAGAGACCCTGACCCGGTTCAAAGAAATTGACGGCCAATGTTGCTTAGAGATCCTGAACCGGCTAAGATTGAGGTGACCTGCTGAACTCTTACCAGTCAATCTCGCCTAGAGACCCCGAGCCTGTTCAAGAAATTGACGGCCAATCTCGCTTAGAGACCCTGAGCCGGTTCAAGAAATTGATGGCCAATCTCGCTTAGAGACCCTGAGCCCGTTCAAGAAATTGACGACCAATCTCGCTTAGAGACCTTGAGCCGGTTCAAGAAATTGACAGCCAATCTCGCCTAGAGACCCTGAACTGGTATGAATTCAAGCATCGAATCATAGTTTGGTTACATTAAGTGTTGTTGTTGATGGAGGCTTCTTACCTTTGGTATAGCTTACAGGACCCTAAGACAACAACGTGTACACCAAATTCCAGTTGCTTATCAACTGCGGTCATCGAAGGGGGCTTCTTACCGACGGGTATCGCTTATCTCACCCTAATGGCCGGCTTTATGCCACTTCCGGTTACTTATTAACCGCGGTTGTCGAAGGGGGCTTCTTACCGACAGGTTCGCTTATCTCACCCTAACAACTGGCGTTTACGCCAAAACTCAGTTGCTTATCAACTGTAGCTGCTGAAAGAGGTTTCTTGCCTTCGGGTATAGCTTACATCTCCTTTCAAACAGCCGGCTTTATGCCATCTCAGGATAATCATTAGTCACGGATGTCGATGGAGGCTTCTTTCCTCAAGGTATAGCTTACATCGCGCATCGACAACCGGTGTTCGCATACAAAGGTGCAAAATTTGCTGTTAAAAGGAGGCTTCTTACCTTCGGGTATAGCTTCAATTACCCTTCATACAGCCGACTTTATGCAATTCCGGTTGACATGTCAGCCGCGGATTATTCAAGGGAGCTTCCCACCTCCAGATAACACGCCGGCTTATCAAGCCAGATCAGACAAGATTATGAGAAAGGAGCAATGTTATGAAAGGTATGAACAACTCCAGGTTAAGCTTCTTCAAGCCGCCCTCACAACAATGCAGAATATATGTCTTTTTTGCAGGTTTTATCTCTTAAGATGATCCGCCGTTAAAGTATTCTACAAAAGAAAATGGATTTTTTAGATAGCCAACATGGCTGGATCTTCATGGGTTATCATAACCAGTAATAAATGATTGGGGTTATTCAAACCAGCTCAGAGAAATAATTATTTTGCAAAGAGCCGCCCTATCAGATATAATGCCGTGTCATCTAATCGGCCGGTTCTCGGATTTCTTTAATTGTGCTCTATAATAATCTACAACACTCACGGATTTCTCAAATTTATATTTGACGGGTTGCACCGCAACCACGAGCAGGAATTTCATGTCAAAGACAAAGGAATTATTCCAGGATATTCATTCCGGGTTATATTACGACCACGGTCAAAGATTCATTCAATAAATTATGGTGAGACGTATTATTCTCACATAGTCCCGAGTCGCCGCAGGCAGACGACCCGACACTTGGGGGCTACATTATCCAAGTCGAAGTTTATATCAATTATGCAAGTCCCATGTCGCTACAAGCATGCACCACGGCACTTGGGGGCTAATGCAAGCCGGTTTTCAAAGCATTACATTGTCAGCAAAGACCATATTATCTCAAGGAGATGAGCCGGCCCTTCTATATTTTTCTAAAGTCCCAGCCCAGTAATTCTTACTGACCCGGCACTTGGGGGCTACAGTATTCAGCTATTCCAACAGATTAAGAGATTCAAATTGAAGACCCGGCACATCACATTCTGATGAGCCGGCCCTTGGGGGCTACACCCGCCAAAGCGTTCTGATAAGCCGGCCCTTGGGGGCTACACCCGCCGAAGTTTTCTGATGAGCCGGCCCTTGGGGGCTACACCCGCCGAAGAATTATAAGATATAAGGCAATTATAAGTCCCAGGTTGCTACAGGCAGGAGAACCCGGCACTTGGGGGATACATAGTCCAAAATGTTATTTGCAAAGCACCAAGTTATCATGGATAATCTCGGAGCTTGGGGGCTACAGTTAATATGGACATATCAAAAACTTTGAGGAGAATTTTCAAGATATTAAATATGGAGTTCAGTTGTTAGACCCGGCGTCACCAAACACTTATGACCCGGTGTTATCAAAAGATCATAACCCGCCAGAGTTTATATAAGCCGCCCTACTTCACAAACAATGGAAGTCCGGCTCTAAATCAGATGGATTTTCATCCCGATATTTATCAAGTCAACAGGATTCTAGTTATTTAAACCCGGAGTCACCAACGATAACGACCCTGCATCATCAATGATTATGACCCGACGAAGATGACCCACCAAGAGTATTGGAAGCCGACTCAATGGCATATGGGTGTTCTATTCTTAATATTTTTCAAAAGACATTGACAAAGCAAGATGATTATCAAGACGACTCATTCATATGCGGAAAAGACCCGGATTTTAGAGAAGCCATTATAAGCCAAAAGAGCAAGCCGGCCACTTAACATATTTGTTACTCTTATTTCAGGAGCTTACCATGAATAAATTCAAGCTAACCTGGGGGCTAATGACGGGGATATACCCCATGGTATGACCCGACCTGGCGACTCACAGGAGACCTGGCCGAAGACATGACATCTTATTTATGACCCGGCAAGCGGGTCATAGGATGAACAAGCCCAAGACCCGGCGGGTGAGCCGGCACCAGGCGGCTCACAAGAGAAGGCCCACAGGAGAAGGCCCACAAGAGAGAAGGATTCCCTTAAAGGAAATAAGACCCGGAGTAGGATTCGTGAGAAACTAGTCCTAATCCTACTCCTAGTATGACTCTATTTGTAAACCTACCCTCTCCACTTATATAAGGAGGGGTAGAGCACCCCTAGAGGGACAAGTTCTAAAGAGACACAAGTCTACAAGTTTCGACAGCACAAGAGATTAGAGGCTCTCGTGATTAGAGGTAGCAATTAGCACCGTTGTAACCGAGAGATCTTCATCATCATCAATACCAGACAAGCAGGACGTAGGCTTTTACCTCCATCGGAGGGGCCGAACCTGGGTAAACCTTCATGTCTTCTCGATTCCGATCACCCCTTCAAGCCGCCACGTAGTTGCGTCTCGCCCTGAACCTAAGTCCGTTGACCCGGACACCTGCCGTGACAAATCCACGACACGTTCCCTCCCACAATCGATTCCCCTACTTCTCTATAGTGTTTCTAGACTCAACTTTGACCGGTTTGGCTTGGTAGTCCTACAGTCAGTCCGACTCTGATACCAATGCTGTCGGGACCCCAATCCTAAGTCATATGAATCCAGATTGTAACATATCACATCCCTTTGCAGTCTCACGCACGGTAAGCTCCATGACTGCAGCCTTACCTTAACCAGGACTGTTTGTGTCCTTTGGCTCACGTATGTGAACATGTCGCTGGCAATCAAACGACAAACAACCCGGGCCGACATGACTAGTCATAGAACCCAAGTGGCACATCCGTAAGGAAACAGGCATACGTAACCCAGCAATGCAGGTGTCGGCCTCAAGCGTGTGTAGACGAGTCATAGCAAGCTACAAGGACTCCATTACGCCGTGAGACATAAATGCCATCACTGCACGTAGACGAGTCTTAGCAGGCTATAGGGACTCCATTACACTGCGAGACATTTCCCCGAAGGGACAGACACAGCAGCAAAGAAGGACACATGACGGTCAATCAATGTGTCCGGAGCAGTAGCAAGCTACCATGGCTTGGTGGAAAGAGGCAGTTTCCCATAAAGAGTACTACTAACGGCACACAACTAGGTGTCGGATCCCATACATACCGTTGCACGCCACACGTACGCATGACATGCCCGATATGCATAGATACAACCATGGCATCACAACATAACCATACAATAACATGAATTTTATTTAAGAGGCTTAGATGAGCCTTGCATAATATGTTCTTATAGATAGGGGTCACATGACCCAACACTCAAATCATACAACATGTTCATACAAACCAAGCGGAAGCATAAGGCTGTCTGAGTATAGACAGATGAAAGGGGTAAAAAGGCACATGGCCTGACTATCTACAGCCCGCCACAGGGCAAAGGTTGTAGCTGGGACACCAGCTATTCGGCATCGTCGACATCTAGAAAGAACCCACCCAAAGGGTCCTGGGTCTCATCTGCAACATTTATTAAGGAAACATGAGTACAAATGTACTCCGCAAGTCTTTAAAGCAGACCTAGTCTATTCATGCTCATGTATCAACAAAGGGAGTGGTGGAGTATATGCAGAAATGCCAGCTTTGACTCATGGCTAACCTACGCTACTCAATTTAACTCGTTGTTTACATTTTATAAATCGCACATGAGTCCGCTAACTCCATAACAATACACCACCATAGATTCACTTCCCTCTCCTGGAAGAGTGCCATCTACGGTACTCACGCTTGTCTTGATATTTTTATGAGTATCCATTTGGTTATCTATGTACAACATAATTTCTCCAAGTGCTCCATATCTTAGGACGCGACTATTCGAATAGTTTCATACCCTGCAGGGGTGTACTTCTTCACACACGCTCTCGGCACTTATCGCTGTGTTCTCATAAAACCATGCACCTCGGCAACCTTCAAGCGGAAGCCCAACGAGGGAGTCGGCCATGGCCGTCAATCACATAAGACCTCTAGTCCAGGTTATCGCCTATTTTAGACTGAACCCGCACGGAAGTCCGGCCGAAGTTTCCGTTACGTCCCCAAACGATGTGCGCAGGGTTCCCAAGCCCACCATTCGGGTGACCCTTGGTACACCGTGCCACTACCTACCGGGTCGTAACCCACCCCTAGGGTCAGCGCTATGCATGGCCTCTAGCATGCTATAAACACTAGGAACTACTTGCAACTCCTGGACTCAGGACTAAGAGAATGATAAGTCAACAGGGGTCGAGTTACCGGAACCCAATGTGTGGTAGCAACTAGTCTTGGATCACAAACCCGGAACTCAGTTCCTAAGAACGGTCCCAATGAGACAACCCGCTATGTACTCCTACATGGCCTCTCATCGCTACCTTTACCAAATCGGGTTCATCATAACATCATCACATCATGTAACATTGTTTCACTCAGTTCATCACCCAGATGAATCCGACCTGACACAACTCTAAGCATAGCAAGCATAGCACGCAAAGTAAGCTAAGCACATCATGGCACAAGCATCTACCAGGTATGCTAGGTTGCAAGGTTTAGCTATTTACTGTGAAAATGTTAGGTTATGCAACAGAATAGGATCATCTACCGTGTATGACTGACATGTGATCGATTGTCCAAATGCAATAAACAAGAGAAAGAGCAAGAGAGTGGGATATTATCGGAATGTTCAAATGGGTTGCTTGCCTTGCTGGGTAGCGGCAAGGTTCTCTCCTTCGTCGGGATACTCGGGGGTATCCTCAAAAGTAGGGCCTACCGCAATGCAGACAAGACACAATCAACACACGCAAGTGCAACAATATGATGCATGATCATTGCATGTAGCATGTGTAGATGAGCTAATGCAACTAGTGTTCATGTTGATTTGAAATGAATTTGAATATAAGTTAAAAATTGTTCTTCATTTCAAATTCCATTTACTAACCTATTAACAAATGTCAATGTACACCTATTTAGATTGCTCTAACATGCAAAAAAATAGCACCATTGGATACATTGGATTTTTCTGATAAATTTTCATATATAAATTATTTTATTCTGACTTAGACATTAATTTATATGAATTTTTGAAGTTTTAAACAATTTCTAGATTTATTTTAAACTGAAAATGGTTTAGTGGCGTCAGCCTTACGTCATCATGGTGTCAGCTGGTCGGCTGACCAGTCCCAGGTCAAACCTGACGTGCAGGGCCCGCACGTGAGTGACAGGGGCTTAACCTCCACGCTGACCAGGGGTTTGACCCACCCTAGGGCCCACTGGTCAGTGGCAGGGGCTAAACTAATTAGGGGATTAGCCCCCTAATGACGGCCATGTCGGCGCCCACTGGAGCGGGGCCGGCGGCGACCATCCGACGCAGCGGCGGCTCGCCGTAACGCACCTCCGGTGACCAAACGGACGACGGAGGGCACCAATTGAACCCACGCTCAAGCGCGTCCATTCCGGCACCTCCCATGGACGGAGATGGACGGAATCGATGCCGATGATGAGCGCGGCGGCTGCCGAGGCTCAGGCAAGCACGGGCTCGTCGAGCCGAAGCTCAAAAGAGACAACTAATGCCTCCTAGGGCTGCCTGGGGCTATCCTGAGCACGACCGCGTGCTCAGACGCGAGCTTGGGCCGCTGCAACAGCGGCCACGGCCTCGCCGGCGCGAGGAGCTTTTGGGCTCGGGGAAATCCGGTGCTATCAGGCCCTATCGAAGGGGGAAAGAGGGGGAAGAGGAGCAGGAGCTCACGGCAATTGCAGGGGCATCGAGAGTGGGCTCGGGGAAGGTCTGATGCGGCGGCGGCCTTCACTTCCCTTCCGGCGACCGGAGGTTGAAGACAACGGCGATGGCAGTGATGGGGAGCTCCCGGCGGTGCGTGGCTTGGCTAGCAGGGAGAGGGCAACGAGGCGGTCCGATTGAGAGGCTCAGGGGCGAGGGGGAGCAGCTAGAACGGTGGCAGCATGGCGAGGAGGGGCTCGGCCATGGCGGCAGAGGAGAGAGGGAGTGGGAAGGCGGCGAATGCGAGCGAGAGAGAGAGAGATGGGGACGGCAGCGACGTCCTCATCCTCTTGCCAGCGCGGCAGGAGGATGCAGGCAGGCGGGGTGCTGCTCGCAGCTCCGACGAGCGCGCATGGCGAGCACACGCCTGTCCCCCTGGCCGCCAGGAGGACGACGACCTCCTGGGCTAGGTGGGCCGGTCTGGCCTCTTCCTTTTCTTTTCTTTTTCTTTTTAGTTCTTTCTGTTTTTCATTTTCTGACATTGTTTATTTTCTTTTTAGGTACAAATGCTAATTAATAATATCCCAAATATTTTATGAACTAAAGTTTGAATATTTCAAACCTATCTAAAAAGTTTCAGGATATTTTGAAAACAAAAATAATGATAGTGCTTTATTTAATGATTTCAGGAGCCTTATCATTATTTTTGAATTAATTTGATTGTTCAACTAATTAGAATGGTCCCTGTTATAATCATGCCCAAATTTACCAGACATAGGGAACATTTTTAGTGGGCATTTTGGATTTGTTGAATTTTCACCAAATTTGAATTGTTTTGATTCAAACATAGCTTGGGGTTTTCTTTTTGTTCCCCTTTTCGTGTTAATGCAAAATGAAACATGATGCAAGCACAATACTATTCCTAGGACATCTATCTAGGGTTGTGAGAAAGCCATTGAGGATCCTGATGTTATCCTAGGTACGCTCCTTGTCAATAGTCATCCAACTTCTGTTCTATTTGATACTGGGGCATCTCATTCTTTCATCTTAGAAAGTTGTGCTCAGTTGCATAACATGTCTTTTTGTGATATGCCTACTCCTTTAATAGTTTAGACTCCTGGTTCAAAGTGGCAAACTTCTAGAGTGAGCCATGATAAGGAGATTCTGGTGGATAGGCTAGTCTTCCTAGCATCTTTGATAACCCTCAAGTCTTCTGACATCAATATCATTCTAGGCATGGATTGGATGAAAGCCCACTAGGCTAACATTGATACTCACACTAGGAATGTTCAACTTACACATCCTTCGGGTGAGATAGTTAATGTCTCCACTCGAACAACCAAGAGCCAACTCTACTCCCTCAATGCTAGTCCCCTTCCAGAGTTAGAAGATATTTCGGTAGTCCATGACTTTTCGGATGTCTTTGCAGAAGAACTATCAGGAATCCCACCAGTCAGAGATGTTGAGTTTGTGATAGAGCTCATTCCAGGGACTGTCCCAATAGCCAGAAGACCCTATAAGATGGCACCCTTAGAACTAGCCGAGCTTAAGATCCAACTCGATGAGGCTTTGAAGAAAGGTTTCATCTGTCCTAGTTCTTCTCCTTGGGCTTGTCCCGTCCTCTTCGTCAAGAAGAAGGATGGATCGATCGGATGGTTGTGGATTATCAGCCAGTGAATCTGGTCACCATAAAGAACAAGTATCTGCTCCCCAGGATCAACGATTTGTATGATCAACTCGCTGGATCCTCTGTCTTTTCCAAAATGGATTTGAGGTTGGGATACCATCAAATCAGAAGTAGAAACGGGGACATTCCAAAAACGGCTTTTGTTACTCGTTATGGCCAATACAAGTACACAGTCATGTCCTTCGGTTTAACCAATGCCCAAGCCACCTTCTCTCGCTTGATATATTCAATCTTCATGGAGTATTTGGATAAATTTGTCGTGGTTTACCTCGACAATATACTCATCTACTCGAAGAACAAACAGGAACATGCCGAGCATCAAAGGCTGATATTTATGAAACTTTGAGAGCACCGTGTGTATGCCAAATTCTCCAAGTGTGAATTTTGGTTGCTAGAAGTGACCTATCTAGGCCACGTGATCTCTAGTAAAGGTATTGCTGTCAATCCCGAGAGAGTTCAGGCTGTCCTTAATTGGACAACTTGAATCGGTTAAGCAAGTATGGAGTTTCCTTGGCTTAGTGAGCTATTGTCGCCGCTTTGTCGAGAATTTTTCCAAGGTTGCGAAACCTCTGACTGAACTCCTCAAGAAAGATAAAAAGTTCGAGTGGACCCCACAATGCGAGCACAATTTTCAGGAGTTGAAAAGACGATTGACCTCTGCTCCCGTTCTGGTGCCACCAAACTTCTTTAAGGACTTTGTTATCTGTTGCGACGCCTTGCGACAAGGATTAGGTTGCATTCTCATGCAAGATCGTCATGTGATTGCATACGCATCTCGACAGTTGCGTCCACATGAGGATAATTGTCCAACACATGATCTTGAGCTTGCAGCTGTGGTCCATGCACTGAAAACCTGGCGACATTACCTTCTGGGTAATCGTTGCGAAATTTACACTGATCACCAAAGTCTGAAATATATTTTCACCCAGCCGGATTTGAATCTCAGGCAAAGACGGTGGGTTGAGTTGATTACAGATTATGACTTAGGGATAACTTACTCCCCGGGGAAAGCCAAAGTCATGGCTGATGCACTAAGTCGTAAGTCTTATTGTAACAACCTGATGTTAGAACAAGGTCAACCACTTCTCCATGAGGAATTTCGGAAGTTAAACCTCCACATTGTTCCTCAAGGATTCCTTTCCAACCTGGTGGTGAAACCTACTCTTACGGATCAAATTATAGAAGCCCAGAAGCATGATGCCAGGATATCTCGGATCAAGAAAAGCATTAAGAAGGGTAATGTTAGGTGCTTCTTGGTAGATGATCGAGGTGTTGTCTTCTTTGAGAACCGCTTGGTGATCCCAAAGAAGCAACATCTACTATAATTGATCCTTAAGGAGGCTCATGATTCTCCTCTCACAATTCATCCGGGTAGTACCAAGATGTATCAGGACCTACGCCAGAGATTCTGGTGGACTAGGATGAAGAGAGAAATTGCCCAGTTCGTTGCTAATTGCGACGTTTGTCATCGCGTGGAAGCAGAACATCAAAGGCCTGTTGGCACCCTTCAACCTTTAGCTATTCCCGAATGGAAATGGGATAAGGTCGGTATGGATTTCATTGCCGAATTTCCCAGGACCAAGAGAGGGAATAATGTTATCTTTGTGTTCATTGACCGCCTTTCCAAAGTGGCTCATTTTCTTCCTATTTGGGAGAGTATAAATGCTAGCCAGCTAGCGGAGTTATATGTTTCTCGAATAGTTTCTCGTCATGGTGTTCCATTGGAGATTAACTCAGACCGTGGAAGTATCTTTACTTCCTGATTGTGGGAAAGTTTTCAAACCTCTATGGGGACTCATCTATCCTTTAGCACTGCTTTCCACCCGCAATCAAGTGGTCGTTGAGCGAGTCAATCAAATCCTCGAAGACATGCTCCGATCTTGTGTTTTATCTTTCGGTATGAACTGAGAGAAATTTCTTCCATTTGCCGAATTTGCTTATAACAATAGTTATCAATCAAGCTTGGGCAAAGCCCCTTCTGAAGTTCTCTATGGACGAAGGTGTCAAACACCTCTTAACTGGTCGGAAACCGGAGAGAGGCAACTCTTTGGCCGGGATATGATCCAGGATGTAGAGGAGCAAGTTCGCATTATTCGTGAGAAGTTGAAAACAGCCCAATCTCGTCAAAAGAGCCAATATGATCGCCATCATAAAGCTGTGACCTATGAAGTTGAGGAGAAGGCTTACCTTCGGGTTACACCTTTGAAGGGTACCCATCGATTAGGTATCAAGGGCAAGTTGGCTCCTCATTACATTGGACCTTTTCGCATTCTTGCTAAACGAGGAGAGGTTGCCTACCAATTGGAACTTCCGCCGCATCTTTCCAAGGTTCATGATGTTTTCCATGTCTCGCAACTCAGGCGTTGCTTCTCGGATCCTGTCCGTGAGGTAGACCATGAAGCGCTTGATCTCCAAGATAACCTTACATATTGAGAATACCTTGTTTGTATTCTTGATCAAGCTAAGCGTACCACTCGGTGTCAGAACATCAAGTTTCTCAAGGTTCAGTGGTCACACCATTCTGAAAAGGAGGCCACATGGGAAAGAGAAGATCGTCTTCGACTAGAGTACCCCGCACTCTTCCCGACGACTTCAAAATCTCGGGACGAGATTCTTTTGAGTGGGGGTGAGTTGTCACATCCCTAGCTAGATTTCATAGGACATCATGGGTGTCGCACCATGTTTCAATTTTGCATCAACATGAAATGGGGACTAAAAGAAACCCCAAGCTCACATTGAATCAAAATAATTCAAAGTTGGTGAAAATTCAACAAATCCAAAATGCCCTCTAAAATGTTCACTATGTCTGATAAATATGGACATGATTATAACATGGGTCATTGTAAATATTTGAACAACCGAAGAAATTTAAAAATAAATGATAAAGCTACTGAAAATATCAAATAAAGCATTATCATTAGTTTAGTTTTCAAAATATCCTAAAACTTTTTGGATAAGTTTGAAATATTCAAACTTCAATATATAAAATATTTGGGATATTTAAAATAGCATATGTGCCTAAAATTAAAATAAAATAAATGTCAGAAGTTAGAAAAGAATTGAAATAGAAAAAAGGGAAGAAAGCCTACCTGGGCTTACCTGAAGAAGAGGCCTAGCCCACAGGGGCAGCAGCGTCTTCTTCCTCCTGCCAGGAGGAGAAGCGGCTCCGTGCTGCCCCCGCAGCCGGTGGTGGCCACGCGTTGGCCACCTCCTCCTTGCCCGCCTGGCCGCCTCGTCGTTGCGCTGGCGAGAGGATAGGCTCAGCCACCGCCGAGCCCGTTTCCCCCTCGCCATTTCCCCCTCTCCCTCTCCTCTACTTACCCTCTTGCCGGACTGAAGACGCCGGTGATTCGCCACCCTCCCTGCGTCCCCGACCACGCTACGGTGCCAGAAGCCCCTCTGGTGAGGCCCCGAACCGTTTCCCCCTAGTCCTGACGCCGTTCCCCTTCTCTAGCCCCATCGGTAGCTAGAGCCGAGCGGAGCTCGCCACCGGCCATGGCATAGCCGTGGCACAGCAGCCAAAGCTCACTCGTGGCCATGGGCTCGGGCTCGTAGCGCCTCCAAGAGCTCATAACCACCCTCAGCTCCTCCTACCGTGGCCTGTAGCGTAGTAGCCATTCCTGCCCAAGCCATCGCCGCCGCTCAGCTCGACGTGGCCGTCGTCTCCGGCGGCCCTGAGCCCTGTCCGCTGCCCTACTAGACGCACGCGTGCACGAGCTATCTTCCGGTGCCCTCCACGCGCCAAATGGTCGCCGAAGGCGCAACCTATGTAGAAGAACATTAACATTTGCTAATAGGTTATTATATGGAATTTGTAATGAAGAACAATTTTGAACCTATATTCAAACTCCCTTCAAATTAACTTGGACACTAGTTGCACTAGCTCATCCATACATGCTACCATGTCATGATCATGCATCATATTGTTGCACTTGCGTGTATTGAATGCTATTTATCTGCATTGCGGTAGGCCCTGCTTCTGACGATACCCCCGAGTATTCCAACGAAGCAGAGAACCTTCCCGCTACCCAGCAAGGCAAGCAACCCCTTTGATCATTCTGATAACATCCCACTCTCTCGCTCCTGCTCTTGTTTATTGCATTAGGACAAACGTTCACATGTCTGTCATACACGGTAGATGAGCCTATGCTTATGCATGACCTATCATTGTCACAGTAAATAGCTAAACCTTGCAACGTAGCATACATGGTAGATGCTTCTGCCATGATGTGATTAGCTTAGTTTGCCTGCTATGCTTGCTATGCTTAGAGTTGTGTCAGATCTGATTCATCTGAGTGAAGAACTAAGTGAAACAATGTTGTTATAATGTGATGAACTTATGATGAACCTGATTTTGTAAAGGTAGCGATCAGAGGCTATGTAGGAGTACATGGCGGATTGTCTCATTGGGACCGTTCTTAGGAACTGAGTTCCATGTTTGTCATCGAAGACTAGTTACTACCACACATTGGGTTCCAGTAAATCGACCCCTCTCAACTTATAAGTCGCTTAGTCCTTAGTCCAGGAGTTGCAAGTAGTTTCCGCTGTCTATAGCATTCTGGAGGCCGTGTGTAGCGCTAACCATAGGGGTGGGTTACGACACGGTAGGCAGTGGCATGGTGTACCAAGGGTCACCCGAATGGTGGGCTTGGGAACCCTGCGCACATCGTTTGGGGCCATAGCGGAAACTTCGGTAGGAATTCTGTGCGGGTTCAGTCTCAAATAGGCGATAGCCTGGACTAGAGGTCTTATGTGATTGACGGTCGTGGCCGACTCCCTCACTGGGCTTCTGTTTGAAGGTTGCCAAGGTGCCTGGTTTTATGATCACACAACGATAAGTGACGAGAGCGTGTGTGAAGAAGTACACCCCCGCAGGGTATGAAACTATTCGAATAGCTGCGTCCTCGGATATGGACTACTTGGAAAACTTATGTTGTTCATAGATAATCAAGTGGATAAAAATATCAAGACAAGTGTGAGTATCGTGGATGACAAGTGTGAGTATCATAGATAAACAAAGAGTTAAAATTGTGTAGTGTAGGTTAGCCATGAGTCAAAGCTGGCATTGCTGCATAAACACCACCACCACCCTTGTTGATACATGAGCATGAATAGTCTAGGTCTGCTTTAAAGACTTGCTGAGTATGTTTGTACTCATGTTTGCTTAATAATTGTTGCAGATGAGACCCAGGACCCATTGGGTGGGTTCTTTCTAGATGTTGATGATGCCAAATAGCTGGTGTCCCAGCTATGACCCTATGCCCTGTGGCGGGCTGTAGATAGTCAGGCCATGTGCCTTTTTACCCTTTCATCTGTCAGTACTCAGACAGCTTATGCTTCCACTTGGTTTGTATGAACTTGTTTGTATGACTTGAGTGTCGGGTCACGTGACCCCTATCTGTAAGAACATATTATGCAAGGCTCGTCTGAGCCTCTTAAATAAAAGTTGTTGAATGGTTATGTTGTGATGCCATGGTTGTATCTATGCATATAGGGCATGTCGTGCGTACGTGTGATGTGTAATGCTATGTATGGGATCCGACACCTAGTTGTGTGCCTTTAGTAGTACTCTATACGGGAAACTGCCTCTTTGTGCTTTCACTGAGCCATGGTAGCTTGCTACTGCTCCGGACACATTTATTGACCGACATGTATCCTTCTTTGTTACTGTGTCTGTCCCTTCGGGGAAATGTCTCGCAGTATAATGGAGTCCCTATAGCCTGCAATGACTCGTCTACATGCAGTGATGGCATTTATGTCTCATGGCGTAATGGTGTCCTTGTAGCTTGCTATGGCTCGTCTACACACGCTTGAGGCTGACACCTGCATTGTTAGGTTACGTATGCCTATTCCCGTACGGATGTGCCACTTGGGTTCTATGACTAGTCATGTCGGCCTAGGTTCTCTATCGTTTGATTGCCAGCGACATGTTCACATATGTGAGCCAAAAGACGCAAACGGTCCCGGCTAAGGTAAGGCTGCAGCCGTGGAGCTTACCGTGCGTGAGGCCGCAAAGTGATGTGATATGTTATAGTCTAGATTCATATGACTTAGGATCGGGGTCCCAACAAAGTGTTAGTCACGGGATCTTGTATTATGGAAAGAGTAAAGAGACTTGCCGGTAACAAGGTTGAACTAGGTATGGAGATACCGACGATCGAATCTCGGGCAAGTAACATACCTAAGAACAAAGGGAACATCATACGGGATTAACTGAATCCTTGACATACAGGTTCGACCAATAAAGATCTTTGTAGAATATGTAGGAAACAATATGGACATCCAGGTCCCGCTATTGTTTATTGACCGTAGATGTGTCTCGGTCATGTCTACATAGTTCTCGAACCCGCAGGGTCTGCACACTTAAGGTTTGGTGACGTTTCGGTAGTATAGAGTTATGTATGGTGGTGACCGAAGGTTATTTGGAGTCCCGGATGAGATCCCGGACGTCACAACGAGCACTAGAATGGTCCAGAGGTAAAGATTGATATATAGAAAGTCCTATTTTGGTCGCCGGAAAAGTTTCGGGCTCATCGGTAGTGTACCGCGAGTGTCGGTAGTGTACTGGGAGACCATCGGGAGGGGTATTTCGACCCAAGAGGCTACATGGGCTGTGGGAGGATTAATAACAGTCCTTATTGGGCTGGAGGAAGTCCCACAAAGGGCCCATGAGGCCGGGAAGACAAAGCCCAAAAGGAAAAAGGTGGAAAAAGGCAAAAAGGCTAAATTAGGAAGGAGTCCTAATCCTACTAGGAGTGGAGGAGGAGGACTCCCTCCTCCTGGTTTGGCCAAACCAAGGGCTGGCTCCTTGGGAGCCAGCCTCCTCCTCTTCTCCTCCTATATATACTAGAGGGTTTTAGGGTTTTGGCACAAGATTTTCAGCCACGTGCTACCCGTTCCTCCAGTGCATAGTTTCTCCTCTAGATCGGATTTCTGTAGTGCTTAGGCGAAGCTCGGCCGGAATAGCTCCACCACCATCGCCGGAGCGCCGTCATGCTGCCAGAGAACTCTTCTACCTCTCTGCTCCCTCTTGCTGGATCGAGAAGGCAGAGATCGTAATCAAGCCGTACATGTGCTGAACGCGGAGGTGTCGTCCGTTCGGTGCTTAATCGGGACGGATCGTGATTGGATCGTGGGACGCTCGATGATTTGGATCGCGAAGAACTTCGACTACACCAACCGCATTTCTTAACGCTTCCCGCTTGGCGATCTACAAGGGTATGTAGATCCACTCTTCCTCTCGTAGATTCTCATCACCATGGATAGGTCTTGCTTGAACATAGGAATTTTTTTGTTT
The DNA here is from genome assembly GCA_022496015.1 of Hordeum marinum. Taxonomy (NCBI): domain Eukaryota; kingdom Viridiplantae; phylum Streptophyta; class Magnoliopsida; order Poales; family Poaceae; genus Hordeum; species Hordeum marinum. The sequence continues at coordinate 224,242,944 of CM039678.1, read as the reverse complement.
CCCATGCGACGTTCCCCAATAGTGGCATCATGAGCTAGGTCTATGTGTAGATGATATCTCGAGTAGAACACAAAGAGTTTGTGGGCGTTGATGCTTAGATTTCTTCCTCCCTTGGCGGGTGTCTGTTTGTCCTACTTTAGTTGGATTGGATTCGAAAAAGGCGGTCCTTGAGAAGGTTGAAAAGCAACTTATGTATCACCGTTGTGGTTTTTGCATAGGTGAGAATTGTTCTTGCTAGATACCCGTAGCAGCCACATAAAACATGCAACAACAATTAGAGGATGTTTAACTTGCTTTTGTAGGGTATGTTGTGATGTGATATGGCCAATTACATGATGTGATATACGTTATGTATGAGATGATCATGTGTTGTATAGAATATCATGACTTTCATGTCGATGAGTACGGCAACCGGCAGGAGCCATAGGGTTGTCTTCAATTATTGTATGACATGCGTGTCAATCATTAAGCGTTATGTAATGCTTTACTTTATCGCTAAACGGTAGCAATAGTAGTAAAAGCATGATGGGTGCGACAATCCCGATGGCAACACTTTGATGGATATCAAGATGATGGAGATCATGGTGTCATGCCGGTGACGATGGAGATCATGCCGGTGCTTTCAAGATGGAGATCAAAAGCACAAGTTCATGGCCATATCATGTCACTTATGATTTGCATGTGATGTTAATCCTTTTATGCACCTTGTTTTTCTTAGGACGACGGTAGCATTATAAGGTGATCCCTCACTTAAATTTCAAGATGAATTGTGTTCTCCCCGAGTGTGCACCGTTGCGAAAGTTCGTCGTGTCGAGACACCACGTGATGATCGGGTGTGATAGACTCTACGTTCACATACAACGGGTGCAAGCCAGTGTTGCACATGCAGAACACTCGGGTTAAACTTGACGAGCCTAGCATGTACAGACATGGCCTCGGGAACACAAGAGACTAAAAGGTCGAACATGAGTCATATAGTAGATATGATGAACATGATGATGTTCACCATTGAAACCACCTCAACTCACGTGATGATCGGACTTGAGTTGGTGAATTTGGATCATGTGACACTCAGATGACCTGAGGGATGTCAATTTGAGTGGGAGCTTTAGTAATTTGACTAACTAAACTCATTATCTTGAACAATAGTCTAAGTAACCTTTGCATATTTATGTTGTAGATCAATGGCTCGCGTAGTAGCACCCCTGAATTTTAATGCGTTTCTAGAGAAAGCTAAGTTGAAAGATGATGGAAGTAACTTTGTTGACTGGGCCCGTAATCTGAGGATTATCCTCATGGCTTCCCAGAAATCATATGTCCTTGATGCACCGCTTGGTGACCAACCAGAAGACATGTCATCCGAAGACGTTAAGAACGCGTGGGAGGCACGTTCTGGAGATTACTCAATAGTTCAGTGTGCAATATTGTATGGCTTATAACCGGGACTTCAAAGACGTTTTGAACATCATGGAGCATAGGAGATGTTCCAGGAGTTGAAGTTTATCTTTTAGAAGAATGCCCGAATCGAGAGGTATGAGAACTCCGATAAGTTCTATGCTTGCAAGATGGAGGAGAACGGGTCTATCAGTGAACATATACTCAGAATGTCTGGGTATTCGACTAGTCTAGAGGAGTTGGGAATTGCCCTTCCACCAGAGGCAATCACGGACAAAGTTCTTCAATCACTGCCACCTAGTTACAAGAGCTTTGTGATGAACTATAACATGCACGGGATGAAAAAGTCAGTCGCCGAGCTGTTTGCGATGCTAAAAGTCGCTGAGTCCGAAATCCAGAAAGAACATCAAGTGTTGATGGTCAATAAAACCACTAGTTTCAAGAAGAATGTCAAGGGAAAGGCAAAGAAGGGTAAAAGCAAGAAGGATGGTAAAGCAGTTGCTACTCCTGTAAAGAAGCCCAAGCGTGGACCCAAGCTAGAAACTGAGTGCTTTCATTGCAAGGGAACTGGTCACTGGAAGGGGAACTGCCCCAAGTACCTGGCTGACAAGAAGGCGTCCAATGACAAACAAGGTATATATGATATACATGTTATTGATGTGTACCTTACTAGCTCTCGTTGTAGTGCCTGGGTATTTGATACCGGTTCGGTTGTTCACATTTGCAACTCAAAACAGGAACTACGGAATAGACAAAGGCTGGCAAAGGATGAAGTGACGATGCACGTGGTAAATGGTTCCAAGGTTGATGTGATCGCCGTCGGCATGCTCTCTCTTCGATTACCATAGAGATTAGTGATGAACCTGAATAATTGTTATTTAGTGTGTGCGTTAAGCATGAACATTATATCTGGATCTTTTTTATTGCGAGACGGTTACTCATTTAAATTAGAGAATAAAGGTTGTTCTATTTATATGAGTAATATCTGTTATGGTCATGCACCCAATGTGAGGGGTTTATTCATATTGAATCTTGATAGTGATGATACACATGTTGATAACATTGATGCCAAAATATGTAGAGTTGATAATGATAGTACCACTTTCTTGTGGCCTTGCCGTTTAGGTCATATTGGTGTAAAACGCACGAGGAAGATCCATGCTGATGGACTTTTGGAGTCACTTGATTTTGAATCACTTGACACATGTGAACCATGCCTCATGGGCAAGATGACTAAAACGCCGTTCTCTGGAACAATGGAACGGGCAAGTGACTTATTGGAAATCATACATACTGATGTGTGCGGTCCAATGAATGCTACAACGCGTGGTGGATATCGTTATTTTCTCACCTTCACTGATGACTTAAGTAGATATGGGTATATTTACTTAATGAAACACAAGTCTGAAACGTTTGAAAAGTTCAAGCAATTTCAGAGTGAAGTTGAGAATCATCATGACAAGAAGATTAAATTCCTGCGATCTGATCGAGGAGGTGAATATCTGAGTTATGAGTTTGGTAGTCACTTAAGACAATGTGCAATTGTTTCACAATTGATACTGCTTGGAACACCACAGCATAATGGTGTGTCCGAACGTCGTAATCGAACCTTATTAGATATGGTGTGTTCTATGATGTCTCTTGCTGATTTGCCATTATCATTTTGGGGTTATGCATTAGATACAACTGCATTCACTTTAAATAGGGCACCATCAAAATCCGTTGAGACGACGCCATATGAGCTATGGTTTGGCAAGAGGCCAAAGTTGTCGTTTCTTAAAGTTTGGGGATGTGATGCTTTTGTCAAAATGCTTCAGCCTGAAAAGCTGGAACCCAAAGTGGAGAAATGCGTTTTCATAGGATACCCGAAAGAGACAGTCGGGTATACCTTCTATCTCAGATCCGAAGGAAAAGTGTTTGTCACTAAGAACGGAACATTTCTTGAGAAAGAGTTTCTCACAAAAGAATTGAGTGGGAGGAAAATAGAGCTTGATGAGGTTATTGAACCTTTAGTTCAACCAGAAAGTAGCACAACGCAGAAAGATGTTTCTTTGGAACCTACAATGGTTGAAGAGGAAGTTAATGATGATGATCATGAAGCTTCAGATCAAGCTGCTATTGAACCTCGTAGGTCGACAAGGCCGCGTACTACTCCTGAGTGGTATGACAACCCTCTCTTGGAGGTCATGTTGTTGGACAACAATGAACCTACGAGCTATGAAGGAGCGGTGATGGGCCCGGATTCCAAGAAATGGTTAGAGGCATGAAATCCAAGGTGGGATCCATGTATGAAAACAAAGTATGGACTTTGTAAGTATTACTTGAAGGGCGAAAGGCCATTCAGAACAAATGGATCTTTAAGAAGAAGACATATGCGGACGATAATGTCACCGTCTATAAAGCTCGACTTGTGGCAAAGGGTTTTTCACAAGTTCAAGGGGTTGACTACGATGAGACCTTCTCACCCGTAGCGATGCTTAAGTCTGTCAGAGTCATGTTGGCAATAACTGCTTATTTCGACTATGAAATTTGGCAGATGGATGTCAAAACAACATTCCTCAACGGTTTCCTTGAGGAAGAGTTGTATATGATGCAACTAGAAGGTTTTGTCGATCCAGAGAATGCTGACAAAGTTTGCAAACTCCAGCGATCCATTTATGGGCTGGTGCAAGTATCTCGGAGTTGGAATAAGCGCTTTGATGAGGTATCAAAGCGTTTCAGTTTATACAAGTTTATGGAGAAGCTTGTATTTACAAGAAAGTGAGTGGGAGCTCTGTAGCATTTCTAATATTATATGTGGATCACATATTGCTGATTGGAAACAATATAGAAATGATGGAAAGCGTGAAGGAATATTTGAACAAGAGTTTTTCACAGAGCACATACCTTGATAAAGTTTTGAAGGACCTAGGAGAAGCTGCTTTCATATTAGGCATTAAGATCTATAGAGATAGATCGAGACACTTAATAGCACTTTCACAGAGCACATACCTTGATAAAGTTTTGAAGAAGTTCAAAATGGATCAGTCCAAGAAGGGGTTCTTGCCTGTGTTACAAGGTGTGAAGTTGAGTAAGACTCAATGCCCAGTGACTACAGAAGATAGAGAAAAGATGAGTGTCATCCCCTATGCTTCAGCCATAGGCTCTATCATGTATGCAATGCTGTGCACAAGACCCGATGTCAGCCTTGCCATAAGTATGGACGGAAGGTATCAAAGTGATCCTGGAATGGAGCACTGGGCAGCGGTCAAGAATATCCTTAAGTACCTGAAAAGGACTAAGGAAATGTTTCTGGTTTATGGAGGTGATGAAGAGCTTGTCGTAAATGGTTACGTTGATGCAAGCTTTGACACTGATCTGGATGACCCTAAGTCACAAACCATATACATATTTATTCTCAATGGGGGAGCGGTAAGCTGGTGCAGTTCCAAGCAAAGCGTGGTAGCCAATTCTACGTGCGAAGCGGAGTACATCGCAGCCTCGAAGGCAACAAAGGAAGGTGGCTGGATGAAGCAGTTCATGACAGATCTTGGAGTAGTGCCTAGTGCACTGAATCCAATGAACCTGTTCTGTGACAACATTGGTGCCATTGCTCTGGCCAAGGAACCAAGGTTTCACAAGAGGACCAGACACATAAAGCGATGCTTCAACTCCATCCGCGATTACATCGAGGAAAAGGACATAAATATTTGCAAAGTGCACACAGATCTGAATGTTGCAGACCCGTTGACTAAACCTCTTCCAAGGGCTAAACATGGTCAACACCAAAACTACAAGGGTGTTCGATTCATTACAATGTACAACACATAGTGATGTGAACTAGGTTATTGACTCTATTGCAAGTGGCAGACTGTTGGAAATATGCCCTAGAGGCAATAAATAAAGTGTTTATAATTGTATTTCCTTGTTCATGATAATCGTTTATTATCCATGCTATAATTGTATTGATTGGAAACACATTACATGTGTGGGTAAATAGACAACACTTTGTCCCTAGTATGCCTCTAGTGAACTAGCTCGTTGGTCAAAGATGGTGAAGGTTTCCTAGCCATTGACATGTGATATCATTTGATAAACGAGATCACATCATTAGGAGAATGATGTGATGGACAAGACCCAAACTACAAACGTAGCATATGATCGTGTTAGTTTATTGCTACTGTTTTCTGCATGTCAAGTATATGTTTCTATGGCCATGAGATCATGCAACTCACGGACATCGGAAGAGTGCCTTGTGTGTATCAAATGTCGCAACGTAACTGGGTGACTATAAAGGTGCTCTATAGGTATCTCCGATGGTGTCTGATGTGTTGGCATGGATCAAGACTGGGATTTGTTACTCCGTGTGACGGAGAGGTATGTCAGGGCCCACTCGGTAATACAACATCACAATAAGCCTTTCAAGCAATGTGACTAAGTGTTAGTCACATGATCTGGTATTACGAAATGAGTAAAGAGACTTGCCGGTAACGAGGTTGAAATAGGTATGGAGATACCGACGATCGAATCTCGGGCAAGTAACATACCTAAGAACAAAGGGAACATCATACGGGATTAACTGAATCCTTGACATAGAGGTTCGACCGATAAAGATCTTTGTAGAATATGTAGGAACCAATATGGACATCCAGGTCCCGCTATTGGTTATTGACCGTACAGGTGTCTGGGTCATGTCTACATAGTTCTCGAACCCGCAAGGTCTGCACACTTAAGGTTTAGTGACGTTTCGGTAGTATAGAGTTATGTATGGTGGTGACTGAAGGTTGTTCGGAGTCCCAGATGAGATCCCGGACATCACTAGGAGCTCTGGAATGGTCTGGAGGTAAATATTGATATATAGGAAGTCCTATTTTGGTCGCCGGAAAAGTTTTAGGCTCATCGGTAGTGTACCGGGAGTGCCGGTAGTGTATCGGGAGACCATCGGGAGGGGTATTTCGACCCAAGAGGCTACATGGGCTATGGGAGGATGAATACTAGCCCTTAGTGGGCTGGAGGAAGTCCCATAAAGGGCCCATGTGACTGGGAATAAAAAGCCCAAAATGAAAAAGGTGGAAAAAGGCAAATAGACTAAATTAGGAAGGAGTCCTTATCCAACTAGGAGTGGAGGAGGAGGACTCCTCCCTCCTGGTTCGGCCGACCCAAGGACTGGCTCCTTGGGAGCCAAGCCTCCTCCTCCTCTCCTCCTATATATACTAGAGGGTTTTAGGGTTTTGGCACAAAATTTTCAGCCACATGCTACCCTTTCCTCCCGTGCATTGTTTCTCCTCTAGATCGGATTTCTGCAGTGCTTAGGCGAAGCCCTACCGGAATAGTTCCACCACCATCGCCGGAGCGACATCACGCTGCTGGAGAAATCTTCTACCTCTCTGCTCCCTCTTGCTGGATCAAGAAGGCGGAGATCATAATCAAGCTGTACATGTGCTGAATGCGGAGGTGCCGTCCGTTCGGTGCTTAATTGGGACGGATCGTGATTGGATCACAGGATGCTCGGTAATTTGGATCGTGAAGACGTTCGACTACACCAATCGTGTTTCTTAACGCCTCCCGCTTAGCGATCCACAAGGGTATGTTGATCCACTCTCCCTCTCATAGATGCTCATCACCATGGATAGGTCTTGCGTGAACGTAGGAATTTTTTTGTTTCCCATGCAACGTTCCCCAACATGGCATACCGAGTGGAGATTTCCATCATCTTGACGAGTGATATATCACCTGTTCGCCCAAACTTCAGATAAAGTTCTCTGTATCCCACACGAGTCTTGAATGCACAAACAGCCTGATGTTCCGACACATTCTCCACTTTATGATGAAGAGTGGACCATCGCTGAATATAATCCCTTAAAGTTTCATTGGGCTTCTAGACACAGTGCTGTAAGTCGACCAGACCTGCCGAACGCTTGCAGATGCCCTCAAAGATTCGGATAAACACTCGGGCAAGATCCTCCCAACACTGTATGCCGGAGGGAGCCAAACGATTTAGCCAAGCTCGAGCTGAACCATCTAACATCAGGGGCAGGTGCTTCATTGCAACATTGCCATTTCCGCCACCAATTTGCACAACCACTCGGTAATCATCCAACCAAGTCTCCGGCTTTGTTTCGCCAGAAAACTTTCTGATTCCCGCTGCCATCCTGAAGTTGGGGGGATCTCTGCAGAACGTATGGCTCTGCTGAAACACTCGGGACTAGACACCACGACTGAGCTTCCACTTGGAACATCTCTGTCGTGTGCTTCTCTGTAGGCTCTGCCCCTGTCAATCCGCTTCTGAACAAGGAGGGCGCGGGCATCAAAGCCTGCATTCTGCTCATCACCGAAGGAGCGCCCGTCGTCCTGGTGCTGGGGCGCGTACGGACCACTCCGTGGAGGAGTGGGCACTCGACGGTGGTCTTCACAGTGAAACTGATCTCTATCTTGCCCTTCACAAAAACTGCCGCCTTGACGGTGCAAGGGCGATCTAGGGCTATGTGTCGACTGAACAGTCTCTGCCCTGGGTGAATTTCTATGTATCCTATTGCGGGATTGAGAAACTACTGAACTCTAACACTGTGTTGCATCTAACAGTGCTCTGATCTGCATCAACCCTCTTCTAGCCTCTGGCTGGGACGGCTGAATGGAATCTGCTATCCTAGCAGCAGCAACAAAATTTAACACAGGAGTTCGATATACCTCAACGTCGTCGTGACATCCAGTCAGAAACAGTTGTCGCTGACGTTGACTGGGGCGTGGGGGCGCTGGCGAGCACGCTCATCAAGTTCTGCCTGGAGTTCTTCCAGACGAATGTGCACGACCTCCAAAGCTTGAGCCTCAGCAGTCGCGCCAACGATGGGAGTATGAAGAACCTCCTCTTCACGGCGTGGCTGCTCATTCGATGGACCACCACCTTCACGCCTGCCATGGCCAAAGCCAGGCGGCGAACTCTGATGACATCCTGCCATCAAGACCTCCGCTGTGGGATCGTAGCTTTCGCACTCGGAAGGCACGTCAGACGGATCGGAATCCGAATTGAACACGCCATGAAGGGACTCGGTGGGCTCGAGTGCTGCAATCTGTGGAGAAGTTTGACGTGCCGCTGCGTGTTAGACCCAGCACTGAAGTCGCCAGCGGCCGGACCGCTTGTGACCGCGAACAACGAGGGGAGCGGACGTTTAGGGAGTCCAAGGCTGACGCAGCAACACAACGCAGGAACTCGCGTGGAAGTGCGCGGCCCCGTGGATCGGGAGCGCCTCGACATCGAGAGGCGTTTCCTGGAGCCATGTGAAATCGGAGGCCATGAAGGTGAGCGCTCCGAAACGGATCTCGTGGCCCAGAGAAAAAACACCGCCGGAAGACATGTCGAAGGATGAAAAATGCAACCTCATCGGAAGTCGCTTAGACACCTGCCCCATGGTGGGCGCCAACTGTCGTGGGAACGAGTCTGACAATAGATGGTAGGGGTACGAAGGGAGAGGGAAGAGTCCTAGCTACGGCAAGGGTGTACACACTGATGTATGAGTTCAGGCCCCTCTCGTGGAGGTAACAACCCTTCGTCTTAGTGCTCGAGAGCTTATGTCGTGTGGAATATAGATATTACAGTGGTTGCGAACCCTTGTGCAGGAGGGGAGGAGCGGCTTATATAGAGTTCTCTGCCCCTCATAATTACCCAACATCTAAGGGTACGATCGTGGGGTTAAAGTCTGCCGTTACTGGTAACGTACGTAATAAAAGCTACTAATGACAATTGAACCAACGTCTTCCCATTGGGCTCTTGATGATGGCTCCTGGTCTTCTGGCGTCGAGTGAAAGTCAGGTCTTCTAAGTGACACGCGATAGCCGAGTGAAAGAAGGAGTCTCCGAGTGGATATCTATCGAGTAGCTTTGAACGTCTCTAGGAATCCACTCGGAAGTTCATGCTTGATCTTCAAGTCGTCCCATGTAGTGTCCTTAGGTAGGGTATGTGGGCCTTGCTTAGGACCCTACCCTAGGTACATATCCTCGTCACTAGTTTTGAGTATTGGACCCAAATGAAGCGAAAGTGTAGTGTTCCAACATGAAATAAACAACCGAGCACAGAGGTACACTCGGTGGCATGGCCTCCGAGTGGACATCATGCGCAACTTACGTTCCACTCGATAATGCGAAAATAATTATTTAATTGGATGCAGTATGTGAAGAATGACTTAGCTATCTGATGATGCATGGAACAGCCGAGTGATGACGACGCATCTAGTAGAGTGACGGGGCGCGGAGCTGCTGAGTGACGATGGAGCATCCGACTGAATGGCGATACGCGGGGCAGCCAAGTGACGAAGACGTGCCTCGCCGAGTGGCGATGAGCAGTGCTGCCGCGTGATGATGGAGCGTTGGACTGAATGGCGATGCGTGGAGCAAGTGATGACAACGCATCCAGTAGAGTGACGGCGCTTGGAGCTACCGAGTGACGATGGAGCGTCCGACTGAATGGCGATGCGTGGAGCTACCGAGTGATGACGGCGCGTCCAGTAGAGTGACGACACTCGGAGCTGTCGGGTGATGATGGAGCGTCCGTCTGAATGGCAATGCACGGGGCGACCAAGTGACAAAGATGTGCCTTGCCGAGTGGCGATGCGCGGGGCTGCCGAGTGATGACGACGCGTCAGTAGAGTGACGGTGCATGGAGCTGCCGAGTGACGATGGAGAGTCCGACTGAATGGCGATGCGCGGGGTGGCCAAGTTATGAAGACGTGCCTTGCCGAGTGGCGATGCGCGGGGCTGCCGAGTGACAACGACGTGCCTTGCCGAGTGGCAATGTGTGGGGCTGCCGAGTCACGAAGACGTGCCTCGCTGAGTGGCGATGCGCGGGGCTGCCGAGTGACGAAGACGTGCCTCGCCGAGTGGCAATGCGTAGGGTTGCCGAGTGACGATGGAGCGTCCGACTGAATGGTGATGCGCGGAGCTGCCGAGTGATGATGGCACATCCAGTCGACTGATGGCGCACAAGGCGGCTAAGTCGAGCATGTCATCGAGGAGGCGTCCGACCAAATGATGGCGCGCGGGGCGGCCGAATGCCTGCACATTAGTCGTCTGGACAGAAATGCCATCGAAATAAACATGGACATTCTAGTGATGTTTTCACGTGGACATTTAGTTGTCCGCGTGACCCTACCAGTTAGCAAGTATAGCTACCATATTCATGTTGGACAATAAACGCCCCTGCATTGATGCTAATTGGCAGGATTAAAGGCCATGGGTGGTTATGTATGCATGCATGCACGATTAAATGGTATGGAAACTGCTTACTTGACGAGGCCCTTAATGAAGGGATTACCTCAGCGAAACGGTTAACTCACGTTGGAGATCACCACGTCCGTTCATGTACCTGCGCACATTTCCTACATGCACTAATCAAAGAGAAGGTTGTTGTAGCGACCCGACCTGAAAGGTCGAATCTCTGGTGTTTCTGTACCATCCCAAGATCATGCTGGTACACACACGATACATCAATGTATATATCAAAGGGAAATCACACAACATTAATTAATCGAAATCTCATATCGAGTCCTTTATTACAATAAGGATTACAATAAAGTGGCTGAAGGCCAACTCATGAGATAAACTAAACCAAAAACTTGCGGAAGCTCCATAGGTAGTTGAGTCCATCTGACTCCAAGGGCATCTCCCGAGCGTAGAGCGTATGCTCACTCCTGGTCGGAAAAGTACTCTACAACATGATACGTTGGAGCCGTATAGGTCAGCATATTGAATATGCCGGCAAAGTCACAAGAGAGGGGGTAAAGTAATCATCTAGTCTATATGCAAATATGGCAGGTGGGGGTAGTAAGTTTTTGCATAAAGCCAAATTTTTCCTAAAACAAGAGAGGGCAAAAGCATAATTACTACAATGTTGGTTGACTAATGAGATGGTTCCACCAACCAATTCTCATACCGAGTTGACATTAAATACCCACATCAATGTAATTAATTGTGTTGAGAGTTCCAGATAGTTTCAGTTCCTTTGGCTCAAACTGTCCATGACCGTGGACACGGCTAATCGATTAGGTTTGGGTACTCTGCAGAGTTTTGCACACGTTCCCCACAAAATTTGATCGCCTCCGTTGGATTTCTCGCACTTCATGGTGTTTGAGAAACGGATGACCAAAACATGGTCTTCTAAAGGGTTTCCCCGAGACTCTGTCGGTGCCCATCCTTTCCTACCGTTCTTCTACATCTCATAGCACCGCTTGTCCAGGGTCACCACGATATCCAACCAAGCTAGAGCCCATAATGGCTCGTGGCTGTGTAGGTAAGCCTTGGGTCTTGAAGCATCCATCCATCTCTTTGTGCCTGGGTGGACCTTTCCGCATGAATACTCGCACTTCTCCAACATCATCTAGGCTAACCACTGGTTTCTCCAGGGCGCCGTTCAACCATCATCCCCCAGAGGTATGTTGAAAACTCGGAGTCTTGAAGACTTGATCATCATGTAGGTGTTGACAATAACTCACAATTCTCATGAATCACACAACCAACCCCGTCTACTAATATCATAGCAAAATGTAAATCAACGTTTCTCGAGGCCAATGTGTCAAAGGGTTGAGGGGTACCTACCACATGATACTACAACAAGTAACCAAGTTTCCAAATTACCTACTTTGCATGCAATTGGGGAGATGCAAGAACTAATGCAATAAAACATAGGTATACATGGTCAAAGTGACTTGCCTTGCTGACGATCCTCGAAATCAAGTGACTCTAGATAACAAGCTTCACACTCCGAATGATCTAACGAATCAAACTTGTGAACAAATGCAAACAGAATCAACTAAAAACACCAAATATTTTAAAAGATATGATAAAAACAAAAACAGAATACATTCTGTTTTCTAAAACAGAAACAGAAAAAAGGGAAACTATTATCGATCGGTTAGGGGCTATGTGTCAAGCTATGATTGATCGGGGCCGTGTGCGCGTGGGTGCTAACGAACGGACGACCGAAGTGTAGAGGAAAACGTTTCGCTGTTTAAATCTTACAATCAGGAGCGTTGGATCTAAATCTAACGGTCCAAGGGGTCCGGTGGCTTACAGAGGGGAGGAGTCGAGGTTCCGGCGAGGTCGACGGCGGCCGGTGGTCGGAGGTGGACGGAGGCGACGGTGCGGTGGTCGAGGGGTACGTCCAAAGTGCTCAGGCGACGGCGACGAAGCTCTGACGTTGATTGGCGGTGTTGGACGGGGCTAGGGACGACGGAGGCGACGACCTCGTGCTTGGCAAGGTTCGGTTGGATTCCGAACTCCGGCGAGGTGGTGCGATGGCATTCTGGCGAGGTAGAGGGGGGCCTCGGGGTGAATGGAGCACGGCGTGGGCTGGGGCTTTTATACGCCAGGTGCAGGGTCGAGAGAGGGAGAGAGGAGGGAGATCGGGACAGAGGGATCTCCGGCGACGATGGCGCACGCGAGGAAGGAGACGGGTGCGCGGATGACGCCATCGGTCAGTGGGTCCCGCGTGCAAGTGAGAGAGAAGTCGAGGTTAGCGCGTCGGTTGAACGATCCGAAATGAATTCGGGAGTTAAAGACTGTGGGCCGGCCCGATTCGGTTTAAAAACTTTCCTTTTCTATTTCCAGCACAGTAAAAACTCTTTTAATGCATTCAAAACAATTCCGAACTTAGGAATTATATATATCAAAATGATCAGGAGAATTGATGCTATTTAATGAACATTTTTCCTCTGTCTTATTGAATATCTTTTAAAATTTTATTTTCGGAAAATGCCTAATTGATTTTAAATCCTTTTGAGATAATTTTTGAAATAACCCCCTGGTTTAATTGCTCAAATATTTCACCAAGATGTCCCTGGTATGGAGTGTCATGTTACTCCTCTCTTTCTGTGAACATTTCCAAAGGTTCCCCAATAGATGAAATAGATACATGGAAAAATAGAAATGGCCTTTCAAAATTTCAAAAGAAGCACTTCAACAAATCCATTACATTCCAACAAAATGATGATGCAAAGCTATATATATCATAACATTCCAAAATGAAATTTTGGGATGTTACAAACCTACCCACCTTAAGATGAATCTTGCCCTCAAGATTCGCGTTGGCTAGAAAATAGGTGCGGGTGGTCTCTACGAAGATCTTCTTCGCGTTCCCAGGTGGCTTCTTCGTCGGTGTGGTGACTCCACAGAACCTGACATAACTTGATGGTCTTGCTTCGAGTAACTCTGTTGGTAGTCTCGAGGATTCTGACAGGCTTCTCCTCATAGGCCAGGTTACTTTCAAGTTGTATGGCCTCTAGGGGCACTGTGTCTCTCAAAGGAATATCAGCCATCTCAGCATGTCATTTCTTTAGCTGGGAAACATGGAAAACATCATGAACTCCGGACAGTCCTTCCGGCAATTCCAGCTTGTATGCAACTTCGCCTCTATGTTCCAGAATTATGTAGGGGCCTATGAATCTGGGTGCTAACTTTCCTTTAACACCAAACCTCTTGATTCCTCGAAGTGGGGACACACGAAGATATGCTCGATCCCCTACTTCATATGTCACCTCCTTGCGTTTGTTATCAGGATAGCTCTTCTGCCGGGATTGAGCTATCTTGAGTCGGTCTCGAATCAGTTTGACCTTCTCTTCAGTATCTCTGATAAGATCAGGACCAAAAAGTTTTCGGTCTACAACACCATCCCACGTCAATGGTGTTCTGCACCTCCTTCCGTATAAAGCTTCAAAAGGGGCCATCTTCAGACTCGTCTGATAACTTTTGTTGTATGAGAACTCTACGTAAGGTAAGTTGTCATCCCAACTGGACCCATAATCTAGCGCACAGGCTCTCAACATGTGCTCCAGAATCTGGTTGACTCTCTCAGTCTGTCCATCGGTCTACGGATGAAAAGTTGTACTGAACTCCAGCCTTGTACCCAAAGTTTCATGTAGCTGATTCCAAAACTTTGAGGTAAATTGTGTTCCTCTATCTGACATGATACTCCTCAGAACTCCATGCAGACATACGATCCTGGTCATATATATCTTGGCTAACTTAGCACTGGTATAGGTGGTCTTCACTGGAATGAAATGAGCCACCTTGGTCAAGCGATCGACCACTACCCAGATGGAATCATATCCTGAACGGGTCCTAGGTAGTCCTGTGATGAAGTCCATACCAAGCTTATCCCATTTCCACTCGGGTATCGGCAAAGGTTGGAGTAACCCTGCTGGTTTCTGATGTTTCGCCTTTACTCGCTGAGAAACATCACATACCGCGACATGTTTGGCAATATCTTTCTTCATACCTGTCCACCAGTAACTTTCCTTCAAATCTAGGTACATCTTGGTGTTGCCTGGGTGTATTGAGTATGGTGAATCGTGGGCTTCTTGAAGTATCAACTTCCTGAGCTCTGGGTCATTGGGCACATAGATTCGGTTCTCAAACCATAGAGTACCCTGTTCATCTTCACGAAAGTCTTTAGCCTTGCCTTCCTTCATTCTCTGCTTTATCTCAGCTATCTCCTTGTCCGATTTCTGGGCTTTACGAATTCTTTCGGTCAAGGTGGACTGAATCTCTAGTGTGGCAACATATCCTTGTGGAACTATCTCTAACCGAAGCTCTCTGAGATCATTGGTTAACTCCTGGGGTAATCCTCCGGCTATGAGTGTGTTTACATAACTCTTCCGACTCAAAGCATCTGCCACAACATTTGCCTTTCCTGGATGGTAATGTAATCTCATGTCATAGTCCTTGATTAACTCTAACCATCTCCTCTGTCTGAGGTTCAACTCCTTCTGCGTGAAGATATACTTCAGGCTCTTATGATTAGTGTACACGTCACAACTATTTCCGATAAGGAAATGTCTCCAGGTCTTGAGTGCGTGCACTACGGCTGCTAGCTCCAAATAATGGGTGGCATAATTCAACTCATGGGGTCATAGTTGTCTGGATGCATATGCTACAACTCTTCCCTCCTGCATGAGTACTCCTCCAAGTCCTTGGCGTGATGTGTCACAATAAACCTGGAAGTCTTTCTGAATGTTTGGCAGTATCAACACTGGGGCTGTGACCAAACGTTTCTTCAACTCCTGGAAACTGGCCTCACATTCCTCAGTCCAGATATACTTAGACTCTTTCTTCAACAGCTCTGTCATGGGTTTGGCAATCTTTGAGAAATTCTCAATGAATCTCCGGTAATATCCGACAAGTCCGAGAAAACTGCGGATCTCCTTAACTGAGACGGGTGACTTCCACTCAGTGATTGCTTCAACCTTAGCGGGGTCTACTGCTATTCCTTCTCCGGAAATAACATGTCCAAGGAATCCGACTTCCGTCAGCCAAAATTCACATTTACTGAACTTGGGATATAACTGATGCTCTCTAAGCTTTCCAGAACTAAACGCAAGTGTTCCTTGTGTTCTTCCTCGCTCTTGGAGAATATCAAAATGTCATCGATGAACACCACTACAAACTTGTCCAAATATTCCATAAACACTTTGTTCATCAAATTCATGAAGTAGGCAGGAGCATTAGTCAAACCAAAGGACATGACTGTATACTCATATAAGCCATACCTGGTGGTGAAAGCTGTTTTGGGTATATCCTGTTCACGAATCTTCAGTTGGTGATACCCTGATCGAAGATCGATCTTGGAGAACACTTTAGCGCCTACTAGCTGGTCAAACAGGTCATTAATCATCGACATAGGGTACTTATTCTTGATGGTCACCTCGTTCAATGCACGATAATCAACCACCATCCTCAAGGTTTTGTCTTTCTTTTCCACCAAAAGAACTGGGGCTCCCCAAGGTGATGAACTTGGGCGAATATATCCCTTATCCAATAGCTCCTTAATCTGCTTCTTGATTTCTACTAAATCATTTGCGAGCATCAGATAGGGTCTCTTGGAAATTAGGGCTGTTCCTGGTAGTAGCTCTATCAGAAACTCTATCTCCCTATCTGGTGGCATGCGTGGTAATTCCTCCAGGAATACATCTGGAAAGTCTTGTATTACTTAATCCTCTTGTTCTCCGGAGTGGTGAGTGAAATAGACTTGCTGGGGCAATCAAGGTTTCCTTCATACTTGGTCATCCAATCCATGCCTAGGATTACATCCAATCCCTGGGATTCTAAGACGATGAGGTCGGTAGGAAAAACATGGTTTCCTATGTGGAGTTTTAGGGCGTGGCATCCTATCCCTGCCATCATCATACCTCGTGGGGAATTGACCTTAATGGGCTGACTAAGGGTTCTGGTGGGTAAACCATACTTTTCCACAACTACCCTTGATATTAATGAATGAGTTGCACCAGAATCAAAAAGTACCATAACTGGATGTGAATGCAATAAAAACTTACCAACCACAGTCTCGGGTTGATCATCGACTTCTTCCACATCAAGGTGGTTCACCTGAGCACGAGGAAAAGGATTTGGCTTCTTAGATGCAGAGTTGCCGTTGTTGTTGCCGTTTCCATTTCCTTGCTTGTTCTGAGGGCATTCAGTGGCATAGTGCCCTGTCTTCTGACACTTGAAATAGGTGATATGGTTCAGATCCTTCTGAGCTGGAGCGGGACGGTGTTGGTTTCCATTCCCACTTCCATTACCATTCTTGAAGCTGCCATTGTTGGGACGATTATTCCCATTTCCTCCATGGTTATGGCCTCCATGGTTGTGCACGGGATTAGTGTGTCCTCCATACTTACCGGTCCCTGATCCGGTATTTCCTGAGTATGGGGAGTAGCGGGGCTTCTGATGACCTCCAGAGGTAGACTTCCCCTGTGCATACTTCCTCTTGCGGTTCTCAATTTCCTATTGCTTCCCCTCCAAGATGAGGGCCTTGTCTACCAGCTCCTGGTAGTTGCTGAAGGTAGCCATCAGCTGCACGCTCAACTCATCATTGAGTCCTTCCAAGAACTTCTCCTGCTTGGCTGCATCATCGGCCACATCTCCTGGTGCATAACGAGCCAATGTGCTGAAGTCATCCACGTACTGGGCCACGGAACGGTTCCCCTGGCGTAAGTTGCAAAACTCACACTTCTTCAGACTCATGGCTCCAGCTGAGACATGTGCGGTGCGGAAAGCTTTCTTGAACTGCTCCAAGGTCACACTAGTAATGGGGTACGCGGTGGTGTAGTTCTCCCACCATGAAGCTGCTGGTCCCTCCAGTTGATGGGCGGCAAAGCGCACTTTTTCAGCCTCAGTGCATCCTGCGGTGCTGAGTTCCCTCTCCATCTTGCCAAGCCAATCATCTGCCACAATGGGCTCAGTGCTGCTGGAGAAAGTAGGGGGATTCAGTCTCAGAAAACGGGTGAGGTTGTCGCCTTGAGGTGGAGGGTGGTTTTTGTGGTTGTTGGTCTAATTCTGAATCAACAGCTGCATCAGGGTGTTCTGCTACTGGAGAAGTTGTGTGAGCTCTGGCGGGAAAGTGAAGTCGGGCTCACGTCGCGGAGGCATCTTGCTGTTTTCAGAGGGGTGAGAATTAGAATAGAACAATGACCTAAAAGGGAAATTCACTACCCATATGCAATGCAACAAACATATCACACCAAACACTCATTCATTTATTCAACTCAAGTTTCAAACATCGAGATACAAATCTCCAAAATCAAACTAAACATCGACCTACGTTTTAACGACGAAAATGAAGATACATGGGGGCATAACTAAAGTTCTCCTCAAAAGTACATGGTGAAGTGGCCTCCTCCGATGGTGCTCTCCTCATAGTCATCATCGTTGCTGATCAAAGGAGCCATGTCTCCTTATGGATGAAGATTTTCACCCATGTCCATCTGTTCCTCCAGAGTTGCGATGCGAATGTTCAGCTTATCGATCCTCTCTAATAAATCCTTCACCTCATACTCATGCTCGTACTTGGCTTCCCGTAAGTCACCTTCGAGGTCAATCTCATGGTTCATCAGCCTCTTGATCATCTTCGTGTCGGCACATACCCGAAGCTCCAAGGTCCTGATGTGCGTCTCCAAAGTCTGGATATAGGAAATGGTGGTGTCTTCAGTGGGAGTGGTTATGATATTTCCATTGGCATCCCTGCGACAAACCACGCTGAGTCCTAGTGAAATGGTTCCACCTCTGTATTCCTCCTGAATACGTATAAGGGCACGATGAATGGCCATGTCTCTCCCAAGTATCCAGCTGGGTGCCACAAACTTGAAGTCGATGGGTTCCTTACGATTTCCAAAGGTCTTATCGGGGATGTGCACCTCGATCCTGTAGCATCCGTCTTGTGAAAAAGACATGATAGGAGTCCCGGTGATGCTTGGCAAAGCAATCCTTATGTCCCTGACGATCCTCATCAACTCCTTGCCAAAGGGCATCGTTGCGTCAGGCTGAAAAAACTCCGTGATCAAAACTGGGATGAAGGTGGCCATCTATAAATTTTGAAATAAATCGGAGGGAAGTCAGAAACGAGTAGATGAGAGAATAAGAATTTTAAAGCCAAAAGATAAATAAATCCTAAGGCTTTTCCAATCCTAGAGGTTACGTCCTACAGTCAGCGTGTGCTCTGATACCATTTCTATAGTGATCCAACCTGAAAGGTCGAATCTCCGGTGTTTCTGTACCATCCCAAGATCATGCTGGTACACACACGGTACATCAATGTATATATCAAAGGGAAATCACACAGCATTAACTAATCGAAATCTCATATCGAGTCCTTTATTACAATAAGGATTACAATAAAGTGGCTGAAGGCCAACTCATGAGATAAACTAAACCAAAAACTTGCGGAAGCTCCATAGGTAGTTGAGTCCATCTGACTCCAAGGGCATCTCGCGGAGCATAGAGCGTATCCTCACTCCTGGTCGGAAAAGTACTCTGCAACATGATACGTTGCAGCCATATAGGTCGGCATATTGAATATGCCGGCAAAGTCACAAGAGAGGGGGTAAATTAATCATCTAGCCTATATGAAAATATGGCAGGTGGGGGTAGTAAGTTTTTGCATAAAGCCAAATTTTTCCTACAACAAGAGAGGGCAAAAGCATAATTACTACAATGTTGGTTGATTAATGAGATGGTTCCACCGACCAATTCTCATACCCATTTGACATTAAATACCCACATCAATGTAATTAATTGTGTTGAGAGTTCCAGATAGTTTCAGTTCCTTTGGCTCAAACTGTCCATGACCGTGGACACGGCTAATCGATTAGGTTTGGGTACTCTGCAGAGTTTTGCACACGTTCCCCACAAAATTTGATCGCCTCCGTTGGATTTCTCGCACTTCATGGTGTTTGAGAAACGGATGACCAAAACATGGTCTTCTAAAGGGTTTCCCCGAGACTCTGTCGGTGCCCATCCTTTCCTACCGTTCTTCTACATCTCGTAGCACCGCCTGTCCAGGGTCACCACGATATCCAACCAAGCTAGAGCCCATAATGGCTTGTGGCTGTGTAGGTAAGCCTTGGGTCTTGAAGCATCCATCCATCTCTTTGTGCCTGGGTGGACCTTTCCGCATGAATACTCGCACTTCTCCAACATCATCTAGGCTAACCACTGGTTTCTCCAGGGCGCCGTTCAACCATCATCCCCCAGAGGTATGTTGAAAACTCGGAGTCTTGAAGACTTGATCATCATGTAGGTGTTGACATTAACTCACAATTCTCATGAATCACACAACCAACCCCGTCTACTAATATCATAGCAAAATGTAAATCAACGTTTCCCGAGGACAATGTGTCAAAGGGTTGAGGGGTACCTACCACATGATACTACAACAAGTAACCAAGTTTCCAAATTACCTACTTTGCATGCAATTGGGGAGATGCAAGAACTAATGCAATAAAACATAGGTATACATGGTTAAAGTGACTTGCCTTGCTGACGATCCTCGAAATCAAGTGACTCTAGATAACAAGCTTCACACTCCGAATGATCTAACGAATCAAACTTGTGAAAAAATACAAACAGAATCAACTAAAAACACCAAATATTTTAAAAGATATGATAAAAACAAAAACAGAATACATTTTGTTTTCTAAAACAGAAACAGAAAAAAGGGAAACTATTATCGATCGGTTAGGGGCTATGTGTCAAGCTATGATTGATCGGGGCCGTGTGCGCGTGGGTGCTAACGAACGGACGACCGAAGTGTAGAGGAAAACGTTTCGCTGTTTAAATCTTACAATCAGGAGCGTTGGATCTAAATCTAACGGTCCAGGGGGTCCGGTGGCTTACAGAGGGGAGGAGTCGAGGTTCCGGCGAGGTCGACGGCGGCCGGTGGTCGGAGGTGGACGGAGGCGACGGTGCGGTGGTCGAGGGGTACGTCCAAAGTGCTCAGGCGACGGCGGCGAAGCTCCGACGTTGATTGGCGGCGTTGGACGGGGCGTGGGACGATGGAGGCGACGACCTCGTGCTTGGGAAGGTTCGGTTGGATTCCGAACTCCGGCGAGGTGGTGCGATGGCATTCTAGCGAGGTAGAGGGGGGCCTCGGGGTGAATGGAGCACGGCGTGGGCTGGGGCTTTTATACGCCAGGTGCAGGGTCGAGAGAGGGAGAGAGGAGGGAGATCCGGAGAGAGGGATCTCCGGCGACGATGGCGCACGCGAGGAAGGAGACGGGCGTGCGGATGACGCCATCGGTCAGTGGGTCCCGCGTGCCAGTGAGAGAGAAGGCGAGGTTAGCGCGTCGGTTGAACGTTCCGAAATGAATTCGGGAGTTAAAGACTGTGGGCCGGCCCGATTCGGTTTAAAAACTTTCCTTTTCTATTTCCAGCACAGTAAAAACTCTTTTAATGCATTCAAAACAATTCCGAACTTAGGAATTATATATATCCAAATGATCAGGAGAATTAATGCTATTTAATGAACATTTTTCCTCTGTCATATTGAATACCTTTTAAAAATTTATTTTTAGAAAATGCCTAATTGATTTTAAATCCTTTTGAGATAAATTTTCAAATAACCCCCTGGTTTAATTGCTCAAATATTTCACCAAGATGTCCCTGGTGTGGAGTGTCATGTTACTCCTCTCTTTCTTTGAACATTTCCAAAGGTTCTCAAATAGATGAAACAGATACATGGAAAAATATAAATGGCCTTTCAGAATTTCAAAAGAAGCACTTCAACAAATCCATTACATTCCAACAAAATGATGATGCAAAGCTATATATATCATAACATTCAAAAATGAAATTTTGGGCTGTTACAGTTGCCCTCTTACCTTGTATGGTTAATTGAATAAAGGGCCATGGGCAGCAGCCGGTGATGAAGGGACGGATCGTGTCGCCCAGAGTCTTGAGCGACTCCCTATTTCTGTGCCACGTCGGGTCTGCGTGCATGCCGGTGTGATCACGTCGGAGAAGCTGATGAGGGTGGTGTACATCACACCTGCGACGGCAGCAGGAGGGTTGACTCCATCATGGAGATCACTGCTGAACGGACAACCGGGCCGAGGAGCTCTGCGTCTTCGGCTAGGCTTGTGTCTCCACGAAGCAGGAAGGGAGGAGCGTCGTGCCATCGGTATCAGGCCGACAACGGGACTAAGGAACACTGCTGTTGGTGCGGTTCCAGCGCGGACGAACGTGCCACAGGTCGATGAAGCTGGACGGGGCAGTGGTTGATTTGGTGCCGGCGTCGTTTGTCGCCGATGAATAAAACATGTGACAACGTACTGGATAGGTCAGGAGTTCAGCCTCCATGGCGCTCGTCCGAATGGTGCTCGGTGGCGCAGTGGCACTATCCCTGCTCTCTAGTTGATGTGAACAAGAAGATGCAGTCGTTGTTCTTGCCAGTATCTTCTTTCCTTTTAGATTGACCGAAAACTCCACAGTACTTGCATGAGCACGTGTACATACAGAAGAAAAACAACCATAGTTAGATTAAAGATCAATTGTAAAGAAGTAGATAGGATGGAATGGAACTTCCTGATCCCTCCATATGAAGAGTATCATGTCTCTCCGGTAAACGAAGTGGTGTCCGGAACACCTTGGATCAAATTCTCCATTAATGATTGCTGATCGGCGGACAAAGACAAAGAAACAAAACCATTTGCATCATGGCTCGATTGACGCAATGCCCCATGGTGGGCGCCAAATGTCGTGGTATTGATTCTGTCATTAGAAAGAGGGTAGGATAACAGAGCATGATCTATGGAGATGCAAATGGGTGACATGGTGGTTTTAGCGAGTTAGGGCCTCTCACGGCGGAGATAACAACCCTACGTCTCGTGCTTCGGAGAGGCTTTGTTTTATCTGAGTATGAATCCAGAGCTTGCAATGTGTGAGAGAAGGGAGAATAGATCTCCATGCCTAAGCTAAATCCTTAGACTAGTAGAGAGAGATAGAAGAAGGAACCCCGGAGGTAGAAGAAGAAGTCCGCCCCCTTAGTCTAGTGGTGGGAGGTGGCTTATATAGAGTGCGCCACCCCTTCACCTCCTATGTTACAAAGTGGGGCATTGATGCTGTAATGCCAGATGGTGCTTCGACTGCCTTGTTGACTGTCGGTCTTCGCATATCCGAGTGAGACGTATGGCCGAGTGGTTGACTGTCGCCGAGTGGATGGAACATACTCGGTCGAGTGAATAGTATGTATGTATTAATACGAACCCACCTAGTGTGTGGACCCCATGGTATTATGATATTTTGACCCTTCATGGGCCCACCTATTTTTTGTAACCCCGAATCCGTCTGCCGGCAGCTAGCACAGCCGCGGGCACACGCCGCCCACATGGTGCGAGCCGGAATGGTCAGTTCCGCCTCTCATCCGCCCTGAGCTCTCGGCCTGGATCGGACCACGTCTCCCCCACAGCGAGAATGACGCCTGTCGCCACATCGACCAGCTTGCGTAGTCGGCCCTCCTCAAAGAGGAGGGCTAGATTGGCCCGACGTGCTTTAGCCCTCGGATCCGCAACGAGCCATTCCCAACCAGCTTCATGCTTCCTCGAGACACCCCGAAGTACAACGGGGCTACCAAACCCGAAGACTGGTTGATCGACTACACCACCACGGTCGACATTGCTAGGGGAAACAAGTGCATAGCCGTTCACTATGCTCCCCTCATGCTGATCGGCTCGGCCCACACCTGGCTCAATAGCCTGGCGCCCGACAGCATCAACATCTGGACAGACTTCGAGGAAGCCTTTGTCCGCAACTTCACCGGCACCTACAAGCGGCTTGGCCGCCCCCATGAACTAGCCATGTGCGTCCAGGGGCTGGACGAGTCCCTCTGTGACTACCTCACCCAATGGACCGAGCTCTGCAACTCCTATGAGGGGGTGCACGAGGTGGAAGCAGTACAGTACTTCATGAAAGGCTATCGCAATGACACCCCCCTCAAGCACAAGCGCACGTGCTCTGAGCCAGCTACGCTAGATGAGCTCATGACCAAGGCGGACAAGTATGCCACGGCCGACTCCGCCCGCCAAGGCAACGCTGACGCCGGCAGCGTCCCGACCGGCTGCCGACAACCGGTAGCTGCAAAACAACAAGTGCTAGAATGACCAGCCCAACTCCCGCTATGAGAGCCGGTAGGTTGCCACCATTGAGGAGCAGGAGCCGGCTGCCCAACCTTCCAGCCAGTGCCAGCGCATTGGCAAGGATGCCTGGCACCCTAAGCTCACGTTCGACTAGATGCTCAACCTCCCCTGCAAAAACCACTCTAGGGCCAAGCCCTCCATGCACACGCTCCGGCAGTTCATTTTCTCACAGGGACTCGCCCGGGGGGATGGCCTTCCAGCTCCACCCTCGCCGCCAGCCCATGCGCCGGCCCCGGTGCCGGCTTCGGCTCTGGCCCTGAACGACGGTCGCCTACACGACTAGTTTCCCAATCAGGACGGTTGCTACATCATCTTCACCAGTGAAGAGACGAGCAAGCATGCTCAACGCCGACTCCATCGTGAGGTGACTGCCACCATGCCAGCAACTCCCCAGTTCATGCACTGGTGGGAGAAGCCGATCACTAGGAGCCGGGTTGATCACCTGGCCGTGATGCCAAGTCCCAGTAGCTATGCCCTGGTCCCCGACCCACCATCACCATCGAGAAGCGCACCTGCCGCTTCTCACGGGTGATGATCGATGGTGGTAGCAGCATCAACATCCTCTACCTCGACACGATGCACAAGCTATGGTTGAAAATAGAAGACCTTCAGGCTAGCCAGACGGTTTTCCGCGACATCGTGCTAGGAAAGTCCTGCTCCCCTGTCGGCAAGATTGAGCTTGACGTCCTCCTCGGCGGCCCCGGTTACTTCCGCCATGAGCCAGTGTTGTTCGAGGTAGTGGACCATGAAAGTCCCTACCACGCACTGCTGGGCCCACCAGCTCTCATCAAGTTCATGGTGGTCCCCCATTACGCCTACCTCAAGATCAAGATGTCGGGCCCCAAGGGAATCATCACCATCGCGGGAGACTACAAGATGTCGCTCAAATGCGCTCGAGACAGCAGCCGACTGGCCGAGGCCCTAGAGATAGCCGAGGAAAAGCAGCAACTCGACCGGCTCGTGGCCCTTGCTGCCAGCCGGCCGGCCGTGCCGGCTCCTCCCTCCCAGTGGGTCGGAGAGGCCTCCTTCCAGCCGTCCAAGGACACCAAGCAGATCCCGTTCGACCCGGCCAACCCCGTTCAATGCGTCACCATCAGCTCCCGCCTCAATAGCAAATAGGAAGGCAAGCTCGTAGACTTCCTCCATGAGAATTGGGACATATTTGCATGGTCCCCCAAGGACATGTCGGGTGTTCCGAGGAACTTCACCGAGCACAAACTACACGTCCGGCTGGACGCTAAACTGGTCAAGCAGCCCCTATGCCGTTTCTCTGAGGAGAAGCGATGTACTATAGGAGAAGAGATCATCCGGCTACTCACAGCCGGCTTCATCATGGAAGTTTTCCACCCGGACTGGCTGGCCAACCCATTCCTAGTGCTGAAGAAGAACAAGACCTAGCGCATGTGCATCAAATACACCAGCCTGAACAAGCTATGCCCCAAGGACCCATTTGCCTTGCCGCAGATCGATCAAGTCATTGACTCCATGGCTGGCTGCGATTTGTTGTCCTTCCTGGACGCCTACTCCGGCTACCACCAGATCAAGCTGGATCCGGGGAACCGACTCAAGACCTCCTTGATCATGCCTTTAGGGCCCTACTGCTACATCACCATGTCCTTTCGTCCTAAAGAACGCTGGCGCCACTTTCCAATGATGCATGCAGAAGTGCCTCCTGCCTCAGATAGGCAAAAACGTCCACGTCTATGTCGACGACATCGTCGTCACGACCAAGAAGCATTTCGGCCTCCTCGATGATCTCCGGGAGACCTTCGCGAACCTGCGCGAGTACAAGATCAAGCTCAACCCGAAGAAGTGTGTCTTCCGCGTTCCGGCCGGCCAGCTCCTGGGTTTCTTCGTGTCGGCTCGCGGCATCAAAGCTAACCCGGAGAAGATCAGCTCGATCGAACGCATGCCCAAGATGACCCGGCTCCACGACATCCAAAAGTTCACCGGCTGCCTCGCGTCACTTAGCCGGTTCATCAGCCGCCTGAGGGAGAAGGCCTTGCCCCTCTATGGGCTCCTTCGCAGGACAGCTTTGGTCGAGACGGGCCACACAAAGAAGTCGGGCATGTTCGGCTGGCCCGACAAGGCGGACGAGGCCTTCCACAACCTCAAGCGGGCTCTCGCCCACGCGCCCATCCTGGCTGCGCCGGTGGAGAAGGAGCCTCTGTTCGCCTACATCGCAGCAACCACTCTTGTCATCAGCGTCGCCTTGGTGGTCGAGCGGCCGGAGGAGGGCAAATCCCTATCGGTCCAGCGCCCCTTCTACTAGCTCAGCAAGCTTCTCTCTCCCTCCAAGAAAAACTACCCCCACTACCAAAATATGTGCTACAACATTTATTTCGCTTCCAAGAAGGTCAAGCAGTACTTCCAGGACCACACCATCACCGTGGTGAGCACGACCCCACTCGGCGAGATCATGAGCGGCCGGGACTCCACCGACCGGATCGCCAAATGGGTCATCACCCTCGCCGACCATGAGATCCGATACGAGCCGCGTACCGCCATCAAGTCACAAGCGTTGGCTGACTTCCTCATCGACTGGGCGGAGACCAAGTTCGTACTGCCTTCACCAGACTCCATGCATTGGCGCATGCATTTCGACGGCTCGAAAATGAGGACTGGCCTGGGTGCCGGCATAGTACTCTCTTCCCGAAAAGGTGACCAGCTCAAGTACGCCCTCCAAATCCATTTCGCTGCCTCTAATAACGTGGCCAAATACAAGGCCATCATCCACAGCCTCCGTCTCGCCAAAGAAATTGGCATCAGGCGCATCCTATGCTTCGGCGACTCCGACCTCGTGGTGCAGCAGGTCTATGACGAATGGGATGCCAGGGATGCCAATATGGCCAACTACTGCTTCCTCGTATAACAACTCACTGGCTCCTTCGAGGGCTATGAGTTCCAACACGTCCTGCGGGCGGACAATGAGGCGACCGACACACTGGCAAAGATCGGCTCCACCGGGCAGGCCATTCAAGCCGACGTCTCCCTCGAGTGGATGCTCAAACCATCAATCAAGCCTTCCCCAGAATCAGAGTCCATCTTCGTACCGGCTGACACTGCCGGCCCATCGACGGCTCTGGCTGCTCCCTTGGCATCTTCGCCACCGGCCCCTCCTACCCCGGGGGCCCTACCGGCACCGGCTCAGCTAGCCCAGCCGGTTGCATCCAGGGCAGCCGGCTCTGATGCCATGGCTATCATGATGGAAGTCGACGCCCCTCCTATCGTTCCCAACTTGTGGGCCAGCGAGCCAGTCCCGAGGGTTGGCAAGCCGGACCCGCGAGCCGGTCCCAAGGACTGATCACCCAGGCCCAGGGGCTCCTGAGCCGGCCCCCGTCTTGGCTCCCTCATGGGCCAGCCCATCCTGGCGTTCCTTCTGCGCGGCGAGCTCCCCCCGGACGAGGCCATGGCAAGACAAATCCAGTGCTGGGCCTCGTCCTACAGCATCATCAATCACGAGCTTGTCCACTGCAGCACCACCGGTGTTTTCCAACGGTGCGTCGAGCGGGAGAAAGGTCAGGAAATCCTCCTCGACATCCACCAGGGCGAGTGTGGGCACCAGGCCACCTCCAAAACCCTGGTGTCCAAGGCCTTCCGCCACGGTTTCTACTGGCCGATAGCTTTGGAGGCGGCCAAGAAGTTGGTCGATGAGTGCGAGAGCTGCCAACGTTTCAGCATGCAAAGCCACCTGGCGGCTTCGGCCCTCCAGACCATCCCCCTCTTGTGGCCCTTTGCCATTTGGGGGCTGGACATGGTGGGACCCTTCAAAACCACACGAGGCAGCATGACACATCTGCTAGTGGCCATCGACAAATTCACCAAGTGAATCGAGGCCAGGCCGATCAAGAAGCTGGATGGCCCCACGGCCGTCCGGTTCATCGATGACATCACGGTTCCCTACGGCGTCCCCCACAACGTCATCACCAACAACAGCACTATCGTCGTTTTCTCACGATAGATGCCATGGGTAGGCTTATCGTAGGTGGTTGGGGCCAGAGGACGCCGACAGACTCTGGGAGCGGGATTAGGTACAAGCGGTAGTGACACACGATGTACCCAGGTTCAGGGCCCTCTGAGGGAGGTAACACCCCTAGTCCTACTTGGTCTAGTTGATGGATGAGTATGTTTACAAGGTTGCTCCTAGAGCTATGTCTAGGGGAGGAAGAGGGAGCGGCTGGCTCGCCTTCCTCTGCTATCAAGTGTTAGTGTGAGGGAGATGTCCCGTTCGTGTGTGTGCGTCCAACTTTTGTCCCTGTTGCATGGGGGGTTCGGGCGGTTTTATAGGCCAACCCCCGGCTTACAATATTCCTGGGGTACATAAGTGAGGGGCCCGGCTGGCAGCCTCTCCCGCTGACCAAGGGGGCCCACCCCTCGAGAGTTCCCCGCCCACCTGCTATGGCACGGGTCGCCCGGGTGGTGTCGTTTAGTGCTAGCCGGCCGAAGTCTCCGATACGACCGGTTGCACTGTAGCCACGCCGGAGCAGGTAATCGAGTGGGCGGGGGCGAGCCGGCGCTGTTCCCCCGCCCGGTGACGGTCGCCAAGGTCAGCGGCCTAGACGGCCGAACTGTAGCCACGCACGCCCATGCGTCAGTGGCCACTGTGGCTACATTGGCGTCCGTCGTGGCTGTCGTGTCGCGTCGCCGTACCTGCGCGCAGAGGGACGGGACGGGTGCCTGTCCGCCCATAGGTCAATAGGGGAACCGGCTCGAAGGCAACCGGTCGTGCTTAGCCGACCGGTGGCCGGGCTGGCTCCTCGACTAGCCGGCCCCGTCCCAGCCGGCAACACGTCTGCCGACTGTGCACTAGTCGGCCGTAAGTACCCGGCCTCGTGCTTATTTATTGAAGCGGGGAGAGAACCCCAGGGCTTTGGCCTACCCAGGCGTAATAATCCCATCAGTAGTCCCCGAAGCCAGCGGGGGCCCATGTCCGGCAGACGGAGGGGGGCCGGCGGCTTCTCCCCAGCGGTACCCGCCTTCGGCGCGAAGTCGAAAAGCCAGACGGGTCAGCAACCAGACACGATGCCTTGGGTCCCGTCATGATGCCCCGGGACCCAATCCGGCCCACCGCGTGCCACACGGTGAGAAATGATGGCGTGGGTCCTACGCACGCGGGCAGACGGGACGTCGCCCTAGGCCTAGCCCGCTAGGCCTCGGGTGTAGCCCAATAGGCCTCGGCGCGCAGGCAGGGATCCCTTGCGCCCCGAAGCAGCAGTTGCGTCCCAAGACGATCGTGCGTGCGTGGAGATTTTGGGGGGGGGAGTGGGCGTAGTTAATCTCCACGTCCCCTAGTCGTGGCACCTGTAGGACCGAAAGTATGTCTAGAGGGGGGTGATTAGACTACTTGACCAATTAAAAGTTTTGCCTATACCAAGTTTTAGGGTTGACAGTTTTTAGCATTTAATGGCAAGTCAAGTACACCCTACACATGCAAGTCTAAGAGTGTATAGTAGGAGAAAGTAACAACAAGCATCTATAGAGGGGATAGGGTAGGAAGAACAAACGCAGTTGTAGACACGATGATTTTTCCCGTGGTTCCGTAGGTGGCACTATCGTACATCCACGTTTATGGAGTCTTCAACCCATGGAGTCCACATAGGTCTCCACCCAAAAGGGTCCACGAAGTAGAAACCTTGACTATTCCATAACGAATTCCGTCCACGAAGGACTGGCCTCACTATGGGTAGATCTTCACGAAGTAGGCGAACTCCTTGCCCTTACAAACTTCTTGGTTCACTCCACAACACGAAGTAGGAGGGTCCCAAGCTACACCTAACCAATCTAGGAGGCACCACCCTCCAAAAGGTAATAGGTTTGGTAATCACGATGAACTCCTTGCTCTTGTGCTTCAAGATGATAGACTCCTCAGCAGCCAATCACTCTCTCATAGACTAGGCATGGTGGAAGAGATGGGATTGGTGGAAAGCTACTTGGGGAGGCTAGAAATCAAGATCCATATGATTGGAGTGGAAGATCTTGACCTCAACACAAGGGTAGGTGGTTCTCTCAGAAAATCTGAAAGGATAGGTATGGAATAGTTCTGAGTGCTTCTCTCTCTAGTAGGTGGTGGTGAAGGGGTATATATTGGCATCCCCAAAAATTCAACCATCACACACAAAATGACTAACTCGGTGACACCGATGTGTTAATCTCAGTGGTACCAAAGTGACCAAAAGGTGGCAACGTTTCAATCTTGGTGAGACCGATTTAGGAAACTCGGTTGCACCGATAAGGCGACCAATGGTCAGATTTCCAATCTCGGTGACGCCAATCCAACATTCTCGATGGTACCAGAAATGTGAATTTGCGTAACAGAAAGTTGGCAACCTAAACTCGGTGGCATCGGTATGGAATTGGTTGCACTGAAGTGGCTAGGGTTTGGCTTGAGTTTGTCTAGGTTCTGGAATCGGTGGCACCCGTATGGGAAAGTTGGTTGCACCGATTTTGAGTGTTAGATATAGAACATACTTTGGTGGGAGAGTTTGTGGATGCATCTCGGGTTTTCTCCACAATCTCCTTTTGCCAATCCTATCATTGAACATTTCCTGAAATATACTTGGTGTAAACATTAGTTCAATGACTTATATATTGTTATTATTTACCAAAACCACCAAGGGAGCAAATGTGCTTTCAATCTCCCCCTGTTTGGTAATTCATGACAACATATAGATCAAATCTTCGACATATGATAAAATCAACGAATATAATCGTCGCTTTGAGAGGTATGTTATAAGCAAGAGCTCCCCCTAAATTTGTGCATTATTTTGAATTTGTGTTTGAATGCAAATGCACAATCGATTAGGTATGTGGGGGCACTTCTTCCATGTCACATACAACTTGGTGGTGTGCGAGAATAATTAGAATGAATATAAACGCACAAGACAATCAAGCAAAGGTGAATGATCATATCATAAGCATGAAGATGATAGGAAATAGTTGCATCACACATAACAACGTATGATCACACATAAACACAAAAGTATCTCACATCAAACCAAAAGAACCAAATGTTTTGAAAAGCAATAAACACCAAAATGCTCTCTCGCTCGAAGCCTAAAGATCTATATACACTTCTCCCCCTTTGGCAACAAGTTACCAAAAAGTTCAAAGGCATACATCTAAACGTTCTTGGGCATATCTCCTCCGGTTGTTGATGAAGGAGTCGAGATAACAACATCGGCGAAGATCTTTGGAGATGTCGTGGATGGAGCTGGAGTGGTCACTGGAGGAACTGGAGCTGATGGAGCTGGCAAATTGGCTGATCTAGCCTGAGTGGTGAACTGAGTGCCCGGCCTTAGAGGTGATTCATCCTCATCATCATCATCATCGTCATCATCTGAAGTAGAAGAGACCCAAGGGATATGCACGGAGTCAACTTCCTTCTCAAGCTCTGTGACTGTCTTAGTCAGCCTGTCCACCTTATCAGTAAGGGTCTTGATTCTGGTCTCAAAGATCCTAACAAGACTGTTTTGGTTGTACAGAATCCCCTTAATGTCCTTCTACATGCCCTGAACTAATGATATCAATAGATCCATTTGCTCATTCTTGGATCTAGGGACTTGAGCACTAGTGGCTCTAACTGCCTCTACTTCTTCCTGAGCTGCAGCTGAAGTGGGATGATTAGCATCCATCACCACAACATTGTTCTCGAGATCGGGCTGTAGGGGAAAATGTGGATGATCTAGGGCAAAGATGTGCTTCTCTAGCTTTGAATTGATAAGCATCTGGATGTAGGGAGCATAACAGCAGGAGCGCTTCTGATTAGCAGCAACCCTCTTGATTGTCTCAACAATCAAATCCATGACTCTGATCCTGGTGTGTCTGTCAAGGTGGATCAACATGTTGATGGAGTGGCCTCGGATCATCTTCTCATCTCCTGACTTGGGCATCAAAGTATGCCTCAGAATGGTGTTCATTGTGCGGAGGCCAGCCTAGAGAAAGTAGATTGATCCTAGCCTATGGGACTTCACATTGGCAGCTGGGATCTCCTTGTACATGTTTTCCATAGCATTGTGGCTCGCCTTGGATTCTGAGTATACATCCATGTCACCATCCTGTGCTTCAGGAACTCCTAAGATATCAGCCCATTCTTCAACAGTTGATTCATACCTTGCACCTTCAGTCATCCATACAATTCTACCATCTCCGTAGAAGTGTGTAGTGGATTAGAATTGCATGATCATTTCATCGTTCCAAGCAGTGAATTCTCTTCCAATGAACTCATCCAGCCCTATGAAGTGGAAGTTGTCGTGGACACTTGGAAAGTAGTCCTCATTCTCCTTGATGAACTTCCAATCAACGTATCGCATATCACTGATAGCTGAACTCTTGTCAAAGAGCACAGTCTCATAGAAATCATATTGCTCTCTGGTATAGAATCAGTAGTCCACATCTTTCTTCTTCCTCTAGGCATAAGGATCTATAGCTCTCCAAGCTCTCAATCCTAAGTCCTTCCTATTTTTCATGTCTTCAGCTAGTGGGTAGCTCGCATTGTGTACTGGAAGATATGGTCTAAGCTTCATCAAAGTTTTCAAGTCATCCACATCTTTAACTCTGGAAGCAGTTCCTTTGTTCTTCTCAGAAGCTGGAATTTGCATAGTTGTCCTATTAGGCTTCTTAGCAACAGCCTTCCTTGATGTGCTGGTCTTAGGCATAGCATCAGACATCAGTTTCTTTGCCTTCTTCTTGGGAGGAGCTTTGTAGCTGGCTCATCCTCCTCTTCCTCAGCAGCAACACCAGTTACTTCCTCTGGATCTTCATACATGGAAGTAGGCCTGCCAGTCACATGAATAATCCTCTTTCTGGACTTTTTCTCCCCTTCCTTCTTAGGCATATCTCTCTTGGAGACCTCAACAGAAATTATTGCTCTCACAGTCTCATGAGCCTTGAAGGTAGAGGCAGCTGCATAAATTTTGCTGACAACTCTTCGAGAGGAAGTAGCTTCAGTTGCTGACTTCTTGGAAGCCTTCTCTTGCTTCTTAGCAAGAATCTCTTCTGGAATGAAGTCTAAATCTTCTTCTTCTGAGTTCAGCTTCTTCCTGGTTCTGGTGGCAGCCTTGGGCAACCCATGAGAGCTGGGGGTGCCTAGATCTGAGAAAGAACTGGCTTCTGGGCTTGTTCCAGAACTCATATCAACTCCCTGCTCTAGCAAATTCTGACTCTCTTCTGAACCTGACATACTAACCCTATGAATAGAGTGTAGATGAGAAGAAGTAGATGAGTCATCACAAAATGAGGCTAGTTTTTGAAATTTGAGCAATGAGTTTCAAAAAGTTTTCAATCTGTCAAATATATATCGGTGTAGCCGAAAAGAAATTTTCGGTGGGGCCAAGACAAACTAACTCTTTAACAGGAACTTGGCAGCCTTTTCGATTGGACCGAAAAGAGCTACTCGGTTCCACCGAGTCATTTCTCAACATCACTGAAAAGCATATCGGTGAGACCGATATTTTCGTTTTAGTTCCACCGAGATTCATCGGGCGGACGACAAAACCCTAGAAAATCCATCTAACTTGAGATTTTGGAGATTTAAGTGGATGGATATATGAGAAAAGGGTGCAAAGATGATTAGCAAGTATCTAATGCGCAAGAATCGGATGGGGAGCACACTAGAGATCGAATCCGTACCATAGCTTGGCATGGATCCTCTACGACGGTGAATATGGAGCAGATTTCGTCGACGGTCGCGATTCCCAGCGACGGAGGAGCGTAGGAAGACAAGGACGATGACCAGGGGTCTCAAGGCGAAATCTTAGGGTTGTGAGGCATGAAATTTGAAGATTGAATTTCAAAGCGTTGGGGTCCGCAACATACATACCCTTCACTGTCGGTGATACCGATTTTATGTTTTTGGTGTCACCGAGTTCCACAACTGTCAGCTGACAAGGAAACTCGGTGTAACCAAGAATATGAAATTGGTAGTACCGAGATTGAAAACCAGATCAACCCTAGGCAATCGGTGAGACCGAGATTATGGGGTTGGTTCCACCAAGATGCAATTGGGAGGTTTTAATGGTCAGTCCTTGTCGATACGGAACTCCGAGTGCTCCACACACAGAGGGATCGAAAAGCACTTGTTCAAATTTTGTGATGCAGCATGAATGGAATATGAGCTGAGGAAGCATAGATAGCTAAAGAGTGGTCCTAGGCATTCTTGTCCATCCAATTGGCAAAAGATAAATCAAAAACTAAATAGCAAAAATTGGATGTCCTCGAATGAGAAAATAAATGCAGACCAACATGCTCACACAATAAGATGTCAAAAGAAATCATGAAAAACATGCACAAACACACTAGCATCTAACAAGCACTTGGGCAATGACGAAGTCATCTATATATGAGTATTTGACTTAAGAGCCAAGTAAGAGTACTTGATCATAGGTCATACTCATCGTTTAAGCACAAGTGGGGTACCACTTTTACATAAAGCATTTAATGTTGTCACACACTAAGAGATGCTTTGAATCAAGTCTTAGAGTAAAGGTCCCCCTTAATGTGACATCCCCCCGTAAGAGGGATAAACTAACCTTGGGTTTTGTCGATGAAGACTTCATGTTGGTGAGGTAGTTGTGGATGCTCAATGTTGATTAAGATCACCAAGAGTTGGGAGCATCCTTGTTGTTTCTTTACTCCTCTCACCTACATGGGTTAGTCCCAACACACAAGAGACAAATAGAAGTATATCTATGGACATGGAGTGCAAAGCATATGTTATGATGTCCATTGATTAGTTGATTACCTTGTCCCTTGCTCACCTTTGAGGGAATATGTGACTCCTTGAACTATTGCATTGAGTTGATGTTGAGTGCAAAAAGTCCTTGCCAATAATGAATGTGAGTGAATTTCATTGGCAGAGTCACCCCTCAAGAACTTACTAGTTCTTCTTCTTGGGGACCCACATCAAGTTGATGGGGATCCTTGGTGTTGAAGTAGCCTTTGTTGTAGGTGAGCTTGAAGTAGCCTTGGGAACCCACTCCACGAAAGCTAGGGGTTCATCTTCATATGAGTCAATGTCCTCTTGAAGCTTGTTCTTGCCCTTGAGCTTGTGTTCTTGTCGTGGAAGGTCATATTGAGTGTTTGTCCCCTTGGGAAGAGTATTTTCATACTTCTCCTTTTGAGGAACAAACTTGGGCTTGGGATATTGACCTTCTTCCCACTCAACTCCATTAGAGCTGGAGTAGCCAACACCATGATTCTTCCGATATCCTCCATGTTTGGGGCCTTTAGCCATGAAGCAACTTCCACTCCCTTCGTTTGGTGAACCAAATAGGTCGTAGGAGTTGGTAGTCACTAGAGAATTCCGGCAACACCATCATCTTGACTATAGTCGGAGTCGGAGTGATAGCTTCTCTCAGAGTTGTTGTCGGAGTCAGAGCCAGAAACCCATTCACCAACATGAGCTTGATGTTTTATTCTTGTGTAGCTCTTAGTGTACTTGTCCTTCTTCTCTGATTCTCTACTTCTCCTTGAGTGTCTTCATTCATAACGATCATCTCTAGTCCTTCTCTCTCTTTGTGGTGACTCATTTCTTGAGCTTGGTCTTCGAGGTGGCTGACGGGGGGATGACCCCCGGGTAGCCTCAAACACTCCTTATGCTTCGGGCTCGTCCATAGGGCAAATGGGCGGGCCACCTTCGAGGAGCCGGCCCGGCGACGCCCCGCCGGCTCCAACCCCCCAGCACGGGCACGCCGGCTGCTCCTTCACCAGCCACGGTGTGCAGGCTAGCTAGGGCCTCGCCGCCCGGCTCCTTCACCAGCCGGCCGTGCATCGGATGCCCCTGACGGGCTCTGCGTGGTGAAAGTGGGCCCCGTCCCATCAGTGGTCAGTGCCCGCATGGCCACAGTGGCCCCTATCCCGTCGGTGGTCAGCGCCCGCATGGCCGCAGTGGCCTCTCGCCGCTGTTGGACGGCGACCAGGCCTTCAACAGTGGCAGCCTGCCCCTAACCACTCCGCCATGTACTCCAGCATGGCTACAGGACAGCCAGCCGGCCGCTGACTTCGGCCGACTGCCGCAAGACGACGCCGCCCGTGGCACCCCATGCCACGGCGTGACCGGGCTCGGGGACCGCCCGCGACAAGACCGAAGCTGGTGGCCTCCGCAGCCGGCCGTAGAGGCTGCCGGCTGGGTCCCCCCACGACCATTATATTCATATTGTAAGCCGGGGGGTTGGTCTATGAAACCGCCCGGGCCTCCCCCATGCAAAGGGGGACATAGAAGGAGAGACAGACAGACGCGACGGCGAAGAAGAACGGCGAGAGCACCACCCACGTAGCATCCCCCATGGGGAACCTCTCGAGCCTGGGCGCTTAGCTCCCACCTCGGTCCATACAGCTCCAGGAGCACGATTGTAACCTTCACCATCATCTCAATGAGACCAAGCAGGAGTAGGGGTTTACCTCCCACGGAGGGCCCCGAACCTGGGTACATCGCGTGTCAGTCATCGTTTGTGCCTAACCCCGTTCCCGGAGTCCACCGGCGTCCTTTCGGCCCCTCTCGATTAGCCTACCCATGGCATCTGCCGTGACAAAACCACGACAGTGGATCTTCTCTTCTTTTGTAGGGAGCCGTGTACTCATTTGAGTAGTGTCTGGGCTTCCCACAATTGTAGCAATTGCAGTCACGACTTGACGAACGCTTCTCATCATATCTTGAGTTGGAGTTTCTTTCTTTGCCTCTATTCTTGTAGAACTTGTTAAATTTCTTGACCATGAGGCTTATCTCTTCATTGGTGACAATGTTGTTGCTTGAAGATGCGGGAGCATCACTTGTGGCTTTGTAAGCACCGCTAGACTTGTGATGAAGTTCTTCTTTATCTTTGAGTGTCATCTCATGAGCAACAATCCTTCCAATGACTTCCGTAGGCTTGAGATCTTTGTAGTTTGGCATCATTTGGATTAATGTGCACACAGTGTCGTATCTCTCATCGAAAGCTCTAAGTATCTTCTTGATGATGAATTTGTCAGTCATTTCTTCGCTTCCTAAGCCGGCAATCTCATTTGTGATGAGAGATAGCCTAGAGTACATCTCTGCAACTCCTTCACCACCCTTCATCTTGAACTTGTCGATCTGACCTTGAAGAACATCTAACTTGGATTCTCTCACGGACTCGGTTCCTTCGTGCATATCAACCAAAGTATCCCAAATCTCTTTTCATTCTCAAGACGGCTGATTTTGTTGAATTCTTTGGGGCGTAAGCAGTTGAACAGAATGTCACATGCTTGAGCATTGAGTTGCAACATCTTCAACTCATCCGCGGTCGCTTCCCGATCCGGTTTCCGTCCATCCGCAAACAACTCACCTTGCAAGCCAACACGAACAATAGCCCAAATGGCGGGGTTATGACTAACAATATGCATTTTCATTTTGTGCTTCCAACTAGCAAAATTATTGCCATCAAAGTATGGACCTCTACGGTGATAACTTCCATCACTAGACGCCATACTTCTCCTAGGTTGTGAGACCTAAGCAATGAAGAGCCGAGCTAGAGGCGGCCCGCCGCCGGCTGTTCGAAGATGCCAGCGCCCTCATTGCCGAGCGATGCCGGATGGAGGCCGCTCAGCGGGAGTACAACTCCGCATACGGCCTCACCCCGGCTGGCCCCAAGCCCAGCCGGCGTGGCGCCGTGCGGGAACGCGGCCGCCTCCCCGTCTACGACAACCCTGTCGCCAACCTGCGCGCTGCCAAGGTTGCCTACGAGGACCTGGACGGCCATGGGGCCGTCCATCTTCTTGATTGGACGGGCCTCGATCCACTTGGTGAATTTGTTGACGACCACTAGTAAATGTGTCATGCCGCCTCGTGCGGTTTTGAAGGGACCCATCATGTCTAGCCCCTAGCCGGTGAAGGGCCACGAGAGGGGGATGGTTTGGAGGGCCGACGCCGGCAGGTGGTTCTACATGCTGAAGCACTGGCAGCCCTCGCACTCGTCGACTAGCTTCTTGTCCGCCTCCAAGGCAGTGGGCCAGTAGAAATCATGGCGAAAAGCCTTGGCCACCAGGGTCCTGGAGGCGGCGTGATGTCCGTACTCGCCTTGGTGGATGTCGAGGAGGATCTCCAGACCCTTTTCTGACTCGACGCACCGCTGGAAGATGTCGGTGGTGCTGCGGTGGACTTGCTTGCGACTGATGATGTTGTACACCAAGGCTTGGTGCTGGATTTCTCTTGCCGTGGCCTCGTCCGGGGGGATTTCCCCACACAGAAGGAACGCCAGGATGGGCTGGCCCATGTGGGAGCCATGACGGGGGCCGGCTCGGGAGCCCCTGGGCCCGATTGATCAGTCCTCGGGACCGGCTCACCAACCCCCGAGACCGGCTCGCCAGCCCCCAGATTGGTGATGGTAGGAGGGGCGTTGTCCGTCACCATGACAACCATGACGTTGGAGCCGGTTGCCTCGGACGCAGTCGGCTCATCAGGTGCTGGCAAGATGGCCGAGGTCGATGGAGCTGGTGGCGAATATGCTGAGGGGGCAGCCAGAGCTGCCGATGGGCCGACAGCGTCTCTCGGCACGAAGATGAATTCCGATTCTGGGGATGGCTTGATCGATGGTTTGAACAGCCGCTCGAGGGAGACGCTGACTGAAATGGCCTGCCGGGTGGAGCCGTTCTTTGCCAACGTATCGGCACCTCATTGTCCGCATGCGGGACGTGGTGGAACTCATAGCCCTTGAAGGAGTCGGTGAGTTGTTGTACGAGGAAGCGGTAGCTGGACATGTTGGCGTCCCTGGCATCCCATTCACCAGAGACCTGCTGTATCACAAGGTCGGAGTCGCCGAAGCACATGATGCGTCTGATGCCGATCTCCTTGGCGAGCCGGATGCCGTGGACGATGGCCTCGTATTCAGCCACGTTGTTGCAGGCGGCAAAGTGGATCTGGAGGGTGTATTTGAGCTGGTCACCTTTCGGAGAGGAGAGGACTATGCCGACACCCAGGCTGGTCCTCATTTTTGAGCCGCGAAATGCATGCGCCAATGCATGGAGTCTGGGGGAGGCGGCACGAACTCGGTCTCCGCCCAATCGACGAGGAAGTCGGCCAACGCCTGCGACTTGATGGCGGTACGAGGTTCGTAGTGGATATCGTGGTCGGCGAGGGCGATGACCCATTTGGCGATCCGGCTGGTGGAGTCCCGGCCGCTCATGATCTTGCCGAGCGGGGTCGTGCTCACCACGGTATGGTATGCTCCTGGAAGTACTGCTTCACCTTCTTGGCGGCGAAGTATGTGCCATAGAACATCTTCTGGTAGTGGGGGTAGTTCTGCTTGGAGGCGGAGAGGACCTTGCTAAGGTAGTAGACGGGGTGCTGGACCAGTAGGGATTTGCCCTCCTCTGGCCACTCGACCACAAAGACGATGCTGATGACGCGAGTGGTCGCCGCAATGTAGGCGAGCAAGGGCTCCTTCTCAGCTGGCGCGGCCAGGATGGGCGCGTGGGTGCGAGCTTTCTTGAGGCCGCGAAAGGCCTCGTCCGCTTTGTCGGGCCAATCGAACATGCTCGGCTTCTTGGAGTGACACGGCTCGACCAGAGCCATCTTGCGAAGGAGCCCATAAAGGGGCAAGGCTTTCTTCCCCAGCCGTCTGATGAACCGGCTGAGTGAGGCCAGGTAGCCAGTGAACTTCTGGACGTCGCGGAGCCGGGTCGTCTTGGGCATGCGCACGATCGCGCTGATCTTCTCTAGGTTAGCTTCGATGCCGCGGGCAGACATGAAGAAACCCATGAGCTGGCCGACTGGGATGCCAAAGACACACTTCTCCGGGTTGAGCTTGATCTTGTACTCGCGTAGGTTCCCGAAGGTCTCTCGGAGATCGTCAAGGAGGCTGAAGTGCTTCTTGGTTTTGATGCCGATGTCGTCGATGTAGACATGGACGTTCCTGCCTATTTGAGGTAGGAGGCACTTCAGCATGCACTGCTGGAAGGTGACACATGCGTTCTTCAGGCCGAAGGACATGGTGATATAGAAGTAGGACCCAAAGGGCATGATGAAGGAGGTCTTGGGCTGGTCCTACGGATCCATCTTGATCTGGCGGTAGCCGGAATAAGCATCCAAGAAGGACACGAAATCGCAGTCGGCCATGGAGTCGATGACTTGATCGATCCGTGGCAGGGCGAATGGGTCCTTGGGGCACACCTTGTTCAGGCTAGTGTAGTCGATGCACATGTGCCAGGTCATGTTCTTCTTCACCACCAGGACTGGGTTGGCCAGCCAGTCTGGGTGGAAAACTTCCATGATGAAGCCGGCTGCGAGCAGCTGGGCGATTTCTTCTCCTATGGTATGCCGCTTCTCGTTAGGGAAAAGGTGTAGGGGTTGCTTGACCAGCTTGATGTCCTGCTGGACGTGTAGTTTGTGCTCGGCGAGCTTCCTCGGAACACCCGGCATGTCCTTGGGGGACCATGCGAAGATGTCCCTATTCTCACGGAGGAAGTCGATGAGCTCACCTTCCTATTTGCTGTTGTGGCGGGAGCTGATGGTGACGCACTGACCGGGGTTGGCCGTGTCGGGCGAAATCTGTTTGTTGTCCTTGGACGGCTGGAAGGAGCCCTCGTGACGGACTGTGAGGGAGGAGTCGGCATGGCCGGCTGGCTAGCAGCAAGGGCCAAGAGCCGGTCGAGCTGCTGCTTTTCCTCGGCTATCTCCAGGGCCTCGTCGAGACGACTGCCATCTCGAGCGCACTTGAGCAACATATTTTAGTCACCCATGATGGTGATGATTCCCATGGGTCCCGGCATCTTGACCTTGAGGTAGGCGTATTGGGGGACCGCCATGAAATTGACGAGAGCTGGCTGGCCCAACAGCGCATGGTAGGGACTCGCGAGGTCCACCACCTCGAACAACACCGGCTCACGGCTAAAGTGGCCGGGGCCACCGAAGAGGACGTCAAGCGTGATCTTGCCGAAAGGGGAGCAGGACTTTCTAGGCACGATGCCATGAAATATCGTCTGGCTCGCCTCCAGGTCTTCTATTTTCAGCCCGAGCTTGCGCAATGTGTCATGTTAAGTGATGTTGATGCTGCTGCCACCATCAATCAACACCCGTGAGAAGAGGCAGGTGCGCTTCTCTATGGCGATGGTGGGGTCGAGGACCAGGGCATAGCTGCCGGGACTCGGCATCACAGCCGGGTGATCTGTCCGGCTCCAGGTGACTGGCTTCTCCGGCCAGTGCATGAACTGGGGAGTTGCCGGCATGGTGGCATTCACTTCACTATGGAGTCGGCGTTGTGCATGCTTGCTCATCTCTTCACTGGTGAAGACGACGTAGCAACCGTCCTGGTTGGGGATTTGGTCATGCAGGCGACCCTCGTTTTGGGCCGGAGCCGGGGCGGCAGCTGGGGCCGGGCCCCGCGCAAGGGCAGACGGCACAGGAGGAGCTGGAATGTCGTCCCCCCGGGCTAGGCGCTGTGAGAAGCTGCACTGCCGGAGCGTGTGCGTGGAGGGCTTGGCCCGAGAGTGGTTCTTGCAGGGGAGGTCGAGCATCTGCTCGAAAGTGAGCTTGGGCT
Organism: Hordeum marinum; assembly: GCA_022496015.1. NCBI lineage: Eukaryota > Viridiplantae > Streptophyta > Magnoliopsida > Poales > Poaceae > Hordeum > Hordeum marinum. The sequence goes on along the minus strand of CM039678.1, from coordinate 224,201,636 downwards.
ACCAGGCAGCCTTGCTAGTGCGTTGGCGCTGGCTGGACCACTGAGCAGCCGGCTCCTGCTCCTCGATGGTGGTGACCTGCCGGCTCCCGTAGTGGGAGTCCGGCTGGTATTCTTGTGCTTGTCGTTCCGCGGGTGCTGGTTGTCGACAGCCGGTCGGGACGCCGCCGGTGTCGGCGTTGCCTTGGCAGGTGGGGTCATCTTGACCCGAATGGTGGAGTCAGCCATGGCGTACTTGTCTGCCTTGGTCATGAGCTCGGCGAGCATAGCCGGCTCAGAGTACAGGGGCTTGTGCTGGAGGGGGGTGCCATCACGATAGCCTTCGTTGAAGTACTGTATGGGTTACACCTCATGCACCCCCTCACAGGAGATGCGGAGCTTGGTCCACCGGGTGATGTAGTTGCGGAGGGACTCGTTCGGCCCCTGAACGCACATGTCTAGTTCACGGGGCGGCCAAGCTGCTTGTAGGTGCCAGTGAAGTTGCAAACGAAGGCTTCCTCAAAGTCCGTCCAGGTGTTAATGCTGCCGACTGCCAGGCTATTGAGCCAGGTGCAGGCCTAGCCAATCAACATGAGGGGAGCATAGCGAACGGCTACGCCTTTGTTCCCCCTAGCGATGCCGACCGCGGTGGTGTAGTCGATCAACCAGTCTTCGGGCTTGGTGGCCTCGTTGTACTTTGGGGTGTCTTGGGGGAGCGTGAAGTCGGTCAGGAACGGCTTGTTGCGGATCCGAGGGCCGAAACACGTCGGGCCAATCGAGCCCTCCTCCTCGAGGAGGGCCGTCTGCGCGAGCCGGTCGATGCGGAGATGGGCATCATTCTTGCTGTGGGGGACGCATGATACGCACTGAACCGAGAGCTCGGCCGAATGATGGGCGGAAACGACCATTCCGGCTCGTGCTGCGGGGGTGGTGTATGCCGGCGCCTCGTGGTGGCGGCCGCTGCAAGGTGGGTTGTTGGTGCGCCGGTTGTTTACAGCCGGCTGCTTGTTTCCCGACAGCTGAGAAGGTTGGGGGTTGCTTGCCCCGACCCAGTGGCCGGAGGCACGAGGGAAGCTCGAGTGCTAAGCCGGCTAATAGCCAGCGGTCCCCGTGCCCTTGCGCTTGGGCCGGGGGCCTTCGAAGGCAGCACCGCCTGCCGCGAGCAAATGTTGCTGCGCGTCAACAGCGTTGTTGAGGTCCTTGATGTGATGCTCACGGGAGGCACGTTCTTTTCCCTCCAAGGTAGCCAAATCCTCGTAGGCTACCTTGGCGGCCCGCAGGTTGGCTGTCGGGGTTTCGAAGATGGGCATGTTGCTGCCCGAGATTTCGGTGACCACGCGACCGCGGTCATGCACAGCCCCATGCCGGCTGGGCTCAGTGCCAGCCGGGGAGAGACCATAGGCAGAGGCATATTCCCACTGAGCGGCCTCCATGCAGCGCCGCGTGGCTACGAGGGTGCTGGCGTCCTCGAATAGGAGACAGTGAGCCGCCTCAAGCTCGACCGTGGCGGTGTCGGGTTTGCCGTTGGGGCGATGGGAGTGCTCAAGCCTCGGAGGGCCGCTCCAAGCGGGTCGGAGGTGCCGACAGGGGCCGTGGCGGCGTTGGCCTCGGCCCGAGCACGTCCGGAGGAGGTGGAGGAGATGATGGCCATTGCCCCCACGCGATCGTGAGAGCTGCTAGACTGGGTCGCAGCGTGTGCGCCCATAGCCGTGGGCGGATCGGCACAAACGAGCACCTGACTAGGGTACTCATCGGCGATCGGATCTTCGGCAAGGCTTAGCCTGCCGAAGTGCTCGGTGAGCGCGTCGATGTCGAGCGCGAGGCCGACGGAGCTGCCCGCAGGGCTTGCCGGAGCAAGCCCCACGAGCCCGTGGTTTCGCCTGGTCGTGCGACGACGGTGGGGAATGGCGAGGGGTACCGCCCGGAGCATGAATCCAGCCGGCGCCGCGTACGTCCTCAGGGTGGGTGCCAACTGTTGTCGTTTTCTCACGACAGATGCCATGGGTAGGCTTATCATAGGTGGTTGGGCCCGAAGGATGCCGACGGGCTCCAGGAGCGGGATTAGGTACAAGCGGTGGTGACACATGATGTACCCAGGTTTCAGGGCCCTCCGAGAGATGTAGCACCCCTAGTCGTGCTTGGTCTAGTTGATGGATGAGTATGTTTACAAGGTTGCTCCTAGAGTAGTGTCTAGGGGAGGAAGAGGGAGCATCCGGCTCGCCTTCCTCTACTATGAAGTGTGAGTGTTAGGGACATGTACCATTGGTGTGTGTGCGTCCGACTTATCGTCCCCGTTGCATGGGGGGCTCGGGGGGTTTTATAGGCCAACCCCCTGGCTTACAATATTCCTGGGGTACATAAGTGAGGGCCCTGAAAGTGCGTTATATCGACTAGAGGGGGGTAAATAGGCGATTTTTACAAATTCATCACTTGTGGAATTTCAACTTCGAGGAATTTGAAATGTGATGAATAACTAGCAGCGGAATAACTACTCAAGTGCATGAGGAACATAGTAACAGCATAGTCTTCATGATGAAATGAAACACGCACAAATAGAGAGTAGCGTGATACAGGATAAACAGTGATGAACAAGGTAACTTGAAGAATTTGAGGTGAGGAATTTGTGAAAGTCTTCACTCAAATTCTTCAAACAGTAATAATCAATTTCATCAAAAGGTATATGAGGAATAGAGGGGTTGAGGAAATAGAACCAGATAGCTCGATGAAGACAATGGTTTGATGACCCAGTTCCAACTACTGTGACAGTCGTACGTCTGGTTTGGAGTGGCCTAGTATTTAAACCAGAGGACACACGGTCCCAGGACACATAGTCCTTACCGTATTATCCTTGAGCTAAGGTCACACAGACCTCGCCCAACACTCGTGGTAAGTCTTCAGGGTAGACTTCCAAAACCCTCACAAACTGGTCACCCGGCGATCCACAATTTACTGCTGGATGCTTTAGACCAAGGTCACTTAGTGGTCCCCAATTGACTGCAGGAGCACTAGACCATGGCGCCTAACCGTCTGGAGGATGCATAGTCCTCAAAGGTAACAAGCGTCGGTTCCACACAGGAATTTCTTCAATGATGCTCAATCACTTTGGGTTTTGTGGTTTGATTGTAGGTTTTTCCTCCCTGATGATTTTCTCTCAAAAGTCCTCGGAGGATGGGTTGCTCTCAAATGACAAGTGTCAGTTCTCTCTCTCGGAGCAGCCAACCAGCTAGTGGTTGTGGGGGTGGCTATTTATAGCTAGGATGCAACCTGACATGATAAGACATAAATGCCCCCAATGATATGACCGTTATGTGGATAAGAATGATTGGGGACAGCTGGCGCTAAGCACAGCAACGGTCAGAATTTCGATCTATGAAAGTCCTCAGCTTATCATGTTCCTCACTTGTAGGCAATTCACACTGGCAAAATCCTAACTCCTCAGTCAGATCAATTTCCTCAGAGACCAGAAGAACTTCGTCTCTGTCACTGAACAACTTGTCTGAACCGTAAGAGATTTCCAAAGGCTTCACTCGAAGTATTGTATGGATTGAGGATTTCGGAGTTGAGCATCAGTTGGAAATTTTCCTTAGTATTACCTCGGCCCCCTTTAACAGTACGGTGTTTCCTATGACTCAAATAAAGGAAACGAAACTACGAAAACAAAAGTCTTCACGCTTCATATTCCTCGTCCATATCTTCAAGGTCACACCAACTTCTTCATTTTCAAAGTCTTCACAAACTCTTCACCAAAGTCTTCAAAAAGTCTTCAGCAAAGTCTTCACTTGAAGACATACATTTTTAGGGGTCGATAATCTCCGAATATATCAAACTCCTCATTGACTTATAGAGCCTCTGTACACTCACAAACGCATTAGTACCTTAACCTGTAAGTGTTCAATACACCAAAATCACTAAGGGGCACTAGATGCACTAACAATCTCCCCCTTTTTGGTGATTGATGACAAATAGGTTAAGTTTTCAACGGGGATAAACATATGAAGTGAAAGTACAGATTTTGAGGAATTTGATTGCAAGATATAGAAGAACTCCCCCTAAAGATGTGCATATTTGAGGAATTTGCTTTGGACTGCAAATGCACATGGCAGGTTCAAACATGTAGAATTCCCCCTATATCTTGTAATCCATACACGCATTTCAATATATGATATGAAGAATTTGAAATGCGTGAGGAAAATGGTGTCTGACGAAATTCAGCATGCATGCATTCAGGTATTTGAGGAAATAAACATGCGAGGAAATAGTTCAAAAGTGTCAGACCACCATCGGACTTAAGTTTACAACTCAATAAACAAAAGTTTCGAAAGAGCGAGAGTTGTAACTTAAACAAAAATAGCCCATTTATAGAGACCCACTTGAAGACTAACTCAAATTTTCTCCCCCTTTGTCATCGAAGACCCAAAGGGAAGAAAAAGTGATGACTAACGGCCCTTTGAAGAATTTCATCGTGTTGGTGAGGAAGGAGCGCCAGCGTTGTTGGGGTTTGTCGATGCAGGGCCTGTAGCAGTGTCGTCAATGTCTTCATCGTCATCATGCTCACGAGATGAAGAATGTGAACTTGCTACCATCAGAGGAACTTGAACTCTATTGAATTTCTTCTGAGGTTGCCGAGCTGAGTCGGGATGTTCCTCAATATCCATCTCATCCAGTTCTTCAAAAGGCATGACGTGAGATAGTACGGCCCAAGTGCGGTTGAGGGTTTCATGCGCATAGTAGTGATTTCTCTTCACTGTGTTCTGCGTCACAGTCATGTTCTGCACAATGTAACCAAGTTGACACTTCACCCACTTGTGATTGTGATCGACCTTCTGATGAAGACTTATTAGAAGCTCGTGATCAGTCATCACACGAGGGGCAAACGCTTGAGGTTGTTGAGCTGAGGATTTTGCACCGGAGTCTGGAGTGGCAGTGTCATCATTGGTGGAGAAGGAAGCGGCTTTGCGAAATGGTCCACCCAAAGGATGAGTGCCTTCATTAATGACAGATTTGCCAACTTAGGCAATTGAGCTCTTGATGACTTCTATTGGAGGCAGAAAGCCAAAGTGATTCTGAAAGTCATCCTTGAAGGGAACTGAGGACTTTGCCCTGATGAATTTCAAGATCCATGGCGCATAGGGCTTCTGTTCAAATGGAGCTAAGGCAGCACTGGCCAATGTCCTCACGAAGAAATCATGCAAGTCGATGGGAATCCCATGAATGATGTTGAAGAGCATATTCTTCATGACTCCTTCCACTTCTTCATCTTTAGAATCGTGGCCTTTCTGAGGACATAGTGTATTTGTGAGGATACAGTAAACAGTCCTGGGCACATATAGTAGATTCTTCACAAGAAAGGTGTTTGGTTGAGGCATTCCAGGAGGCAAAGGCTTCATCAACACTTGCATCAGCTGATTTGGAAGTGCAGGCTCATTAAACAGTTTATGGGCTTCATCTGAGGGAATTGGAACAGGGACACACTGAAGTAATTCAGAGGCTTGAGTAGTGAAGTGAGTCATGCCAGTCATCCAGTCCAATATCCATGAGTTGATATCTGAGGAATTTCCGCTAATATGCAGCGTGGCATAGAATTAAATGATGATTTCTTCATTCCAGTCGCAGATGTCGACACATAATGGAAGAAGGCCTGCATCATAGAGAACTTGGAGCACTAGAGTGAATGATGGAAGACTTTCCATTTCAGCATGAGGAATCTGATGGTGCTCGAAGACTTTCTTCTTCTCATATAGGACTAACGCATAGTAGTTGATTTGAGAGGTAGTCCAGAATCTGTTGCGACCGGCCCTTGCAGAGTCATAGGGGTTTGGTCTAGAGAAGAATGAGTGTTCATCAAAGAAATTATTCTTGAGGAATTTGGGACGAACAGTGCCTTTGAAGGGCAGTCTTGGCTTGGGTTGAAGATTTGTTCGTGTGCGCCCCTTGATCTCCGTTGGCATTGGAGGAACAACAGACTGAGTGATTTGAAGAACTGGTTCCTCAGCAGTGGTCGGAGCATCATTTTACTCAGCTATTGCAGCTGGAAATTGTTCACTGTCTAGAAGGTACAGATCTGCAGAGTCTTCTGCGATTTCTTCAGTCTGTGCAGGTGACTGAGGAATCAACATCAGAGGAGTTGCCATTGGTGAATTGGGATGTGCAGATTCCCAATATTCATCATTGATGACTGGAGTAGTGTCACCAATGTCAACTTCTTCATTAATTTCTTCTATGCCAGCTTCCTCAGCAGTTACCAGAATCTGGGGCAATGATACCTTGGGGGTTGATGCAGTGTCATCAATGACAATTTCCTCATCAAGAGGCTCTATGGAAGCAGCCGAATGATTTTCTTCTGCTTCAGGGATGACATACTCCTCCCTGAATGGCAGAATAGCATAGGCTGGTGCTGAGGAAATTGGAGTTGCTGAGGAACTTGATGAACTTTTCAACTTCTTCAACACAGGGGCATCAAAAGTTGACGCTTTTCTCTTGAGTGGATTTTCCTCAGCAGTAGCAGTTTCTTCAGGAACGACTGATGCAGCCACCCTAGGTGGTTCGGTTTCTTCAAGCACGGTAGATTCTTCAGCTGGCCTATCATATTCTTCAAGTACAATAGAAGTACCCGTTGGCATAGCAGTTTCCTTAGGAAGAACATTGGAGGTTGCCCTGGCATGTTTATTAGTGGTCTGAGTTTCCTCAGCAGCAGTGGCAGTTGCTTCTGGTGCAGAAGCATTTCCTTCAGCAGTTTCATCAGGCTGAGCATTTTCATCAGCTGCCTGAGAAGTTTCATCTACAGTCTGAGCAATTTCTTCAGACTAAGGCTTTTGTGGTTGCGATCGAGCTGCAATCCTGGTGTTGTGATCCTTTACAGCTGCTTGAGCAGCCCTAACGAATCTAACCTTGGTGCCCTTCCATTCAGCATCATATCTCTTTTGATCCACAGAGAGTGCACGAATTTCGGACTGAACTGTGACGAGTTGATTTGGGGTCAAATTCATCACATTGTCGCGCAGAAACTTTTCTTTTCGAGTCTTGTTCCTCTTAGCTCTGAGAGCTTGCTCTCTCTTCCATTTTTGTTCAGAGATGAAGTGGGTGAGGACATGATCCACTCCAGGAGGTAGATTTAGTGAAGAAAGTGGGGTGCTTGGGTCTTCATGCCATATATCGATGAAGTTGAGGATCATATTGGGATCCAGCATGAGAGGAACAGAGCTACCCTTTGCTCTAGCAGCCCTGTGGTGACTTTGTCTGATGATTTCTTCCAATTCCTCATCATCAGCTTCATCATTATCACCATCATTATCCTCAGAACGTGAGGGTATGCTCATCACAACCTTGCTTGTTTGAGGACTTGGTCTTTGACCTCGTCCAGCAGTTTTCTTCAGCCTCAACGCAGAGGGGCTGGTTGAAGACTTTGTTGTGTTGGAGGAGCTAGCAGTGATCTTTGGGACTCTGGTGAAACCCTCAGTCCTCTTGAATGTAGCTAGATGAACTAGTGTTGAGGACGTTGTAACTGCTGCAGAAGACTGAGCAGCGACAGTTCCAGGTGCTGAGGACTTTGTAGGCTGAGGCCTTTGACCTTGAGGAATCTGCTGTGAAGGTCTTGATGTTGATGAACCTATCTTCAAAGCAGATTTCTTCATGATTTTCTTCGGAGCACTTGTAGAAGCTCCGGCAGAGGCATCAACTGCAAAATCTTCATTGAATTTCTTCATTGCTTCTTTGGCTTTCCTAGCCATCTTGGTTTGCTGCTTCTCCCATAGACGAGGTAAGTCCTCACCAGTCTTTAGGCTTGTGGGATCAGCGATTTGGTTCTGAGCTAGAGGAGGCCTACTGCAAGGTGGTTTCACTTCAAATTTCATCATGTACTTTGGGGTTACATAACGATATTCTTTCCATTCCCTTGCCCATCTCCTCTCAATCTTTTGCAGACGGATCTTTCTCTGCTTGGTCGTCTCTTTTCCATGTGTTTCTTCATCAGGTGTGCAATATTCATCATACACATCCTCTAGAGTCTCAAAGGCAGTGTGCACATCTGGCTTCTTTCCTCCTTTCTGAGATTTCTTTCCGTCAGCCATTTTCTTCACTTGAGGAATATGAACTCTTGAAGATTATGAAGAGGTACACAATTTTTCTTCAAGAAGCGCTGCAAATGAGTTAAGTTGATGAGAACCTAGTGATTCATCAACGGACATGTTGTACCTGTGAACAAAGTATAGGTGCGAGGAATTTGATGAGGTCATATGCATTCTCAAAAATTTGAAGAAAAATTAGGTGTGAGGAATTTGACCATGGATGTCTTGAGGAATTTCACTAAGTGTCTTTTGTCTGAGGTTCTCGAGTTGTACAAATTTTGAGGATTTGCACAATTGAGGAATCTTGAAGAAAATCATTACTTAGAGAAAATCATCAGCATGAGGAGATGTAAGGTGCTTTAAAATAAGGTTCATGAAGAACAAACACCTTTTGAGAAATATGAAGAGCATTTAAGGATCAAACAAGGGCAGTAAAAATAAATCTTATTTACCCTGGTGAAGAACACGACGAACTCAGAGATGAGATTGGGAAGTTCGTGCGTTCATATCTCCCACGCCCTAGCTTGGCAGAGGGAGACAACTACAGTGGCGGCAGGATGAGGATTTCTGTGGCCGGTGCGAGTACGGCGATGACGAGGTTGAGGTAGTGAAGCTCTTCCTCACCGGCGACAACGACTTTAGCGGTGGCGCTAGGTTGGAGCTCGGGAGAGGGATGAGATGCGGAGTAACCGAGCACAGTTGACGGGAAGGGGGTATTTATAGAAGAAGTGAAAACCGATCCGCCCGAAGATTTTGGACAGGATTGCCCCTGACCCTTGCTCTCCACGCGACATGTGTCACCACGTACTTAGCGGTGGTGATCGTGGGTTATCCAGGCCCGGGAACCGGAACTGTTTGTGTGAGAACCGCTGAATATTTTGATAGTTTAAATTTCACATCTTCCGTTCGCAAATTCTTTAGCTGTCAAGGACACAGTGAAGACTTTGAACGAGTTTCAAAGTAGAACGCATATGAAGAATTTGTGAACAGACTGGGTTGAGTTTAGCATAGAGGGGTAAAGGGTCCAATCACATTCACTTAAATGAAAATCAACTTGAAGAATTAGGAATAAGTGAATGTTGTTGAGGACATTAAAAACTCAAATATATATATATATATAGCCAATGAAGAACATGAGTTTCAAAGTTTGAAGAATTTGAAAAATTGAGGAATTCGATGATTTGAAGAATTTGCACAAATGATGAAAAATTCAACTTACAATAATTTCAATTATTATTGGTGGCGTGACCCACCGTATAAGAATGATGACTTCAAACACCGCGTACAATTGTCGTAGGGTTCTGAGAATCAAATTCTTCATTAATTTCTTCACACTTAGAGGGTTATTCTTCATTGATTGAACAAAAACGTTTCTTCGTGTGTTACACATCAAGGTCATCAAAAGTGTTAGGATGTCTGTCTTTCTCCAAAGGACATTCAAAGATTCTAAGATATTTAGCTCACACCACAACTTGCAAAATCTCTTTTCATCCAAGGGCTTAGTGAAGATATCATCCAGCTGTTCTTCAGTGGGGATCTGGTCGATGGAGATGTCACCCTTGAGTACATGATCTCGAAGAAAGTGATGACGAATTTGGATGTGCTTGGTCTTGGAATGCTTAACTGGGTTATAAGCAATCTTGATGGCACTATCATTGTCGCAGTAAAGAGGCACATTCTTCAGCTTGATGCCGTAGTCTTTGAGGGTTTGCTTCATCCATAGTAGCTGAGCGCAACATGAACCGGTAGCAATGTACTCAGTTTCAGTAGTAGAGAGTGAAACGCAGTTCTGCTTCTTCGAGGACCAACAGACTAAGGATCGTCCGAGGAAATGACATGTGCCTGAGGTTGACTTGCGATCCACACGATCTCCAGCATAGTCAGCATCAGTATATCTGACGAGGTGAAGATTTGAGCCTTTGGGATACCACAATCCAAGTGTTCGTGTGTGAGCTAAGTATCGAAGAATATGTTTCACAGCCTTATGGTGTGATTCCTTCGGTGTTGCTTGGAATCGGGCACACATGCAAACACTTAGCATAATATCAGGCCTAGATGCACATAGATACAATAATGAACCAATCATGGAGCAGTATACCTTCTGATCGAAATCTTTACCATTTTCATCAGTGCAGAGGTGGCCTTTTGAAGGCATTGGAGTTTTGACGCCTTTGCAATCTTGCATGTCGAATTTCCTCAAAACATCTTTGAGGTATTTCTCTTGTGAGATGAAGATGCCATTGTCTTGCTGACGAATTTGAAGACTTAGGAAGAATTTCAACTCTCCCATCATAGACATTTGATATTCTTCACTCATCATATAGGCAAATTCATCACTGTAACGTTTGTTAGTACAGCCAAAGATAATATCGTCTACATATATCTGGCATATGAACAGTTCATTGTCATAAGATTTTGTGAAAAGGGCTGGGTCGAGTGAACCGGGTTTGAAGCCTTTCTTCATGAGGAATTCCTTCAGACTGTCGTACCACGCCCAAGGGGCCTGCTTGAGGCCATAAAGGGCCTTGTTTATTCTGAAGACTTTGTCAGGATGCTTAGGGTCTACAAAACCTAGGGGTTGAGCAACATATACTTCTTCCTCAAGCTTACCATTGAGGAATGCACTTTTCACATCCATTTGATATAAGATGATATGATGGTTAGCGTAAGCAAGTAATATGTGAATAGCCTCCAGTCTAGCAACAAGTGCAAACGTTTCATCAAAGTCAATTCCTTAAACCTGTGTGTAGCCTTGGGCTACAAGACGAGCCTTATTCCTCACCACGAGGCCATTTTCATCTTGCTTGTTGCGATAGATCCACTTGGTACCTATGATGTTATGTTTGCGAGGATCTGGTCGCTTGACAAGTTCCCACACGTTGTTGAGCTTGAACTGATGCAATTCCTCTTGCATAGCTTGAATCCACTCGGGCTCCTTGAATGCTTCGTAAACTTTGGTGGGTTCTATTATAGAGACAAAGGCAAAGTGCCCACAAAAGTTAGTTAGATGTGAAGCTTTTGAGCGTTTGAGAGGACCCGGTGCGTTGATGTCATCGATGATTTTGTCAATCTGCACTTCATTTGCTACTCTTGGATGAGCAGGTTGACGTGGCTGAGGATTTTCATCAGCACTAGTTTCTTCAGGTATATCAGTATGAGAGTCTTCATTTGTTGGAATGATTTCCTCAGTGGGTATGACATCTTCAGTTGCCTTCAGCTTGATGGATTCTTAAGGAGACTGTTCATGTAACACAGAAGGCAGGAGCTCTCTTTGCGAGCCATTAGTTTCATCGAACCGCACATCTAAAGTATCAACCACCTTGTGTCGGTAGGTGTTGAAGACTTTGTAGGTGTGCGAGTCCTTTCCATAACCAAGCATAAAACCTTCATGTGCTTTCTGTGCAAACTTAGAACTGTGGTGAGGATCTCTGATCCAGCATTTTGCACCGAAGACTTTGAGATAACTTACATTGGGTTTCTTGCCTATCATGAGCTCATATGAAGTCTTCTTGAAGAATTTGTGAAGATATACCCTGTTGATGATGTGGCATGCAGTATCAATTGCTTCAGGCCAGAAGCGACGAGGAGTTTTGTATTCGTCAAGCATGGTGCGAGCCATCTCAACAAGTGTCCTGTTTTTGCATTCCACGATGCCATCCTGTTGAGGAGTGTAAGGGGCAGATAGCTCATGAGTAATACCAAGTTCATCAAGATATTCATTAAATAGTTATGCATATAGTTATTTTGTTTTGGAATGTTATGAATATAGTTATGCATCTATCATCACCATTGCTTGATTGTATGTGATAGTTGAAATGTCTTTTCTGACTTTCTGAAAGCTCTTTCTACTTTTCCCTAAGTTGCTTTCACCTATTTGAAATTTTGGTTAAATGTTCAAAATAAGAGAGGAGGAACATGACACTCCACACCAGGGTCAAATTGGTGAATTATGTGAACATAATAACCAGGGGTTATTTTGAAAATATTTGCAAAAAGGATTTAAAAACAATTAGGACATTTCTGAAATAATACTTTTTTTTTCAAAGTGTTCAAATGACAGAATAGAAATGTTCATTAAATAGCATTTATTATTCTGTTAATTTTGATATATAATACCCCTATATTTACAAACGATTTGAATGCTTTAAAAGCTTTTGAATGTCTCTGGTAAATTATTAAAAAGAAACGGTAACCGTTTCCGGTATTAAACGGGCCGGCCCACCGGCTTTAAAAGCCGAGACCGTTACCGGTCGGCCGACCGAGCGCAGTAACGCTCCCGCTCTCTCACTGACACCGGGTCCCACCCCGTCCGACCGTTGCCCCGGAACGGTCATCGTCTTCACTCCCCGCGCTCGCCGGATCCGACGCCGGCCGTTACTCCCCCTCGTCGGATCTCTCTCTCCTTTACTCCCCCTCACCCCTCGAGCGCCCTATAAGAACCGGACCACCCCCCGCATCCATTTCCCCCCCCCCCCCCCGAGCCCCTTCTCTCTCTCGCCGAGACGCCGGCAATTGCTCGCCGGAGCTACTCCCACACCGAAGCTCGCCGTCGACCGTAGCCACCACCTCCGACCACCATTCGCCTCGCCGTCGCCACCAATCGACTCCGGAGAACCGTCCCTGTCGCCCAGACCACCTCCCCGTCCTCCCCGACCACCGGAACACCTCGCCGTCGCAATCGCCGCTACCGGACTCGCCGGAGTACCCGACGCCGGCAACCTCCCTCCGTAAGCCCCCTCGACCGTCGGATCCCGAACCAACGGCTAAGATTAGAACGGACTTAAGTCCGAACCGTTTTCTTATATCGATCGGCCGCCCGCTCTATTTCACCTACCGCACGCCCCCCTTAACCAATCGGATCGCGCCACGTCACCCCCTGGCCGACCGGTAGAATTTCACCTTTTTCTGATTTTATTTAGAAAACAGAACCTATTCTAATTTTGTTTTAGCTATATCTTTTAACCTGTTTAGAGTTTTGAGTTGATTCTTTTTGCAATAGCTCACATTTTTCATGTAGTTTCACCCTGTACTTTTAAATTTCAAATTTGAACTATAAAATTTGAATTGAATCAAATTTGCTTAAAATCTTCAAATCTGAATAACTAGAGTTTAAAAATAGATTTTGATATGATTCTTTTTGCTACTGTTTGGTATTAGTTAGGACTATCTTCATGCATAGTTTGAGAGTTTTCATGATCTATTTAATTACTGTTTTAACCAAAAACAGAATCTGCTTATTATTATAATATAGTTTTATAAACTTAACTTTAATTAATTTGATTTAGAATTAGGTTTTAATTGTTTATTAGGTTCTGTTAGCAAGCATTTAGTGTTTTTACTCACTGTTAATAAAAATATAATTTTGCTTAGATTAAATTTATCT